>OZ010793.1:325665718-326865718 GCA_963932465.1 Maratus speciosus
GCTATTTTGTATATACGTTAGAACAAGACTGTTCAACCCTATCATAACATTCTTATTTAGTACTAAAATTCTGTCTACTTAAAATATAATCCTACAGTAGTTGCTCGCAAGCTAAAGTTAAACAAATAGCAGCGTCCTTTTTAAATTTCTCATTCACATTTCAATATTTTAACTTTTTTTTTTTATTGCTGTTGTTGCATAGAATATATCAGGTGGATGTCTAAACGGTTATCTTTATACTGTTTCATTTTTTTCTAAGGACATTAACAATTTAGGATCAGTTACGAAATCGAAAGCATCACCAGAAAGAAAAACTGGAATGGTAATGGATGTTATTGGTTTCTGCTAGCAAGCTGGTAAAATGATAAGTTTCTAAAATATTGCGCCCTCCAAAAATCCAAGGTTTGCGTACTTGACAGTGGCAGAGACCGACCCTGCGTGCAGAAGCTACTTTTCAGGGTTTCCTAATCGCTTTTCCACTAGAATATTGGTATATGAAATTTCATCTGTTTTAATTGCAGGATTTTCTACGATTAAAAAAGGAGATTTTTTTAAAGGAAGTTAATGGTAGTAAAGTGACTGTGAACACCTTGTCGAGCCGCCTCTGTCTGTGTGGTGACACGTTGTTGTAAAGGTATAAAATGACAGTGAGCAATAAAAATAACTTAATGGAGCTATAAGGGAAAATGTCCATCAGTTATCATCACAGAATGGTTAAAAAATAGTTTAGATACTAAACCCGCCGGCCGATTTCTTCGAAAATTAATGTAATTCTTGTGACAGATTTATAACAAACCTGCCAACATCAGCAAAAACACACCAAATAGTACCCTGGGAATCTGAAAACGTGAGAAAATTACGCATACATACACACATACATACTGAATCATTGTAAAATTATGATAACGGATTCAGAGTATTTAAAAATGTAAAAATATACCATTTTCATTTTTTTATTGTTATTACAACAGTTTCCTATTTTCTTCCTTACATTGTATGTGTATGGAAAGAAAAAGATTCAATCTTGAGTAGTATATAAGAGTGTCAATTAGGGTTCTCGCTGCCTATCGCCATAGCGACAAAATATTTCGTTTGGCGAGAAAACTAAAGATTGAAATCACCAAATTGCAGGAGATTTTTTTTTCTTTCGGCGACACTCTCAATGATATTATTGTACGATTAAATATTTTCTGTGTAACTCATTATTTGTGTTTTGATATTCCTAATGTTTCACGATGAATCTGTTACTACAATCATATTTGGCCAATTTTTCTTTAGCGATTAGCCAAATTGCTCGGATTAGTCAAAAGCAGGTGAGAACCTCAGTGTTAACTTTTATCATTGTCCATTGGCTATTCTAAACAGCTCCAGAAATATAGTTGAAATAACAAAAAAGTTTCAAAGTTGTTCCTCATCCTCTTAAAAATAATTTATGTCAAAATAGTTATTTTTTAAAAGATGCGAAGTTTACATTTGTGTTCGGTCCCCTGGTCTATACTTTATATTTAGAAAAATCTTCTTCGTTCTTTAATATGTAAAGAATTGAACTTCTATGTTTTCATATGATGGGGGAAGAAGTCTTCCTAAAGAAAAACTGAATACACCCAGGTGCATAGAAAGACTAGTAGACATTTTTCTTACGCTCGCTCTAGGACATTGTAAGTGATGATGGATTAGCACTTAGGACGTAGCACGCCCTGATAAAGGATATGAGATACATCTAAGGGTACCTAGACCACCCTGTTTAGGTCTCGCAAAGGAATTCGCTAATGCCTAAAGGCATTGACAGAGATGGATATTGAAAGTATTCTCACGGTGTCCGAGAGAGTGACCATTTTTTCTTTCGGAGGAAAAGAGAGGAGGGGAGCAGTTTGGATTCGGAAACTGAGGTGTGCGTTTGGGTCGCACGAACGAGGGAAAAAGAGATTTTTTCCCAGGCTGAAGGCACGAGACGTGCCGAGTTAAATTGAGCGAAGCGCTCGGAACTTGTATAGGACGACGAGAGACCGTCCCGTAAAAGCCATCCGACCAACGAACTTGCTGCTGAATGAGAAGTTCTAGAGTGAACTAATTTCCAAATTTGAAGCTACAAGGACTCAGTGTTTTATACAATCATATAAGTCAACAACCTACGCATTTAATTTATTATTTTTGTTGTATACTACAAATTCAAGATTTCAAAATAAAACGTTTGTTTAATCTTGCATAGTAGAGAGAATTATTCCTCGCAGCTACCGTTCAATTAGATTGAACGAGGAGTAAATTCTTAACAAATAGGTAAAATAATAAAAATTTCTTTTTTGCACAACCAAAATTTACCGAGTTATGTTACTTTGAATTTTATGAAATTTTAGTATTTTCTGGAAATACAAACAGGAAAACGTGTTTCATCCATATACGAAAAGTGAAAAATAGAAAAAAAATTGACAATAGTGTTTTTTTATGAGTATTCTACAATGCTTCACACCCGAAAAAAAAAATCGTTAACAATTGCATTAAAATTCGCTAAAATTCAAAACTAGTAGAGGTCAGAATTTACTATATTTTAGACTAAAAATTTGGAATCGAATTTCTCATACCAGTGTCAAAAAACCACTGCAAAATGGGAAAAAACTCTAAAAATAGCGAAAAATTCAAAAAATGCTGTACGTATTCCGAATAAACTTTATCAAAAAGAGGAGAAAATTTAGATAAAACAGACTTCCTTTTTAATGTAGAAGAATAATTGTCTCAAAACGTGAGAAAGCGCAAACAATTAGATTAACGAAACGTAATCAAAAAATCCAAAATCGGGCTTCGAAGTGCATTGCAACAGATATACAAGTAGTTCAACAGGTGTTACTAAATTTTGCAGCTCTGCATGCTTTCAAGAACATAGCGCGCACGCACCAAACTTCATTGCTTATTATAAGAGAAATGAGATTTAATTAAAAAATTCCTTCAAATTTTGTTGCATAATTTTATGTCTATAAATTAATATTACATTTTTTTTTTTTTCAAGGAAAATCACGTTTGCAATATTTTTTTAAAGCTTGGGATTTTTTTTTTTTTTGTTATTTTTTTTAATATGAAGACTAGTTTTGAAACAATGCTTAGTTACACTATGCAATCAATTGCAAAATAATTCATATTATTTGTTGACTAAAATCCTTGGTCTTCTCGTTTCCGTATTATATAGAGAAATCTGTTTTAATAATAAAACGAGTGTTATTTACTTATTTAAGAACTTTTAATGAGCTTTGGGTTCAATGAACGTAGCCAATATTCACTGATGTCTTTTAAGTATCGACCGCCACGATTCTTTCCCGTCTGTCTACATATTCTTATAAATCTGAACGTAACTCTTTTAACAAAAGTGACATTTATTTCTTCAATATAATTCCAGATCAATATTGCTTAACCACTTTTAATAATTTATCTAGCAGTAGCAGCAATTGCATGCATTCTGATATATTTTAATTTCAGGAGATGCTTATTATCTCTCGTCGAAGAAAATGTATAAAATGCTTCATTTTCCCGACAGCATAGAAAATATTCAGATTCATAGTGCTTTTCTTAAAGCCACTGTTTCGACTAAAACAGAGGCGCCATGCTTATCTTTTGTCGCCTGCCAAAAATATCTTTAGAATATCCATGCATGTGGACGGTAAAAGAATGACATAAATAAAGTGTACACTGTCGTCGATGGATCGTTTTTCGTTCCAGAATGCTACTTACTCTGTAGGTTTCGAAATTAAAGAATTTTGCATGAAGATATCTTCAATTAATGAGTTCCTAATCTTAGAAGCGGATGTCTCAGACAAGAATTCTAGATGGTGTTGAGTTGATTCGGCGAATTTTAAAACATCGATTTGTATGCTTGCGCTTCCAAAATTCGCAAAGCAGACGATAAAATGAATGAGTGAAGTATTTGAATAAAAGTGCTTAAATAAAATTTCCCGAAAAATGTAAAAAAGATCATTACTCATTAATCGTAGATCATTATTCTACATCAATTTTAAGAATTACTTTTAAATGAACGCAATGTTATTGAAATATTATAAGTCTTACCGAGAATAAATAGGTAAAATAAAGCTAAAAACTCTATTAAAGTGCAAATTTTCTGGAATATCCTACAAAAGCTGCAATAATATACAACACTGTAAAAAAAAAAAAAAAAAAAAAAAAAAATACATTTTTTTATGTTAGACCAAACATTTATGAACGTTTAGGTTGTGTCATGTTTTTCAGCTTGTGATAATTGATTCTTATGTTTTTTGTAGCGGTGAATTCGAAAATAACCTTCCTTTTTTTTTACCATCACGGCAGGATTTCTCTCAAATCGCAAGTTTTTTAATTTTTAAAAAGTCGAAATATTGCGAAAATCTGATACTATAAAATAGACGTAAAACTTTTTTTTCATAATAATTTATTCATCTTTTGGTTTATACTATAAATTTTTACAACTAAACATGCAAAATATTGTGTATTTAAAACCCTTAAAATTTTGTTCCACGTGTGGAAATTTCTTTGAACCGCTCCTCTGCCTCGCGCTTTCCTTTTATATTTTCTATGCGTTTCATTTCAACGTCCTCTTTTATTTTGGCGGCTGATAAGGCTGAAAATTTGTCGCAGAGGTATATAAAAAATTTGCCTTCTTATGGTATGACTTTGATAGATTTTCGCTATTTTTTGACTTTTTAACTTTGCGATTTGCGAAAAACCCTGACGTGATGGTTAAAAATGAAGGTCATTTTCGGATTCAGCACTAAACAATACATAAAATCAATTATTAAAAGTTAAAAAACACAAGCATCATTATATCTATTTTATAATGCCAGATTTTTTCTTTTGTTTTCACTTTTTTTCTTTTTTTTTTTTTTTTTTTTTTTTTAATGTACGATTTGCGAAAAATTTTGACGTGATGCTTAAAAATGAAAGTCATTTTCGGATTCAGCTTTAAAATTATATATAAAAATCAATTACCAAAAGTTAAAAAACACAAACATCACAGACTTGTGTTATCTGAAAGAAAAAGAAGATTCCTTTCTATCCAATTTCTTTAAGTGATTTACTATTAGAATAATATTTTGATACTGAAATACAATAGAACCTCGAGTCTCAAGCATTTCAGCATTTCAGGTGTCGAATAATTATCGGCTCGTGAAAAACAGGATTTTGGATTAGAAATTCGGTTTTTAAACAAAAATTTGATTCTCGAGCAGTGACAGCGTCGTCGTCAAATCGATCGAACTTTAATCGTAGTAAAAGCAACCGAATGTAGCTTTTGTTGCTTGCAAAGCGCATATGACATACGTAAGGTACAGATCGTACCGGTAACGAAATTCATGCATTTTGAGATTGAAAAACAGCAGGTTAGTTACAGCAAGATGTAAAAAAAGAAAAAGAAAGAATCGACACCCCTTCCCCCTTCTACTCAAATTTCCCCGATGAAGATGATACGATTTTTGTTAAAATTTTATCATGATGTTGTATAATACTATTGTCATTGTCTCATGCAATGCGCAGTATTCTAAACTATTTTTACAGCGCTGAACTATAGAGCAGCGGTCGGTAACCTATGACCCGCGTGTCACCGAGTGACCCATTTCATAATTTCAAGGAACCCACTTGAATTTTTTTTTTTTTTTTTTTTTAAAGTGCAATACATAAAAAGAAATTATAAAACGTAAATATGAATTGAGCACTCGAATAATACATAAAAAATAAACTGAAAATATATAAGAACTAACATTTTTGTTTGATTACAAAGTTGCAGTAACGAACATGCATTACGAATGCAACGATTGGGAGAACGAACGCGCGGCAGAAGGCAGCGTCTAATCGCTGCCTTCGACGTATTCGCTTCGTCTTCGCCTTTTGTCCAATCAAAAGTCGGCTAGAGCCACTTCTACAATTTGGCGGTTAGTCTCGTAGATGAATTAACTGCATTTTATTTTACATGAAAATAAAAAGTTTTTTGTCAGAGGCACAGAGATCCAACTTGGGCGCATAATTAATTAATAATTCTATACATTTATGTATGTATTAATTTTTTTTTAATGGACATTTATGTTTTTTGGTTGAAAATAGGAAAATTAGTGAAATTCGGTTTCGGTCTTAAAATCCTTTTTCGGTCGATCCTAAAAAAAATACAGCTGTAATCAGGGCCGAAACTAAGGGGGGACAGAGGGGGCATGTGCCCCGGACGCCCGAACGAAGGGGCGTCAAATGAAGGATTATACCTTTGGAATGGATGATTTTCTTCTGATGGACTGATGGCTTCCATTATTGTGAAACAGCCGTTATAAATGAAGTGCTAGGTGAAGATGAAAGAGTAGCCGTAAAAAGTTAGAACTCTGATTTTCTGGTCAGAATGGGGGGGGGGGGGGGGAAATTGCCATTTTTCCCCATTCTGACCAGAAAATCAGTGTTCCAAGTTTTAACGACTGCTCTTTCATCTTCACCTAACACTTCATTTATAATGGCTGTTTCATAATAATGGAAGTCATCAGTCCATCAGAAGAAAATAACTCGGTTAAAGCGGAAACTCGATTAAGCAGGACTCGGATAATCGGGACTCTACTGTATATTTCATTTTAAAAATAATCTTTAGAATATTTTTGTTGGTGTTCAGAAGGGGAGTCATGACTCCCGTCACCTCCCCCTTGGATCCGCCATTGTAGATTGCGTAGTTCAGTATTACATATTTTATGATTACATATTTTAAATTTTAAAATAAGTCGGCTATTAGAAAATTAGTAAAATTCTCTTTGTAAATATACTTTGCGGAAGAGTGAGGTGGGACGCCAAAATCCATGTTTGTCCGGGTGCAAAAAAAAAAGGCTAGTTTCGGCCCTGGCTGTACTGAGTGTACTGATAAATGTAGCGTTTCCTTACAAACACTTAATTCAATTTTAACTTAAAATCTTTCTCTTTTGACGGTCACTGTTGTAAAAAACAGCATTCATTCTCTTCGACGAAAAAGAAGAAAAGTTGTCGCAGGAATTAATTTAGTGCTGTCTTTTCATTCCTGGTTGAAAAGAAAATCAATACAGCATCCTTTCGCGGAAGCATCCCTGGTGGGCAATTCCTGCTTTTTTTCCGTCTCCATTTTCCATGACATTAATAGTTATTCCTCTGCTCGCGGAATCAAAACAAATGAACGGGGACGACGACCTGCAGGTCCACGTAACTTTCACCAACGTGTTTTATGACAAATTGGGCGTACAACAAACATCATTAAATCAAGAGAGAGAGTCGCAACTATTTCATTCATAAGAATGTGAGATGAAATGGGAATGATTGAAATGGTTTCACTTTCACCGACCATTGAAAGTATTTATTATGCAGCTATTTAAAGAGAAGAGAAGAGATTTCGGAGTTTTTAAAAGGAGGGACCCCTTCCCAGGGCCAGCGCCAGGCATGAGGCAGGTGAGGCGGCCGCCTCAGGGCGCACGTATAAAGGGCGGCATTTGCCTGGCATATATTGAACATATAATCCATTACCATTATATTTGTCAAAAAAAAAAAAAAGTGATAATTTTTTTTCTTATTTTTGAATAAAAACACGGGGTACATTTCATATAATTACAGCCAAATAATAATCGAAGAGTTCATAATCTTTATTATGGAACATGGATTAAATCGACACTAAGACATAATATATATAGTAGCTGAAACAATTTCATGCTTTTTTTTTTCTTTTCAAAAAAAGGCCTTATACTGAAATTAGCTCAGCAGAATTCACAAAGGGTAGACGGCTCCAGAGAATATAAACCAAAACAAATTCTCATAATGTTGCAGCGTCATGTACTTAGTATTTCATTATTTTACTTGTGTAGTCAGTCATTCGATGGTGTAATTCTTTACATTAATTGACTGTAAAGAATTGGAGTTTGAATAGTCTGATTAAACAGTAGTACGAGTAGTAATAACATAGAAAATATTTCATACTCCAGGTAAATATTAATTTAATATATATATATTTTTTAATTTAAGATCATGATTGCAGATAATTTTGAAAAAAGTATTCCTTAAAGCATATTTCATTAAAACCTTGTTATTAGTGTTGCCAGGTGTCCCACGTAAATCTGCCCCGATTTACTCGGGACAACCTGGGAACACTGCTTGTTATACCGTCACTTGCTTAAAAAATCATCCCCCATATATCATTAATTTCTCAATGTCCTGGATCTTTATCCAAATTAGGGAATAATTATAAAATATCTTTATAAACAGTCGTCCAAAAAAAAAAAAAAAAAAAAAAATGACACCTTCATAAAACGTCTCTTTCGATTTACAATTTTCCCTTCTTTCTATAATTTATATTATAGCTTATATTTAAAGCTGTTCTCAAATCCAAGCTGGCTGCTATCAGACATACTTTTAATTTCATTTTTGTTCGCAAACGTATCAAATTAGCAGGTGTTCATTTTAGGAAACTGAGTAATGTAATTGTTTTTCCCATTTTTCAAAAAAATGCAGGAAAAATTTCAGAAAGTGCTGTCAAAGTTGGCGTTTTGAACCGAATTTCTAGACGCGACGGCACAGGAAAGGAAAGAACTGCCGTGATGGGGCAACAATAGCTTATAATTAAAAACAAAATGTTTTATTACTGTACAAATCACTTCACTAATTACGCCTGCAAATATCCTGCTTTTATGTTTAAAAAGGGGTAAGAAAGTTCCTGTTTATTGAATTGAGGAAAGTGTTTATTTGAGAACCGCCTTAAAACGATATATTAAAAAAAGTCAGATTTAAAACAATTTTTTTAGCATATAAAGGAATTTTCTTTTTTATCTAGACGTTATAAAAGTCCCATAGGCCGTGACATTTGTACTTAACCCATTACGCAAGCTGATTTTCAAACATGTAATTGATTTTACTTAATCATTCCATCAGCCGGGATTTCTCGCGACAAAGATGAATGTATCCCCTTAACCAAAGAAAAATGAATGACAACCCGAATAGCGTAATCTTTTCGAAACATAAACATAGCAAATTAGCGTGTTTTTAGAGCGTGCTGGGTTTGGACGGGGTTGGCGAACGTAGCTCGTAGGGGCAAAGCCTCCTAGTATAAAATGTGAGAGCCAATTTTTCATAATAACATAAATTTTGCCGAATTTGTTATTATTCCTTTTTCATGATAGTTCGTATTTTACGATATTCCAGCGTTGTCTGGCCTGTTTTTTGTACCGAGAAATGGTAAAAATTCTTAAAATTCTAAATATCATAACTCGAAAAGTCGCGCAAAAATTTGTCTCACTTGTTAGTATAGCATTGATAATGTTTTCTAAATATCTTATAAAACCCAAAGGACAGCATAAAAATTTAAATTTTGTAACTTTTATCTAAAGTAAAAACGATTTTTAAGAGGATTCAGAACAACATTTGAAATAGTTTTGAAATTAGGATTATTCTAAATTTAACAATTTAGGAATTAGCTCTCGGTCAGGTATAAGAAGTAACGCCCTACATATTTTACAACTGATATTCCCTTGATGATTGTATATTTTAAATGAAATTGTTCGTCTTTTAAAAGCACTACGAACAACAAGTATAAGCATCATAAAGGATGAAAACTTATGATAAAATTTATTAAAACGTTTGAAATGCTTTGGAAGATAAAAGCCCATACAAAAGAAAGGCGGTGAGGGTTTTATTACTTCAGAAACGTGAAAAAATATCAAATTTGTAGAAGATCATAAATGTTTTGTAGTCAATTTGAATATAGGAATGTACTCCCCCCTCCCCCCATCAGATTACTGGAGTATTGGAGAAGTAACACTTCCAAGGAAAGCAGCTGAAAAACTATTTATATTTCATGCACTTATATTAGTATTAATGATTATCGATGATTTTTTTTACTATATTTTAAAGATTTTTCTAAACAGTAGAGTTTTTTAAAGTATTCAAAAGGCTAAAAATATTATCAGAACAATTTCTGCAAATTCAGCAGAAATGGAAAAGGGCTTTTCAAAGATAAACATAATATGGTCGGAGAACAGAAGTTGACTAACTATTTCTATTGTATCAAATATAATGACGATTAGTCTAATTGGCTTACCTGTAAAAGAATGGGTTCCTACTTGTATAGTGAAGGTATGTTAAGAAAAAAGAACACATCAGATAATGCTCGAGAAAGACAAAGAAAATTGAAAGTGAGGACGCTTATCAAGAAGCTATAAGTAAATATCTCAAATATCACAAGCTATTTAATATTTTAAAATCCTTTTATGTACTAAAATGCATTTTTTATACATCCTTTATAGTTTCATTTAAGTATTAACTATATGGAATAATGTACTACTTTTTAGGATATATTTTTAAAACATTTCAACATCATAAATATAAAGTCATATTCAGTACATGATATCCAAAACAATTCGAATTTATTTTTGCTGGTTTTAGTCTGAAAATGTATAATGTGATGATGCATTTTATCGGCAATTGTTATCCAACAGTTTTGTAATGAAAGATTTTAAAACGATGTTGCATGTTTTTAAACTGAGCTAAATTTTATTACTGATACAGCACTTCCATAATATAGCTTCTCCGCGAGCGCATTATACACTGGCCTCCAAAAGTTAAGGTACAGGGACTGGATGCTTTCGTTGTACACGGCTTGTCGAATATCTACGAAAATTATTGGCGAATTGTTCTTGAACTTCTGGAATGTAAAGAACATGTTTAATTTCATATTTATCTTTGACGATTTAGTCGGTAGGACAATTAGGAGACTAATAATAAATTTAATAATAAAATAATATTTGCGATCACCTATGTAACATAAAATTCTGAAAACGGTTTGGCACTGTGTTAAATGACTAGTTGGGTCCTGTTCAACGTTTGTGTGCATTTGTGTAAGCATAGCACTCATATTCGTGAAGATGTTATTGTGTCTGCGAAAAATTCAAAAGTTTTTTGTTTATAGCATACAGAGTTTTCAACCAAATTTAACACCACTTTCCGAAAACTTGACAAGGAATAGTAGCAACAGTATGCTGCAATTAAAACATGAATATATTGAATATTTGATGAGATATGGACATTTTTATGAAATAATTTTCAACTACGCATGCGTGGAAGATTTCAAAATTTTTATTTCATAATTTGGTAGTCAGCTATTCTGGGCAACTTCTATAAAAGTCCAGTCAAGTATTGTGAAAACTCAGAAAGATATAGTGAACTGATTGAAAAGTTGTGGAAAATCCCTTATAATAAAGCTATTTTTAGAAGGCAATTCACTATATCGCCCCTATCTTTGTGAATTTTCGCGATATTTGACTAGACTTTTTATATAAGTTGCCATAAATAGCTGACTACCAAATTATAAAATAAAAATTTTAGAACCTTCCACGCATGCGCAGTTGAAAATTCTTTCATACAAATGCCCATACCTCATCAAATATTCAATATATTCATGTTTTAATTGCAGTATACTGTTGCTACAGTTCTTTGTCAGGTTTTCGGAAAGTTGTGTTAAATTTGGTTGAAAACTCTGTAAGCTATAAACAAAAAACTTTTGAATATTTCGCAGACACAATAACATCTTCACGAATATGAGTGCTATGCTTACACAAATGCACACAAACGTTGAACGGGACCGAAATAGTAATTTAACACAGTGCCAAACCATTTTCAGAATTTTCTGTTACATAGGTGATCGCAAATATTATTTTATTATTAAATTTATTGTTAGTCTCCTAATTGTCCTCCCGACTCAATATTCACCGATAAACATGAAATCAAACATGTTCTTTACATCCCAGAAGATCAAGAACAATTCGCCAATAATTTTGGTAGATATTCGACAAACCGTGTGCAATTGAAATTATCCAGTCCCTGTACCTTAACTTTTGGAGGCCAGTGTAGTTATTACAAAAATAACTTTTGAGCCATTTGGGATTATAGAAGACGACATTGACGAATATCTCGGTGAAATTTGCGACTTTGGTTGCAAAACCTAGCATAAAACACGCCTTAGAAAAATCCAGAAATCAAGCACTTACCACTCACAACACCCGATTTATTAAGGTTAACTTTGAAAACGTTACAAGCATTTATCACAAAAGCGAGAATGTAAATAGGAATGTTTAAAATTCAGTGAGTTAGTATTCTCGTTGATATTAGAGAATTGAGCAATATCTCGAGTTCTTCCTATAGTTAGTGTTTTTAATATCTAAATGTTTGCAACTTTAGATCATGGACATTAGTTAATTCTTAAATTTCTGTTTTTTTTGTGTTATCCTCATTATATTATACTGTTTTCATATACTTTTTGATAGAAATTTTGATCAGGGTTTGACGATTGCCGAATAAATTACATTCTTTTATAGGCGAACATGTTTCAGAATTTTATTTTACACTATACCAACATATAATTTTTTTTTTAACAATGTTCTTATAATATTGGAAAGCGTTTCATAATCTGTACGTGATGCATCATTTTCCTTTCATGTTTATACCTCAAAAATAATTTGGTCAGCGAACCGTTTGTTAAATTATTTGAATCCCATCACTGGATACAACCCCTCATCTTTTTGCTTCATTTTGGGAACAACGGATTTTGAGTTTATTTTATAAACGATTATTATCAGACTTTTCAAACTATGTTTTTGAGACTTTTACTAAAGTTGCTCTATACATTTAGCTAACACATTATGCACATTATATTTTGATTGCATTCGTGCATGCGCAGTAAAAAATGTTTTAGTAAATCTGCTCATTTTTCATCCAATTTTTATTATTTTTTAATTCCGATTGCAGAGTATTATGTACAATGTTGTTTGTCATATTTTATGAAAAGAACGTTTTTTTATATTAAGAATTCTGCAAATTATAAGCAAAAAACTTGGCGAAATTTGGGACTGTTTTTATAAAAACCTTAATTTCTCTACGAATATACATGATATCCCCATAAAAAGGAACACAGTATATTACAATAAGCCACTTATTAATAATCTCGAGTTTGAACGCTTTTGCTACATTAGTTTTTACAGGGTTACCCAAAAGACATTCGTTCTTTTTCAATTTGTTGACGGTGCCGTACCCTATGGGGTTTCGGGAAAAAGTCTTCGCGGAACTATATGACCTATACTAAACTGTTTACACACCTGCAGCGTCAGGTTAATTCCTCATATATTTTTCTAGATATTTAACAAAACATCTAAAATCGCAAGTGACCGGTCACCTTTGGCCATATAGTGTATGTTACTGATATCATTATTTTCTATATTGTAATTCGTACACAAATTTTATACGTAATTGGATTTTTTTAATTGTTTGACATATTATGGGTCAATAATGCTTATTTTAAGCTTAATTTCTTTGCCAACTGTAACTGAGATTTTATGTAGTATTCATAATGTCGATTTAATAAATGTTTTTTTCCCAAAGGAGAATGAGTTTATTAAGAGTCAGTTTTATTCTTCATACGGTACTTTATAAATATTATAAGGATGCGATTACATTTTTATTAATTCAGTTTCAAGCTAGCTGTTGTTATTTTTTACAAGATGCAAAATTTCTTAAGTAATTTGATTATTTAAAAAATGTAAATTAATTTGATATATACTTGTTATCAAAATAAATTATATAGTTAGCATATTAATTTACTATACTAAAAAACATTTGAGTAGTAGTGAAAAATAGGGATACACCAATATTCGGCATAAATACACCAATATTCACCAATATATAACACCAATATTCGGCATTCGGCCTATTAGGCCATACTACAGAATATTCGGTTAGGCCTGATACCAAACTATTCGGTATGCCGAATACTCAGCTTGACTGAATATCAAACTACTCGGTATGCCGAATATTCGGTTTGGCTGAATATCAAAATATTCATGACTGATATTCTGAACAGGTGAGCAGCATTGAAGGGTTTCCTAGCTGATAACAGCTTAAGGGTCCTGTGCCTGCCGGCGAAGACACTCACGAGCTAATGCTAATCCTATGGAGAGGGATTTTTCTAATATCTCGTTTGCATTTCGACATTTTTAAATATTTTTTTTTTGCATTGGATAGCCGAGGTCCGTCTCTAGAGCGCACCTCGGTTACTTTTTTGATTTGGGTCGCAGATATTTTTAATAAAGTTACTTTCATTTTCAAAACCGGTTCTGAAAATGAAAGTGTCATTCTAAAAAATATCTGCAACCAAAATCGAAAAAGTAACCAAGGTGCGCTGTAGAGACGGACCTCGGCTATCCAATGCAAAAAAAATTATATAAAAATGTCGAAATGCAAACGAGATATTCGAAAAATCCTTCCCCATAGGATTAGCATTAGCTCGTGAGTGTCTTCGCCGGCAGGGACAGGACCCTTAACACCCAGTCTAGGAATTGAAGTATAGCTTATGTTTTGTGAAACATTGGGAATAATTTAAATGTAGTTTTAAAACTACTTGAGAAATAAAATAAGAAATTAAAAGAGGAATTAAAAAGTTAAGAATTAAAAAGCAATATGTTTAATAATAAGTTAAGACTTAGATCTGTTTCAGTGAGTTTAGCAAACATTTCTCTATAAAACTACTGGTTTTCATTTTTTTTAAATGTGTAATAGTTTTCGCAGGATAAGCCAAGAGAGTGAAAAGATCACAATAGATTCAATTACGACAAGGGAACTTTTTTTTACACTCTTTTATTAAGTGTGTTCGCAATTATATAAATACGTAGCACTTATAGTCGTCTTTCGTCCGTCTGTCTGTCCGCCGTCCGCATATAACAGAGCAAAAACTACCCAACCGAATGGTATGAAATTTTAAATGTATAATTGTTTCAAAATTTTGTCGAGTCATTTCAAATTTTATGAAAATTGGATGTACAGTTTAATGACAGGGACAGTCAAAAGTTTTCCGTTACACGACGGCCAATGGGAAAAAATTATTTCAAGTGCATTTTAATGATGTTACAGCCTTTCGAACAGAATGAAATGGATACGCACTTATGAAGTGCTCTAAAATATGCATTCGGTACAATATGCGATGCGAAAAATATTTATAAAACTAGTTATAGTATGAACGCACCTCATTTTCCACGTTTGACGTGCAATTTCCAACTTGTTTAACTCAATCTGGTTTTATATATAAAGATGGAATCTCGCAATGGATTTTTAACGCACTTCTTCATAGGCTAGAATTGTAGAAATTATGTATACAAAGATGTCTTTCCGATGGCAGTACAACATTTAAATGTTTTTACAACTTAATTATAAATTAATACATTAATTTTAAGGCATATTTCAATTAGCTCGCCACGAGAGAATCGCCCTATATTCTCTGTAACTCGTACTATTGTAATGGGAGTTGAAAAAATAATGGATTTAATTATGTACTGATAAATGCTCTCTAAAATAGGCCTAATCGTTGGGAAACTGCATAAATGAAACACTTTAAAGATAAACAAGTCAGAACTTGTATGTCAAACGTATCATATGAAGTGCGTTCGTACTATAACTAGTTTTATAAATATTCAGATCTTGGTGCAATAGCTGTTGCATTCTTATGCAAAAATGCATGAATGCAAAATTTATTACGATTATCTATATTAAAGTCGGTAATACGGAAATAATAGGACTCCATCTTAAATAGGACGTTATCACCATGGCAACTTAGAATCAGTACCTATTATGGGATATCATTGAATTAATGACGTATGATAGGATTTAATGGAATGAAGAAAACTTTCATTAATATCTTTTTAAGTTTTCATTCGATTTTTATAATATTTGAAATGGCGTGACAAAACTCTGCAACGATTCTTTTTATTAAATTTCAAGCCATTCAGTTCGGTAGTTTTTGAGCTGTTATTATGCGGACAGACGGACAGACAGACTGACCAAACGACGACTATAGGTGAAACGTATTTATATAATTACAAACGCACCTAAAAATAGAAAATAACCTGTAAATAAAAAATGAAGAAAAATATTTAGAAAATAATAAATAATAAAACTCTAATTATCAATTAATAGTTTAATATTGATTAGTTTACGATTATATGTTGAGAAATCAAATAAGAAATCCTAAGAGGATACTTTTAGTAATGTTTCGTTTTTTCTTTTTTGTTGAAAAGAAACAGAGCAAAATTTATATATTTTTTAATAAATTCTCTTGCTTGCGCTTTCTATCAAACGTAAAAGAAGCAGTCAATTTTTCATAATCGAGTTTGGTGTTCACGTCAATTTAAACTATTGGAACAGAAAATTTGGGGTGGGGTGGGAGGGAAACATGAATTGTAGACAAAAAATAATAATAATAAGCGTAATTTTCAAAATGAAATGCTTATAAAAGAGTGGTTTTTATTTTAAAACTATTTTTAGGGTTCCGTACTTGAAAATTAAAAAAGGAACCATTATAAGATCACTCCTGTGTCTGTCTGTCCGTCTGTCAAAGCCATTTTACTCGCGAACTATGGAACGTGGAAAGTTCAAATTGGCTGAAGCAATAAAGACTATTGGCCACAAATTTTATTAACCATTCACAAATATATTTAGGAAAAATGTAGAGGGGATAACTAAATTACTTGAAAAAAAATATTTTTTTTTCTTTATATACCGTGTGAAAGCTTTCGTAACACCGAACTCAAAAATGCATTTATTTTCATTTTAAGTATTATATTTCAGAAATATCGTCGAAAATGTAATGCAAAAATATATCCCCCCTCCCTCCCTTTATTTCCGAATCTACTGAAACTAAAATTATGAAAAAATTAGGAGTAGTAGAAATTAATTTAAACCTTGCAGGAAAACTATAGTGATTATAATTTAAACCTTGCAGGAAACCTATAGCGATTAACCTAGGTTGGTTGTGTTTATGACGGCTAATTATCAGCACGAGGGATATAGGCCTAGGGGGGGGGGTGCCATCCGTGGGGGTCTTTCTAATGGAACCTAACCCGTATTTACGCTTGGAAAACCAACGTTTGAAGAAAACCACGAAAACTCCGAACGATTAGGCCGACGGGCGCGATTGCGATCGAACCCACCGTCTACCAGCTTCGAGAGCAGAACCTCTCGGCCACTGGTGGGGTCGATTAACCTAGGTCACATAGTTTTTGAGAAAATCGCATTTTTCCGTTACACACCAATTTCGATTTGCAGGTGTTCAGCACAGGAGCCGAGGAGCGCTGGAGATACCTGTCGTCGCAGAAGTATAAAAGGATCGTTGATTATGATTTTCGAAAAAAATGGTCGGTCATTAGCCGAGATATTAACCCTTAAAGACACGGACGATTTGGACATATATAAAGGAACGATATATATCTCTGTTATAGTTATAGTTATATAGTTATATATAACGATATATAACTCTGTTATATATACAAACATAAACTGTTGATATATTCTTGCCAATTAAATTGGATATGTTGACTGGGTAGGGGAACCTAGAGCGGCAAAAATCCCCCCCTCCTCTGAAACCTTATTTTTTATTTGATTATAGGCCACAGATCACCTCCCCGAAATAGATTTCTCTCCATGTTACTCATGTGGCTCTCAACAACCCAGAAATTTTTGTAAGTGGCCCTTCTCTTAAAAAGGTTGTGCACCCCTAATATAAATACACAAAACCTGTAAAAATGGAACCTTCCTATAACGGAATTCTGTCTTAAACAGAAATGTTCCATAGTGCTACGCCACTGATTCCGTCTTAAAAGATTTTACTTTATAGCATTTTTCAAAGTTTCCAATACATGGAATAAGGATTAACGATATCAAATGGTAAGTGAAACATTTACATAGAAATAGAGATTCATTTAAAAAATATATATATATCACAGCGTTTGGCGCTTCTTTAAAAATGAAGATTATAAATATGAAAAAAGAAAAGCTATAATAAGTATTTTGGTTCAGAACTCCTCCATATGAAACCGTTTTTAACCATATCGACGTAAAAAAACTATGTTTTGCAGAAATTCAGTCGGGCCGGACCGGGCTCGGACTAAGATTTTAACTTTTTTCCAGGACTTTCTTCCTTTTCCGAACTTTTTTTTTTTCTATGGCTCGATATTAGGTTCGGTCGAAAAAAATAAATATTTTATTTTCGGAACGCTTTAGTGCGGAAAAGTTGCCTATTGTAATAAGAAGAAAAACGGCATAAAAAAATTAAAATCGGTTAACATCTTCCGTTCGCGCATCGTACTTAAAGTTAATGAAAATTGCAAAAATCGCGCCTTTTTTTATTTTTTCAAGTTAATTGAATCTTTAAAAACAAACACGCTTTAGTTTTTTATGCTTGTTTCATGGTTTAAATAACCTAAATAAATTAAATTCTATAATCAATAATTTAATTTTTTTTCGTTCGCTCAACATCTTAGAATAAACATAAATTTACCATTTTTTTGCAATTTTCACCGTGTAACTCTTAGTTAGTTTTGCTAAAGCAAAATTACCCAGAACTCACCACGTGGTGGTGGTTGCAGGTTAACATCCACCCAGACCCTACCCAACCAACCATCCATTTGTTGGGTGTGGTATTTACATTATATTAAAAAGACCAGATGCATGTTAATGCGCAATCCTAATTATGTAGAAAATGCTTATGTAAAACAGGGGTCGATCCAGGCAAAATTTGGGGCCTATTTAGGGCCTTTTCACAAAAATCTATTTAATAAAATAGGCCCCTTCACAAAAATAAATTTAATAAAATGGGCCCCTTCACAAAAATAAATTTAATAAAACAGGCCCCTTCACAAAATTCCTTTTAATAAAATTGGCCCCTTTCGTAATATTCTTTTTCATAAAAACTGTTTCAAAGTGTGTAATTTGTAAATAAAACCAAGTCATTGAAAAAAAACTTTAGCAAGAGTATTTAAAGAAGTTTTTGTTAATAAATTCTTGGTTCGAATTTGAGTAACTGGATTTCAAGTTTCATTACAAAATGTTACTTTTCACAAAAAAATATTATAAAATTCACAAAAATAACTTTTACTTTTCACGAAATGGGCCCCAAGAATAAAAACCTGTATCGACACCTGAAAAAAAAACAAAGAAAATTCCTGTCCTCGAGTTGAGGTTTATGTTTCTTCAAAGGAATTACAATTTGGGAAAAATCGGATCTATCGACAACACGGATCCAAAAAAATTAAATGCGAAGTTCAAGTGGAAAGCTCGCATTCTTCAGAGAGCACTGAATAGTTCCAAAAATAGTTCTAAAGTTCCTAAAGTAAAAGAGTACGCGAAAATTGATGAACCCAAACACGGTTCTTTTGAAGGCTTAGAGTATGAAGACAATGAATACAAACCAAGTAAATCGACGAAAAGTCCAAATGGCAGATAAGAATTCAATTAACGCAATAGCGCTAAACAGTGATCGGTTTGTATTTTCTGGTCGGCCAACAGCTGTTATAGCATCAAGTGTTCTGCGAGATTTTAGGATGATAACCAACACAGATTCTTCTTATGCGGTTGATAAGTGTAAAAGAAAAAGAGGTAAGAGGCGTGTTAGGACGGATTTGGAAAGCCAATCCACATCCCCTGAGGAAAGTTGAGGTATTTTCTTTGACAGACAAAAATATGATAGTTTGTTCGTCAAAAAATTGAATGACAAGCAATTTCCCAATAATGTGAAATAAGAAAACTATTCTCTTATCCAGTAATCTGAATCAACTTATATTGGATATGTATCTCCTTCCTCGAGTTCATCAAATGATATAAGTCGAAGTATTATTTCTTGTTGGTCAGAACTATCAATATCACTAGAATCACTAGGAATACTAGGGTGTGATGGCAATGTAACAAACATTGGATGGAATAACGGTGCCACCCACCTACTAGAAAATCATATAGGATGCCTGCTGCAGCGGAGCATATGCCTCCTGCATTTTAATGAGCTTCCTTTTTGCCACATTTTCAACCATATTGACGGTCACGCTGAAGGACTTAAATCTTATAGTACGCCAAGCGGACAGCTCACTTGCTGTGAAAAATTCCCTGTGGTTGGTTACGAAACCACGCATAGTTCGATTCCTCATATATACAAGAATTTGTTGAGCAAAGAACAACGGTATTTTGTGGACATTTCAAATTCAATCACCTTGGGACATTGTCCAGAAGACAGACTTGACAAATCGAAACCCTGATCCTTTGTCCAATTCCAGATAGCTAACCTCGGCCAACCGAGTCCTTTGGTTGTATATAAGTTCATATTCCCTAGATATATCCAAAAACTTAAAAGAAATAGTTGGCTTCATCTTAAAATCATACATGCCTGAGTGGTTTGCCGTAAAATTAGCAAATATTTTACTGGCGGACCAAAACATATCTTTCAAACAATCCAGACATCACGCTATTTACCCGACGAATTATTACAAGTTGTCGATACAGTAATAGAACGAAATGCGTTCTTTGCGCACTCAGAATGTTCTGTTTGCAATGATTGTCGATGAAAGAGAACATATTCGGGAGTTCGGTTACAGAAGGATCTTAAAAGCAAAACAAAACGTCCAAAGAAGAAGACTGTTAGAAATTTCGCACCACCGAAAGTAAGCTTTCAAGCCTCTGATTAAATAGAAATTATTACTTGAAATTCTTGTGCGGTGTATCCTTCCCCGATGCTGCGGGACCTAAGTGAAGATGAGGTTAAATCGCTCATCAATCACTCATCAGTAATCATTCATGAATTCTGACACTACGCTCATCAGAGGAATACAAAAGTTTCCCTGCCACACCGAAGCTATTGAGATGTGCGTCAAATTTGTGACAGAAGCCTCGAATGTCGAATATAGATATGGACATGAAACTAGAGATGGCTATATCCGAGCAACACTGAAATCTAGATCGGTTATGCCCCATTTCTCCAAAAATCAGACTTTAAATGTGTAGTTGTAATAGATATAAAAATAAAAAGTAAAAAATATATTAAAACAAAGAATGCTCTATGGAAAATCTTTTTAAATAGTTGTAAATATAATGTAAATACCACACCCAACAATTGAATGCTTGGTTGGATATGATGTGGGTGTGGGTGGAACTCAACATGTAACCATCTCCACGTGGTGAGTTCTTGGTCGTTTTGTTTTAGCAAAACGAGCGCAGAGTTGCACGGTGAAAATTGCGAAAAATTGGTAAATTGATGTTTTTTTCTAAGATGTTAAGCGAACGAAAAAAATTCAAAAAGCCCGATTTTTGCATTTTTTTCATTAACCTTAAGTACGATGCGCGAACGGAAGATGTTAACCGATTTTTAAATGTTTGATGCCGTTTTTCTTCTTATTACAATAGGCAACTTTTCCGCACTAAAGCGTTCCGAAAATAAAATTTTTATTTTTTCGGCCCACTCTATTGGATATTTCGACCCGTGAGGACCACTAGTGCAGTGCAGACCTCCAGCATATTTTGAAAGCAGGTTTAACTTAAAATCTATACGCTGCTATTTTATGTCCAAAGGAGAGGCACTGTCTAAAATCGACTTTTAATAACGAACAATTTGTGGATAATCCCTATCTTGCATTCAAAATGAGTCAATAACTCGTCGCTCAGAAGCATGGATAAATGGTGCAAGTCACGAATTTTCGATTTTAATATCTCTGCGAGTTTTGCAGATATCGAGAAGAATTTTTTTTGTGTTTAGTTCAGGAATGAATAAGGAAATTTTTCCTAATTAGGAATTTTACTCTACAGGGACCGTATAAAAATTTAGTTTTTGTATTTTCTCAATAGACCCCCCCCCCCCATGGAGTTGCAACTTATGTCATTAAATTTTGCACCTTTTTTCATGAAACTTTTGGCATGGAAGTAAGTGTCTAGGGACAGTATTTAAGGAAATAGACTATTGTTTCGATCTTTATGAATCACCCTGTATAATTTTAAAACTTTTATTTTTTTTCCAGCAAGCGAAAATAATATCACTCTTATCACTGGGTTTTCCTATTGCATTCGATAGAAAATATTCAACTATTTCTTTCAGTAATGAGTATGCGTAATTAGATTAATCATCATAATTGCAAGGTCATTATTAATAAAACACAAAGAAAATCATTATTCTAATCATTTAACAAGCCTGCCGTAACCGATTATGCGTTTATGTAATTTTTCAGAAAAAAAATGTAAGAACTTTATAAAATGAATAAGACGAAAATGATAATGCACTTGGAAACTTAGCCCTTTTTATTTTAGGAAACACTTGTACGATAGCAATTAGGCTTAATTCTCTCAAAAGGAAATATTTACAACTCTGGTATAATTAAAAGCCAGAATGTTCTGAGATTTCTTTTTGTGAACCGAATTTTATTTGAGTTGTACATGTTCAACTATACCAGGCTTGGCGAACTTTTTCACGTGTGCGTGCCGAAAATTCACAAATGATATCTTATCAACAATGTAACGTGCCAAACTTATGCAAAAATACTTTTGAAGAGTACAATGTTTATACAAAACACTGGTTGTAAAATCAGTTTGCATCTTTTATGTATTAATAATTAACAATTAAAAAGAATTAAAAATTAAAATGCGATTTTTCTGTATACTGAAATCAGCCATTAAATGAATGATTTTTTTAATTCCTAAATAAGTTTCGGATAATTATGCGATATGTACTGAAAAAGGGGAAAAAATGCGAGTTTTTATTTCATTAATTTTTAACTTATTATTAATGCAATATATGGGTTATAATTTTCCAAGTTGCATTAAACAATGTACTAATAATGTATTTATGACATTTTTGCTGCCGTTCGTTCGATAGGAAAAGCTTTATATCTCTTTCATATTTTGTTATTTTAACAAATGCACATAGCTAAATTGGATCCATTTGCCATCTTATTGCAGTGACTGTCAAACGAAATTCATTTGAAAATTGCAGCTTTTTAAATTTATATAGAAAGGCAAAATACATATCGAAAACGTTGCGTAGCATCGCAGAAGAGAAAATTATTATGATGTGTTATTTCATGTTAAAAATTACTGCAATATTTGTGATAGCCTGCCCGTATGGAATAAAATTTTATTGGCCATAATTCAAATAAAAAACGGATTTTATATGCATAACAAATTAAAATTTTTCGCGTGCCAGGAAAATTAGCTTACGTGCCAACTCTGGCACGCGCGCCATAGGTTCGCCAACCCTGAACTACTCTGTAAAAAATGTCCGTTCCACGTCGAACTACAGGGTGTCCCAGATTTATCTTTACAACTTTGACCCTCCATATAAAACTTAAAAGAAATTAGATAACAAAAATATGTTTAGTGTATAATGAACAGCAAGTTCCAAAGTTTTATGTGTGGTTGAACGAACAACGTCGAGACGGTATTCAACCTCCCGCCATATTCTTTGGAGCATGTCCACAGGAATTGTAGCGACGACCGCAGTAATCCTGGATGGTGGGTGGCGTCCATATTTTGTTCGGAAATTTCTTTTGGACTTGTGTATCTGACTTCGTCTCTATGAACCAGGCCACACACTGCACACACTGAGCCTTTTCCTATAGTGTAGTCATCACCAGTTATGAATCTTACAGGGTCATACGTGAAAGCCAAAACATTATTTTTAGTACAAATGAAACTTTATGAGTTGCTGTTGTATGCGCACAAAATCGAACTTCGAAAGTGGCCTTCTATGTCATTGGTCGCGCTTGTTCTTAAGAGTACACTCCAAATATTTAACGCCCCACCAGTGGCCGAGAGTTTCTGCTCTCGAAGCTGGCAGACGGGAGGTGCTGGGTTCGAACCCAATCGCGCCCGTCGGCCTAATCGTTCGGAGTTTTCGTGGTTTTCTTCGAACCTTGGATTTCCATGCGTAAATACGGGTTAATTTCCCCACGTTAGACTCCACGAAGGGCACCCCCCCCCCCCCCCTCGGGCCTATATCCCTCTAGTAGATAATCGGCCGTCAAAAATCAACCCAACCCAACCTAAATATTTAACCTCCTTCTTTCACATCAATGCTGAGGAATTTCGGTTTAGGCTCCATTGAGCGTCTATTGTTTACCTAATTCTAATCTATCCTGGCATCTTACATAACCCTCCCGAAAGGATTTTTTCAATACCTGTCACCATTTGCAAGTTATTGAATTTTAAAAACAGTCAGTCCATTTTAGGACACCTAGTATATAAATTACATAATTTTATCACCCTCTTCTAAAGTATGCTTTATTTCTCAAACGCAGAATTCGAAAATTTAGAGAGTTTTATATTTTTTTTGTACTGGCGCATAAATAAAATCTGTCAATAAGGCAATTCTTTTCCTAATCTTGTTCCATTTTTTTTTTTTTTTTTTTTTTTTTTTTTTTTTTTTTGCTTTCTTTTTTTACTAAACGAAGAATAGAAAAGATTAAGATACAATATAAATCTTTATTATCTCCAAAATTTTGTTGAAACTGTAAAAACGTTATAAAAACACAACTGGACTTCGCGTGAAATTTCTCTCTTGATTTTCTTGTTATTTTGTTATAGATGATACTTTTGGGAAAAGTCGTTTGATTTACGCCTTGTTTTTGTCTTGAACATAGTGAGCCTTTCAGATGCATTTAAAAGTGTTGCTTTGCGAAAAACAACTTATTTTAGACATTGACGTCATGCAAATTTCAATAAAAAGAAATAAACATACAGTTCTAAATGAATTTTTAAAAGTTAAAATTTGATAAATAGAAGCTATGTAAACAAATCCGACTTTCTTGCGTAATATTCCCTGCGAATTCAGAATAATATGTTTTATTGCAGGGTGTTCTTAAATCCAAAAGGGCAACTTCCTGACATAAGTTTTAATTTATTTTTGTTCGAAAATGCATGAAACTAGCTGGTGTTGTTGTTCAGAAACTATGTAATTGAGCTGTTTTTTCCATTTTTTTTCAAACGCAATAAATCTTTCAGAAAATAGAGTCAAAGTGGGCGTTTTGAATCTAATTTCCACGCGAAGGAAGAAAGAGCCCTCAAGAGCGGACGAAAAACGTGTTTGTCACGTGATCAAAATCGCTTATACCTCAATAGGTAATTGATTGATCAAAAAATGGAAAAAACAGTTCAGTTCCAAATCGCTTCCATGACCAGACTTTCCAATTTTATACCTTTCCGTTAAAAAATGAATTTGTAAATGTGTCAAAACGTTTTGCGCTTGTTGAGCAGAGCAGTTAAGAACAGCCTTAACATGCCTTTATGCTCTGTTTAATCTAACATAGTTTATTTTTTACATTTTCATGTTTTTTGTTGTTGTTTGTTTGTTTGTTTAAGTTAAGGGGACAGTTTACTTTTAAAATATATATTAAAAAAAAGTTGAAGTTTTAAAAGTTATTATCTTTCAACTTGCACAAAATGTTAGTAAAATATTTAAACAACCTTACCACTTTGCATTTTGCCTTTTAAAAAAATATATTTAATTTCTATGTCATAAAATGGATATTTTTTTTCCTCTGCGCGCAGGATAACACTCACATAATTTAATCGTAAAGGGTTATGTGACAACTTAAATACGTATTTACGGTTAAGTTATAACTAGCAGGAATGACCGAGCTAAGCTCGGTCAAAATTAGCTTTGTGTTTATCTCGATATATTATTCCCACTAAATCATTCTTGCTGTTTTAGATACAATTAGCTTGACCCTGAGACATAGTGACCCAAATGACGCACTAATCGAATTTTTTCGAACATGCGACCTAATACAATGTTCTTCTCGAGCCTGAAAACGATGGAATACAAAATTTAGTGAAAATCGTTAGTCATATTCTAGATAAAATAAGCTTGACCCACGTTGATTCAAAAAACCACTAACCGAAATTTATCGAACGTGTGAGCTATTTCAATGGTCTTTTTGTTCTGCGAAACGGTATAACAAAAAAAATTGTCAAAATTGTTTGAACATTTTTGAGATGGATGCCGTTAGCTTGACCCCGACCCATTATCACCAAAATGACCCACTAATAGAATTTTCTTGAGCATGCGACCCAGCCCACTGGTTTTATATTGTCCAGAAACGGTGTAGTACAAAGTTTTGTCAAAATCTTTTGAGCCGTTTTTTAGATAACGTTAGCTTGATCCTGATCCATTAGGACCCAAAATGACCCATTGATTGAATTTTCTTGAACATGAGACCTGGCCCAGTGGTCTTATCATGCTCGGAAACGGTATTATACAAAATGTTTTCAAAATGTTTTGAAGCGCTTTTTAAATACAATTAGCTTGACCCTGACCCATTGTGAGCGAAAATGACCATTTTTCTGACCCATGACCAGAAATCAAATTTTCTTGAACATGCGACCTAGCCCGATGGTCTTCTGGAGCCCGAAAATGATAGAATACAAAATTTAGTCAAAATCGTTTAAGCCGTTTTTAGATAAAATTAGCTGGACCCTGACCCATTGTGACCCAAAATGACCCACTAATCGAATTTTCTCGAACATGTGACTTAGCCCAATTCTCTTCTCATGCCCAGAAACGGTATAATATAAAATTTGGTCAAACTGTTTTGAGCATGTTTTTAGATTCAATTAGCTTGACTCTGGCCCATTGTGACCCAAAATGACCCACTAATTGAATTTTCTCGAACATGTGACTTAGCCCAAACGTCATCTCATGACCAGAAACGGCTGTATATTAAAAAAAAATGTGAAAATGTCTTCAGCCGTTTTTAGATGTAATTAGCTTGACCATGACTCTTATTGACCCACTAATCGAATTTTCTCAAACACGTGACCCATCCCAATGGTCTTTTTGTGCCTGAAAATAATAGCTTACAGAATTTCTTCAAAATACACTGTAAAAAAAAATCTGCAAAGTTACTAAAGTTTTTCTAGGAAACTGGGATTCCTAGAACTTTTTATGTAACGGCAACAACAAAAATTCATGTAACATACACACTTTTGCGCCGAAAATTAGAAAATCTGTAAGGCTACTAAGAATTTTTTAGGAAACTGGGATGCCTAGAACTTTTCATGTAACTACAACCAGGGTTACAGACACAAATTTAGTAAGATTACTGTAATTTTAACAGATTCATTTGTAAAGTTACAGATTTCTGTAGCTTTACAAAGACTAGTTTTGTAGATTTGCAGCTTTTTTTGTACAGTTACAGATGAAAGTTTAGTAAGCATGTAACTTTACATCTGTAGAACTACAGATTTTTTTTTACAGTGTAGTAGAGCCGTTATCTAGATAAACTTAGCTGGACCCACGGTGACCTAAAAATGACCCACTAATCGAATTTTCTTGAACACGTTACCCATCCCAATGGCCTTTTCGTGCCCGAAAATTGTCAGATACAAAATTTAGTCAAAATCGATTGAGCCGTTCTCTACATATAATTAGCTCGACCCTGACCCCTTATGACCCAAAATGCTCCACTAATCTAATTTTCTCGAACACGAGACCCATCCCAATGGTCTTTTCGTGCCCGAAAACAGTAGGGTTCAAAATTTCGTCAAAATCGTTAGAGCCGTTATCTAGATAACTTAGATTGACCCACGGTGACACAAAAATGACCCACTAATCGAATTGTCGCGAACATGTGACTTAGCCCAATGGTCTTCTCGTAATCCAAAACTGTAGAATATAGAGTTTAGTGAAAATAGTTAGAGCCGTTTTTTAGATAAAAATAATTGACCCACAGTAACCCAAAAATGACCCACTAATCGAATTTTCTCGAACACGTGACCCATCCCAATGGTCTTTGCGTGCCCGAAAATGGTTAGATACAAAATTTAGTCAAATCGATTGAGCCATTCATTAGATATAATTAGCTTGACTCTGACTCATTATGACCCAAAATGACCCACTAATCGAATTTTCTTGAACACGAGACCCATCCCAATGGTCTTTTCGTGCCCGAAAAAGTAGGGTGCAAAATTTCGTCAAAATCGCTAGAGCCGTTATCTAGATAGATTAACTCACGGTGACCCAAAAATGATCCACTAATCGAATTTTCTTGAACATGTGACTTAGCCTAATGGTCTTCTCGTAATCCAAAACTGTAGAATATAGAGTTTAGTAAAAATCGTTAGAGCCGTTTTTTAGATAAAAATATCTTGACCCACAGTGACCCAAAAATGACCCACTAATCGAATTTTCTCAACACGTGACCCATCCCAATGGTCTTTTCGTGCCCGAAAATGGTTAGATACAAAATTTAGTCAAAATCGATTGAGCCGTTCTTTAGATATAATTAGCTTGACCCTGACCCATTATGACCCAAAATGTCCCACGAATCGAATTTTCTCGAACACGAGAGCCATACCAATGGTTTTTTTCGTGCCTGAAAATGGTTAGATACAAAATTTAGTCAAAATCGATTGAGCCGTTCTCTAGATATAATTAGCTTGACTCTGACTCATTATGACCCAAAATGACCCACTAATCGAATTTTCTTGAACACGAGACCCATCCCAATGGTCTTTTCGTGCCCGAAAACAGTAGGGTGCAAAATTTCGTCAAAATCGCTAGAGCCGTTATCTAGATAGATTAACTCACGGTGACCCAAAAATGATCCACTAATCGAATTTTCTTGAACATGTGACTTAGCCTAATGGTCTTCTCGTAATCCAAAACTGTAGAATATAGAGTTTAGTAAAAATCGTTAGAGCCGTTTTTTAGATAAAAATAGCTTGACCCACAGTGACCCAAAAATGACCCACTAATCGAATTTTCTCAACACGTGACCCATCCCAATGGTCTTTTCGTGCCCGAAAATGGTTAGATACAAAATTTAGTCAAAATCGATTGAGCCGTTCTTTAGATATAATTAGCTTGACCCTGACCCATTATGACCCAAAATGTCCCACGAATCGAATTTTCTCGAACACGAGAGCCATCCCAATGGTTTTTTTCGTGCCTGAAAATGGTTAGATACAAAATTTAGTCAAAATCGATTGAGCCGTTCTCTAGATATAATTAGCTTGACTCCGACCCATTATGACCCAAAATGACACATTAATCGAATTTTCTAGAACATGAGACCCATCCCAATGGTCTTTTCGTGTCCGAAAATGGTTAGATACAAAATTCAGTCAAAATCGATTGAGCCGTTCTCTAGATATAATTAGCTTGACCCTAACACATTATGACCCAAAATGACCCACTAATCGAACTTTCTCGAACACGTGACCCATCTCAATCGTCTTTTCGTGCCCGAAAACAGTAGGGTGCAAAATTTCGTCAAAATCGTTAGAGCCGTTATCTAGATAAACTTAGCTTGACCCACGGTGACCCAAAAATGACCCCCTAATCGAATTTTCTCGAACATGTGACTTAGCCCAATTGTCTTCTCGTAATCCAAAACTGTAGAATATAGAGTTTAGTGAAAATCGTTAGAGCCGCTTTTTTAGATAAAATAGCTAGACCCACAGTGATCCAAAAATAACCCACAAATCGAAATTTCTCGAACACGTGACCTAGCCCAATAGTTTTCTCGTGCCCGAAAATGGTTGGATACAAAATTTGGTCAAAATCGATTGAGCCGTTCTTTAGATATAATTAGCTTGACCCTGACCCATTATGACCCAAAATCACCCACTAATCGAATTTTCTCGAACACGAAACCCATCCCAATGGTCTTTTCGTGCCCGAAAACGGTAGGGTGCAAAATTTAATCAAAATCGTTAGAGCCGTTCTCAAGATAAAATTTACATACACACACACACGCAATTTTTACTCGCATTATAGTATAAGATTTATTATTATAACTTATTTAATAATAGTACAAAAATTTCAAAAAATAAGCAATATTTCCGTAAGTATTTTAAATAATTTCATTACAGACCTAATTTAATATAGAAAAGGAAAAAAAATAAATCACACAAAACAGAAGTAGCAGTATTTAAATTTTGTTTAGAACTAAAAAATTGTTTGCAAATAACTTTTTAAACGTTATTTTACAGTTTATTCAGCATCAGATCAAACATGTATTAAAAAAGGAAAAGAACATGAAGAAGTACACCTATAGGTTACCTTTATCAGGGCTTAATTTCTAACAAAACAAATACCGAAGCTCTAATATTCTGCAATAATAACAAACGTACTGTATCTTTCCCTGTCCCCTCCACCTCC
Source organism: Maratus speciosus (assembly GCA_963932465.1). NCBI lineage: Eukaryota > Metazoa > Arthropoda > Arachnida > Araneae > Salticidae > Maratus > Maratus speciosus. Next base: position 325,695,672 of record OZ010793.1, read on the forward strand.
ATATTTAAATTTCATACCCTATTTGCAAAATTTAAAACAATTTTGTCTTCAACAAAAGAAAATGTTAAATCTGTTTTGATTCTATCTATATGCATTTATACATAATACGAATATAACAAAAACATTAATATCAGGAGTGGAAGAATATTCAGCAATAAATTACTGCCAGCATTATATCCCATTACAGCCAATTGTTACAGTACGAAATTTATCGTATTTTTATGAAATTATGGTATGATGTATGATATTAAGATAGGGATAGTTACAGTTTTTATGTTTAAATTTTAATAATTTGTGGTGATTTAATAATTTTCTATTATTAATTTCAGTTTGTGATGAAGTTTTGAGAAAAAATATACTATGTAGTATTAATAGCATTATCATGGAATGATTGTTTACAGTATTTTTTACAAACATTGGCATAATTGTTTGGTAATTTATCTACACACCACACATGCGCACATATATAATATATATATACCAGGTGTCCCAAAAATGACTGATGGATTTTAAAATTCAATAACGTGCAAACGGTGACAGATATTAAAAAAATTCTTGCAGGAGAGTTATGTATGATGTCAGGAGTTTCTTTACTGTGATTCTTGATTTTAGTTCGGATTTCAAACAATAGATGGCACTGAGAACAATAGGTGTTCAGTCCAGACCCGATTTTTAGTACTTCGGGATCCATTTAATACATTTTAATCCCCTTTTTTTCGCATGGAAGAAGAGAGAGGCTGAAAAATCGAGCCCGGATTTAGTAGTTGTTACTTGCAGCGCCATCTATCGATGCTATTTTTAACTAAAACTGAGAATCGCAGAATAAAAACTCCTGACATCTTACATAACACTCCTGCAAGAATTTTTTTAAATATCTGTCACCGTTTGCAAGTTATTGAATTTTAAAATCTATCAGTCATTTTTGGGACATCCGGTATATGTGTATATTGCATTTACATGATATGTATGAGTGAAGAATTGCCTTTTTAAAAGTTATTTATGTTTTACTATTTCTACTTCCAGCATGTTACTCACAAACTTATAAAGAGGGCCATTTTCTCCTTGTGGCTCACAGCACTCTTTCTCGTGTGTCTGCCATTCACTGGCTTTGGACTCTACTACCAGAGCAAGTGCGTTCGTTACAGAAATGCCACCGAGCCTTCAGACATCGCTTACGCGTTCCTCATGTTCACTTTCGGCTGCTTACTGTGCTTAGTCATCGTGGGCTGCAATCTAGCCGTGGTGCAGGCGCTGTGCAGAATGGGAAGAAACAGCATGGCCCACTGCGGGCGAACCACCGTTCGCAAGGACAGTCGGGAATTATCTTTCAACCACACAACTCCAGAAGAGCTGTCTTTTGCTAAATTAATGGTCGTCTTGTGCATATTCTTCGTTGTCTGTTGGGTGCCTCAGATGGTAAGTTTAATTTTCGGATTTTTAAAAATGAACATTTCAGCCCATCTCTTGTTGTCATGCGTCTTTAGGTGACCTTCTGACTTAATGACCACCCAACATAGCATATCACTTTCGTAGTCACTGATCTGCATAACCATATATATATTATTTCTTATACCAACATATATCTTTCTATGCACGTACAACATTCACAACCATGAATCGTTCGAAAAGTTTTTGAACAGATTTTTGGAGAGCATACTGTGACATTCCCCTACCTTCTTAATCAATAGTAATTGAAGTGTTGGTTAGTAAAAATGCCTCTAATATCAACCTCCTTTCAAAAGGGTGCTGTTCAAGAGTGATTTTAAACATGCTAAATTTTAAACATGTATTACATCAAGTGACCATTAATTTTATTTGAAAACCCTTGAATAGACACTATAGAACCATAAACTCTAATAAAAAAAAACTCTTGAATGACGTTACAGAGACAGTTATGCTCTCATAAACTTGCCAGTACTTCAAAGGCAGTCCAGGTCACTTCAAAATACACAAGTATAAATGGAAGAGCCGAGAGGCCACTATAGGGATTTTACGTTTCAGAGTCCAAAGAGAAAAGCTCTCTATGGGGTACCTGCGATGCGCAGTGTATTGTAGCTGGTAAGCTGTCTGTGTGTGTGGGTTATGGAGAAAACATCTCCACCGTATTGAGATCCTCAAACTGACAAGGAGAGGGCCAACCTTGTTAATCACAGATTTTGATTATTTTAATATATGTTGTAGGGTAGAGACCCCTTAGTGTCAGGTTCATCAGGTTTTATACAACGCTTCTTAGTTCTTGAGAAACCGGGGGGGTCTAATAGTAGTACACAACTTAAATACTCACTTTGTAACAGATAGGATAGGTTGGTCGTAGCTCAGTTGGTACGGCGTTTACTGGCTGATCTTCGGGGCCGGGTTCGATACCTGAGCGCGCTACATTTGTTTTTCTCATTTTTTGTTTTATAAATATACTTGTAAATATAACTTAATAATCTCATTGTGAATCAAAATTTATAATATTGTATATCAATTATAATTTTAACCTATTTAATTTTTTACTTTTAACTAAATAGTTGTATAAAACATCATAAAACTGTTGTTTTTTTTTTTTTTTTTAATCTCCTTTAAAATGTATTTCATATATTCTTTATCGATGCAATGATATTGAGCAATTGTGTCAATTCGTAATTTTAAAGAAATATCATTTACGCATTGCTTTAACAAAGGAAGTCAATGCGATGATACTATTACTCTGTTTTTAAAGTAACAAGCATAATTATATTAAAAATTAGCATCAGAATTAAATTAAAACCGATTTTTTGCATATTAAAGATTTTTAAACTTGGATGTGGTTTCAATTATTTTGTTTTCCCCTTTATCTTCTCTCTGCTTTTATTTTTATTTTATTTGAATATGTTTTATTTTATCATAACTAGATGTCGCCACAACGGATTTTGTAACGATTTTAGAATATTTATCATTCAATAATAGATCCAATTTCTTTTTAAATATCTTTAAATGATGAGAAATAATAGTTAAAACATAAAAAATCATAAATTTAAATTTGTTAACATTATAATTAATGTACGATATTAAAATTTTTAATTGAAATTATTAAATTATAATTACAAGTATATTTATAAAACCAAAAATGAGAAAAACAAATGTAGCGCGTTCGGTTACCGAACCCAGGACCGCACATCAGCCAGCAAATGCCGTACCAACTGAGCTACGACCAACCTATCTTTCTGTTACAAAATGAGTACTTAACTTGCATACTAATATTAGACCCCCCGGTTTCTCAAGAACTAAGGAGCGTTGTATAAAATCCATTGAACCTGAGACTAAGGGGTCTCTACCCTACACCATATATTAAAATAATCAAAATTTGTGATTAACAAGGTTGGCCCTCTCCTTGTGAGATTCGGTAAAGGTCTGAACCGTAGTTGAGTGTCGAACCTATCTGGAATATTTCCGTACGAGCAGAGCCTGTCCTCTACGGACTTTTCATATATTTCCCAACTATTACTCGTTTGTTAATGTACTTCGGTTATTGTGCTGTTGTGTGTAATAAAATGATGTTTCGTTACATTTGCATCTTGATTCGCAACATAAATTTATAAACTACAATACTCATATTTCGTTAAATCACGTTGTTTGATAAAAATAATTGCAGTTAATCAAAAATTAATGAAAAAACGTAAACGCAAATAATCTCGAAGATTGCATAGCAAAATCCTCTCTAGGGTATCCACTGGTATTATAATAATTTTACGAGTGGAAACCCGTCGAATTCGACGAATGAAAATGGTTAAGTATTGTGACATTAAGACACAATTACAATTTTTGTTTTCATCGAAATCTAAGAATAACATGTTTTTCACCGTCGCAAAATTTACATGCATACTTTTCATATTCACATTCACTATTTTAAAAATATTTTAACGTGCAATAGGTTATTGATAAATATATTCCCAAACTTGATGTCGCGTTTACCAGTCAATTTTGAATCTAAACATTCACACTCTTTACTTGAGGTTCTGATCTGAGTACCACAGATCACAGTGAAATCTGGAAATTTACTTTTAGATTCATTCGTAGTAAAATATTTAATTTTATCAAAGAAAATATTCATTTCATTGTTAGTTTGACATCATTTTCACCCACTCTAGCCCTCTGAGATAACCGTCTCAATCTCACTATCAGTGGAATGTAAAAATATTGAAATGTAACAGTTTTATGAGTAAAAATGCGCTATTTTAAATCATGATGTCATTTTCTGTTCAAAAGTTTTGAAAAAGTTACTTAAGCTAAAAAAGTTATAAGCAATACGAAAATGACATCCATAATGATATGGTAATTTCCATTGTTTCCCTTCTCTCTTCAACAGTGGAAGTAACCCGATTGCCACCAATGGGAAGAAATTTCAAAAAGGACTTTTAAAATTAAAATTAAAATTAAAATTAAAATATAAAAATGAGACTATTTAAAAAAATTGCGAGTGCGGGCACATCTACGAATAAAGTGCTTTCATTTAAAAAAATAATTATCAAAATCGGTTCAATAGAAAGCTCAGTCCAGATGACTAAAAAAACAGCCTGGTCTTTTAAATACAGTAGAGCGCCGATTATCGGAACTCCAATTAACCGAACTTCTAATCATCCGAACAGCCTATTTCTCTCAAAAAAAATTTTTAAAACGAACTTCCAATTATCAAAACACCCTATTAGACCTGGATATCAGATTTTAAATGACGATGAGATTGTAGATGAGATTCAAGACGAAAAAGAAATTGAAGAAAATGAAAACGAATGCTCTGAAAATGACGCAGGTCCATCACATAACGAAGAAGGCTATTTGAATGTTTGGAAACAGCTAGAAAATGGCTCGAACGGCAGAAGAACGCTGATCCTATTCAACTAAGATATTTAAGAAGAATTCGAGCAGCATTGAAAAGAATGTCTTCTTTGAAGCAAGCAACAATCGAACGCTTTTTTGCTTAAATTATAAACCCTGAAGTTCAGCAAATGATATCAAAAAATCAATTTTTAAACATGTATACAGATTATGGAGATCAGTACTCGTAGTTGACAAATCCAACAATCATCTGATTGTTGGATTCTGGGCGCATCTGGCTGTTCTTGGAGTTGAAGTCTGCCATGCGGTGATCAGTCCATAGTCCAATCTCAGTTAGATCGAGTATAGCGCCATTTCCCAAACTGTGATACACGTACCAGTTATGGTACGCAAACCTTCAAATATTGGTACACGAAAGTTATGAAGAAAATGATTATAAAACTGAAAATAACAAAAACATTATTTTAGATTTAGAGATTAATTAATTTACATTTAGATTAATCCGTCACCCCTCTGTATAGTGTGTCACTGTATGCCAATAAGTCCCGAATACCATGACGTCAGGGCTCGAAATGTACCGGAGAAAACCAGAACGATGTTCTGGTTCGTGAAATTGGGACAAGTATTGTTCCGGTTCGTGGAATTATCAAAAAGTATTATTACAGTTTCATACATTAGTTTATTATGCTCTCTGTAACTTTTTTTTTAAATTATTTAAAATCTTGAATGCATTTTTTTTAATTGGTTTTCTACGATTAAATATAAATTTTCTATACAGTGAAGTTCCGATTATCCGAGTTAATATGGACCAAGCTCACCTCGGATAAGCAAAAGAGTCGGATAAACAGGATTTACACAAATCGTCACCCATTAAGGAGATGAAATATAAATTTTCACATTCATTTTTATGGTACTAGGAACATTTCTTTGATATACATTTCCGTTACTTTCAAGAAATAAGGAGAATGAAATTGTTTATTTGAAAAAGCCTTTGATAGTTTTCCGTTTGTTGAATGTCAGTTTTGGTGCAGATTTTTCTTTCTTTTTTGCAGTATTACGCTACTGCATAGCTACCAATTTCTAAGATTTTTTTTCTTACCTCTAAAACTTACCAGTAAATTTTGACTAATTCAATCGCCAAAATCTAACAATTGTCAACGATTAAATATAGCAAAAATTTGTATTAAATTTTAGAGGCAACAAAACCGTGCAAATTGGCAGATATGAGATTCTATTAGTGTCATAAAAATTTCAGGTATAGCCTCTTCTTTCTACTCAAAGTATTAAATAGTTTTGTTTTTTTTTTTCAGTCGAATTTATACCTTTGGAATGGATCATTTTCTGATGGACTGATGACTTCCATTATTATGAAACAGCCATTATCAATGAAGTGTTAGGTGAAGATGAAAGAGCAGTCGTAAAAAGTTAGAACTCTGATTTTCTGGTCAGAGTGGGAAAAAAATGGCCATAATTTTTTATTTATTTACTTATTTATTTATTTATTTATTGAAAAAAAATTATGGCCATTTTTTTTTATTATTATTGCGTGAATTTTGAGACACCCAGCAAAGTCGTGGAGGCCATTTACCCGATATGCCATTTCACACATAACCCCAACTGTATACTTTATGAATCAATAAACAAATTACAATTTTTAATTCTAAATCTGTGTTTTCTGTCAAAACTACTTCTTGCGTGACACCCTTTTGGGGGCACCTTTATAATAACTATTTGAAATTTGATTCATATCATTCAGTGGACCAAAGTAAATAGGGCATTCATAGATGAAGACTAGATCCATTTTAATGACAATTTTCACTTTGTATAAAATATCATACCCGACTCTAATAGATAAAAAAAATCCCTGGCGGCTCGGCCTACAGGTGTAGGTAGATTTCGAAGATAAGTACTAATTTCACCAACAAAAATTAAATCAAGATTAGAAATAAACCCAGTTCAACAATTTTATCTGGCCGCTTTTGACGAGTTTTTCATTTCATTTTCCTGCAAGATCTGGTTTTATCAGAATCATGTTAATACGATAATTTTTTCTTCAACCGATATGCATTTTTTATTTGTTTTTGCTATAAGAATTGGTCCTATCGAAAACTTGTGAATATAAAAGTTGTAGATAATATTAATAAGATTTATAATAAATTTATACAGATTTGCTATCTTGTGAATTGACGAAGTTGTGAATTTTTTTCCTCTTCAACCCCCCCCCCCCCCTCTTCTTTTTCTTTTTTTTTTTTTTTTTTGTCAGTAATATTTACAGTTTTTAACACGTTAAAAATCATTTGACTACATGTACCTAACCAAATATAACTGCCCTAGAGACATCCTAAACAATCCTACAAAACGTCCTTAAGTCTAAATAGAATCTTCTAACTATCCTGAGGAGGTACTGGAAGTTCCCAAAATTATCCTACTAAATCCGTAAAACATCCTAATTGTGTCCTTAATACGTCGCATGAATCCTAAAGGAATCCTAGGATTGTTATATGGATGTCCTAAAAAACCTGAAAGTGCCTTGTAACGGGCTTCCAGAAGATGTCAACAAGCGGGACATTTTGATTGCCCAAAGGAGTCTTCAGGATGTCATTAGGAAAATATAAGATGTCCTTAGGACATCCCAACATCGTACATGTGACAACTTTAGGACTTCTTGAGGACGTCATTGTGTTATGTGGGAAGAGTTGGTCCTATTAAAAACTTGTCAATACAAAAGTTGTAGCTAATATTAAGAATATTTATAATAAGTTTAATTGGATTTGGTATCTTGAGAATTGACGAAGTTATGATTTTTTCCCCCCTAAAACCCTATTTTTTTCGCCCCTTGAGCCAATTTTTAATTTTATCAAAAATCTGCCATACATAAATTTTTGGCTCTTTTGTCTAGAAGTAATAAAAACTTTAAACTGATTTGATATGTATTATAATTAAGAAGTTATGGGTTTTTTTCTGTTTTCACAAAACCCCTACCTATTTCCAGCCCCTTGGTCCGATTTTGCCCATAACGAACTTGACCGAGATTTTCTGCCCCTTGATTTTATGTATCAATTTGGAAGAGATTTATGCAGAATTATGAAAGTTATCGTGTTCCATAAAAAAGGTGATATGTATAGATAGATATATAAAGTTTTTAACTGAGGAATGGTTTTGGGTTCTAGGGGTCATGATCGGCGAAGATCTGCAATTTTTTTTTCAAAAATTCCAACATAGGGAGAATGTAACAGGTACTATTTCTTTCGAAATCTTCCTAATAAATGTAATTTTTTTCTGACCCTATGCAGGAATCTAACCTGAAATCCACTAAGTACTCGGGATTTCGTAAATGCTCTTTCAAAAGCAAATGAAATGTAGTTCAATAAACATAGTATCGGAAATACTTCAAAATTCCTTATTTAGAGTTTCAAGTCAAGTGATATTGCAACACTTCTCTGACGAAAAAAAAAAAAAAAAAAAAATGGGTGAAAGATCTAACTCTTTAGTAACTTTGGGGAAACATGATCTCGTGAAATTACTATAAGGCTTCTTCTGTATATAGCTTTTGCCATCTTCGGTATTTTAACTTATAACTTTTTATCAGAAGCTAGGTACTTTTAGGGGCGCATGAAATATGCGAAAATTATAAATAATTTTTGCATCACTAAAAAAAGGGCTTTCAAATTTCGAAACCTAGCATAAAGATTGTGTTACTGAAGTAAAAATATGATAATATTAACAGAAAAGTTCATATGAAAAAAAAAACTTTAAATTTAGAAGATTATTTTTTTAACCGTCTTCGAACAAATTTATGTTTCGTTTATTTTTAATGTACAGTCGTGGAAAAAAAAAGTAAACACCTCCTACTAACTCCTCAACAAATTACCGTAGAAAAAAGTTACTGTACGTAAAATTTGCTTAGGGGGCCATCTACATATTAAAACGAACCCAAACTTCATTTTTTTTTCAATGGCAATATTCAATTTTAACACGATATTTCAAATCTTCGATTCAAACTATGCCTTAGACACCAAATTTCAAGTCATTTGAATGATAAGTTTTTGAATTATAAACATTCAAAATTTAGTGATTCTAATGTAAAATTGCATCTCCATATTTTAATTAATATCTCTTGAAATTATACTCCTAATGTGCTAACTTTTTGTGTAGCAATAATACCAAAATACTCAAACATAAATACGTTGAATTTGCAATTTATATATTTTTATTATATGAATTATGAAATTAATATTCGAAAAAATTATGAATTGCAACCAACAATTTTTTTGATGGATTTAGATTTATAAGTCCTGCTTTATGGGAATCCAAAATTTCGTATTTTTCTTCAAAGTACTTTTCAAACTATGCTTAAAAAAACGGCAAAGTGATGGTTTAAGGGGCCGTCTATGATGGAAGTTTCTAGATATTTTGAAATTTCTTCTGTTATCCTGTAATCTAGCAGTCTTCAATAACCGCTTGAATGGCGCTTAAGATGCTTGATCAAGAAGGGGGCTCTCCCAGTCAACAATCGAGTACCGAACTTCAATTTGGATACAGGATACAGCCACTAAAATACGCTTGTTTTGAAATAATTAATTTCTCGAAAACTTCCTCGAAAACGAAGTGCATAAAAATTTGTTTTTAGGCTAATTGAAGGGTGTAGAATTCATTTATGCTGTCAGAATAGTGTACTGCTATTGAAAAAAAAAAAAAAAGTTATGGTTCGTTTTAATATGTAGATGGCCCCTAAGCAAATTTTATATACATCATTTAAAAGTAGACTTTATTACCAATCGTGTGGTACCAGTAATTTTCTTCTACGCTAATTTTTTGTAGCGTTAGTAAGAGGTGTTTACTTTTTTTTTTCCACGATTGTACATTACACATAACATTTGAACGGGTGCTTCCATAATTTGAAAGGGTTCAAAGGGGTCTGCCTATTAAAAATGATACCAATTTTCCTTTCTAAACTGGTAAACATGCACTTTTGGCATTAAATTTGAATTTTTTTGGATCAAATCAGCCGGAGAAAATGTTCAAAATAAGGTGGGAAATAAAATTATGGTAATGAAATAGCCAAGTTCTTAATTTTCATAAAGTTACACTTTTTAATTTTTAAACGATCCTTTTAGACAAAATTGGTCAGTTAGAAAATTTTTCCTTTTGCTGCAACAAGATCATTAAAAAAGTTGCATATCTGTATCCTTACAGCTTAATGAATTATGCTTAATTAAAAATTGACGATTATGAATGGCAGCCTTTTACCAAATTAGAAATGTTAATCTGTGAGATATCGCAAGAAAATGAAACATGGATGATAATACATATGAAGTTAATCTTAAACAAGAGATAATCGATGCTTGCAACAATATTAGTAGTGAAAAACTCAAAAATATTTAAATAAATTAGAAGAGCTCAATTATGCATTGGAAATGAAAGAAAAGCTTTGTAAATTGCTTATTTTAATTATGTTCCTGAGATTTAAAATTACGATAACATATTTACGTGAACTCTGGATTCATAATACTTCATTTAGAGCGATTCGGGATGCATTTTTTTTCCACATTTCAAAATATATTTTAATTTTTTTGTCTAAAGAACGCCATCATTAACACCATCATTTGTGAATGGTGCCTATTTCCACTGATGAAATATCATTTTCAGTAGTACGGAAAATGATATAAGCCAACTTTTCACCTTTATTATAATTCAGTTTTCAGTTAATTTTAAAGGTACAGGTATGCAGCTTTTTATAATGGTCTTGTTGAAGCAAAAGGGGGGGGGGGTGAAGATGAAGCGTTAGGTGAAGATGAAAGAGCGGCTGCTCTTTCATCTTCACCTAACGCTTCATTTATAATGGCTTTTTCATAATAATAGAAGCCACCAATCCATCAGAAGAAAATAACTCGGTTAAGCGAGACTCTACTGCAAAACATATTTCAATTTTAAGACTTAAAGCACACGCTTTTATTTTATGTAAAATGACGTCATTTGCATTAATATAGATACTTAAAATTAAATATTTTATAATAGCTCCATGTTTTATCACAAATCATTCATTTATATTTTTCTCAAAGTACTTTATTATTAGTATTTTAATTAATTTTTTTTTCAATTTTTATGAGAAAATGGCAACAAAAAGATGTAATTGCTATTTTTCAACTATTTTTTCTTTACTTTCTTCAGAAATGGAGTACTTGAGTTGCCAAAATGAAACAAATGTCGCTAAAAACTACAAAAAAAAAAAAAAAAAAAAAAAAAAAAAAAAAAATCAAAAACAAAAACAAATGGAGATGCAGTTTTCAAACGAATTGCCTTAGAAAGTACTTTTTTTCCCAATACGACGGTATAAACACTGAAAATGTGCGATAGTTAGAAGTTTTAAAAAATGCTGTAGAGTATTTAATCGCACAATGAAACATCGGCTTTTGTTTTACGGCTGGCGTATACAAGGTAACGTTATTTATTGGAGGCAAAATAAGCTGGGAGAAAGAAATAGCATTCCGGGGGCTAATAAGTTTGGTCAAGAGTAGAGTCAGGGGAGTGTCCGTTGTCGTATAAAACTTTAAAAATTGTAAAAAATAATGGAAAGACTATAGCATTAGCATAATTGTATTAGCCCCTGATATTCTATTTCTTTCAGCCAGCAATTAAAATGTCATCTCTAAAAAATAACGTTACGTTATATAAGCCAGCCGTAAAACAAAGCAGATGTATCATTGTACGGTTAAATACGGATAATTTCTACAGCAATTTTTTTAACTTCTAAGTATCGCACATTTTCAATTTTTATACCTTCGTATTCGGAAGAATTATTAGGTAAAAATTAAATGAATGTGTTTGAAAACTGCATCTCAATTTATTTGTTGATATATTATTATTTTTTTTTTTTTTTGTAGTTTTTAGCGCGATTTGTTTAATGTTGGCAACTGAAGTACTCCATTTCTGTAGAAAATAAAGCAAAAATAGTTGGAAAATAGTAATTATATCTTTTTGTAGCCATTTTCCCATAACAACTGAAAAAAAAAATGTAATTAAAATACGTGCCAGTTTGAAAAAATATAAATGAATGATTTCTGATAAAACACGGAGCTATTATAAACTAATATTTAATTTTAAGTATCTATATTAAGGTTACAAACAAATGAAGGCATATGAATGATTAGATAGCCGATTATTTTTTTGTCGAGTTTCTTGAATGACGACATCGCTTTTTGCTGGATTTGTAGTATTATTCAGCAATAGTGACGTCCTATACATACTTTACTGTAGGTGTTGTTAAGATTGGATCGTAAATGTGGAATTCTTCAGAGGATGCGAATGACGTAATTTTATATAAAATAAAAGCGAGTGTTTTAAGTCTTAAAACTGAAATATGTTTTGTATTATTTATATATACATACATATATATATCATCATCATCATCATCATCATCATCAACCGTTTTCAATATATATTCTTTTTTACCGGGAGCGACACTAAATTCTGAAAAAGCAGAATTCCTGTTTTCTAGTTTTCTACTTTACTTTGAGCACTTTTGCAATTTACATTGCTTGCCTATCTCCAAGAGATAATAAATTAAGGTGCTCTTCAACTTGTTTTGGACACTCTGTAGAAATTTAGTAGCATAACCCGGCTTTGCCCTTATTAACCATGAAGTCCTTTGAGTAAAATAAATAAAAATGCAATATGCTAAAATACGGCAATCACAATAATGGAGGCATGTGCATTCGCGCTCATAAATCATTAAGACGACAATCAGGGGAAAAATTTGTTAGTTCCACGCAATCATAATAAAATTGCTCAGCTTTATAAATGAGAAATGTTTTCTTTGGCCCATGTAACAAAAGCATATACGATTTCCTTGGCAATATCTAAAACAAAATTGCAATAAAAGCATCTGAAAGGCAAATATTGACTGAAATTATATTTTGTAAACGGATTGAAAATAAACACTTTACTTTATAGATTATTTTAGAAAGTTTTTCGCTCATGTTACCCTTTTAAATTTCGAATTTATTTAGAAATCATTCTTAGTGAGCGCGTACATTATAAAAGTAACCGCCATGCCAAATCTAAATGTAAAAGCCGTGTCCAATTTCAAGTTTCTATCGCTAACAGATACAAATAAATCGTAATTTAGAAAGTTTTCCGCTCATTTCACCTTTTTAAATATCGAATATTTTAGAAACCGTTCTTCGTGAGGAGCAATTATCTTAAAAGTAACCGCCTTTCCAAATCTAAAGTTTCTAGGCCCAACAACTATAACAGAAATCGCAATTTTGGAGCGGTTTTCCAAATCTCCTACAGTCTTTTAAATTTCGCCTTTTTAAAAAGCTGTTCTGCGCGAGCATTTACCTTTTAAAAGTAACAGTCATGTCAAATTTCCAGTTTTCACGCCTAACAATTCCAAATAAATCTTAATTTTAGAAATGTTTTATAACGCTTTCCGCTCATTTCATTCTTTTAAATTTCGAATTTTTTAGAAACCGTTCTTATCGAGCCTTTATATCGTATAAGTAACAAAAATACCAAATTTCAAACTTCCAGCCCCAATAGTATAACAGAAATCGTAATTTTAACCCTTTATGCCCCGACTATGTCGAATTTCCAGTTTCTAGCCTTAACAATTGAAGAGCTCCGATGATAAAGGTGGTATGAGACAATATATATATATATATATATATTTAGAGGTAAAATCCTTATGATCAAAGATAATCAATGGTCCTCTATCCCCTGTTTAATTACTATTTGAAAAAACCTAATACTCACTGAGATTTTAATTGATAAAGGAGGCATTTGACAATAAAAATATTATAATTTATTTATTGAACACATACATCTGACATCAGGTGTCCGCTTATATAAGTCATCGTCAATATACAAGGACGAGATAGTCACAAGGGCCGGAATCCAGACAGCTTTTGTGCTGTTAGCGAAGCGAGATTGAACAATCAGATGATTGCATTTTTTCGAACTTTTCGCTGTTTTAAATAAACAAATTTTCTGAGTGGTCAATCTCGCTTCGCCAACAGCACAAAATCTAACTAGATCTCGGCCAAGGAAATTTACACCACCAGAGAATTACAACTGGAAGCTCCACAAACAGTGTGCAACGAAGCCAGCGGGAGTCGAACCCGAAGCCCACTCACGCTCTCAAGCGATTAACGGTGTGTTGCATTATCTATACTCACCCACAGTGGGCTCACATTGTAATTATCTGATTTATCAGCTGATTTTCTCAAAATGATGACTGTGTCACTTGCCACCTTTATCATCTGATCTCTTGAATTTCAAATGAACCGTAATTAGAACGTTCTTAGCGAGAATTTACATTTTATAAGTAAACGCAATGCCAAATTTCAAGTTTCTAGCCCCAACAGTATCACAGAAATCGAGCTTTCTTTGGTGGTAGTGGTAGCGACAAAATTATAGCCTATGTTGGAGCAGAGACTGGCACCATCATTTAGTCACCATTACTTTTGAAATTGGTTTAATATTTTCAGAAATTAGGCCTACAAACAAACATTTTTTTTTTTTTACGATCTTCCTAAAAATGTAATTTGTATGCAATTTTATTCTAAAAAATAGTTTTGAGCAAAAATGATCGCCTTGCAAATGAAAAGGCAGAACGGCTAGCCCCTTATCTGTTAATGGCAGTCACATGGCTTGCGCTACTATAATACAGATAAGTACAGATAGGCACTAATTTCTGAAGAACAAGATGTTTTTACCGATGAAAAAACACTTTTAAGTGGAAACTTTTATTTTTGTTCATAAAAATTACATCTATAATGATTACATGAAAGCAACATTATTTCCTTTTTATAGTTATTGCGGATCCTAATTTGAATGTGCATTATGTTTCCTCCATCGAAAGTGACGTCATATCTATGAGATTTTTTCCCCACTGAAACTGAAATGTCTGCATTATAGTAGATGTTTTAGTTCCAGATAAAGGGTATAGCCGGGTTTCTTAGTAAAATATGCCCTTGAGTCAACCAAGTCGAATTCTACATGCAGTGGCGTAGCCAAGGGGTCTGGACCGCCCCCCGAACCCGAACGAAGAACTAGTTTACAGAATTATGGATACAATAGTAAAAACGGCTAAGATGGAATCACAAAGAACCAATGAAAAATTCCGCTTTAAACAGGTATTTGTCTTAAAAGGTATGATTCAAAGGTATGTCATCCGCCGGGACTTACGAACATTTCCGTTTTAGACAGGTTTCCGTTATAAAAACTTTCCGTTTTCACATTATCCATTAAACCTGCTAAAATGTACTCACTCTATAGTACACCTCTGAAGAGCATAAATGCATTACAGTAAAATCTGTGAAGATGACCTATCTCAAAGGAAAACAATTCAAGATTCGACGAAAACAACACTATATATTTATGCTTGCTAACGTTTGAAACCCATCTGAAATGTAACTTGTTCCAATTGTGATTCCTTTTGGCAGGTTTTCTGTGAACACGGGATCCTCTCGTAAACGGAAACATTTTAATGTCCCGAGACGGAAGGATAACTATGCAAGTATACCTGCTATTCCGTTTACACAAATTTTGTGTAACTAGATTAAACGTAAAACTTCTTTATCTTGGACTTCGATGGGACCAACTGAACTGTTGCCGACACTTATGGGAAAGACGAGTTTACACGAACGCAATAATGGCACATTGGTTGAGTTTCGCGACCCGTATCTTTGTTTACTTTATAACGGTCAATATTATCAATTATTTTAAATCTGCTGCAAGCAATTAAAAAAAGTAACTTTATTTTTGGACTGGTTATTTGATACCACTTTCAAAATACACTGGCGAGAAAAATTAAAGGAATAACCATAAACAGGTGCTTTGTGTTAATTCTATTAAAGGAACTTCAAAGAAAGGTGATTGATTGGTAACTCAATCGTAACGTAGACCAATGGGATTAACCTTCGCTACAGAAAAATATGCAAATTTTTCAGCCCGTTCCTTCGGTTCACGTGTGAAAAGGATTGCACGTGGATGATTTGAAGTCTAATTTCAAAGATTGCATGTGGGTGATTTGAAGTCTAATTTCAAGGATTGCATGGGGGTGATTTGAAGTCTAATTTCAAGGATTGTACGTATAGTTAGGTAAAATTTTCGCTTGTAGTAGGTGGAATATGCCGTCCAGAAGACATCTGACCGATTGCGAGAAATGGCGTGCGTTAGGTAAGCGGGACAGACACTCTCAGGGGTCTGTAAATACTTAAAAATAGCCAAAAGCGTCATGTCAAGAATATGGAAACGGTTAACAGACACTGGTAATGTGCACAGATAACCAGGTGAAGGTAAAAAACGTGCCACAATAGAATTCTCAGTACCGTTATTTGCCAACGATTGCTAAAAGAAACAGGCAACTGACATCAGTTAAGATTGCAAGGAAGTTCGCTGCAGCAACAGGAACTCGACTATCCATATTTACTGTAATTAACAGGCTGTATAAAAAAGGGCTGCATACAAGGAAACTCATTATTTGTATTCCACTAACTCCGGCAGCGAAATGCGCCCGGTAAAGTGGTGCAGAGATCATCGTCTTTGGAGTACCACGGTCTGGAGCCGAGTTCTCTTTACCGATGAATCCTGATTTTGTTTGGAGAATTATTGCAGACGTGTTATCATATGGAGGGAAAAACGCATGCAATAAAGCTTCAAACATCCGTGAAAGGCATCGATACAAAGGTCGTGGAATCATGGTATGGGTGGGCATCATTTTGAATGGCCACACTGACCAACACATTTTTACCAGTGCAACTGTGAATGCTGAAATATGTATTATAAATCCATCCCCCTTCCTTAACCATCTCAGATGCATCCTGTATTAGTTGCATGGATTCTCGGTGTTTAATAAATTGAGGTTTGGCCAGTGGTTTGGTCTAACAATCTGCTATCATGTCTTGTGTCGGACAATAACGAAGATCTAGTATACCGTCTTCTTTCATCTCTCTTATCGCATGATAACGCACATCAATATGTTTTGTACGTTTTGAGAATTTTTCATTCTCCACCATCTTTATACAGCTCTGGTTATCTTCGTACAGCAACACTGGTAATTTTTGTTTTAGGTCTAAATCGGCTAACAGTTTCATAAGCCAGGCAATTTCCTGTCCTGCACTAGCTGCCGAAACAAATTCAGCTTCCGCTGATGAGTAGGCTATACAATTTTGTCGTTTGGTGTACCATTGTATGGGACTATTTCCCAGCATGAATATGTTGCCTGTTGTCGATTTCCTCGTTCTTGTGTCCCCCGCCCAGTCAGAGTCAGAAAAACCGATGAGTTGTGGTTCGTGATTTGTATTCAATGCTAGATTAAGGTTTTTCGTGATGTTTAGATAATTATCCGTTTCACAGCGTTCCAATCTTTTAATCGTGGAGTTTCACACCTTCTGCTGAGGATGTTAACTGCGGCTGATATATCTGGGCGTGTAGTGGTTCCTATGTACAACAATGATCCTATCGCTTGTCTGAATTTCGTGTTATTAGGCATTAAATTTTCGTCATCTTCTAATTTGTGAAAACCGGCATCCATGGGAGTGCTTACAGATTTTGCGTTTTCTAGATTAAATTTTCTTACGAGTTCTTCTATTTTTAATCTTTGATTCAATTTGTACCCGTTTTCAGTTTTTTTTATTTCCATGCCTAAATAATGAGATACTTCCCCAAGGTCTTTTAATTCGTATTCTTGCTTTAAAGCTTTTATTATTTTTTCAATTGATTCATTTTCGCCACCTATCAAAATATCATCAACATACACTATTATGTAAGTCGTAATGTTGTTTTCTTTTCGTGTGTATAGGCATGTGTCCACGGTGCTTTGTTGAAAATTTAGTCTTTTTAAAGATTGTTCGATTCTTTTATTCCAAGTTCTGGCTGCCTGTTTGAGTCCGTAGATGGATTTTTTCAGTTTTGTTTTCTGAGCTTTTCTCAATGTAGCCCTCCGGTTGTTTCATATATACTTCGTCTTCTAATTCACCGTAGAGAAAGGCTGTGTCGATATCGATGTGTCTCGCACTCAACTTCTTATATGCGGCTGCTGCCAAAAATGTTCTGACGGTTGTTTGTGACACTACTGGGGCGAAAGTCTCGTCATAGTTTTCTCCATATTTTTGACTAAACCCTTTGTCTACCAAACGTGCTTTGTACTTTTGTGTGTTTCCGTAACTGTCTAATTTCCTTTTGAATGTCCATTTGCAACCTATAACGTTTTTGTTAGGTGGAGGATCCACTAATTCCCATGTGTTGTGTTTTCTCAGCGAATTGATTTCCGCTTGTGTGGCTTTAAGCCAATTTTCCTTTTCTTTGGGATTATTTATTTCCAGTATTTCATTCCAACTAGTAGGATCTATCATATCATTATTTTTTACATAACAGACATATCTGTCTGCTGGTACCCCCCTGTTCGATCTTTCAGATCTTCTCAGTTCATTGGTCGGTTGTTTGGACGTGATTGGTGCTTCGGTTGTGTTGTTTATCTCTGTTTCAATGTAATTTTTGTCCTCATATGAGTTCTCTGTCTCGTTACTTTCTTTTAGGTTAATTTTGCTATTTTTCTATAAATTTCACTGTTCTGCCAATTACAATTTTATTTTCTTTAGTGTATACGCGATATCCTTTTGAGTTGTTATCGTATCCAACAAAAATCCCTTCCTGAGCCCTGTCGTCCAATTTTCCTCGATGTTGTTTATTCACGTATACGTAAGCTTTGCACCCGAATGTTCGCAAATAGTGTAAATTCGGTTTGCGATTAAACCATAGCTCAAATGGGGTTTTATTTGTCGATCTTGTTGGTAAGCGATTTTGTAAATGATTCGCGGTGTTAATTGCTTCTCCCCAAAATCTTTGTGGCAGATCTGCTTCTCTGAGTAGGTTATATCTCTGAGTCATGTCTAATAGCGACCTATTTTTTCTCTCCGCAATGCCATTTTGGCTCGGGCAATACGGCACGGTTAATTGATGTTTAATGCCCCTTTTCATTTGGTAATCCTCTATCCCTCTATTTATGTACTGTCCTCCGTTGTCGGATCTTATTGCTTTCGGATATTTCCCGAACTGGTTTCGAACCATAGCTATGTAGTCGATTAGTTTATCCTGTACTTCATCTTTATGTTTTAATAAGTATATTACAGTAAATCTAGAGTAGTCGTCAATGAAAGTTACAAACATTGTTTTACCACCTATTGTGGGGGTTCCTATCGCTGTGCATACGTCCATGTGCACTAGATCGAGTACTCTACCTGTTTTGTTTCTATACACTGTTTTGGGATAGGGAACATCGCTTGTTTTTGTTTGTATGCACGTTTCGCATGTTGTTCCATGATTGCAATTATTTAGTTTTATGCCATAGGCTAAATCGTCTTTGACCATTTCCTTTATGGAATTATAATTTCTATGCTCTAGGCCAGGGTCGGCGAACCTTTTTTCGCGCGCGTGCCAAAATTTCACAAACAATATCTATCAACAAAGTAACGTGCCAAACTAATAATTTTGAAGTGTGCGATATTTACACAAAACACTAGTTAAAAATCAGTTGTTTTCACTCATTAATAATTAAACAATATTAAAAATTAAAATGCGATTTCTCTGTATTTTGGTATAAGTTATTAAACTAATGAAATTTTAATTCGTAAATATTATTTATTTATGTAGTACAAACTGTAACAAGAAAATAAAAATTAAAAAAATATTTTAGTTTTTTTTTTTTTTTTTTTTTTTTTTTTTTTTTTTTTAACTTTATTACTAGGGGGCTCTGCCCCCTACGAGCTACGCTCGTCAACCCCCGTTCAGGCACCGCAGACTTTAAAAGTACGCTAATTTGATCGACTTTAAAAAGATTTCGGAAGATTGAATTATAATTTTAAAAACAATGGCGATCTCCCTATAAACGGATTTCTATTCATTTCACTTTGACTGGGGAATTTTAAGGCCAAATCCGCTGCGGTACTACTTGATTAACCTGTCGACCAATTTCGCCAAATTATATAAATCGCCAAAACACTCGCCAAATTATACAAATTGACATCATTTTTATTTTAAATAACGAAAGAACAAATAAATTAGTGCAACATTGATAAAAATACAAATAAAACGTCGAAATAAAAATGACTTGATGACGTAGACACGTGTAACTTGCTTAAAGTCAAGTTAATGTGACATTTACGATCAACCATTATTGGCATTTAATTTTATAGTTTGGCGAATGATAGATTTTTGGTCGACGGGATAACTAAGTAGTACCAAAAATACATATGTCAATCGCTGTTTTCGTCTTTGATTAAGTAAAATAAGATAAACATTTCAAAATAAGCTAATTATAAGCGGAATTATGTAAACAGAATCTTTGTCTCCCGGTATTTTTTAACAAAGCGAAAAGAAAGTTCTTTTAAATAAGACATTTTAAATTAATCGTTTTTAATCTGACGTAATTTTGACCAAACTATTCTTTCTCTTTTTAATATTCACGTGAAAATACTTGTGTTAGAAATGAAATATTATTTGCGCTTTCCTAACAAAAATAGTTGAAAAGTATCCTCTCAAAATATCAAATAAATGTCTAGCGAAATTTCTAAATGTAAACCGTTTTGCAATATTATTTTGTAAAAAATAATATTGTAAAATATAAAATGTAAAATGTAAAATGTAAAGTGTAAATGTAAAAAATTTCTATTATGATTGATTTTGAAAATGTCGCCGATTGTGCGATGAAACGATCGTAAGTCTTAATAAAGATATTCTATCACTTTTTATAGCATTATTTAATTGAATATTATTTTGTGTTCATTTTATGTAATAACTGTAATGTGACGTAAAGATGACGTAATTTCTCCTATTTAAGACTTCTAACGCATGTTAATAAATTTATTATTTTACAAATTCCTTTCTCTCTTAAAATTGACGTGTAATTATAGTTTTTATGACGTAATTTTTAATAAGTTCCTGCTTTTTGTACATAATTATTTAATTCTAATTCCAAATGTTTTTTTTCTGTTTATAATAGTCACGTGTAAATAAATTTTTAATTTATTACACGTATAAATATTTTTTTTTTTTTGAAGCAAACATTATTGTTTCCGCTGTTTATACAGTTGGCAACTGTTTAAATTAATATCACTTTCTAAAATCTGTAAAAAATATCTCTAGAAATGCTGAAAATTTGAATTTAAAATAGAAATAAAACCTCAAAAAATTAGCCAAATTAAAAAAAGAAATACAATCTGCACACCGGGAACTTCAAACGTATAAAATGATCTAAAAATGGTTAAATTCCCATGAACAGTTTTTGCTCCTATAAAACTTTTTTAGTGGAACGATTTTGTCCAACTTTAGCATTAAATATCTCTTAAAATAATTCTTCGATTTGAAAACTGTCTGCATCAGCGTGTTTATCAAACATTTCTGTATAATACTACCTATTTTCATATTTTTGTATGCATTATTTTTCTTAATATTAACGAAGAAAGACATCCGGTCACAAAAAATTCAAAACCGGCGGCGGCGGTGACAGCGGTAGTTACTTTTTTTTAGAATAGAGAGATTATTAATGCAACATCTGGCTATAATTATCCAAGTTGCATTAAGCAATGTATCAATAATTTATTTACGAGATTTTTGCTGATCTTCGATGGAGCGATCGGTGGAGATTTCTTTATAACTATAATACCCATTTGCCATCTTATTGCAGTGACTGTCTAAAAAAATTAGTCTGAAAAATGCAACTTTATAAATTCGTATAGAGAGGCAAAATACAGGTTAAAAATACTGCATAACATCCACACTGTTAAAAATATCGTGAAAAATTACCTCTGTTTTTAAAGGCTATCTATTTTCTGACCAATGAGAACGCTACATAAACACCTAGGAAGCGTTCTCATTGGTCAGAAAATAGATAGCCTTTATAAACAGAGGTAATTTTTCACGATATTTTTAACAGTGCAGGGCTTCGGAGTCGGATTCGGATCTGTTAAAATTTCCGGAGTCGGAGTCGTCCATTTTTCCACCGACTCCGCAGCCCTGATAACATCACAGGAAAAGAAAATTATTTTGATGCGTTAATCATGCAAAAATAGTTGCATTTTTTGTGATAGTCTGCCCGTGTGGAACAAAATTTTATGGATTATAATAGGGAAAAAAAGAATGTTATTTTGTATAATGATTATAAAATTTATTTTTTCACATGCCAGAGAAATTGTTTTACGTGCCAATTTTGGCACGCGTGCCATAGGTTCGCCAACCCTGCCCTAGGCTAGTGATGGGCGATTCTGAAAAATTTGAGAATCGATTAAAATCGACATCGTATAAAACAGAATCGATCGCAATAAGAATCGATACTTGAATCGATATTTCGATGTTCACAGATTCACACAGATAAGCTGAAAAATAGTACGGTAAACTCTGTCTAAGGCGGAATCGGTCGGGACTGAGAAAAATTTCCGTGGTAGACAATATTCCGGCTTATGCATAAAAGCTCTCCCCCCCCCCCCCAAAAAAAAAAAAATCCCTGGAAGATGACGATCTTTTATTGATTCTCCTGACTAGAAAATCGGTTGAAAACTGAAATTCTGAAAAATCCTTTGTCTTTTTAAAGATAAATGAGAAACTTTATTCAATTTCTTAGTACTGCTGTAATACATTCATATTGGAAGTTTATACACACCAAAAAAAAAAAAAAAAAAAACTTCGAGAATGAGAAAGAACGCTTTGAGTACAATCTTAAAGTATAATATATTGTACTTTCGAAAATACGTAATCATTTTCATAAATGTCCATTTTACTAGAAATATTAACTTTTAGATGCAATTTTGCATATGAAAAAATGGCATAAGCATAAATTCCTTAAAATTTAAAGTTTCTGTTCTTTTGAATTAACTTTTTTAAAAGCTTACGGAATTTTAGCTAACATGCTCGACATTGAGTTATTTGACTTATCAGTTTTAAAGTTTAATAAACAAAACGCTTTCCTTTTTTAAATTATTCTTTTTCCGCCTTATGCAAAATTTTGGTTTCGGTGGGACCTTAAAATCCTTTCCGTTGCCGCGTCAGACAGATTCCGCCTTATGCAGCATGAATTAATGTAATTTTCTATGGGTTCGCCGGGACTTGAAAAAATTTCCGCGGTAGACAGATTTGCGGCTTATACAGAGTCCGCCTTAGACAGAATTTACTGTAATTCCAAAACGTAGCGAATCAACAGGGCCGTAACGACTATCCCTCACCTCCATTTATGTGGGCCATAGACAATGTTAGCGGCCCAGAAGTAAGCTACTACAGACCTTTGAGTCCAAAAATAAGGTTTTTTAACTTTTAAAATTATTATTTTTAAGATGTAATTTTGATAATAATTTATATTATATTTAAATTTATCTTTAAAAAAAGATCTCGGTCAGATAAAAAAAAAGAATGAAATGATTTTTTTTATTTTTTTTTTTTTTTTTCATCCGGAAAAG
Organism: Maratus speciosus; assembly: GCA_963932465.1. Lineage (NCBI taxonomy): Eukaryota > Metazoa > Arthropoda > Arachnida > Araneae > Salticidae > Maratus > Maratus speciosus. The sequence goes on from OZ010793.1 coordinate 325,718,921, forward strand.
ATGTACTTTCTACTCTAACTCTTATTTCCTTCAAACAAACAGATGGGGACATTCTTCCTATAAACGTCATTCTTAAAAATGCGCAGATGAGCGAAATTTTGAAGGCTCTAAATTTATTTAAAAACTTAAATGGTTTTTCAGTCTTTTTAGGGTCTTCTATAAGTGTGGGGGAAATGCAAATATTGCAAATCTTCTTTTAAAATAGCTGTGATGAATGTAATTAACCAAGTATCACATACTAATTATCCTCCAATTAATAATCAAAATTCTCCTTTTAATAATATATTTAACTAAAATTTCTTTCTCTTTTTAAAATATATATCTCCTTATCTCATTTACAGTTTATAAATATCTTTCTTTTTAATGTTTACCAAATATTTAGCTGTTAAGAAAAAAAGAAAAAAAAGTTCTCATCCTAGAGCCATTAAGAATGAAATAACATATTTTTCTCTGGTTAACAAATAAATAAAAGTACATTCCTTGATTATATGTTTTTTTTTCTTTTTTTTTTCCCCCCAGCAGTAATCTAAAAACCATAAACAGTTATTGACTCATTCGCTGACATGCAGAGTGCACTCACTGAAACAATAATAAATAAAAAAGAAAAGTATCGAGTTAAACTGATGGCAGTGAGCTCACAGCCTATTCATACTAATTGTATTTTATACTCTTACTTCAAAGAATGCCTTTCGAAAAATAAATTAAGGGGGAATCCCCCCCCGTCCCCGTCACATCTCTATACTTAAACAATAAGCCTCCAAATCTCATCAGGGAAGCGCGTTATCAGAATAAACTAGTTACCAAATTTGAAGCAAATCAGATAGAAAAACCTATATGTCTAAATTAAGGAGGGTTAGCCCCTGTTCCTCCCTTTATACTTAAATAATGAACCTCCAAATTTAATCAGGGAAGCGTCTTATCAGAATTAACCGGTATACCAAAATTGAAGCAAATGTGATAATTCTGCATGAAAAACCCATTTATCTAAGTGTGTGTGTGGGGGGGGGGGGAATAGCCCCGTACCCTCCTCCTTTATGCTTAACCAATGAACCCCCAAGACTAATCAGGGAAGCGCCTTATGAGAATGAACCTAGAAAAAAAAATTGAAGCAAATCGGATATTTCTATCGAGAGTTATCGCGTTACGTATGTACGTACATACATACATACATACATACAGAAACTACGGGCACATTAGCTCTCAGGCTTTGATAGTCTGTGAGCTAAAAAGAAAAGTGCCCAGTTAAACTGATGGCATTGAGCTCACAGGCTATTCACACTAACTGTATATTATGCTCTTATTTCAAAGAATAATGCCCCTCGAAAAATAAACTAAGGGGAGGGGGGAATTGCCCCTCCCCGTTTCCCCTCTTTATATTTAACAAATGACCCTCCAAATGTCATCAGGGAAGCGCCTTATCGAAATAAATCGGTATACCAAATTTGAAGCAAATCGGATACAAAAACTCATTTATCTAAATTAAAGGGGTATTAGCTCCCGTTTTCCCTTTTATATTTAACCAATGAACTTCCAAATCTAATTAGGGAAGCGCCTTATCAGAATAAACTGGTATACCAAATTTGAAGTAAATCGGATAGCAAAACCCATCTATCTAAATTAAGGAGAGTATTATCTTCTCGTTCCCCCCTCCCCCCTTTAGACTATAACAATGAACCTTCAAATATAATCAGAGAAACTCGTTATCAAAATTAACCGGTATACCAAAATTTGAAGAAAATCTGATAATTCTGCATGAAAACCCATTTATCTAAGTTAAGGGGGGTGGGCTAGCCCCCGTTCCCCCCTTTATACTTAACTAATGAACCCCCAAAACTAATCAGGTAAGCGCTTTAGCAGAATGAACATAGAAAAAAAAATGAAGCAAATCGGATATTTCTATCAAGAGTTATCGCGTTACGTACATACATACATACACACAATACCGACGGGCGCATTAAATCTCAGGCTTTGATAGCCTGTGAGCTAAAAAGTGCCAAGAGCGTGTAACTAGGGAGGGGGGAGGAAGGACAGAAAATAAAAGAGGACGTTAAAAGCTTTCCAACAATATGTTACACGAGATGGTTTGGAAGAAACAATAAATATGCCCCCGGGGGGCAGGTAAGTCTCAAACGGTGGGAGTAGCGACCTCAAATGTATCTTTGGTCAAGGTTTCAAAATGTGGATTTATAATAAAATAGAACGAGAATTGGGCATTTTTAAAATAGCATGCATATTTTGAACGGCCCTATAAATTAAGATTGGCGAGGAAGGGGGGGTGGGGGGCGGAAAGGATTAGAAGGGATGAACTTGAAAAATACTTGAACATTGGAATGTCCCTCCCGAAAATTTTGAGATTTTATGCTTTTTAATGGAAAAATGTGCATCCCCCCTTACGGAACTCTAAAATCTCCCCCCCCCCCTCATTCCGACCGGAGCAGTCAAGAAATCAACCCGCCATTCAACACTGAACCTAGAAAAAGAAAAGAAAAAAAAAGGCTCTTATACAAAATTTTACAGCAATTTTGCCACTAAAACAGTAAAATTGGAGGAATTTATTCAACCCGAATCGTGGATCATGCGCGATGCGATTTGAATTGAAGTAAATCAAAATATAACGATTTCAGCCGCATCTAAAAATCGGCATCGAATCTGAACTGAATCGATTCGCCCGAATCTAAAAAATTGAAGTAAAGCAAAATATAGCGATTCTGCCCGCATCTAAAGATCGACATCGGCATCGAATCTGAACTAAATCGATTCGCCATTTCTGATCTTAATTTATGGGCAGAATCGATGCGGTCATTTTTTCTTGCTTTCTTTTGTCTTTAGAAAAAGAAAGCGTTGGATTCGTGAAAAATTTCGACTTCCGGTTTTCGAAGGATTTATAGTTTTAGAAGATCTTGTCTGGAATACGATTTGACTATTTTTATACATTGTCTGTCTGTCAGTCTATTTGTTTGTCTCTGACAAAAAAATTTTGGGCGGTCTATTTCAAGAACTAATGCATGGAATCTGTTGAAACTTTAGATTCAATTAGACTTTCATATAAATTGGTGCTGATTACTTTTTGATGTAAATCTACCGACAGGTGGCGCTGCTATGCTGCATTTTTCCGATTTTCGCAATAGCTCTATCTCAAGAACTAATGCACGGGTTTTCATCAAACTTCACATTAAGTTAGACGTTGGCATAAATTGTTGCATATTAGATTTCGGTGTAAATCGCCCAACAGGGGGCGTTGTTATGCAGATTTTATCAGCAGTGTTGAATTCAGACAATTTTCTCCGGAAGGGATTTCTGCGGATGCAAAGAGGGACAGTTCAGAGGGGAAGGTGATTGGACTTTTGTACATTAAGCATAAAATCTCAAACCTTCTGGGGGGGGGGGACATTTGAATGTTGCACAGGGGGGGGGGGCGCATGTCCCTCCGGGCTACCCCCGGAATTCAACACGTTTTTCTGGATTTAAACGATTTTAGGGATCATATCTCAAGAACTAATGAACGGAATTTCATCAAACTTAATATTCTGTCATAAGTTGTTCATGATTAGGCTTTCGGGTAAATGATATAACAGGTTGTGCTGCCATGCTGCTTTTTTTTTTAGCAGTGTTGAATTCAGACATTTTTCTCCGGGAGGGATTTCTATGGTTCTGGAGAGGGACATTCTAGAGTTTCAGGGGGGGGGGGGAATTGGAATTTTGTCCCTTAAGCATAAAATCTGAAATCTTCATGAGGGAAATTTCAATGTTCCGTGGGGGGGGGGGGGGGGGGGAGAGTTGTCCACCAGTACCAGCCCCTGAATTTAACACTGTTTTTCAGAATTTACAAGATATTAGCGATAATATCTCAAGAAGTAATGACCGGAATTTCATCAAACTTAATATTATGTGTCATTGGCATAAGTTGTTCCCGAGTTTTTCGTGTTAATCATGTAACAGGCTGCGCTGCTATACTGTTTTTTTGCATGATATTCGTGATAGCCATATCTCAAAACTAATGCACGGAATTTAATCAAACTTCATATTCTGTTACACTTTCAGATAAATAGATCCTTATTAGGCTTGGATGTATACTGCCCAACAGCTGTCACTTTTATGCTCTTTGAATTGGGATTTTCCGTTGCGGACATCTAGGCTAATATCAGACGAACGTCTTTTTGCACGCTTTTTTTTCGCTCTTACACCGTCCCTACACATGCTAGCGAAGGTGTAGGGATAGCGAAAAAAGCGTGCAAAAAGACGTTCGTCTGACATTAGCCTAAGAGGGTGTGAGCCGAAATTCAATGACTTGTTAGGAAAATGCAATGCTTATATTTTCTTTTAAAAGGCACATACATCAACGAACCTATGCTTTTTTAATCCTCGTGATGCGCATATGTTATCTTTTAAATTTGACACCGTGATAGCGAATTTTGAAGTTTTAACAGTTATGAGGCAGATGAAAGTTTTGGAATTGGCACATCCAACTACTTTATCTTCAATTTTTGAAGGAAAATGAAAATGATATTACCTTATTTTGTCTTAGAGACATCGATTAAAAAATTCATAGTATCGATTAAATCGAGTTGGCAATAGTATCGATTAAATCGATTAAAAAAATCGAAATCGCCCATCATTACCCTAGGCGTTTGTGCCAAAGTTCCAGGCAATCTTTATTTTTGCATCCATGTGCCATGTTTACTATATGCCTATCTGTATTTTCTAATAATTCAACTTCGTATAGGTTATTTTTCATTTTTGCCTCCAAATAGATTTTCCCATTTCGGGACAGCGTGCATTGATCTTTATCCAATAATAATTTATACCCATTCTTTGTGACTTTACTTACTGAAATTAAATTAGATTCTAGCTCAGGTACATATAACACTTCTTTCAACGTAATTTTATTTATGCCTCCATCGGATGTTTTCGTCGTGAATGTAGTTTCTCCGGTACCTAGCGAGTTTAGAGTTTTGCCGTTGGCAATTATGACCGTTGTTTTTTCGGTGTCATTTAATTTAGTAAACTCATCTTTATTGTTTAGGATATGTGAAGATGAACCAGAATCAATGATCCATGTTTGTTTTCCTGCTTTGTCTATTAGAAAGGCTGCGTCGCTGCTTTGATCTGGTTTTGTTTCCGTTCTATAATTTCTCTTGTCTACTGATTCGCGGTCAGTGTTTCCTATCTGGTTATCCGATTGCTGATAACATAACGATGATGAGTAATGTTTATTTTTGTATGTTTGTTGTTGTTTTTGTGTATCTGGGTGATTATTTCGGTTTTTCAAATGCCAACATTCTCTGTACGTGTGATTTCTCAATTTACAATATGTGCACTGTTTTTCTTTTTTTTAATTATCATTTGGAAATCTTTTCTGCGTTTTAAACGCTTTTGTTGAATTTTCACCCTGGTCTGCGTTCTCAACCCTTCTATTGTACTCATCTGTTAATTTACTTCTAATAAATTGTGGTGTAAGCTAGTCCTCATTTCGCGATTCAAGGGCAGTGATTAAAGTATTATAACTAGGGGGTAGCGAACACAGCAATAAAGGTAAAAGATGGGAGTCGCTTATTGTTTCCCCGATCGCTGAGAGTTTGTCTTTCAGTTCTAGAATATATGTTATGTGTTTGATTAAGTTACCGTTTTCTTGGAGCTTGGCTCCATAAAGCTTTCTTAACAAAAAATAATTTACTAGACAAGTTCGCCCTTTCGGGTATCGTTTTAAGTGCGTTCCAAGTGTCCCTGGCTGTGTTAAGCCCCTTTACATGGACTATTTGTGAGTCATCTATTGACAGGTTAATTATAGCTCTAGCCTTCTTGTCTTTTTTCTCCCAATCGGTTGTGATTGGCGTGGGCCTATCTTCGGTAATGACATCCAATAAATCTTCTTTGATTAATAACATCTCCGTTTTAAATTTCCACTTACTGTAGTTACTAGCGTTAAGTCTTTCAACCATAGCTGGATTTCGCGTGATGCGGCCATTTTCTTATAAATTTAGGTTTTGTTTGTGAGAGGAATTGCTGTTATTTTATTTTATATAAAACTTCTTATATATATTTAGTTTTCTTCAATTCTTTAACATTTCATATATATCAACAAAAAAATGCACAATATTTATTTTATCATCAAACAACTAACGAACTATATTTTGAATAATTTTCAATTTCTTTTTAATGTGCATGCATTTAAGGCCAGTAGTTTTTTTTTTTTACAAATAGTATTTATCTACTAAAATATCGGACTTTCTCAGTCTCCTAATCAATTTATGTTGGAAAAAGAAACCACCTCTTGTGTACGCAGTAGTAATTGCGCGCTAATATTTAGATAAATAAATAAATATGATTCTGGCCAATTTACGATAAAACAATTGAATATAATAATATAGGTAATTTCTTACCTTTATCTTTCTTTAACAGCATTCCTCGGTTCACAGCTTGGCAAGCATTTAAATCCAGTACGGCGTACCCTTTTGCACTGAATTCTTAAAGATTTTTTCTGCTCTATAGTATTAAAATAAGAAATTGTGGTTAATATATATGTTATTTTTTCCTTAATTAAATCCACTCCTGAGACTTGGTTTCTTTGCTTATAGAAAATTTATATTAAAACATTATCTTATAGATTTAAGTTATACTTTTACATTCTGCTGCTTTTTCCAGCAACTGTTTTAAACATTACATGCTTTCTTATTGCAATTTACAGAACAACTGAAATAATAATAAAAAGGTTTATGAGTCATTTTTGAGTTCTTTTTTATGATGATGATGGTGACGTCGGACTCTTGCTTCATGCGTGGGATAATCTATAAACGTATTTTATTTATTAATGTAATTGTTCATTTTGAATAGCATAATTTAGCAAATATAGAAAGAGTTTGTTGATTTCACAATGATTGACTCCTACTTGATCTATTTATTTAAGTATCAAAATGTTTTTGTCCTTGAAGATTATTGATTTGGTTTCCTGTTTCGAAATCAATTTATTCGTATCTGAGAGGGTTATAAATCCATCAAAATTTTCTTTTAATAAACTAAATTTAATTATTTGACAAAAAGTGGTGTCAAAGGAATAAAATTCATGTATATAAGATGCTGGTCCCGAACGGATTAAGGGTGCAAACGAAAGATTTGGGATTTTATACTTATTAATGGTCTAGAAGTGCTACCCCCTCCACGGAACTCCGAAGTGATTCTTCCAGAGCTGCAGAAATTCCACACAAAAAAATGTCTGGATTCAATATTTCCTTTGACCCCAGTTACTATAATTGTCAACGCCCAGTTTAACATTGCTTCAAGAAATTTCATGGTGGCAATAACAATTTTGTGTATGGAGAAGGTTTTGGGTGACACTTTGTCTTTAACAATAAGAAATTGAATTGGAGCTAATCCACGTACCAAAGTCCGGAGCTTATTGCTGAACTTGGAGAATGCTCTAAAACTGTTTCGAAATATCTAAAATAAATTGGTTGTGAAGTACAACAGAAACCACCATTATTTTTTACTCGTCCTGATACTCCCAAAAGCGTGCTAATCCATCACAAATAAATTTGTTGCAAAAATTTAACTTCCAAAGACGACCAGATATCGGAAGCAACTCGGTTGCAATCGAATATTGCAATCAAAAATGGCGAAACCTAGAAACCAAAAAGAATTATGGCTGTTTTAGACAACTGTAACAAAACTATTTAATCCAGCATGAACCAGGGTTGCCAGTTTGGCCTCCATTTTTATTAAGAAAATCCGAATTCGCACCAGAAAATAAAAATAGCATTTTTTGCTTTGTGACAGAAATTATGTGATTACAAAAAGTAAAGATTCTTCTTTCAAAATTTCCAATGTGAATTTGAACTTTCGAATTAAAAGTGGAGGTCAAAGTGGTAACCCTGGCATGAACTATACTTGATACGTGTGCTTCTTACATTACTAGTTTGTGTAGCTGAAATTGCAAGATCTTTTTCTTAAAGATTAAAACCTTATCTCAAAAACTCGCAACTAACGACTTACTGACACTTATGTGAAATCATTATCCAATGTTTATTACAGCGCAAGTTCTTAATTCAATGGCAAGAAATTAAACATGGAAATTGCTGTTCTAAATTTAAACACTTGATCCTAACTTTATTGTAGGCAAATGTTATGTATTATGAAACTTGATTTAAATAAATTACTAATAACTGCTAAATAAATTAACACTCTTCATATGCGCTCAGTTTTTTACATCATAATGTTTGTAAAATCTTTTTCACTGATAAATATTGATGTAACTCCAATGTATTATTAGCTGCAGTTACAGAGATTGATCTTACTTTTATTTATCCATGCTTTTTTTTTTAAAATTAAGAAATTAAATAAGGATATACCTAAATTCTTAAAGTTACTTGAAATACTTCTATTATACATACACAGTCAATCCTGTCAAGAAGACGTGATCTGAAGGGACTGGAAAAAAGTTCCATTTTAGGGAGGCTTCCGTTTAAAGAAGTGTATTTAATTATACTTCTAAGATACACTACTGCAAAAAGATCGCTCGTTTCGTCGGGAGCCTGAAACTCTTCCGTTTGAGACAGGATTCCGTTATAGAAAGATTCCGCTTTCAGAGGTTTTACTGTGTTTCACTAAAGAGCGGTGAAAATCCCCTTTCAGATAGGTTTTTAGCAATTTTAATTGTATGGCAATACATATTAAGACCATGTAACGCTTCCGTTTAAGGCGGGATTCTGTAAGAGATAATTACTATTTGACAGGTTTTACTATTCATATAATATAAATAAGTATATTTATATAAATATACAAAACTTGTAAAAATGGAACCTGCCTATAACGGAATTCTGTCTTAAACGGAAATGTTCCACAGTGCTATCGAAAAGAATACTATACAATTACACCTGCAAACACGAAAACCTATGTAAAACGAAAATTTTCACAAATATTTGCGATTTCACCTTGACAAGTTTTACTATATATAAGCTGAAGGAAAAATTTTGGACCCCTCCCGAAACGAAATCCTGGCTACGCCACTGCCTACATGAATCGATAGCCCTTAAAAAGGAATGAATTTCTCCCCAGTTTGAAGCTTATACCTCAAGCCCATGGTGGGGGGGGGGGGGGGGGTTATGACCCTTAATGTCCGTTTTGGAAAAGAGTGCATTGTGACGAAACTGTTGGGCGGATTTCAACGAAAAAAATAAGGGATGTATAATATTACCATATAAAAAGTGGATAATTTTTTCTGATTTTTTTTCAACAAAAGCACAAGTTTTATTACATTTTTCGTGTTTTTAATTGAACATTTTAATTAAGAATCTATCGAAATATTTCAGAGACCACCTTAATTTTTTTGCAGCAAATACTAAGGGGAGATGCATATTTGGTGTCAGTTTCAACTTTCTACACAGGGTGCATCATATAAAAAAAATTAACTCTTTGAACCCTAAAAATTAATCATCTTTCTTTGCAAAATTTGTTTTTGGCACCAGTAATAAAGGAAAATAAAATTTGCCTTATTTAATCCGATAATCTCTCTTCTAGCTATCTTGATAACCCCCCATGGGCTTGAGGTATAAGCTTCAAACTGGGGAGAAATTCGTTTCTTTTTAAGGGCTACCGATTCATGTAGGACTCGACTTGGTTGACTCATGGGCATATTTTACTAAGAAACCCGGCTATACCCAGCATCATTTTAACGCACTTGTAGTACATTTTTTTTTTTTTTTTTTTTTTTTTTTTTTTTTTTTTTTTATATACGATAACTGCGTAACATTATCTGCTCACGAGGCTAACGAAAAAGACAGGCTACCGCGGTGGGTCCGATTCTTCTTTTTTTTACAGACCGCTGGAGGTCACGTGATGCTCGAATGCACCAATGAAGGTGTACGAAAAGAGCATCACGTGACTCCAGCGGTCTGTAAAAAAAAGAAGACTCGGACCCACCGCGGTAGCCTGTCTTTTTCGTTAGCCTCGATCTGCTCAGAATAACGTCAGTTTCGAATGCGAAGATAAGCGAATGAGTCTGAACTTTTATTGGCTTATAAAAACATTTTCCTTACGCAGTTTCTCTTCTTAGCTACGGGGGGGGGGGGGGGGGAATGCATTTGAAAATTTTAAAAATAGACTTCTAACTTGAATAAAGATAAATTAGTTCAGGTGGCTGTATATAGTGGTAAAGGGTAGGGAAGAGAGCCTAGATCTCAGAGAGGCGACATACGGGGTATAACATTTGATTGGTTGAGGCTATTCTGGACAAAGTGAACTGCCAAGCATCTTAGCGAGCTTGTTATAATCGCCAAGCTAATACTTGTTAACTTGTTTAACGCGTGTAATCGAACTCTTCCAGGCAAGTATAGCCAAGTTCTGGAATGGAAAATGCCTACGTTTGCCATAGTTTGTATAAACGCGTCTGTCTGTGTACAGTCTAAGCATCGTATTTCGCCACTCTCATATAGAGGCGTGCTAGAAAATCGTGGCCTGAGAAATTTGTAAACTAGCCAGTAATTTCACTCGGGTTCTAAAAAGATATTAAGGTCGGGATCCAGATAGATTTTACGCTGTTAGCGAAACGAGATTAACCAATCAGAAGCCTGCATTTTTTCCAACTTTTCCCTGTTTGACCAATCACAAGATTTGCTTACTTAAATCTCGTTTCGCTAACAGCAGAACATCTATCTGGATCCTGGCCTAAGTTTCGTACAAATTTGTAAAAAGCTGTGATATGTATAAGGAACATACGCACACATTTTAGCTTTTATACAGAGAGATTATAATTAATTATTAATAAATATCATTATAATGGTTTCTTTTCTCCATCAGATGACCATTCTCCTGGCGCAGTTTTCTCTGGTACACGAAAAGCATCCCTTTTATCGCATAGCTGACATCTGCATGGCTCTCAACTTCACTCTTGATCCCGTCGTGTATGTGCTGTCGAGACGGCCCCATCGCAGAGGACTGCGGGAACTCTTAAAACCCTTCTGTCAATCTTGTTGGTCTGGCCAGTCTTCAAGGAAATCGTCGACATTGAGGTCATCGCAATGTATTCTCCAAACGCCGGACATTATAAGTAAGTAGAATAGATTTAAAGGCTTAAGCTCTTTTCATCTCGTTAACGCTTTCAATGACGATATCGCGATATCGTAGGTAACGACAAAAAGATGTAACGAACGGTGGTTAGATGAGAACAAAAACCCACTTTGTTTTCATTTTGTTACGCCATGTTGATTTCATATATGAAATATGATCAGAGCCAGTCTAACGAAAAAGACAGAATAACGGTCTGAAGAGTCACGTGATGCTCTTTTCGTGGATCGCATTCGTATATCATGTGATTTAAGGCGTCTGAAAAACAGACACAAAGTGTAATGCACCCAGGCCCGTAGCCAGGTGGGGTCCAGGTCGGGCAAAGCCCAACCTGGAAAATGTTTTGCCCGACCTAGCGCATTCCGATAAAAAAACATTAAATTTCCAGTTTTCCCCCACTTCTTGTCCAACCTAGAATGAAGCTCGACATTCTGATCATATTTTCACTCAGTATTTCCCTTTAAAAAAATGTATGTAATGCAACATCAAATTTTAATTTTTCCATGCCAGACCTTGCCCTCTACCCCTAAATTTCCTTTCTAGACTGGAAACAAAAATAGCAAAATTTCATGTATAAAGCTTTTTTTCTGTCCCTCTTTAACAGACCTGTCGAAAATTGCTCCATTGTGTGTGCCTCGCTTTTTCGCTTTGTAGAAATTATCCCATACCTCTTCAACAACAAATCGGGTTTAAATCCCTAAAGTTTGCTTTCTTTATACATTTGTCACCTTTTGTACATTTGTAATTTATCGTTAGGAGGCGGGGTTAAAACCAAAGGTTTCTGAAACTAATCTTGAATGACAGTTAAATTCAAGATTAATGCTATGATGTTAAACGATGTTAAATGCTTCTTTCGTGGAAACTTGGTCCGATTACAACAAACTCCAAAGGACACTCTCCCCCCCCCCCCCCATGTGAAAATACAAAATAGATAATGGAAGGTCTGTCCCTTCATCTCTTCGACTGTCTCCTATTCCACTGAAATTTTTAAAAAAAAATATCGCTTCTAAAATAAACCAGATCATTATTTCAAATTTAAACAATACAATATGTCAGGTTACGTACGATTTTACAAATCCAAATTTATTACTTACTGACACATTCATAAAGCCATTTTTATTCTTAAATTAAAAAATGCTATAGATGCTTTTATTAAGAAACGAAGAAACTGAATGCATTGTTTAATGAAACTGTTCTGTACTTTTTCTTAAAAGCAAATCAGTTTCCAAAGTGGTCGTCAGAGTTGCCAATATAAAAAATAAAAAAAAATCACCGCAAAATGCGAAAGGATGCCAAAAATTGATAAAGATATTTCGAAGTACATAGCGAGCAAAATTTATTATATTGTGCTAAAAGATTGAAACCGGATTTTTTATTTACGAATGTTAAAAAAATTACCAGAAACACAGCTAAAAGTTCTCTAAAAATTCAAAAATAGCAAAGAACAAAATTTGGCAAAAAAAAAAGTTTCAAACTGAATTCCCTTTGCAAATGAACCGCCACAAAAGCCCCAAATATTGCACATAAATAAAAAAAAATATGGAAGCCTTTTCGTATTCTCTGTTTTTTTTTTTTTTGTGTGGTTTTTTTTTTTTTTTTTTTTTTTTTTTTTTTCAGTTTGACAATGCCATCCGCGTGGCCCAGACAGATTTTTTTAAGCAGAAAATACTCACTTACATTTTTTTCTGCTTTGAACGGTGCCTTTTATTAATATATATATATATATTTAGAGATTCACTAATTCCAAAAAAATTACCTTTGGGATGTCGTCTTCGTATTTTTCAGTTTTCTCCAATTTAAAATTGTCACCCAAGTGTTCCAGATAGAAATTGAAAAAGAAAGGCTTCGGATAGACAGTACCTTTCTGTGGGCAACGAAGATGGGTTTCTTACTAGATAATAATAAAGACATTTGCGAGTCTCTCTGTCCATTTCTTTTTCTTTTTTGGTCTGACCAGATGTTTTTCTGTTCACGACAAGATTTGATAGGGAGAATACCTGTATGCCTTAATTTATGCACATCGAAATAGGTTTTTTTTTTAAATTAGATTTTTAAATTTAATTTTGTATGCTATTTTTAGTGTTTTTTCAAGTTTCGTGCTTTTTTCCCCACATTCATAAAATGAATCCATTTTTCAATCTATCTTTCCATTTTAGCCGAATACAGTAAAGTAGTCTTCTGCGATTTTTGAATATTTCACGAAGTCTTTTATATAATTTTTAACTTTCTTTCGCGTTCCGACGGGATTTTTTTACATTAGTAAAGGGAGTCAGGTTTCGATCTTTTAACCACAAGTACAAAATTTTGTCCTCTGCAATTTTTGAATTTTTTGCAAACTTTTTATGCAATTTTAAACGCTTTTCCCGTTTTTAAGCTCCTGTGATTAGAAGAGATTTTTTTCATATTTGAAGAGATTTTCGTCTTTTGAAAATTTCTAGAAATTTTGATCTTTGATAGGCGACTTTTTCGTGTTATGAAGGAAAAAATATTAATGCTTAAGTTCAGTTTCTAATTATGAAAAGTACAATGCAACACAGTTGACGGAACACTATTGGGATTTGATTTGATTAAACTGCATCTTTATATTGAAGGATGTTGGGTAATTTTTACGCTAGATTGACTTTCTATATTTTTGCGAAAAATGGGCAAATCAAAGCATTTTTTTGTGTGCGCGTGTATTATTTATTTATTTATTTGAGAATGTAAAAGGAATCCGGTTTCAATCTTTTATCCCAATATAGTAAATGTTGCCCTGTGCGGCGTTTTATTCGCTTTCCGCGGTGGTTTTTTTGTACATTCCTAAAAGGAATCAAGTTTAAGTCCTTTAGTTCAATATAGAAAGTTTATCGTTTGCAATTAGTGATTTTTTACAAACCTTTTATGTGATTTTTAGAGTATTTTTTAAAATTCCACATTCAATCTTTTGGCTCGATATAGTCAAATTTTGCTCTCTGCGATTTTTGAATTTTTGTTTAATTTTTTATGCGATTTATACCTTTTTTTTTCGAGTTTTGCGAAGACCTTTTGGCAAGTTTTTCTAAACCGAAGAATTATCCAGTAGATTTTGCTGCTTTCAGGATTAAGATGAAGGTGGGAAAATAACAAATTGGCTCCTGTAGCAAGATGAACGACGATGCTGGAAAATTTAACTTTTACCTAGAGACTATCATTTTTATGGAAAAAAAATTACAATAATTCAAGAATCAGATTCGTATATTCCGAACGGGTTTACGCTGTTGAAGGCAGTGGGGCCCCCAAGAGGGAACACCTCTCCCAAGAAAAAAAGTTTTTTTTTTTTTTTTTTTGAAAAATCAACCGGCGAAGCTCAGCTAGCAGATTTAAATAATTACAGATTATAATTTATGCATAATTAACATTAGTAATTTGTTGATAGAAGAGAGATGAAACGTTAAAAAAGAAAAACAGGTTGAACGTAAGGGGATATGTTGCAAAGGCATAGCACACAAATGCCTGCTTATTGGGACCCCAACGAGATTAAAAAGCACATTTTTTTTAAACATTTGAATAACAATAATGAGGTTTAAAAGTTTTGAATCTTGTGTTTCAACTTTTCCTCCATTTAATAGGGACCCTAAAAAAAGACATTTTAAAAAGTATTTAGAATTTGCAAAATTTCTTTCATCTGGGCACCTTTAAAAAGAATGGTGGCTGTAGAAAGAAGCCCATGTCTGTTTTGGTTGAAGAAAGTGATAGTATTAAGGAGGTTTTGAACCTGATTGGGACCCCCAACGCGATTAAAAAGCACATTTTTTTAACATTTGAATAAAAAGTGGCAGCTACAAGTTTTGAATCCTGGGTTCCAACTTTTCCTCCCTTTCATAGCCCTCCACCCCCCCCCCCCCCAAAAAAAAAGACGATTAAAAAAAATTAGAGCATGCAAAATTTCTTTCACCTGGGCACCTTTAAAAAAATGGTGGCTAGAAAGGAAGCACATTACCTGTTTTGGTTGAAGGAAGTAATTGTATTAAGGAAGCTTTGAAGCTCATTGGGACCCCATTGAGATTAAAAAGCATATTTTTTAAATATTTGAATAAAAAATATGGGGCCTAAAAGTTTTGAATCTTGACTTCCAACATTTCTTTATTGTTATAGTGGCCCCCCAAAAACACAATTCAGAAAAAATTTAGAGCCTGCAAAAAATTTTTTCATCACCTTTAAAAAGAACGGTGACTATACTAAGAAAGTACAAATTTTTTGAAGGAAGTAATGGCATTAAGAAAGTTTTGAAACTTATTGGGGGCCCCAATGGGATTAAAAAGCATATTTTTTAAACATTTGAATAAAAAATTTGGGCTAAATGTTTTGAATCTTGGGTTCCAGCTTTTCCTCACTTTTATAGAAGGCACTAAAAAAGACAATTCGAAAAGAATTTAGAGCCAACAAAATTTCTTTCATATGGGCACCTTTAAAAAGAACGGCGGCTGTAGAAAGAAAGTGCATATCTGTTTTGGTGGAACGAAGTAATAGTATTAATGAAGTTTTGAACTTTTGGTTTCATCATTTTCCCCCAGTTATAGGACCCCCCCCCACACACACACACACACACACAGAAAAAAAAAAAAAAAAAAAAAAAAAAAAAAAAAAAAGACTAAAATACCATTATATTTAAAAAATAGAATTTAAGCTTTCAAAAGCTCTTCCATCTGGGCACCTTTACAAAGAATAGTGGATATAGGGGGGGGGAGGGGAGACGGTTCCTACGGCCCTGGTTATGCCAAATATCTTATTTAACTTTTATACATTTTTATTATGTCTCTGAAGAAAATTTAAAAATTCCGTACTAACTTTAAAAATATCTTATATTTTAAATTAAAAAACGATTCCCTAAAATTGTAATGCATATTTTTGAAGAACTGCGAATAAGAGATAGAAAAAAAATGAAGAAATAATCTGCCACCCCTGGAAAAATCTTTGCCCTACTTGGAAGTATGGTCTAGCTACGGGCCTGAATGCACCGCGGAAGCTTGTCTTTTGTTTTCGTTAGCCTCGTGATCAGAGCAAGGCAGATGAAAAAGACAGGTTGCCGGCGTTTGTTTCTCTAACTTGAATCACTGTATAGAAAAGTGATGTTCACAACAGAAATTACATAATAGCTAAGGCAGCCATCGTTTCCATCTCGATAAAGAGGGCCGAATTCAAAATAAAAAAAGCTCCAGTTGTTCTACAGTAGCTACGATCTGCATATCGGCTTATTCAATGGTATTTCTGATGCATTTGCAGTTGTCTTTCCGCACATCTCATGCTTGCTTTATAGGAGGTCTTCAAACTTCTTATTAATATACATGGGGTAAAAAAAAACGCGGGGAGAGATCGTGCGTCTAAAGCCTTCTCCGTTGATTCAAATAAGACAAATACTTTAATACACACGAGCTGGTCATATTCCAGTAGTATTTATTTTCTATGAAAACTTTACATTGTATCCCTCCTCACCACACACACAATTAAATTTCACTGTTCTGGGAAATCATTTACGTTTTAAAAGTAACAGCCATGTCAAATTTCATGTTTCCAGCTCTAGCAATTCCAAATAAATCGTAATTCAGAACTTTTTAAAACGTATTCCGCTCATTTCACCCTTTTAAATTTCGATTTGTTTAGAAACCCTTCTTAGCAAGAAATTACAATTTAACAGTAACCACCATGCCAAAATTAAAGTATCTAACCCTAACAGTATTATAGAAATTGCCGCTTTAACCCGTTCGGGTCTGGCGTACTATTAATAGTACATGTCTTTTCACTGAGTAGGGCCTAAACTAGCCTTTTTGCACCCGGGGCAAACATTATTTTAAAATTTAAAATATGTAATACTGAACAACGCAATCTCCAAGGGGGAGGTCACGGGGATCATGACCCCCCTCTGAACACCATCAAAAATATTCTAAAGATCATTTTAAAAATGAAATATACAGTAGAGCCCCGATTATCCGAGTTCCGTTCCGCTTAACCGAGTTTCCGCTTTAATCGAGTTATTTTCTTCTGATGGACTGATGGCTTCCATTATTATGAAACAGCCATTATAAATGAAGTGTTGGGTGAAGATGAAAGAGCAGTCGTAAAAAGTTAGAACTCTAATTTTCTGATCAGAATGGGAAAAAAAATCATGGCCATTTTTTTTCCCCATTCTGACCAGAAAATCAGAGTTCTAACTTTTTACGACTGCTCTTTCATCTTCACCCAACACTTCATCTATAATGGCTGTTTCATAATAATGGAAGCCATCAGTCCATCAGAAGAAAATGATCCATTCCAAAGGTATAATCCTTCATTTGGCGCCCCTTCGTTCTGGCTCCCGGGGCACATGCCCTCTGCCGTCCCTTAGTTTCGGCCCTGTCACCGAGCATTATTCTGCCATAACATATACTTTTGTTACTATCTACATGTAGTAATGACAGTATATGTCTATGCATTTCTTATTATGATTTCATTTATGTCTTGATATTTAGTAATAATGATAATTTTCTTAATTCTCTTTGCATCGTTGGCTCATTCTTTTACTTTAAACATATATTTCACTCTTTGAATTAAAAATTTAGGTTACTTTTCTGAAGGAATCACGTGTGATAAAACGCAAAAAATATTAGAAAGTTGTAATATCTGATTAAATTTTGTTGTAATTCGATACTTTCCAAACGTCTCCAAAAACTCTTCCTCAGTCTATTTTCATATGGAAATGAATTGAATAGTACTCAAAATAACTACATGCGTTAGATTTCAGACAATGACAAATTCGTTAAACTTCAGTGTACATCTATTTGGATAGCTACTATTAACATTATTACCGTAAAAGTAATTTTTCTCTCAAAATTGAAAAGCATTCGGACCCGAAAGGGTTAAAGCGTATATGGCCTATATGTTGGAGCAGAGACTGTCACCATCATTTTTGCCACTATTTTTATTTTCTTCTATCTTTACAAGAAGAAAGAATTGGATTCGTGAATTCTACTTTCGGTTTTCAACGGATTTACACGTTTTAGAAGTCAGTGATTCCGAAAAACTTTTTTTTTTACAAAATGTCTGTCTGTATGTATGTGACACAAATTTTGTGAGCGCTCTATCTCAAGAACTAATGCACGGAATTTAATAAAAATTTATATTCAGTTAGTCTTTGATATAAATTGGTGCTGATTTGTTTTTGGTGTAAATTGCTTAACAGGTAACGCTGCTAATGCAACATTTTTCCCGATTTCTACAATAGCTCAATCTCCAGAACTAATGCACGGATTTTCATCAAACTTCAGATTCAGTTAGTCCTTGACATGAATTAACGTTTCATATATTTTGGTGTAAATCGCTCAACAGGCGGCGCTGTTATGCTGTTTTTTTGCGATTTCCGCAATAGCTCTATCTCAAGAACTAATGCTTGGATTTTCAACAAACTTCAGATTCAGGTATACCTGAATATGAATTAGTGCTGTTTATGTTTTGGTGCAAATCGCTCAACAGGTGACGCTGCTATGCAGCATTTTTCAGAATCTCCACTATAGCTCTATCTCAATAACTAATGCACGAATTTTCATCAAATTCCAGATTCTGGTATGCCTTGATATCATTTAGTGCTGTTTATGTTTTGGTGTAAATCGCTCAACAGGTGGCTCTGCTATGCTACATTTTTCAGAAT
This sequence comes from Maratus speciosus, assembly GCA_963932465.1. NCBI lineage: Eukaryota > Metazoa > Arthropoda > Arachnida > Araneae > Salticidae > Maratus > Maratus speciosus. The sequence goes on from OZ010793.1 coordinate 325,737,615, forward strand.
TTCCGGTATAGCTCAAGAACTAATGCACGAATTTTCATCAAACTTTGATATGAATTGGTTCTAAATTGATGTAATTTCTTGTACTATTTAAATGATTTAATTGACGTGATTTATATAGAAGAAAGTTTTGTGATGGTCACAACATACTAGTTTAAAATTGGTTTGGTAGTTCCTGAGATTACCCCCTACAAACAAATGTTTCTTTCTAATAATATTAGTATAGATATATTTGTAAAAAGTAAAGAAAAATACAAGAATATTATATTTATAAAGTTCAGTATATACTGAAACTCTATCATTATTTAATAAATAGATCTGATATACGCGAAAAAAAACAAAAACAAAACCATACCTCATAATTTCTCTGCTCTACCATCATTTCTAACATTTTTTGAAGCTGGAAATATACAGTGTGCTTCCAAAGTAGAAGCCAGTCTTTTTTGAGCCTGATGAAGACGAACTAAGTTCTTTCAAAAGACCAAGCGCATTTATATTTCTTTTTATGGTGTTTTAAGAAGTTCTTTTGGCTCTAGCTTATACAGGGTGATTCAAAATTCACGTAGAAATTTTAAAAGGCGGTAAAACATATTACAAAAACACATTTTATATAAGAAATCATAATCTATCAATCCATTCAAAAATACAAAGTGCTTCACTCACTTCAAATATAACTATTAATTATAACTTTAACAAAAATTTAAATATTTTGCAGAAATTTTCAACAGACTTACCTCGTTTTGTGTAAAATGCAATGACATCATGCAAGTGACGAAATACTTTCGTAAAGTGAAATCGTATACACTATCAATTTTTGTAGAAGAAATGCGTATCATATATACAATGAACATTTGGAAATAAGGATGGTCTAGTTCGATGCAATTTAAATGCGGCTGGTGGCCATTTTTATCGTTCTCCTGATATCTTTATATTTCTCACAAATAAAGGTATGGCTGTTGTAAATTTCAAAGTATCTTCCTCATCGTTAAAGTGATAAGCAAAAATACAAGTTTGAATTGGAGCATCCTGTATTTTTCACTAAATGAAAGGGTTTTGACTGCAATTTTCCATATAAAAATTGTTTTTTTATAGTGTATTCTACCTTTCCTCAAAGTTAGTACGTGAAATTTTGAATCAACCAATGTATCTATTTCTAAGAATTTAGGAAACAGCTACAACAATAAAATATTGGATATCCACAGTAATTTATCTGTTTGCGTTTCTTTTAATAGAAAATGCTTCGTTTTCTAAATGCGTGTCTTAATCGTTTTGAAACCAGCATTCAACGTGCGAAATTTATTCGGTAGCACCACTTTCTGTAAAACAATTACAGTCGGCTCTCGTTAATTCGAAATCGGATAAATCGAATTTCCGCTTAATTCGAACTAAACATGATGTCCCGAAATTTTCAATGGCAGAATAACGTTAAAACTTTTTCTTTATTCGAACTCATTTTCTCTTGACTTCGTTTAATTCGAAGTAACGAGAATTCCACTTTTTCATTTTTCCTTACTTTCTCACGGACTTCAGATCCTTGAAATAACTTTCTTTCTTTCATTTTTGTCAGAATTGTTCTGAACTAGTATAATAATCCAATGCATTTGATATCCGCTTTCTTAGTGCGCCCTGTCTGTCCATCAATGACACCTCCGCCCCTTCTTCCATTGTGCCTTTTTCTAATCCCTTCTCTAGCATTTGACCCAGTGACATTCCGAGAAATTCCCAGGGCGGACATCTGTTAAAGATAGGGGAAACCCGTTTTATCACTATATTCTACTTGCACTGTGGGGATCGAATTTTTCAGTCAATGGTTTTACTTACTGCTAAAGTGTTTTTTAAGAAAGTAAAAGATCTTGTTTCTTTAAAATATGGCTCCACGTGGAAGGTATAAATCGTTAACTTTAGAAGCTAAAGTGGAAATTATTAAAAAGGTAGAACAGAATCTAAGACAGAATCTAGCATTATCTAAGACAGAAATTGATGCAGAATATGTAATAAAAAAAATACGCTCTCTACTTACTTGAAAAATAAAGAATTCATCCTGAAATCATGGGAAAAGGAAAGATTTGCTAAAGGACGAAAACATATGAGAACAGCAGCTCATGAGGATTTAGAGGAAGCATTACTGTTATGGACAAAGAATGCATTGGCAAGAAATGTACCTTTGAGTGGGCCTATATTGGCAGCTAAAGCGAAAGAACTTGCACTACTCATGGGTATTAAAAATTTCAATTGCAGCGAAGGATGGCTGACACGTTTTAAGTACAGAAATAACATCGTACACAAAACTGTGTGGTGAAATTGGTGCTGTACACCTCGCTGTTTGCACTCAATTCTGCGAAAAGCTACCCGAACTTATTTCTACTTATGCAATGAAAGACGTGTTTAATGCCGATGAAACAGGGTTGTTTTATCAACTTCTTCCTAATAAGACTTTAACATTTAAAGGTGAAACGTGCACACGTGATAAAGTTAGAAAAAACAGGATAACTGTGATGTAGGTGCCAATATGGATGAAAGTGAGAAGTTAAAATTGTTAGTTATTGGTAAATCAACCAATCCACGTTGCTTCAAAGGAGTTAAAACACTGCCTATTGATTATGTAGCAAATGCCAAAGCCTGGATGACGCGTGAGATCTGCATCTGTTGGTTAAAAGAACTGGATAAAAAAATTTCTCGTGAAAACAGAAAAATTCTATTGCTGCTAGATAATGTGCAGAGTCATTGTAAACTACCAACACTGAGCTCTATAAAGATTGAATATTTACCCCCTAATAATGCAGCACAACTGCAACCGACAGATTAAGGAATAATTCAAAATTTAAAAACTCATTATCGTAAAAGGATTCTAGAACAAATTTTATTTTCGATTGATCTTAAAGAAAGCTACGACATAACATTACTCACGGCCATCAACAATTTATATGCGGCTTGGGACGCCGTACAACCTAAAACAATAGAAAATTGCTTTCGACATGCCGGATTTATCCATCCATCTAAAAAGAGTGGTTGTAATGCAAATGACGAAAACGACAGACCTTTCGAAGAAATAGAATTTCCAAACTTTTCTGAAAAGTACCAGCGCGATATTACGTTCACAGAGTATATAGCAGCCGATAATAGTTTAGAAGTATCTGGACCCTTAACTGTGGAAGAAATTGTTGAAACAATTCACGAAAAATGCAATGACGAGATGGAATCGGATTCTGGCGGTTCAGCTACTATGCCGCAAGTGCTTTCCTTACCCACAGAAAAGTCAATTGCACAATCAATTGAGTGTTTGCGTACATTTATCCTGAAGCAGCCGTCATCGGACAAAGAACTCAACTGTTTGTTACAAATAGAAAAACTGGCTAAAAAGTCAAAAATGAATAGGACTAAGCAAACAACAATTTATAATTTTTTTCATAGAGATGATAAATAAGTGTAAATAATTTCTTAAATGTTCATCTCATTTCAGGTAAGAAAATTATAGTACAATTAAAATGTAATTTTAAATGCAGTTGTTTTATAGTGTATTATTAATTTTTATGTTTTATTTATATTATTTTAATATTATTAATTATTTTATGTATTTATATCTTTTAATTTAATATTAAGTCATTCTAACAATAACATCCGAAATTTAAAAAAAAAAAAAAAACTATAACATTAATTCCTTTGTAATAGTACCCCTTTAAACATGTTTTCCTCTCACACTTTCCATAATTCGAACTATGGATAATTCGAACATTTCTTGTGGTCCCGACGAGTTCGAATTAACGAGATCCGACTGTACCTGTACTTATTTAATCACGAAAATGCCAATTAAATAAGGGAAATATTACTTCTCTTTTTATTACTAGTATTGAAAACAAGTGCTGTATAAATACTGAAGTTTATTAAAGCAGCTTTTGAAGATGCATATATGCATTCATGGTCCCGAAGCAGGGATCCCATTATGGAATTAAGACTATTAGCCAAAGTTGAAGTCATTAGCCAATTTTCAAGTGTTGGCCAAAAACTGCACTGAATTTTTTTAAAAGTATATTAATTTCTTCTATATATAGTATATAAAACTTAAATTTTACAATAATGAGTATAAAAATTTTTATTTGGCGCCATATCTTAGCAATTTCCTTTCCTTTCAGTTCTATTGAAGCATAAAAAAGCAAAACAAAAAAACAATTGGTTGTGTTTATACATATTTAAAAAACAATAGGCGTTAAAATAATCGTTCGCCACATATTTCGCCAAAATTAAATTTTTATCGTCATTTTTCAAATTTATTTGCATTTGGCGAGGTGGCGAATAGTTAGTGCGGTCCCTGCGAAGGAGTTAAGCAGCAGTTGTTTTATATGATCGGGTGATTCAATATACAGGTTATGGCAATTACCTCTCGTATAAAGCTGATGACAGAAACATACTTTACAAAAAACTTACAAATCACGTATAGATAGCTTGATGATTATGACATTTGTTTCGATAGACATTTGATGAGATATGACATTTGTTTCGAAATGGGGGGCTATTTAAATAAAATACAAAATTGAAATTTTTATATGTTACCTGCATCCTATAAGAATCCTATTTAGAAAAAAAAAATGCTCCATGTTCTAAGAAGTAAAATAACAGTACAACTCTCATTCTTCTACTACTAAAATTATCCGAGTTCTGATATTTTGAATTTTCTGAAATTGTGGCACTTTGTGATAGTATAAGAACAGAATTTTTACTATTTTACTTGTCAGAACATAAGATGTATTGTACAAGTGTACACGCCCAATACTGACCATTACATGGTGCGTTATCACCAGTGTTGTAGTAGTAAATACATCAGTGGTTATATGCTATAGGCAGAGTGTATGTGCAAGAGTCATCAACGTCGATAGCTAGAGTATACCCTATAGTTTTATTTGAGAAACAGAGGGTTTGCGGAGCTTCTAAAAGAAATCCAGAAAATATACGGCGTATACTTCTGTATACCCTCCACTACGCCCCTGGTTATCACCGACTCTGTACGGACTGTGATAGAACCTTACTCAACAATTAAAAGAGGGGCCATAATAATAGGTCCAGTAAAGCCACCGGCAATCATCGACCTCAAACATGGGATCTCACAAGAGAATCACAACTACCCGAGAGACTAGAGAGGGAGACAATAAATTACTCTACTGCCACCCAAAAACAATAATCCCCTATAAAGGCTACCTCCGATATCCCAGCAGGCGAATGTGTCAGAGCATAAAGAATTTTTTTTTAATAAATGTATATTTTATAGGACCTAGGTACAGTATAAAAAAGTAAAATTCATATTTTAATGTGCATAAAAAAACACATGGTAAAACAAATGCCATACCTAAAATCTTTACTAGGTTTATATGCTTTTTATAATTAACTAGTTGGATGCGCCAATCCCAAAACTTTCTTCTATCTCATACATCTTAATATTTCAAAAAGTAGTTACACATGTCAATACAGCAATATTATTAGTGCAATACCATACCAACTTTCATTTTCATCTTAAATTTCTGCTTCAGTCAATTAATCGGAGTAAAAACGAGTTAATCTAGATCATGATATTTATTAAAATCAATAGTTTTTCCTTATTCTGTTGTCGTCAGATCAGCTGTTTGCGAATAGCCGGCTTAGCAGGACGCGAATTCCTGTCGCTGCCAAGCCGCCAATAGGCAATAGAGCTACGAAAAATCAAGAAAATTATACAAAAATCGCTATCACAGCGCTCCTTTCCCTCAGAATATTTTAAAATTCAAGGAGGACCTGCTGGTCATAGCCAAAAACATGCACAAAAAATTTGGTTCTATTGTATGCATAACTTTATACAGGTTTCAATGGTACAATAAAGAAAATAGCACAAACATCGCTATTACAGTGCCCCCTTCCAGCGGAATATTTTCAAATTCAAGAAGAAACTGCTGGCCATAGCCAAAAACATACACAAAAAATTTGGTTTAACTCTATGCATAACTTTATTCAGTTTTCGATGGTAAAATAATGAAAATGGCACAGACATCGCTATTAACAGTGCCCCCTTCTGGCGGAATATTTCCAAATTCAAGGAAGACCTGCTGGCCATAGCTAAAAACATACAAAAAAAATTTGGTTCAATTCTATGCATAACTTATACATTTTTCGATGGTGCAATAATGAAAATAGCACAAAAATCGCTATTACAGCGCCCCCTTCCGGTAGATTTTTTTCAAAGTCAAGGAAGACCTGGTTGTCATAGACAGAAGCATACATACAACATATGCCGCCAGACGCAGTACGAACAGGCGATGTACAATAAAACTATGAAAAATCGAGAAAAATGGCTATTACAGCACCTCTCCCAACGGATTGTTAAATTCACGCAGAACCTGCTGGCCATAACCAAACACATACACATAAAATTTTGTTCAATTCTATGCATAACTTCATACACTTTTCGATGGTACAATAATGAAAATGGCACAGAAATCGCAATTATGGTGCCCTCTTATAGCGAAATTTTTTCACATTCAGCGAGGACCAGCTGGCCGTAGCCAGAAACATACACAAAGAATTTGGTTCAATTCCATGCATAACTTCATACACTTTTCGATGGTACAATGGCGACACACAAACAGACAGATATTTTGTATAAACATGTTTTTTGGGATCTCTGACGCCTAAAACGTGTAAATCCGTCGAAAAAATTTCGATTACAATATTCTCTTCTATTAAAGATAAAAGAAAGTAAAAATGTGTTCCTATCATCAGAGATAACTGTCTTAACTTTTAGTTTGAATCATCTGGCATAAATTAGATTTGAAAATTAACTTGGTTTTTTTATTGTTCTTATATACCATTAATACTGGATTTTTTTTTACAGATGGCAGCAAGACCAAAGAAATAAATCAGAACAGCTTGAGCAGTAGTTCTCAAAAGGATTGCATCATGCTGGAACAAATGAACAAACAAAACCAAAGTAAAATATGACTTTCTACCATAACTCAACACACATGGAAAAATACTACAAAAAGCATTTCATTTTTTTAATAGTGATTTTATCAAGACATTAAGTTTGAAATTAAACTCAAAATGTGGTCTTATTCGTCATTATATTTTTCTAGAAATATCTTTTCTCTAAAATATATTCAGTATTAAATGCAATTGCGGTCAAATTTAAAAGATATTTTTTATATACACAGCGGCTTAAAAGTAGGTATACTATGCAGGGTGATCTAAAAGTTCTTGGACAACATTTGAGATCAATTCAATAGAAAGAATATTATCAAAACATCGAAGAATATAACAAGAAGCATATTTAAAGAAAGCCTTACATCCATGGACTAGTAAACATTTTGGGAAAAAATACTGGACTTTCCAACAAGACTTTGCACCAGTCCAGAAAGTTAAAGCTACTGAAAATTGGAGAAGAGCCAATAAGCTGTGTTTTATTGATTCTAAAAACTGCTCCCTACTTTACCCTGATTTCAATTTCTAGAATTTTCTGTTTTGAAGCATATTAAAAAGAAAAGTTTGCAGTAAACCTCATAAAAAATATGATTAAAAAAAAAAAATCTTAAATCTGCTTGGGAACAAGTAAGAATGATTTACGTCATAATTGCAAAAAGTTTCCAGAACATTTCAAGGCTATTGTCAAAGCTAAAGATAACCTCATTGAAAATTAACAGCTAATTATATAAACGTACTTATAATAATAAATGCATTTAAATAAAGGAATTCTCAGTTTTCACTTTTTAAGGTCTTGTTGTAGGTTAGTTGTTGGATTAATGACTCATGATCTCATGACTTTTGGGTCATCCTGTAGAAAGGTAGGTGTACTGGAAGCAGCAATGAAATATTGGTAAATTACACATCTTGACATTAAGTAGTTTAACATTAAACCCAAGTTATTAATCTTGTTTAATTCTTTAAATTTCTTTCATCAATTTTATAACATGCTTCCAACCTATCCACAGTTTTACACAAATTGAGTCTGCACCAATGTCCTCAAAATTGTAGTTAAATTATTTACACATATAAAAACTAAAATAATATAATCTATTGAAAATAATTGGTTGACAAATTCATTAACATAACTTTTTTTCCTGCCTTATTTTGAAATTTTTTGCAATTTACATTGCATACTTATCTTTTGCAGGAAAAAAAATTAAAGTCATTTTTAATCTTTTTCGGTCATACTGTATAGTTTGTCATTATATCAATATTTGCACTATTTGAGAAATGATTCTTTCTACTTCATATTAGCTTTGGTCTAAGAGAAGTTCCAAAAATATTCCTAAAATCAAAATTCCTTAAGTTTATTAATGCTGTAAAAGTACTTTCTTATTGATAAGTAATAAGTATAAAAACAGCAATTTTGTTACAATGTTAAGCAAGAGCAATACAAGTTTCATACATATTTAACTACTAACAAGGAAGGTCTCCATACGGACATACTCTGAAAAAATAATAAAATGTTCTACTCATGAAAATATATATGTTTATAAAAAAAATTTCGGTGGAAATTCGATAAAGCACCTGTAAAAAAAATAATGAAAATTTCAATATTTAGCAATTTATCACTGGTTGGCGATGGAATAAAATTTAAAAAAATACTTTTTTATGTCAAACACTCTTTAAGATAAAAATGTTTCATATTGAACTTGTTTAAATAAATTTAATTAAATAACTTTAGTTTTATCAGTTTTAGTTCAATTTTAACTATAGTTTTGTCATATATATATATTTATAATGAAAGTTAACTATAAAATTTTATTAATTAAAACAAAATTTAAATTAATTAAAACTGTTTCAATCTCAAAATTAAGTCCAATTGAGCACTGTTGATTCAATTTTGTTGCTATGGAAACAACAAATTATTTGATATTGAAATGAATAACTGCAGCATTCTTCATCTTGCCGTTATTTTGGAATATGCTTGAATATATGAAAATATTTTTTATATATGAAATTGTTTTTAAATTAATAACTCTATCATTGTTTAAATTTAAATTAATTAAATACTATTTGCATGCATTCTAAAAATAAATTAGCAAGCAATTTTCAGGTGCATTAAAATCGTTTGCTTTTGGCGAGGAAAAGTACTGTTCGCCAAAACGCGTGACTCTTTCGTCTTTTTGCGCCAAATACTCGAAAGTATTGTATTTTTTTACAGTCTTTCTACTGTAATTCGGCAGCTAAATTTGACTGAGCCTTTATTAAGTAGTTTAATTAGTATTTTTTTTTTCAAAATATTCTGAGAATGCCTGGTAAGGAGACCTTCCTTGTAAGTAGATGCAATAGAATGTCCAATCAACACTAGTATACTTTAATAGAAACAAGAGTTAAGCTAAATCAAAGAAATGTAAAAATATATAACAAAAATTATCAAAATTAGCATTATAAAAAAGTACTAAGATTTACTATGATTCATACTTTGTCTTCCTTTACCATACAAAACTTTTTTAGATGTTTATATAAAAGGAAAAACTATTTGTGAATTAAATAAATAATACTAACAATGAGAACTATGACACAGACTTTAAAAACGAGATGTATATACTTTAAATAGCTGAATATTAATATGAGAGCATTCACATGCCCTACGTCAAGTGTGTAATTCATTGAAAGCATTTCATATGCTTAAATCATTGAGCAGAATATAATTCTGGTGCTTTTCTCTTCTTCAGATTGTGTTAAAAGATAAGTGTTAGTATCATTTCTGTGTGCTGTACTTGTGTGTCACATCAAAATTCATGTAAATGTGTTTGCTAATACATGTGTCTTCTGTGTATAAAATCAGGCTAAAGATAGTAAATGTCAATAAAAGTGTTTTATATAAAATTATTTTGTTTCTCTATAGATTTAGTGTGATTTATTAAAATATTTGAGAACAAATATACACACATACAAAGTACCCAAATTCATATTTATATTCTTTGAATGTTAATAACAGAGAAACTATTAAAGATAACCTGACATTTCATTATGTTTACATTTAAGGTATTGAGTTATGGACCAACTCGGAAATTTACTAAGTCCTAAAATTTGCATATAATCTACAATATAAACAATGAAATTTTCAGTTAAGGCTGTTCTCATGTCCAAACTGGCTACTTTTTGACGCATTTTTCAATTCAGCAAAGAGAAATATTTTTTTTTTAGAGTCACATTAAGATTCGGCACAAAAATCAAGATGGTCATGTTTGATTGGCTGATTATAAACTGAGTGACTTGTGCCAATTGTTGCATCATAAAAAATATAATGCATCATTTCCCATTCAAATTAATTTAAATAATATAATTTATTTCAATTTTACAACATAAATTAACTTTTTCAAACACCTAATTTCTAATCACAAGTTTTAAACTTATAATGAAAATTTTAATGATAAATAATTCAATATTTCCTTATTTTTCAATGTAAACATTATCTCTTATTAAGATTATTTAAGTGCAATTAGTATTTTATTATATTTCAGTAATTTAACTTTCAAATTTCTTTCAACATACATCGCGAATGTGTAAACACATCGGAATTTTCTAAGTCTAAAATATAAAAAATAGGAATCTTTTATTTATCAATATTTCCCTTTTAAATTATATTATGTGGATAGAAATATTTATTTCTAGCCGATTGCAAAATTTTCAGTGACTTGTGATAAATACTTTGGCAGAAATACGCAAAAATGTATTTTCTATCTTTTCTCATTTTTAATTTCGGCGCGCGACGCCATGAGATCATTCTTTCCGACATTTTGAAAGTTCCAACAAGAAGGGTATTCCCCTTTGCCAAACAGACGCTTAGTTCAAAACCGGACTTCTGCTAAATCGTTTAACATTCCTTTTGGAACACGCACGTTGTGTGTGACGTCAGGCGCGGGGAGGATAGGCGTTTTTAATTGGCTGGCGCGCTCTGTAATGGCTTTTCATGTTTGAAACTCTGGGTTCTGGAAAAGTCATTTTTCTTCACCAGGGAGCCGTTAAAGCAAGTAACTTGTGGGGGCTGCGACGCCGTGCTTTTTTTTAACCGGCTGTTGCGGCAGAGGAGTTCGGCTAGCCAGTGAGAAGAGATCGACGTTTTGTTAGTCCTTGGCGGCCGTATATCATCTAAAGGAAATATAATTTTTTTTTTAAGAAGCATTTCTAAGTAAATCTCATAGAACATTAATTGGAAGCCTTGAATTGTTATTTTGCTCATCGACATGTTGTTATTCTTCGATCGGCCATGCTTCTTTGCTATAAAAATATGAATTGATGATCTGTTTTTTTTTTTTTGTCGATGCAATAAATAGTAAATTGCCTTTGTAACGAACTGAAATCGTCAAAATCTGCATTTCTGAAGGAAGTTCTCAAACATCCTATTTCCAATTTTCCAAATCCGTAACTTATCATTCGGTTCAGATTCGCATTGAATAAAAAGAAATAGAATCTACATTCCTGAAGGAAGATTGTTACCAGCATGTTTCCAGTTCTCCAAATACAAGGGTCCTTCTACGATACGAGTTTGGCTTTATATTCCTGAACTTTATCCCCTAGTTTGACTTTACGTTCCTGAACTTCATTCATTTTGAAGGCCTTAAAACTAAAAGAAATATTTCTTAAAATATCAGGCTATAACATCACGATATCCGAACTTCACATTCTATCATGTTAACTTAAATAATTTTCATATTTAAACAATTTACTTCTGCTTTCTCTTAGATGACATTATATCTCCAATTATCTAAAATTATATTAAATTTTACATTCATTTGATAATCTTTTCATAATTCATAATGTAAGAATGCATTCAAATTAGCAAATTTTATATATGTTTAAATAAACGTCATTTGTGAATTATCTTTCTGTGTTCAAGTACTTGGGTGAGTGTTTTCTTTTCTTTATTTTTTTTCAGCTACGATAACTAGTAAATACAATTTTATTTGATCTTAAATAAATTAAAATAATTCTTAAAAAACACATTTAGCAATGTCTACCACTTACGTCATCGGCTGTAGTGTAATTTTGAGCTTATGAATCGGAATTAATTTTGTTCAATTCAAACTTTGGATTGAATTTCACTCTCCGATTCATTGAGCCCAGCATTACAGTACATTTATGGTGCCGTTAACTTAGTGATTTCATTCTTGGAGTTATTGTTTTAAGCCTTTTTAATATTAATTTTTTCTTTTCACTCATAGGCATTAATTGATGCCATAACTTTAAAGATCGGAGATCGGGTTTCATTACTTTTTCATGATAATAGATAAAGTATATTTATTAATTAACTTATTAATTATTTAATCATTTATTTTAAAAATAATACTCACTAAACTTATATATTTTTTTTCTCTCTATTTCATGTGCGGACCCCATATTGGTGCAATATATTTTTAAAATATACATGATTTATATTTTTATTTATTTTCCTTTTAAGATTTGATTCTATAAATATATGTAAAGAAAAGAAATTTGATTTTTCAAAGATTTATTTGCTAATATTTTTTCATAAATTGAAAAAACGAAAACTTTATATATTACGCTTTGAATTTATAATGATTTATTGTTGCATGTTTTGATATTTGTAGTTATTGTGTTCCTTTTTTTCTATTTTGGGGGATTTGTACATTTTTGCATATATTTATTTAGTTTAACTGTATTGCACATTAATATGCATTTTTAGAAAATTTTTTAAAAAAGTAATCTTACATTTTTTTTATAATTTTTCTTTCCTTCATCATTTTAACAAATTTTTCCATTATTATTTTTTTATTTGCTTTGCTTTAAGATAATTTATTTGTCATACATCAGTGTTTCAGTATACCTTTTGATTTTTCACGTGTATACAAATTATTACGATATGGCAAATGATTTGCAATTAAACGCGCTTATGGCAGCGATTCCCACTTTCCATGGAAAAGAAGGGGAAAATGTACATTTTTTCATTAAAAATATTAGTGATGTCTGTAACATACAGAATTGGAACGACGAGAATCGTATTCTACTCTCCCGCCTGTATTGTAGAGACAAGGTGCAGGAATATGTTGCGAGCGATCCAGAAATTAACAATATTGATAATTTTGAAAATTTTGTGCGTTTATTTAGAGCAAAATTTAGCAGAGAAGAGAATTTCCAGGAAACCTCTTATCAGTTCTCAAATATAAGATAAAAACCTAAACAGACAGTGAAGGAGTTGGCTGAGGTAGTAAAAAAATTAGTCAATCGATTGGTTCCGAACGCTGAGGATATTCCTCAAATGGTCATTCTAAAGCAAAAATTGATGTTTAATAAATTGCTCGAAGCTCTTAGACCGGATATTAAAACAGAGGTACTTAAACTTGGAAAGGAAAATTTCGATGATCTGGTTTCTAGTGCTATGGATTGCTAAAAAGCTTTGGAACAGCAATGCTCTTTCTCAGTCAACACCATCAACGCGACGCAGGTTTCAAACAACAGCAGTCAGGACTCGTTGATTACAATTTTGTTGAAACAACAAGAAAATTCAAATAAATTATTGCAGAGTATGGCAGAGCAGTTAAAAGGATTAAAAGAAGAGCGGACTGTTTGCCATATCTGTAACAAACAGCATAATACGCGCGATTGCTGGTTTTTTCCGTCTTTGCATAATAGGGGATTTTTTTCGCCGCAGCAAAATTTTTCTGGTCAGGGTAACAGTGCTGCTAATCAAGCAAGTAATTTTTTAAGTCCTAACAGTAATTCTCCAAGTAATGATAGATATTTTGAGAATCAGGGCAGAAACTTTGCTGGAGATTTTAGAAGAGGTAGCGATAACAATGTGCAGAGATTCAATAGGGGCAGAGGTAGAAATAATTATCGACCATATCGTGGCAGAGGCAGAAGAAATAATTTAAACTTCTAGAGGGTTCTGATGATATTTTGCACAATTTTTCCCCTCAATCTCACAGAGCCCTAGATGATAAATTTTTGCACGAGGGTATGAATTATTCTGACACTGCTGTTAACATTCCCAAATCACTTATGTCATGTTTTTCTGATGATTCTCCACTTCCTTTAATCAAATTAACATTTGGAAAACATAACTTTATTGGTCTTCTGGATTCTGGTGCAAATCTTTCTCTTATACAACCTAAAACTATTAACTTACTCAAACAAAACAATAAACTTAACTTTTTATCTAGATCTGTAAACATCAAGACCATCAATAATTCCAGTGTTCCTTATTTTTCTGCTGTACAATTAAACTTTAAAATTCGTAATAAATGGTTCAGCAATGTGTTTTTTGTTACCCATGATAATTGGCACTCTAACTACCAAATTATTCTCGGTTATGATTTTTTAAACCGAAATAAAGTTTTGTTAGACTCTGCCAACTCTCAACTTATCATGGGAAACCTCACATTTCCTTTCGAAAATAAAAATCCTGATTCTACTCAAACTTCTAATTTTAACAATGAAAATCTAAGTTCCAATGACAATAATACTATTCATGATATTTCAAATTCCAATGCTGAATCATATGAAAATATTAATTCTCTCTCTAACGATATTAATCATGAAGATTCCAAAAACTTTGTCACACCAGCTAACCGTGTCATTATTCGGCCAAATCATGGCAGGATTACAAGACTTAAAGCATTACATAAAATTAACAATTCATTTAACTATTTATTTGTTCCATTAACTACCAAATTGCCACTAAACTTAGATCTTAGCCTTCATGAAGCAAATGTTAACAATTCTATTCTTCTGTATGTATTCAACAACAATAGTCAAAAAATTGTCCTCAACAAAAATACTAAATTAGGTTACTTAAAACAAATTTCTAAAGATCAAATTTCTACGCATGACAACAGTAAAACATACCAGGTAAATTCGCTAATTTGTGATGATATTTTACAACTTCGTAAAAATGAACTAAAAGCTAATAATTTTCAAGTTGATCACTTACCTGAATCAGATAGGAAGAGAGTTCTCAAACTTCTTATGAACAATTCAGCTGTTTTTTCTTCTTCATACAGTACACTGGGATGTACAGATAAAGTTGTTCCTCAGTTTAACTTACTGCATGATTTTGCTTTACAAACAAAACCATATCCCATTCCTAGAATTGCCAAGGAGTTTGCTAGAAATGAAATCGCTGATCTTCTGAAGGCTGGCATTATAGAAAATTCAACCTCAAACTACTGTTTTCCAGTCATTTTTGTTAAAAAGAAGACGTTACCTACTGATGACCCTAACAAACTTAAATTTCGTATGGTTATCGACTATCGATTACTTAATGCAATAACTGAACCTTATAAAATTTGTTTACCAAAAATCAACGACATTATGCAAAATATATCGGGCAAAAAATTGTATACTGTTTTGGATTTAAAAGCCGCATTTTTTCAAATTCTTCTTCAACAGAAGGATAGGGCCAAACTGGCATTTGCAACGGAGTATGGGAATTATCAACCTAAACGCCTGCCATTTGGATGTGTGAACTCAACTTCTTATTTTCATACTTTAATAAATAACTGCCTTAGCTCATTAAGAGGTAAAAATGTTCAATATTTTCTAGATGACATAATTGTTGCTGCTGATTCGTTGGAGGAAATGTTAATATGGTTGCAGAAAGTTTTTGACAAATTGAGAGAATTTAACCTCACTTTAGACCCTAAAAAGCTTCAAATATGTAAAGAACAAATAACATACCTAGGTTTTAAATTACACAAAAACGGTCACTCTCCTTCTACTGATAATGTAAACAAAATCAATAGATTTCCCATTCCTACAAACCTGAAACAAGTTCAAAGTTATCTGGGTATGATAAATTATTTCCGTCATTTAATTTTCGATTTTGCAAAAATAGTACAACCTATTGTAAATTTAACGAGAAAAAAGGTAAAATTCTTCTGGAGCAATGACTGTCAAAATGCTTTTCTCAAGATTCAGGAAATTTTGCTTACTAATCCAACAGTTAAAAATTTTGATGATAGTAAGGATGTTTATTTGGTTACTGATGCATCTATGGTTGCAATTTGCGGAATTCTTATGCAAAAACACAATGACAAATTCTACCCCATTGAATTTTATTCCAAGCAATTAAATCAGGCAGAATCTAAATACCCTTCAATCAAACGTGAATTTTATGCTATCTATTCCTCTGTTAAACATTTTTCTGAATTCTTGTACGGTAGACAATTCAAAATTCTAACAGATGCTAAAGCTTTAACTTACCATTTAAACCTAGAAAAACAGGCTGAAATTATAACTAGATGGCTTTTATATTTGCAGAGTTTTAATTTTAAGGTTGAGCACATTCCTGGGCTTGTTAATCCAGCCGATTTTCTATCTCGTGTCGTGGACCTTCCTAATAACCCTAATTTATATGTAAATGCATTAAATATTTTTATACCTACTAACGACTCACTAACTACCGAAAATATACTAAAAGAGCAGCAAAATGATGAAAAACTTAAAGAAATCCGAGAAAAAATAATTGCCAAAACATGTTCTAACACTAATTACTCAATCAATCCTAATAACGATCTTTTAATGTTTGCTAAAAAGAAATCTGGTAATGTCAATAGAGTAAAGAAAATCGTTATTCCTAAAACATTAATCAATAGTTGCATTGCCCTTGCTCACCAAGCTCATTTTGGAATGATAAAAACGGTTGAGACAATTTCCAGGAATTATTTCTGGCACGGAATGGTTCAGGATGTTCAAAATTTTGTAAATAACTGTGAAAAATGTCTTCCCTACAAAAGTAAACAAACCAGCACAAAACCTTCCTTCATTTCCAAGTGTGAATTAGCTCCCGGAGAGATGCTTGCAATAGATATTGTGGGTAAACTCCCCAGGTCACATGACGGTAAATTTTTTATTCTCACCATCGTTGACCACTATTCACGCTTTCTGGAAGCTATTCCGCTTAGAGATGCTACTTCTCCATCTATAATTAAAGCTTTAAACGACTACTTTTCGAGGTTTGGTATACCAAAAATTATATTATCTGATAACGCCAAAAACTTTACCTCTGATGTCTTTCTAACCTTTCTTAAATCTCTCAATATCAAACGTAGAAATTCGTCCATTTACTTCCCGAGGTCGAACGGTGTTATCGAACGTATCCATCGATCCCTGAAAGAATCAGTTGCTTCACTATCTGATCAAATAATTGAATGGTCTGATAGATTGAAATTTTTTGTGCTTCACTACAATAATTCTAAACATTCTGTAACTAATTTTAGTCCTGCAAACTTATTTTTTGGCAGAGATTTAAACTTACCTATTGATACTTTCTTACCACCTAAAGATGCTGAAGAACCTTCCCAATACTTTAAACAACAACAAGAACATATCAAAACAACCAGAGAATTAGTTAAACTTAATGAACAAAAATATTTTAAAATGAATGCAAAATTTCTTAAAGGTCGTTCTCCTCCAAAGTTGAAAATTGGCGACAAAGTTTATTTAAAGAATTTCAATCATACTAATACTTTCCATGCAAAAAATTCAGGTCCTTTTAAAATTATCCAGATATGCAATAACGATAACTATCAAATTCAACATATGACTGATCCAACAATCAGAATTATGACGGTGAATGTATCAAAACTCATCTCAACAGGATGCTAGTTTTTTTTTTGTTTTCTACTCACTTAATTTTCTTTTGTTATGGACATTTTAATTTTTTGGGGGGCACTGCAATCTTCCTACAAATGTAAATCCCATTTTTTCTAATTTCCATTTTAGTGTCTTCATATGTATATATATCTCTCTGAATTACAATTTTTTTTTAAACAATACAGTGGTAACATCTGTATCAATTCTATGAGTTTTCAATATTTTGCTGGCGAAATACTAGTGGTCACGGAATGTAAGCGCTTACGTACTGTCCATTACTGTTCACTCATACAATTGATTAAGCATACTGATTTATTGATTTCATTATTTTACAATTCTATATTTTATAATAGGTACTATCCTTCATCTAATTTTTTTTTCTACCTTAATTTAAATGATGGGAATGCAATATTATGTTGCCACAGATTTTTTTTTGTATGTTCATCTTTGCTAATTTTTGAACAATATATATCCATATCATATTGAAATTGAAGGGTGATCTCAACATATAAACTTTTACTGCTTATCCATGTGATGTTTTATTTTAAATTTAATTATAGGATCCTATATAACTATTATTAAAAATTATGAGAAAATATATATAAAAAAAATTAATATATTTTTGAGACAACTTTAATAAATTACAAATAAAAAATACAAATGAAAATTTATATATGTTCCAGAAATTATATGAAAAATTATCAATGCTCAAATCTCCTAGCTGCAGCTCTTTGAATACTAGTGGAGATATTTTATGAGAATACGATGGAGCAACTGCTCTAAGTTATTTCTCTTTTTCTTTCAGTTCCCAACAAATTTATAGCGAGCACACACAGAAGGTAAATTCGGCATAGCTTGGGGCAAAAAATAATCACAAAATTAGTACCCTTCCGATAAATCCTTCAAGGTGCAACTATTCATAATTTAAAGGGAATAACATTTTATATTGTAAATTTCAGTGTCCAAGATCACATGTGATCCATTTTAAAATTCACAGCTTAAGGTCTTAAAATTTTTTAATTTAATGGGCACAACTATCATTCTGAACAATGTACATTTGTTTTTTGTTCAAGAAATTGATGGTATTTTACAATGTAAACAAAATAAATACTACAAATAATGATATACAGTTGTCTCAGCTACATCACAATTGCAGTATTATCCTGTTTTAATTTTATTGGTTTGATTTTGCAATACTTGAAAACTTTATGCAGCATTTTGTTTTTTTTTTAAATATGATTAAACATATAGTTTTATTTTTATCATAGTTGCAATATGTCTACTGTTAGGGGTTTGCACATGAAAAGATTACATTTTTATAGGCCAATTGGAACCTCACCCATGCAGTGTTTTGTTTATATATAAATTTTAGTGGTTTGTTTCTACCTGTACCATGTTTGTTATTGTGTTACAATTCTATTTCTACTTGTACTGTGTATTCTTGTTTGGTATTGTGTTTATATATTTGTTTTGTTGTATTGTGTTTATTGTTGTTTAATATTGTGTAGTTTACCTTTAAATTTGCATAGAATTATCTGCAGATGGTTCATCTTTTCGAACCTGTCAGCTAAAAATTTTTTTTTTATCCTTTTTTTTTTTCTGCTACCGGGAGATAAAATGTTGCATCATAAAAAATATAATGCATCATTTCCCATTCAAATTAATTTAAATAATATAATTTATTTCAATTTTACAACTTAAATTAACTTTTTCAAACACCTAATTTCTAATCACAAGTTTTAAACTTATAATGAAAATTTTAATGATAAATAATTCAATATTTCCTTATTTTTCAATGTAAACATTATCTCTTATTAAGATTATTTAAGTGCAATTAGTATTTTATTCTATTTCAGTAATTTAACTTTCAAATTTCTTTCAACATACATCGCGAATGTGTAAACACATCGGAATTTTCTAAGTCTAAAATATAAAAAATAGGAATCTTTTATTTATCAATATTTCCCTTTTAAATTATATTATGTGGATAGAAATATTTATTTCTAGCCGATTGCAAAATTTTCAGTGACTTGTGATAAATACTTTGGCAGAAATACGCAAAAATGTATTTTCTATCTTTTCTCATTTTTAATTTCGGCGCGCGACGCCATGAGATCATTCTTTCCGACATTTTGAAAGTTCCAACAAGAAGGGTATTCCCCTTTGCCAAACAGACGCTTAGTTCAAAACCGGACGTCTGCTAAATCGTTTAACATTCCTTTTGGAACACGCACGTTGTGTGTGACGTCAGGCGCGGGGAGGATAGGCGTTTTTAATTGGCTGGCGCGCTCTGTAATGGCTTTTCATGTTTGAAACTCTGGGTTCTGGAAAAGTCATTTTTCTTCACCAGGGAGCCGTTAAAGCAAGTAACTTGTGGGGGCTGCGACGCCGTGCTTTTTTTTAGCCGGCTGTTGCGGCAGAGGAGTTCGGCTAGCCAGTGAGAAGAGATCGACGTTTTGTTAGGCCTTGGCGGCCGTATATCATCTAAAGGAAATATAATTTTTTTTTTAAGAAGCATTTCTAAGTAAATCTCATAGAACATTAATTGGAAGCCTTGAATTGTTATTTTGCTCATCGACATGTTGTTATTCTTCGATCGGCCATGCTTCTTTGCTATAAAAATATGAATTGATGATCTGTTTTTTTTTTTGTCGATGCAATAAATAGTAAATTGCCTTTGTAACGAACTGAAATCGTCAAAATCTGCATTTCTGAAGGAAGTTCTCAAACATCCTATTTCCAATTTTCCAAATCCGTAACTTATCATTCGGTTCAGATTCGCATTGAATAAAAAGAAATAGAATCTACATTCCTGAAGGAAGATTGTTACCAGCATGTTTCCAGTTCTCCAAATACAAGGGTCCTTCTACGATACGAGTTTGGCTTTATATTCCTGAACTTTATCCCCTAGTTTGACTTTACGTTCCTGAACTTCATTCATTTTGAAGGCCTTAAAACTAAAAGAAATATTTCTTAAAATATCAGGCTATAACATCACGATATCCGAACTTCACATTCTATCATGTTAACTTAAATAATTTTCATATTTAAACAATTTACTTCTGCTTTCTCTTAGATGACATTATATCTCCAATTATCTAAAATTATATTAAATTTTACATTCATTTGATAATCTTTTCATAATTCATAATGTAAGAATGCATTCAAATTAGCAAATTTTATATATGTTTAAATAAACGTCATTTGTGAATTATCTTTCTGTGTTCAAGTACTTGGGTGAGTGTTTTCTTTTCTTTATTTTTTTTCAGCTACGATAACTAGTAAATATAATTTTATTTGATCTTAAATAAATTAAAATAATTCTTAAAAAACACATTTAGCAATGTCTACCACTTACGTCATCGGCTGTAGTGTAATTTTGAGCTTATGAATCGGAATTAATTTTGTTCAATTCAAACTTTGGATTGAATTTCACTCTCCGATTCATTGAGCCCAGCATTACAGTACACCAATGAAAGATTAATCCCTTTACCACCTCACAGATGAAGAAAATTTTAATAGCATAATACAATCTTCAAAACATTTATTAGACACAGAATCGGAGAAAGAAAGGAAAACAAATTTAGATTATGCATATTTGAATTTTCTAATCATAAAAAAATTTGAGGCTGAACAAGAACTTTGACTGTTCACAAGTTGCAAGAAAAGATTTTAAAATATACAGGGTGTCCCAAAAGTCCTTGACACATTTTAAAATTCAATAAAAAATCAAGTAATTGTTGTACAGGAGTGTGGTTTCAACTAAAAAGTTTCTAAGAATGAAACTTTTACTTCAAGCGAATGAAAATATTAAGTTCCAAATTTTGTTCATAGATGGCGCTTGTCTGTACGTTTGGTTTTAATGTTTTCAAACATGCATTTTTTTCTGATTTTCAGATTAAATTTGACACTGAAATGATGACTCCCAGCGAAGAAGGACAAAGTGTATGCTTCTGCTGTGGCTGGAATTGAATAAGACAAGACTCACACATGTGATCCAGTCAATTCCACAAGCAGTGCTAGCGAACATGTGGATCGAACTGGAGTTCTGTTTGAATGTAGCTCAAGCTATAAAAAGTGCACTCATTGAATTATACTAATTGATTGCACAAATTATTACTCTTTAACTAATTTTGACAAAATAAAATGATCTGTAAGTGAGTGCTTAAGTTTTTTATGCTTCTTTTTGATTAATTTAAGGTACAGTGCCATCTATGGGAGGTGATAGGAACTATTTTTTTTTATTTGCTTGAAAAAAAACCTTTTCATCGTGAGAAGCATTTCCAAACTGCACTCCTGTACAACAATTATTTGACTTTTTATTGAATTTTAAAATGTGTCAAAGACTTTTTGAACACTCTGTATATTTTTAAGCAAACTACTATTGATCAAATGCCTTAACAATTTTTAGTAATAATTTGTAATGGAAATTAAAATTCATCAAAATTATTAAATAAATAGTTTTCTTTTTTTTCATGCATTACTTGTATTTTCATTAGATACATTGAATTTTATTAGTATTTAATATTTATAAGATAGTTATTTCATAAAGATACAACTATTCTGATGAGGAGATAAAATGTACACACAGTAACAATCCAGAATCTGCATAATTCAGAAATCTGCAAAATTCTGTGTCTCAAACTGTACAGATTTTTAAAAGAGTGTACTGTATCCACAGACAAGTTTTTGTTATTAATATTTTTTTTAATGACATCTTATTTGAATTTTATTGTAGAATATCACTAAAAACTGAATAACATGTATATTTTTTTACATATTTCGATTTTATAGTTTAAAATACACATAAAAATAGCAATACAATAGCACTTGCACAAAACATCAAAACTTCAATTTTGAGATTTTGACCAAGATATTTTCCTTTCAAAAATTTTCTTATGATGACCAAAACCTCCTTCAGTGAATAAACTACTTTCATAATTACAACCGTACTATTTAAAAATTCATAGAGGTAACACATAACCTTACGCATATAAAAAAAGAAAATCTAAATTTGTGACAATTCATAACTTGTGTCAATAAGAAAATAATTATATGCAAATTCATTTCCCAAATAAACTTTTTAAAAATATTTCAACAAATTTATCTAACATTACAAGCACAATTATTTGCATTATGATGTTTTGTATTAAAGCAAAATGTTAAAA
Source organism: Maratus speciosus (assembly GCA_963932465.1). NCBI lineage: Eukaryota > Metazoa > Arthropoda > Arachnida > Araneae > Salticidae > Maratus > Maratus speciosus. The sequence continues at coordinate 325,760,324 of OZ010793.1, forward strand.
ATCTGATTTTGAGAAAAAACTAAATATATAATTCAACCTGATATTCCATTACATTACTAACCCAAAAATTCTAAGGAAGATATACACAATATTCAAATTGATCTAGAAAGCTAATTCATTTTTAAAATAGTCAAACATTCAATGATAAATATAGATTTATTTTATTTTATTTATTTTTTTTTTTTAACAAAAACAAAAGTACAAAGGTTCCCCTTTTATAATATAATCATATTATCTCAATAGTCAGAGAACGTTTTAGGTAGAATTTCTTTGCTTATTTGTTACTTCAGTTTGTTTATTATTTATGTGTTAAGATTTTATTATGACTGGCGATGAATAAATGTTATATTTTCATAATTTAAATACATACTTTTCAATAGAACAATCATTTATAAGCAGTTTTAGAGATATTTGGTTATTCCAGGAAATATAACTTATATAACTATAGCCTACGATACTCATAAAGCAAAGACAAACATTTTGGCACCATATTTATCAAAATCCATCTTTCTGTTTTCCTTTTATCATGGAATAAAGAATCTTAAGTTGCCTGCGATTAAAAACCTCTTTTTCTGTGAGCAGTCAGGTAAAAAAGATGCATATAGAGATAAAAGATGCAGTTAGAGTTCTGAACTAAATTAAACCTGTCTAATTTGATTGTAAAATAAGTACAATGAATTCCTAAATTGTCACTATAATGTAAAAGAAAAAAAAAATTAAGTAGCAAGATACACTTTTAGGACTATAAAAGAGAAGCCTCTCTCTTTGGATGTGTTTGCTATTGCTGAGATTCTTGTAACACAATAAGAAATTTTTAACAAAACAAATTCTAGATCGAAGGTGGCAAACTCATGTGATGCATGCCTATGGTGTTATGCGCAACAATTTCTTTGGCACACACAAAAAATTGAATTGGATAATCATTATATAGATAAAATTCAATCTTTTTTGTATATTTTTTTTTCATTCACACAGATTGATAATGCAATTGTCTGGAATGCAAACAAACACATTAGTTTTCTTTTTCCTGTGATGCTAAGGAATATTTTTTAAAAGTAACAACTTTGTCTTTCTTATATGAATTTAAAAAATATTTTTCAAATGAATTTCATAAAACACTCACTGCAATAAAATGACAAGTAGGCCAAATTTTAAGATGTATCTTACAAAGGTAAGAAAATAAGAATCAGTATAATATGATGATTAATCTCTATTGAACGTACAATGGCAAAAATCTCAATAATAAATTATTAAAACTTTTGTTATGAAACTTTTGTTAGATTGTTGAACTGATTTTGAACAATGAGAAGTTAATAATTCCCCAAATAAACTTTTGTATTTGTTTTCCTTAGTAAAGTATGTGTCATTTTAATTAGCCATACTTCCAAATCAAAAGTTCATTAAAGTCGTGGAAAAATCACAGTTTCAGAAAAATTACATTTTTATTTTTGTTCAGAGTTATTTAACATATGAAAATAACTATAAACCAGTATTTTGTGTAAGTAGCATATTTATCTATATTTCATCATATTTTATAGGCTGCAATATTTTTTGAAATGTAAGAGTGCAATACTTTACAATGTTGATAGCTATTGTTTGTAAATTTTTGGCAGGTTCATGTAAAATAATTCCAGGTTTTAAAGAAAAGTTTAATTTTTCCCTGACTTTTTGAAGAGCTTTCATTTTTCCTTACAATTTCTTATTTCTCAGATGTGTAGAAAATTTACTGTTGGTCACTGATCTTACAGAATTGCAGATAATGTTTAAGGGGGAAAAAAAGTAAATTACTTCAACAAAAGTTGGTTAAAATTCACAAAAACTTAAATATAACTAAAAAAAAAAAAAAGACATTTTATATGAAAGATATAAACACAAATTTTAAAGGCACACATTAAAAGTCAGATTAAAATAAAGTCAGAAAAGTCACATTAAAATAAAGGCACACACATAGAGCACAAATTTTAAAGGCATAAAGTTTTTATTAAAAAAAATTATTCAGTTAGTGTATATAAGTAATAACGATAATCTTATAAAATTAGTTTTCAAAAATCTCATTTGTTCATTGAACTATTTCAAACAACAGTAAATGTTCAATATAATAATTGCACATGGTAATTATGAACTAGGTGGATTAAGTCTTATCTTGCACCAATTTTTCTATATCATCAGCATGTTTTGGACATGCACTTGTAAGCACTTCAACACCATCTTGTGTAATGAGCACATCATCTTCAATGCGTATGCAAATACCTCGATATTTTTCAGGAACATTAAGATCATTAGGCAGGATATAAATACCTGAAAAGTAAAAAGCAAATTAATTCAATGGAAAATTTATCAAAATATGATTTGAAATACAAAGCATAACTTGAAAAAAGTGAACACAAATTTCAAAATACAAAATTGATTTCCAAATTCCGATGTTATGGCTTTTCAGCATGAACTGTTCAATAAAAGCTTGCTGTTGGAATGATGATTAAAACTTCAGTCATTTAACATATTAAATTCTGTCTAAATGCTGCACATTTTTGAGTATTGGCGAAAAGAGAGAGAGAGGGGGTGGGGGGGGTGGGGTAGAAAAGATGCAATTATTATTTCATTAAAAAATATTTTTGAAAAATCTACTTAAATTCTTTTAATACAATGTTATTTATGATGTGTATAATTTAATTTAAAACTCAAATTGCATCATGTAATGGAAATAATTAACTAAGATGACCATTATAAAACTTTGCAATTATGAAACAATTATGAATGTGCATTGTAACAGAAATTTTATTGTAATTACAAGTATTTAATACACAAGGTTGTTACCCATACAACAGAATGAAATTTCCTGCCTTTTCCAGTTATATTTTGAGAAAATTATAATCTAGCAATGTATTGTATGCTAGACAAGCTGAGTGTAAAATAAATAAGGCTTGACTAATGCAGGGGCAGGCAGGGGAGCTATCCCAGCCCCTATTTGAGGGGACTACATGGGAGTAATCAGGTTTTTCATTAAAAGGGTGCTAAATGGTTAAAATTTGACAAAAGTACCCAAAATTCTCTCATTTTGAGACTTAGGAAAGGAGTGCTGCCCTAACCTTTCTCTCTCTTCTTCCCGTAACCCCCCCCCCCCCCTTCAGACACACACACAAATAAAAGACACACATATACATATGTTATACATTAGACAACTAATATTTAAAAATTCACTATAAAAACATATTATTCCATTGTTTTCAAGAGATATTCATCATTGACATTTTCCTTGTAATGAGGCAAGTTAAACCATTAATGAGGATCAAATGGAGGCATTTTTCTTTTAACCATTTTATAACGTATGTAGATAAGCAAACTAAAAGTTTGCAAACAAATACTCCAGTCAAAGAATTCACTATTTATTCTAAAATTTGGAACAATCTATCTTGTGATACTGTGTATACAGATATGAATAGTACCTGGTACAAAATTCATGTATACACATACAATAGCTATGAAGTTTAGTAGTAGTCAAATAAGCATAATTCATGAACAACTTTTATGGATAGATAGAACGGGGGGGGGGGGCAGAATTATGCTTGCCCAGGGCCGTAGATAGTCTAAATTGCACCATATAAATATTGTGTCACTTAAACATAAAAAAATTTCCTTCCAAATACAGATAATTAAAGGCTGCACTTCTGAATCCGTCCTCCTCCCTACAACAAAAAAAATCTGGATATCAGGGCTGTAATAGAAATTGGTTTTCTTAATAATGTGTGATAGTTACAAACTTTTCTAATAAAGTTTTCTTCAAATTGCAAAAACCGGCTACACAATATTTTAAGTACTGAGCTACCATTCACTTCAATAACTGTATCACAAAAGTTCAGATAAAGTACATCTTTAACAAGAAGCAAACAGGATGGGAGATTCGAGGAGATTGATTAGTTATATCTATTGTTACTTCGAAAAAAATAAAAAAGGTGTGTTAACGAGTTTTAAAATCTTTTAACTTTGTATGCTGGTTAGAGTAGGAAGCAAAAATTTTAAATACAGTGAAACCCCGATCTATTGTTCTCGCATCCACCGTTTTCCCGCATTGATCGTTTTACTTCTATGCTCCCTGCACAAATTATATTTAAATAATGTTAACGAAACCCGCATGCATCGTTCTTAAAAAAGTCGTTTTCCTGCATTCATCGTTGTAAAATTTTTCTCCCCACCAAAATCAAATTAAAACTCAAGCGGATCCATATGACATACAAACTGGAATTACTTCTTTTATCCTAAAGTAATTAATTTGTGCTGTTTTAGGGGGGAAATCAGGGATTAGCGCTGATATCGTTAGATGTATATGTACAGTCGTGGAAAAAAAAAAGTAAACACCCCCTACTAACTTCTCAACAAATTATCGTAGAAGAAAGTTACTGGTACCGAACGATTGGAAATAAAGTCTACTTTTAAATGATGTATATAAAATTTGATTAAGGGGCCATCTACATATTAAAACGAACCATAACTTTGTTTTTTTCAATAGCAGTACACAATTCTGACAGTATAAATGAACTCTACACCTTTCAATTAGCCTATAAACAAATTTTTATGCAACTCGTGCCAAAAGTTTCCCAGAAATTATTTATTTAATAACGAGCATATTTTAAGGGCTCTATCCAAATTGAAGTTCCGAACTTGATTGTTAACCGAGAGAGTCGCCTTCTTGATCAAGGCACGTTTAAGCGTCAATGAAATCTGTTTGATTACAGGATAGCAGAATAAATTTCAAAAATTTACTCACTTCTATCATAGACGGCCTCTCAAACCATCATTTTGCTGTTTTTTAAGCATAATTTGAAAACTACTTGGAAGAAAAATGTGAAATTTTGGATTTCCATAAAGCAGGACATAATAAATCTAAATCCATCAAAATATTGTATGTTGCAATGCATAATTTTTTCGAATATTAATTTCATAATTCATATCATAAAATTATAAAAATTGCAAATTCAATGTATTTATGTTTGGTTATATTAGTATTATTGCTACACAAAAAATTAGTTCATTAGGAGCATAATTTCAGGAGATATAAATAAAAATATGAAAATGTAATTTAACATTAGAAGTACTAAATTTTGAATGTCTATAATTCAAAAACTTATCATTCAAATGACTTGAAATTGGGTTTCTAGGCATATTTTGAACCGAAGATTTGAAATATCTCGTTAAATTTAGGTACAGCCATTGAAAAAAATGAAGTTTGGATTTGTTTTAATATCTATATGGCCCCCTAAGCAAATTTTATATACATCATTTAAAAGTAGACTTTATTTCCAATCGTCCGGTACCAGTCACTTTCGTCTACGATAATTTGTTGAGGAGTTAGTAGGGGGTGTTTACTTTTTTTTCCCACGACTGTACGTGTAAATAAGTGAAGGCTGAACACGTGTTCTTGTTTGGAGAATGGGTTATTCTATTCCGTCAAAAGGAGAAGATGGATGTATCACTTCAGCCAGCTGCTTCATTCTTTCACGTTCCTGGCTAATCTGCTGTGTGCAGAGCACATGTTTAATTTCAAGAGTGTGAGCTTTCAATTCAATGCGTTCTGCGCTAAATTTTATTCGTTCAGGGAATTTTAAGAATGGAAAAACAAATCCGAACCTTAGAAGAAAGGCTTCACATCATAGATGAGTTGGAAAAGAATCCTTTTGAGAAAAAAATTAATCATCAAACGTTTAGGTATACTGCCCTGAATTCGATAATTTCGAAAAAGAAAGAAATTAGAGAGCAGACAGATAATTTGGAACGTCTGCGAAAAAGAGAAAAACTAGCAAAATGTCTACTTACAACGAGTTGGAATTCGCTTGGTATGAGCAAGCTTGTGCATCAAATATTCCTGTGGATGGGAATATTCTTTGAGAGGGCACTTGAAATAGCTGCCTCATTTGGCATGTATATACTTTTTTGCATCAAATGAGTGGATTTCGCGTTTTAAAATTCGCCACGGATTGGTATCCAGGAAATTATACGGCGAAAGTGCTGCAGTAGTGTATTCTGATCATATAGAAATGTGGTTCGAAAATCTTCAGAAGACACTAGAAGGATACAAGGATTTTGTCATGTATAATGCAGACGAAACAGGCCTGTTTTATAAATTCTTGCCAGAGAGAACGCTAGCGTTCAAAGAAGAGTCTTGTCATGATGGTAAACATTCCAAAGAAAGACTTACAGTGCTACTATGCACAAATAAGGATGGTTCTGATAAACGAGTACTCCTCGAAACTGGTAAATCTGCTAGACCTCGATGATTCAAGAATGAAAAGAAACTACCAGCATTCTACCAATCAAATGCAAAAACATGGATGCAAAATGATATTTTTCAAAACTACTTCATGACTTTAATAGATCAGTCGGTGCTCAGAAAAAAGAAAATAATTCTATTTATTGACAATTGTTCAGCTTATTCATCAGATACGTCGTCTTTGAAAAATATAAAAGTCAGTTTTTCCCAGCTAATTGTACATCTATCGTGCAACTCGTCATGCCGGAATAATCAACTGTTTTAAGCAATTTTACAAGAGAAAGCTAGTGAAAAGATCTTTATGTTTCATGGAACAAGCGAAAGAACCTACTCCAAAAATAGACTTTCTTCTGGCTATTCATTTTGTACTTTCACCATGGCATGAATTAACCTCTTCAGCTATCCAGAACTGTTTCGTGAAAAGCGATTTTGAGGGAAAAATTGATGAAGAATGTTCTACAGAAGGCACAGAAAATAATGATGATGATGACGACAATGCGGATGAAGAGTGGTTGCGTGTAGCAGAGGATGTATCTCGTGTGAAATGTAGCGATTGTATTTCCATTGATCAAAATGTTGCGACAAGCATAAAAGAAATGTGTGATTATGCAAAAAATGAAACTAATGGCCAAGAAGCAGAGGAAGATGCAGATGAAGCTGAGCCTACACCATTGCCAAGTCTGTCTGATGCAATTACGGCATTTGAAACTGTACGAACTTTTATACAGGCGCATGAAATTACAGAAATTGTCCAGAAAAATGTTGTACATCTTGAAAATTTGTTGTTTAATTTAAAAAAAAAAATGAATGAAAAACCCAATGTAAAATTACAGATTTTTTTAAAATAAATATAAATTTTCTACAACTTAATTCTTTTACAGTTTGGTAAGTAACAAATTAGTATTTATTAGTATACTGTATGCATTGCATGTATTAGTAATACTTAAATATTGTTTTTTTCGTGTTTTGACGTTAACCCGCATTCATCATTTTCCTGGATTCATCGTTTTTCTTCACCCACCCCTTGAAAAACGATGGATCGAGGTTCTACTGTATAGGGTAATTTGGATAATTAAAAAAAAAAAAAAAAACTAGAATCTGCCAAATGTGGAACATTTTCACCATTCATCATCATAAAATTTTAACAAATTTCCCAACTTTTTCCGGATTTTGTATAAAATAATGAAATTACCAGACTTATATTTGGCCATATTTTAAATTAATTCGCTTTTTCAGAATTTTCATGTGGGGTAGCCACCTTGATATAAATACCAGTTTGAAAAGACATGAATAAATGAACATATGAAAGATGATTTAACAAAAGAGAGATTTTTTTTATATTACTTATTTCTGATTAGCAGAAGATAAATTAAGGGTGATACATAAAACTTTGAATTTTTCAGTCAGGTAATGGAATCAAATATGAAAAAAAATATATTACAAAAAATTTTTTAAAAAATTGTAAGCCAACATGTAATAATTACTCATTTCAATTAAATACAAATTTTTTATAATACTTTCATAGTTTAAGATGGTTACTCAGAAAAGAAAAATATTTGATACTATTTATCCAAAATAGAATAATGCCTAAAAAAATTTAAACATTTAAGTTTTTATATCTGCTTACATTACTTTTCATTAAAATGGTATTTTCAGTTTTAGGATAAAGTTAAAGATTAGAAATTTACATATATTTTCAAGTTAAAATTTGTTAAAACAAAAAATAAGTTTACTTACAAACTTAAAATTTACATTTTTATGTTTAAACACTGATTTATTGAGATAAAATATCAAAAGCAAAAGAGTTATTACCTGGTTCAACAGTAATAACCATCCCAGGCAGAAGCTTGATTCCTCGAGATATAGAATCAGTATCATGAACATCCATTCCTAAATAATGACTAACATGATGAGGACAATACTCAAAGGCAATCTGAAAGAAAAAAAAAAAAAAAAAAAAAAAAAAGAATAATATTGCAATTTTATTAAAACTGTTTAGATGAATGTACTTTTAAATCTCTTAATGAACAAAATGAAATCTTCAAACTCTAATTATGAAACTATTTAACCATTTGTGCTCAGTGTTCCATCACTGTAATAACTTGGATGTTTTTTACATCGTACTCATAGTGTCTTTGGTGACATTGTCTGATTTGTAGCCTATCATTTACTTCCTAAAAGCATGTACGGGATATGTTCGGACTTTTCTCATAGGGTCATGTTTTTTAACACTTTCCAACATAGTTGAAAAGCATTTATGAATTCGGTTTGTCTGTCCATGCTGTAACTCGTGTAAATAAAGTCCAACTGTCATGAAATTGATACGTGTTATTGGGGTTTACTATGGCATGTTCGGTATTGAAAATGATGTGTGTAGCATTTTCGGTTCATTTACAGGGCCCCTCAAAAGAATTCACTTACATCACTGAGGTGTACTACAAGTACAAGGTTCTTACTATAGAAGATGGTGTGCATAATACTTATTGTTCATTTACAGGGAGACACAAAAGAATTTGGCTATAGAAGAAAATGAGCAATAATTGAACTATTGAATGTACAATACAGTGAAATGCGTTTAATACAAAACTGAGGGGATAAAAAAAAAAAAAAATTTCGTGTTAAAAGAATTTTGCATTAAAAGATTCTTAAAAAAAGAACAAAACTCACAAATATTTTCGATACCATCAAATTTTATTTCGATTTCCTGTTAAAATACTAGTAAGTTGCATCCATTAGGATAAAAAGCAAGTAAACAAAATATTTTTTGGGGGGGAAAAAAAATCAGATATCTTTTTTTGAAGTGTCTTTTTCAACATTCCGACATCTAGCTTGTTTGAACCAAATAAGCTAAGTTGTCTCTAAATCTTCATGCTTATCAGTTCTGATACGTTTTCTCTCAGGCTTAAACATACTGCTCTCAAACATTATCGTAATGGGATCCTTGTTTTTTATTATTGTTGATAATGTAGAATTGGCAATGCAAAACTCTTTGCAGATTTCTGTTTTTGTCCTTCTTTTTCATCAACTGCATTAAGTAGCTTCATCTTCATTTGAAGTGAAATGGCAGTTTGTTTTCGCACTGATTTATCAGCCATTGTGCTCAGAAAACATACGCTAATTTACAAAAAACACGAAATTCTCTGATTTTCACTTAAAATTCAGTGGTTTTGACACAAAATTCACCAATTTCAACTTAAACTAACTTGTTCAAAAGCGAATTTTTTTCGTGTTAAAAGAAAAAAAAAATTATTAAATTGCATTGTATATTGTCCGGGCTACTATATCATTTCGGGTTAACCGATTTTTTATGTTAAGCGTTTTCGTGTTAACGTATTTAACTGTAACTGCTGGAAGTGCGTTTTCAGTTGTGGCATGCGTTTTTAAATTTAACTATTTTTTAAACATTACTTGGTGTGTATAAATTCTATTGATCATATACACATACAGGGTCACACAAAAGTTCTCAACAACATCCATTTATTGGCAGAAATTGCTGAGTGGAAATTTTCCACTGTACTATGCATTTAACTTTACTTAACTGAAATAACTAAATGCTACTTCTCATATTAAAAATGAAAAGTCATGTGTAAAAGTATATAAATAATACCAATAACTAGAAATGGCAAGGTTGAAAACAATGTAACGTAGAATCATTGGAAAAATTCCTTTCTTTTTATTATCATTTGTGGAATTTTTCATTTCAATCGGATAGTAATCACTAGAAATATTTAAATACTAGCTGACCTGCCCATGATAATAAACTTAAATATACCTAAAATCCAAATTCTGTTAGTTCCACTTTCCAACACCAGGTGTGTACTCTATTCTAAACAAACCTATATCCGAACGAAACTTCGTTATTCAACCTATCTGGAGATATATTAGTTGAGGGGTGAGGATTCAATTAAGAGAAAAAAAACCTGTGGGGCATATGGGGCAGGAGGGAAACAAGGGGTAAATAATATGAAAGAATGGTCAAAGGGCCATACAACGATACATTACATGAAGGGGGGGGGGGCAGAAAAAGTTGCAAAAGTGTCCTCTGATGGGGGGGGGGGTGTGAAACTAAGCCCCTAATGGTCGGGGAAGCAAACAGAGGGCAGAAATGACTGCTCCGTACCGAGTTGCCCACTTTGTCAAGTTTTCAAGAAGGTGCGACATAAGGGGATCAGGTAATTATGTACCAAGTTACTTAACCAATGATTTAAAATTTAAATGAGGGGGGAAATATGGGGGGATACATAATATGAAAAAGCGGTCAAAGGGCTGTCCAATGATATATGACATGAGGCAGAAAAAGTTTAAAAAGTGCTTCCCAGGGGTAGGGGAACTAAGGACAGAAACAGCCTGCCTGTACCGAGTTACCCCTTTAGTCAAAATTGCAAGAAGGGGCGATATAAGGGGCTCAGATAATTAAGAGCCAAGATAATCAAGTCTTTGGTCAAGCTTTCAAATTTTGAATTACCCTGTATCTGAGCATCCCCTGCCCCCTATTTAAAATTTTTATATAATATAAAAAATATGTATCCAAGAGCTCCATAAAAAAAAAAAAACCTTAAAATTTATAATATTTAGTGCAGAAAACGCTAAAATTTAAATAATTTGCGATAGGATTAAATGCAGATTACATTTCTTTTTTCTTATAAAAATCAGTTTTCTAATGGCGGAATTTTTTAATTTTCTGAAATAGAATATTATTTTGAGTTTTTGTATAAATTTTCAAATCCTTACCTGAAATAGTTTTAAAAATGTCCATATACCTTATAATCTTTCCCTCTCCTACCTTTCTGGCAACCCTCTTCAACTCTGAACCCTCAATACAAACGTTGATGCATTTGTTTTGTGGTTTTGCAAGCTTCTGCGAAAGGTCACAAATTCTCACTCCTTTAATGGGATTATTTTATGAGTTTTTAATTAATATCTTGGATAATTATCAAAATTTTAAAATTCAGAGTCTCAGATGTGTTCAGACCAGCCTTGGACTTTGGACTACCCTCACCCAAATTTTCAGAGTTCTAGGTGCACTAGATTTTGCTAGCCATCACAGGCAGACATACAGATGCAAGTGAGAAATTTTAAAAAGGTTTAGGTCTCCCATAGGTTTAACATTAGCAATCCAGTTTCATCGCGCTCTTAAAGCTCAAGCTAATGTTAATCCTATGGGAGCATTGTTTACATATTTCTTGCTAGCATTTTAATTATTATTAAATGATTTTTATTTTTTAAGGATTTTTTTTTCTTTTTTTGCATAGGGTACCTGCGGTCGATAACTTTTATTGTGCATGAAGGGGGGGGGGGGGGCAAAATCCATGTTTTTCCCGGGTAGTTTTGGCCCTGGTAAGAGGAGCATTAGAAGGCACATGATAGCAACCAGTTATATGAATAAGAGGTGCAGATACTGATTTATATTGTTAACAAGAAATAAAAGATAGAATAAAGGATGAAAAATAAACTTACTTTGGCAACATTATCATCACTGAGATAGTTTGGCAAAATCCCAAGATGTTGGAGACCTTTTCCCAATTCCTTACACATAATTTTAAATAAATAGTCTAATGATGGCTTTTCACTGCAAATTTCTATTAGATGTTCCTGTATAGAAAGGATTAAATTATATAACTTCCTTTGTGGGTCAGTAAAATTTCCATTCACAGGCCATGTTCGAGCTAGGTCACAACAGTATCCACCAAATTCACAGCCTAATGAAAAATAAATAAACTTCATTTTTTTTATAACAAATAAATAAAATGTCAAAATATTTATATTGATTAGAAGTCTCAATATGTTTATTTCAACATATTTTTAATGTCATTTTAATCAAATTTAGAAAATAAAATTAGATTTACATTTTTAATAGGTACATAGTTAAATTTCATTTTTACTAATTCATGTGTAACACAATTGGAAAATGTAAGCTGCAGGAAAATTATGTACTTGCACAATTTACATTAATTTGCAAAAATATAAAATTTGTGCTCCTTTGAATCTCAATCTTAATAAGATTATTTATTATTCTTAATGTAAAAGAAAAAAAAATCATTAAGGATGTTCTCTTTTTTTTCTCTCTCTTTTCTTTTCACAATCAACAGTGCAAAACTTTCAGACACGTCCACACTTTTGCATATAAATTCACAAAAGTTCCAAATATTGCTACTTAAGGATCCACCAACACAGGCTTTCCTCTTGCCAATTGCAAAATCCCATTTTAACTTATGGCATGGGGGAAACTTAAATTAGGTAATTTAATAATATTGAAATATGGTTTCCCTATCAGAAAGTAAACACCCAAAGCCAATGTACTGTTTTCAAAAATTATTTTCCAAAATTTTAAGATTCTAAAAAGGCAATAAACTTTGCAATTTTCACTTCAGCAAAATTTTAAGAATTTGCAGTCTTCTTAAAAAATCTGTCTTTTTTTAATGTTATCTGAGTGCAAATCTCACCAAAAACAGCTTTTTTTTTTTTATGTGTGTAAATAAAAAACAATGCTGTGTAATATTGAAATAAGATGTTTTGGTTTATGTTTGTATTTCTTTTTCTTGGTATTTTAAAGGAAATGACTTGGTATTTTAAGCGAAAATTTATACAATATTTGAAAATTTATCACCTGCACCTGGCTAATACAAAAGTATTAAAATTTTTAATTAAAAATAAAAGCCTAAAATAATTTTAAAATTTAAGAAAATAATTTTTCAAAACTTAGTATGTCTGCATCAAACAACTACTTCCTCATGGTGAAACGCATATTTGGACAATTACATTATGTAATGAGTAATAATAATCATCTTAGATTTTCTGATGAGTTAATGTGGGATTTTGTGAATAGCAAGGAATGATTAAACATCCCCTCAAGTAACCTAAGAAGCATATAGAATTTTTAATTTTTTAAAAATTTGGTACATTTTTAAAAATAATCTATTCTCCCTGATGATAAAAATCTTTCTCAGACTGTTGAATCCTGAAAATTGGTTTAGGATACAAAATTGACGACATTTTCTGAACGATCCTTTGCTTTTATATGACAACAGAAAATGATATTCCACTTTTTTAGGTCTGAATAAGAATAACTGCAAATTTTATGCATTTAAAAAGAAAAATGAATTGTTGAATAAATCAGAAAATGGCTAGTTTATAGATTTCAAGAAAGCCTTAATGCATTAAGCAGCTTTTATACTTTAAAACTGCACTTAATCATTTTTCCAAATTCTATGATAAAAATGAGTATTGTGAAATGCAAAAGGTGAAATAGATATTTGAAATATTTAAGTTATTCTGAAAAGTAGCTGTGAAAGATATTTTAAAAAATTATTATTTTTTAAATAACAATTTACATAATACTAAATTTTAAAGCACCTTTCTGATATCAAGGTATTTAAAGGTTTTGAGATTCACAATTAAAATAAATTAATTATAAAATTTGAATAATAATGGCAACTGGATAATATCGATTTAATATTTTTTAAAGTGATAAATGCTGCAGAAATATTTAAAATAAAATTACCACGTAAATTTTATTACTTAAAAAAAATCAAAATGAAAATGATAAAAATCCCTTTTACATAAAATCTGTAAATATTTTTAATAAATATGAATTGGACAATTGCACCATAAAATTGACATAAAAACCTTGTGTTTAAAGCATACAAAACTTGCTAAATGGTACACACAAAAGAATTATTATTAATTTATTTATTTGTTGTTGTTTTGTTTTGTTTTTTTTTTTGGGGGGGGGGGTATTATTTAGAAAGTTTTGTATGGTTTAAAAACAAAGTTTGGTACTTTTCGATTAGCCATGTGCCGGCGTTACATATACATACATTCAGGGATGTAGTGGAGGGTATACGCCATACCTTCTGGATTTTTATAAGGAACACCATATACCCTCTGTTTCTCAAAAAAGCTATAGTATATATACACTATAGGGTATACCCTATGCTTTTTTTACAACTACACCACTGCATACGGTGTATATACACACATATATATATGTATACAGTGGAACTCCAGTTATACATTACCTGATTTGTAAGTTTCCCTCAGTTATACATTTAAAGTCAGTGGTCCCGACCAGTTGCCGTTAAAATTTAGACTAGTTATATGTTTTTGAAATATACGTTTCACTCAGTTATGCATTTCGTTTTTGCATCCATGGATGAAATTTTGTCTTACTTATACATTTTGCAGGAAATATATATATATATATATATATATATATATATTAAATCTTTTCTACCCCTTGCCGACTACTTGCTCTAGGGTTTATGGGAATTTAGCTAGCCATGTGCAAAAACAGAGCATATGAGAATTAAGGGAGGAGGGGAAGTGGTAGAGGTTTGAATGATTATACAGACAAGACCATACTTATGCCAGGACCAGCATGCAAAGTAAACAACGTTTGACGTCTTGCTGGGGGCAAATGTTGATGGTACCGATAAGTTACGACCTTTAGTCATTGAAAAATACAAAAAGCCCCGTTATTATAAAAATGTAATTCGATTTGGTTTATGATGAAAAGGGTAACTGAAACTTGTCAGCAAAACATAAACTTAACTTTATACAGTAGAGCGCCGATTATGCGAACATGTCGGGACCGACCCTAGTTCGGATAAATGGACAGACAATTTAAGGGTTGTTCCTGAATATGCTAAAACCTTCACACTTTATCCAGGATTAAGACTGGCAGCACCAGTTAGTGCTGGCGTGTTTTAAAATAATTTTTTGTGTGTTTTTGTTGTCTTAACTTTTTTTGTTTACTTTTCTATCATTTAAAATTTTCTTTTTCAATTTTTATAATTTTCTGAATTCCAGCAATTATAATTTAAGCAAAAACACTTTTTATTGTTGCTTGCTTCAAGCAAGACACTTTTTTCGTCGCCATATCTCAAATTCTTCTAAATACATTAGTTGAATTAGCCATTTCATACTTATTTCCAAAGATTCGAAGGCTTCGTTATGTGATGGACCTGGGTCACTTTCAGAGCATTCGTTTTCCTTTACTTTAATTTAATTTTCATCTTGAATCTCATCATCATTTAAAATCAGATATCCAGGGTCATGTATGTTACTATTTAACCACTCGTTAATTTCATTTTCTTCATAGCTTAGGATTCTTCCCATCTCCTTTATTGATTTACATTCCTCATTTTCTGATCCACTATCAGTTTTTTCTTTATTTAAAATTTTATTCCAAGCTTTTTTTAATTTTGAGGATTTTAATAGATTCCAGGAATCAACAGCCATTATAACAATCTTTCAAATCAATTTTTATGGTATCTTGGGCTTGGGAATCAGGCTCTCCTGTTTCTCTGATAAAAGGGGCATTCTTAACATTTGCTTTCTATAAAGTCGTTTGAATGTCTCTATCATATTTTGATAGAACAATGATAGGGTTGGATTACAGATATAACATTAGGCGGCAAGACCTTTACCCAAAAAAAATGAGAGAAATGGGATATTTGGGTAATTGGAAGTTCAGTTAAAAAATTATTTTGCGAGAAATCGGCTGTTCGGATAATTGGAAGTTTGGTTAATTGGAGTTCGGATAATTGGCGCTCTACTGTATATTTAAAAAAGGTCCTGGTAGACCATTAACTAAATTGTACGTTTTACTGAGTTATACATTTTGTTGTCCAATCCCGAGCAAAACGTATAACTGGAGTTCCACTGTATATACATACACAATGCATATATATAACACTGGTGTCCGGCTAAACGAAAAGTAGCCAAAATTTTTATGGAAATATTTTGATTATTCACAGAGTGTTATATAAACTATTAGTACATTATATACACTATATAAATTAAATAAATATTAAAGTTACATGAGATAAGACTGTACACTACAGATCTGGAATAAAAAGTGACCACCCCTACTAATTTGTCTGCAAATAACCCTATCAAAATATATATAATATATAAATCCCAATTGACTGGAAATAGTGTCTGTCATTAAATTCTATGCTTAAATTATGTTCCAAGGATGAACTATGTATAAAAAATATCACTACCTTTCATTTTCCAAATGGTAACACTGACATTTGACACTTTTTAATTCCTTGGATCAAAGCAGATTTAGAAAATTATACCTAGTCTATGCATTTTTTCTTAAATCTTCATAGAGTTATAAAAAAGAATATATCTCAGGGGTTTACCCACCAATTTAGAAAAATAAAATTAAGATCTTCTTTCAGGAAAAAATTCCGCGAACATTCAATTAGTACCAGAAAACTTTTATAGAAATTCTAAATATAAAATAAACCATTGTAAATTTTTCTAAAGAAAATTTTGTAGAAATTTTTCATTTGACTTTCTTTTTTCTTTTCTGTGGATACAAATGATGATAAGACACAGTCTCCTTGCGTTGTTGAAAAGTTAAATTTTGAAAAATAATTATAAGAAAAAGCTGTTAAAAGCTTATAACAATGTTTTGACAACACAGATTCTTTTTATGTTAACATAGATCATAATTCACATTTTTCTTTAATATGAATTTATTAATAATTATTTAATGTTACAAAATTTTGAACACTTCACATTACACACACACATTTTCTTTTATAACTCCATAAAGATTTAAGAAATAATGCATAAACTACACTTCTCCAGACTGATTTGATCCAAGAAACTCAAAGTGTCAAAAGTGGATGTTGCTATTTAAAAATAAAATTTGGTGCAATTTTTCATATGTAGATGGCCCTCGAAGGAAAATTTATGCATAATAGAAATTATTTCCAGTTGATTGGTGCCTATAATTTTCCCATACAATTATCTGCAGTAAAATTATTAGAGGATGATCTGTTTTGTGATGTCCATTCCATTATAGAGGTTTTATGGTACTACTTAGTTATCCCGTCGACCAATTTCGCCAAATTATATAAGTCACCAAATTATACAAATTGACATAATTTTTATTTTAAATAACAAAAGAACAAATAAATTAGTATAACATTAATAAAAATACAAATAAAACATCGAAATAAAAATCACTTGATGACGTAAACACGTGTAACTTGCTTAAAATCAAGTGAATGTGACATTTACGATCAACCATTATTAGCATTTAATCTTGTAGTTTGGCGATAGATTTGTGGTCGATGGAATAACCAAGTAGTACCGGTTTTACTATCTAGACATTTTTCTTATAAATTATAATAACTTTTAATAAAATAATCACCAGCATCCATAAGCACCATTTCATTATCTTTTACAATTTGATTATTGTCAATATAATGTATTGTGTTAGCTCTGCTTCCACCAGCAACAACAGGGGGGAAAGCTGGTTGATCTGCTCCTCTTATTCGACATTCATATTCCATTTTAGCTTGCAAATGTGATTCTAAAATGAAAGGTTCTGAAAATTTGATAACTTCTTTCATAGATTTAGCACCTATTTCACAAGTTTTTCTCATTAACTCAGTTTCAAATGTGCATTTTAAAAGTCTAGATTTGTGCAAAAAAATTTTGGGTGATTCTAAAGAAAGGTAATTTAAATGTGCTTGAATAAATGAACGCATAGTTTCATTGAAGAGGCGAGAATTCGATGAGGAAAAATCATACCAAAGAGTAAATCTCTCCACTGATTTTGCATAGGATTGTAAATAATTTTCTAATTCCTCGGTATAATGTGTTTTATCAACACCAAGGAAATTTTTGACTTCTTCTAAGCTCATTTTCGGACCTTCCCATCGCACGGAAGTTGTAGTTGGTTTTGGAATAAATAAAACACTTTCACAATCATTTCTCTGCATAACAGTTCTCAAAATTAAAACACAGTTGGCTTCATTGTACCCGCATAAATAGTTAAATTCTGTAAACTGTCGAAAAGGGTATGGAATATGACCGCTCATATAAACTACGGAAGATGATGGTATTATTACCAAGTGGTGAAAATAGCTTTCATTGGTATTGTTGATATTTTCTTTTATCATTTTTAATAATTTATTTCTTCTGGAATCATATACTTCCGCCGATAATCCACGAGTAATATCACCATGGTTTATTAAGTGTGGATGAGAAGCTGATGTAGGTTGAGCACACAAAATTATATGATTAGACGTATAATATGACTTCTTAAAATTTTTCACGCAAAAGCGAAAGTAACTTCCTAAAAAGTTCCCATTTCTATAATGCCATATATATGTTCCTGGAAATAAGAAAAAATAATTGCAATCATTTCATTTATAATAAATTCTTACAAAATATATAAATGTTCTGTTAGAAAATACGATACTCTGCTTACCGAGTTTGGCCCACATGTTTACAAACACAGAAATTTAAATCGATATTTCAATGAAAATATATTCGAATACATTCGAACACTTCAGAACATGGAAAAGATTGGCGATTCAAGCGCTCGAATACGCCATCTGGTAGAGAAAAGATGTAACTTCTGGCTTCAGGATACTGGCGTGCAAGTGCATTCTATTACATGTATTTTAAATTTGTTCAGAATGATTATTCTTTTCCGTAATTTCAGATTTCCTGTTATATTTGTGTTCTGTCTTATATGAAAAAGTAATCTTTATCCGAATTTGAATATCTAAAACTTTCAAATGCATGTACAATAAAGAATTATTTCAATGGCTCTTTAGCATTAGTTAAAGGGGAATTAAAGGGACAATTTTCCTGTACCGAAGGCTGCGAGCAGTGCCTCTATAGGCCGTTTTAATTCCCAATAGACAAGATGGTAGATCTCGATCTCAGTGATGACCTTGTAGTGGCAATTGATCGAAAGGATTTTGAAAAAAAGTTTTGAGGCCTGTGTTTCTGTTGGACTGTCGTCGACATATCAATTTTCTTCCTGTAGAAGGTTTTGAAGCCAACAAATGAGTTCTTCCCCGCCTCGCCTGAACTCGAGGGGTCTCTCAATGGGGTGTAATCTCGTACAACCGTTCCTGTAATCAGTGAAATCATACTGTAATCAAGTCTTAATCATGCGTAATCATGTCATCACATGTAATCGGTGGTAATCAATGAAATCTTAACGTAATCACATGTAATCAATATAATCATAGTATAATCAAGTGTAATCTCCGAGGTAATCTCGAATTAAAAATCTCGAGAAAAATCTATTTTGTCGCCATTCTGTCTTCTTCCTCTCGCTGTCTTCAGTTTTGACGGAAGTTGGGGAAGGGGGGAAGGCAAAAGCAGAAATGAGAAATGCCCTCGGAAATGGCAGAAAGGCGAGCTCACAGATGAGGAAAGATATAAGCTAGATAAGAAAGTAGTCTGTGTGTGGAGGGGGGGCGGGGCTTTCTCAAGAATTTGTGTTTGATTTTATTCAAAGAACGTTTAGTGGTCGGCATGGGGCCATCGTAATGGAGGGAAACTTTCAAACTGGTCAGCCCGGCAGCATTAGGACATATTTTTAACGGGCGAGCTGGGGCAACAACAACAAAGAAAAAAAAAATCCATGGGCTGTCGAACCCGATTTAAAAATTTAAACGAAACAGATAAAATATGAATAATTTTCAGTGGATATGACCAGTGTTGGGGCAGAATCTGATTACAGAGTAATGAAATTATTGATTAAATTAAAATACATTATAATCCCCTCGTAATGCAATTGATTAACACGCAGAGCACTGAAAAGTAATTTCAATTTAAGCTTTTGAATTGCATAACCCGATAATTGTGTAAAGGATCACAAATCAATTCTTATTTAACATTTTAAGATTTAATTAGATTAATTTAAATCGATTACGTGCGGATTTCGATTACTCTTTTAATTATATAATCTAATTAACCTGCAATGGATTAAAAGATGATTTAAATTACGTTTTTAATTGTATAATCCAGTTAACCCGTAATGGATTGTAGGTCAATTCCAATTATATGTATTTTAAATATAACTTAGATTACATTCTAATATATTACAAGTTAATGTCGACTAAGTGTATTTAAAATACGCGGGAGATGAGAGGGACCGCAAGCAAATTTTTTAAAATCTGATATATATTATTTATAACATATAAAAAAAAATTAAAGATAGGAAGGAGTGATAATTGTCACCCGGGGGGGCAATTTTCTAACTTTTTCAGGGTAGTAGTTTAGGTAATAGTTTTTCTAGTTTAGGGCAGAGGGGGCGGCACTTGCTCGGGCGTAAGAACGAAAGGCCAGGGCCGAAACTAAGGTGTGGCAGAGGGGGCATGTGCCCCGGGCGCCAAATGAAGGCTTATACCTTTGGAATGGATCATTTTCTTCTGGTGGACTGATGGCTTCTATTATTACGAAACAGCCATTATAAATGAAGTGTTAGGTGAAGATGAAAGAGCAGTCGTAAAAAGTTAGAACTCTGATTTTCTGGTCAGAATGGAAAAAAAAATGGCCATATTTTTTTTTTTTTTTTTTTTTTTTTTTTTTTTTTTTTTGCCAAAAAAAAATTATGGCCATTTTTTTTTCCCATTCTGACCAGAAAATCAGAGTTCTAACTTTTTACGACTGCTGTTTCATCTTCACCTAACACTTCTTTTATAATGGCTGTTTCACAATAATAGAAGCCATCAGTCCATCAGAAAAAAATAACTCGGTGAAAGTGGAAACTCGGTTAAGCAGGACTCGGATAATCGGGACTCTAACTGTATATTTTATTTTTAAAATGATCTTTAGAATATTTTTGTTGGTGTTTAGAGGGGAGTCATGACACCCGTGACCTCCCCCTTAGATCCGCCATTGTAGATTACGTAGTTCAGTATTACATATTTTAAGATTACATGTTTTAAATTTTTAAATAAGTCGGCTATTAGAAAATTAGTAAAATTCTCTTTGTAAATATACTTTGCGGAAGAGGGGGGGGGGGGGGGGCGCCAAAATCCATGCTTGCCCCGGGTGTAAAAAGGTTAGTTTCGGCCCTAGGCGAAGAGGGCGCCAAATGGAAATTTTGTTTGTCGTTTGATACAAAAATGTATATATATATGGAATTTTGATAAAATTGTCTTGCAGTTAAAAAATCCAAACACGTAAAAATAACCAAAAGTAAAATTTAAAAAATATGCAACGAAAATAGAAAAAAAATCATTTAAAACTATTAAAATGCAAGCGAGAATGTTTTTTAAAGAACGCTCCCATAGGTTTAACATTAAGGTTGCAGTCAGGGGCGGCGCCAAAACTTGCCCTACGGGGTGGGGGGAGGGCATAGTATCCCGACAGGGTGGCCGGATTAGAGTCCTGCGGGGGTCGGGCATATAATATATATATATATATATGTGTGGGGAGGGGAATGGGTAAAAAAGCGCATATTTTC
Source organism: Maratus speciosus (assembly GCA_963932465.1). Lineage (NCBI taxonomy): Eukaryota > Metazoa > Arthropoda > Arachnida > Araneae > Salticidae > Maratus > Maratus speciosus. The sequence goes on from OZ010793.1 coordinate 325,781,827, forward strand.
ATGTTTTAATAAAAGATAATCAAGGGGAAAATTAGTTTAACTCACGGATTATTTTGAGAGCATAGAATCCTGCGTGGTTTGGGTCATACCCGACCCGAACCTGTAAATTATATATCCACTCAGCCTGAACCAGTTTAAATAAATGAGTTGGATTAATTGATCCTAATCTGACAAACTTCGACCCAGAACGGACAGGTTTCAATCCGAAAACCCAATCCCACCCCAAAACTGAAAAAATAAACATAAAAATCCACAATAGAATAATGGAAAAGTAGCCTACAATTGTATTTCTAGTATCAATTATATTTTTTATGAAGAAAAAAAAATATTTCTGTATATGTGCTCCTTGATACCCAAGTAATATAATGTTTCATTTTTAAGTATATTTTGGAGAATATTTTGAGAAATCGGGTAGAATCGAACCCACCCACCAAAAGCAATTTAAGTTAACTCAACTCGTAAAATATAAGTCAATTCGAACCTCTCTGAAAAAATATTCAGTTTAGCCGGATCCGATTCAAACTATCAGTCGGGTTTAGTTTTGTTTGCCCAACTCGATACAGGGTAGATTCGAACCCGAAATGAGATCTGAGCACGACAAAAAATTTCATCCTCCACATTTTGACCCGAACCCAAAATACTCGAACCTCAACTAAACCCCACCTCTTAATTAAAAAAAAAAAAAGTTTTCTACGGAAATAAAATGTAAATAAGTGTTAAATAACCTAGATTGTTTCTTAGTAGTAACATACCATGTATTTCAGCATTTAACACACAACTCAAACATAAATCCAGAATATTTGTTAATGCAAATGTTACTTATTATTGTGGCATAACTATTTCAGTTATTTATTAAATAACATTTCTGTGTGTAAATATGTTTGAGCTTTGCGATATTTGCTAGAATGTACAGCATATACAAGTATGCTCCCCAAATGTGTATACTTTAAAGTAGAAAACGACAACTGTTTTAGAAGATATTGCAAAAGAGAAACTATTTATATATTATAAGCTTTTATTTAACTTAAAACTTCATTCCCCTATACATATACACTGTATACTCTAACCCTGTGAAAAATGAACCTGTCTATAACGGAATCTTGCCTTAAATGAAAATTAAATAAATACGATACTATTATGAAAGCTAAGTCGAAAACCTGACAAAAACTAAATTTTTTACCAATCTTTACGGTAGTCAACAGATTTGACCGGATTTGACTGTATGCATATGATTTATTCAGTAAACTCTTACCTCATTCGGGAAGGGCATCCAGACCCCCCCCCCCCACACACACACACACACACTTCCTTGCCTAAAGCTCTGTGTGTGTAACAAAAGAAAATTTTATCAAAGTCATCTTTTGACAAAGATTCTACGATTTTAAACAGATCATAAAACTTCAGAAAATTCGCCTCTTCTTTCTTGTTTGCTGATTGACAAAAATTTCACAGAGTTGAAATAATATATCGATCATTTACTTCAACATCAGAACTAAAAAATTGCGATTTTTGAATTATGACGTTGTTGCAACAAAGAGCGTATCAGCATGTTTTAGAACAGAATAATCACATTCGAGTTTTTACAGGTATTTTGAAATTCGCAACTTCGAACAAAACATCGCAGTAACTAACAAGTTCAATAAAACTTCACAATAACTAGTCCAACAATGACATTACTTTTTTCTATTTCAAGTAGGAGATTTAAATCTATTGGTGATAATTTTCGATATAGAATTATAAAATAAATTAAGATTCACCAAATTATGTTAAGTGTGCCGCTTTTGTATTCATGTAAACATTTTTTTTACCAGGGCCGAAACTAGCCTTTTTTGAGCCCGGAACAAATATGGATTTTGACGCCCCCCCCCCCCCCTCTCCTCACGCACAATAAAAGATATCGACCGCAGATACACTATGCAAAAGAAAAAAAAATTCTTTAAAAATAAAAATCATTTAATAATAATTAAAATGCTACAAGGAAATATGTAAACAACGCTCCCATAGGATTAACATTAGCTTGAGAGTTAAGAGCTTACACTATTCACGCGAAGAAACTGGACCGCTAATGTTAAACCTATGACAGCGTTCTTTTAAAAATTTCTCACTTGCATATTAATAGTTTTAAATGATTTTATTTTCTTCTGTAAATAGCTGAGAATGAATTCTACAAGGGCTACAATCACTCTACCGGGGAGCCAACCAAAAAATGGCAAATGCATGAACCCCTGGCAGAAGAAACCCTTCCGCCAATCAGCCAAGAAAACTGACCCAGAAAACAGCGACACATATATTGAAACAAAGTACAGTCGGCCCCGCTTAATTGCATACAGTTGGTTCCACTGAATTGTATGCATTTAAGCGGGTTAAGCGTTTAAGCGAGGACAGCAATTAATGTTAGCAGTATACGTTATCAATTGATTATATACCACAGATATGATAAATATTAATGAACATCATTTACCTAATACTTTAAAAAATATTCTTTTAATAATTTAGATTTTAATTATTAATTTTGAATAATTTATTATTACTCTCTATATAACAATATATGGAATAAGGTATAATGTATTATTACACTATTTACGTTACATGGTTTAATTTTTCATTATAATGTATGTAAAATTAAAATGAAAGTAAAATAAAAAAAAAATTGTTTTAAATCATACCTTTGAAAATAAATAAATTCTGCATATATTAATTTTATTTTTCAATTATTTGTCAATTTATCACTTTTTTTTTTCTTGTTGTTGTTGCCTACACAAAAAATCTTTTAGGGAAATTTGTTTTTTCCTACCTCGGATACTGTATTTCTCAATTTCCGGCGCTAAATATCGTTCCTTTATTCTCTTGACCATCCCGATTGTATTTTCCCCCGATTCCAGGATTTTCCAAAAAGTACCCCCAACATATTGAGTCACTGTATGTACGACAAGCTTTAAAAGACAAGAAAAACATAATTGTCCAAATTCAACACTCCTATGAATTTCCTAGAATTTAGATAATAAAGTCTTCTTTCACGACAGTTTCTGTTCTTCGATCGTAGATATAACAAACCATTGTTACAACAACAAAAAGTTCTTCCTTTCTTCCCATTCATCACTATAACAGGAATTTATAAAATGCGGATTACTAGATTGGAGATATTTATGCAATTAACCGGGGATTGTTATGCGATAAAACGAGTATATTTAACATTAACCTTATTGGGAGCGTTTTTGTTCCACGGCATTCTATGCATATAAGCGGGGTATGCAATTATCCGCTACCCGATTAAGTGGAGCCGACTGTATTACAAAACTATGGCATCCAAGCACCATAGATAAAAATATAAGAAACAGCAATTATAGTCATTTACAAGCATATGACTTATAAGTAAACACAAAATCATAAAGAAAACGGAATAAAAACAAAGTATAGACATGGGGGCACGTGCCCCGGGCGTCGCTTTAACAGGAGGTGAAGGGGGCGCCAAAATGAAGATTTTGTTTGACGTTTGACACAAGAATATATGGTATATATATATTATGAAATTTGTATAAAAATGTCTCGCAGCTGGAAATTTTAAAAGGAAAAGAACCAAATGCATTAAACTTTACATATAGATAAAAAGATTCATTACAATACAAAATTTCAAAGTATCATGCCTATGCGTTTGCTTTCTATCTTTTAAATCACTTCCTGTGAGGAGAATCCGAGGGAAAATCATTACCGTTTTTCAAGGTCAGTCTCTATTGTGGGACACCCTACTGTCCACTACGGATAACTACCAAAGGAGAAGTGACCCCTCAGCCTGATTTTTCTTGTAGATAAAAAAAAATTCATGAAAGCTGTATGTTTTTTTCCGCTGAACAGTGTTGAGCTTCCTTTCTTTCTTTCTTTCTTTTTTTTTTCCGTCTTGCCATGGGCGCTGACTGCCCAGGACAACGGGAAGGGGAATGCACAGAGTAAAATTCTTAGTAAAACCTTTCTTTTTTAGATATCGACCTCATTTAGACTATGCAAAAAAAAAAAAAAAAAAAAAAAAAAAAAAAGTTTAAAAAAATTAAAATGCAATTCTTTTCAATAACTTTTCAAAGATTTTAATGGATCAATGTTTGACAAAGCTGATTACGTAGTTCAGTTTTATATATTTTAAATTTAAAAATAAGTTGTCTGTTAGATATTTAGTAAAATTCTTTTTTGTAAATTTACTTTGTGGTGGAGGGGGTGGGGGGCGCCAAAATCTATGTTTGTCCCGGGCGCCAAAAAGGCTAGTTTCGGCCCTGTATACAAAAATAACACATGACTTCTATGTAAACACAAAAATTAAAATAAAAACAAAATGAAAACAGTGTTTAAAGTTATTTACAAATACGAAAGGCTTAGGAATGAGGAAAATAATAAAGTTCAATAAAAGTTCACGAAGATAAACAGGCAGAAACACCGCAGAAAAAAAAGATTATTTAAAAGCGGTATTTGATGAAAGAGTAGAGTTTATTAAATTCGTTGTATAGGATGCAGAGTTTTTTTATAATTTGATTTGGATAACAAAACGTTCTGAAGATTCCAGTTCAATGTTCTATTGCGGACAAAATTAAAACAAAAAAGCATTAAAGGACATTTGCCGAAGATGTAATGTTTGAAAACCAATGATTGAATTCTAACCGGGTTAGTGTTTAATTTTTCGATTTTGGTTGCAGATTTTTTTTTTTTATGAAGTTACTTTCAGTTTCACAAATTTGAAAAGGACGCTCCCATAGGTTTAACATTAGCTTGCGAGTTACTTTGTCTTTAATGTATATATATATATATAATATACATACATTTTTGTATGAAATGAAAAATAAAATCTTCATTTGGCGCCCCCACCCCTTTCCTCGCCTTTCGTTCTGACGCTTGGGGCACATGACCCCTCTGCATTCCCCTAGTTTCGGCCCTGTTTTTTACTGTAAGTTTTAGCAACATTGGTCACACCAAATTCTTCGTTGATGAAGTTTTACACTTTATCTAGTTACAATAACATCTCTCAAAACGGAATTACTAGAGATCGGAAAAATACCGTTTTAAACAGGTATCCGCTTTAGCCAGAGTATTTCTATGATTATCCATCCTTTCGTAATCGGGATCATGAAATGTTTCTGTTTTTAATTTTCCACAGGCTTTACTGCTACAAAGAAGGAATCGCAAAGGTCTGGATTAATGTTCCATTTTACATAGATTTTTATATTAGCGGGTATAAATTGTACAGTGTTAATTTCGTCAAACTTTAATTTTTTTCCATTTATGGCACGCTTCGTTACAGACATGTTCTAATGTCGTAGATTTAACTATAGTACATTTATGCTCTCAAGCGGTTATTATCAGTGACGGATCCAAGGGGAAGGAGACGGGGTCATGACCCCCCCCCCACCTCGTAAACAACAGAAAAATGCTAAAAGTTATTAAAAAATGAAATATATCTTAAATTCTTTCAATCCCCCTCCTCCGAAGTTTGTTCAACAATGCGAATCTCTCTGACTCTTTAAACCTCTACGCAAATCAAAATTAGGTAATTTCTGATACATCTGTGAAAATATTTCTAATCTCAAGAAATTTGAAAGTGCACTTATTCGGAAACTATGTGATCGAAACTGTTTTCCATTTTTCAATAAAAGCGAAGAATCTTACCAAAAATTCCATAAAATTTGGCATTTTAAACTAAATTTCCGGACGCGAATGCAAATTGTTCTCTCATGATGACATTTCTGTGGCTCTCAAGTCCTAAAAATTGGCTTAAAATGCTAACTTGACAACATTTCTGAATCATTCTTTGCATTTATAAGAAAATGGGAAATGCTACGATTTCTTGGTATCTCAATGAAATCTATATATATATATTAACGAATACTACTGCAAATATTTTGTATTTAGGAATGAAAATGATTTCGCGAAAGTATCAGAAAAACCGTCAGTTTTAATTTGAGAATAGCCTTCAATATAAAAATTGATCATGAAGTGGTGTAACCCCCCCCCCCCCCAAAAAAAGAGCCATGACCCCCTCTAAATTGAGTGCTGGATCCACCTTTGGTTATTATAGAGTGGATAAATTTTAGAGAATACATGTGAAAACGTCTATAATGGAATCCTGTTTTAAACGGAAAAAAATAATGGTTCCGGCGAAAGAAACACTTTAAAATTATACCTGCTAAAATGAAAAATTTCGGAATTTTTGCTGTTTTAGCAGATGTTACTACTTTTTTATTCATGATTTAGTGTACGAACCCATCGTTAGGGGGGGGGGGGGGACATTCCGACCCCACCCCCCAGGGCCGGCCCAAGGGGTGTGCGAAGTGTGCCATCGCACGGGGCGCCTAGTCGCAGGGGGCGCCAACCGGCGGTAGGAGTAAAGAGTGGCGATAAATAATTTTGGATTCTACGTTTTTTGTTTTGTTTAACATTTTCTAAAACCAGGTGTGAATCATCTGTTGGGTCTAAGTAGATCTGCTGAGCAGAGGACCTTCTTTGTGCTTAAAGGCGCTAAACTTTCACATGCAGCGATTTCTGTATTCTTTACTTGAGTAAAATACAAAGAATTTGTGATGAACATATCAGAGGAACGTAGGATTTTAGGATGCGTTCTTTAAAGAAATCCCTTTATGCTAAAGGCTCAGATTACCTTCCTTGAATTTGGAAAAGTGACACCACCTATTCAACTCTTCCGCTTCCTTATGGAGTGAAAATTTCTTTTGACTGATTAATTGCGCCGTAGCTGAGGGGCGCCAAATTTAGGAAAGCTCTAAATCGAAATTATCTCACATATTTTGACGATAAACAAAAATTGCAGACTTTTTTTCCCCTTGTGTATGTCTGGATGCATTCTTTAGTAAAATATTTTATTATGTCCGAAAAATGAAGAAAGAAAAATTTCTCTAAATGTTACTAAGGATAGCTCAAACCCATTTTGTACTTTACATGATTACGTACCTGACAGGACTCTCAAACTGATTAAATGGAGGAGAGGGCGCGCCATATTTAGGGAGGCTTTAAATCAAAATTATCTCACATATTTTGAGAATAAGCAAGAATTGTAGACCTTTTATTCCCCTTGTGTATGGTGTTTGAATGCATTCTTTAGTAAAATATTTTATTACATGCGAAAAATGAAGAAAGAAAAAGTTTCTCTAAACTCAATTTGTTCTTTACATGATTACGTACCTGAAAGGACGATCCAAATGACTAAATGGAGGGAGGGGGGGGGGGGGGGGGAGCATATTTAGGGAAGCTTTAAATCGGAATTATCTCACATATTTTGAAGATAAACAAGAATTGTAGGCTTCCCCCTCCCCTTGTATGTCGTATGTGAATGCATTCTTTAGTAAAATATTTTATTATATACGAAAAATGAAGAAAGAAAAAGTTTCTCTAAACGTCTAAACCCATTTTGTTCTTTACATGATTACGTACCTGAAAAGGGGATCCAAGTGATTAAATGGAGAGAGGGAGGCGCCATATTTAGAGAGGCTTTAAATCGGAATTTTCTCACATATTTTGAAGATAAACAAGAATTGTAGACCTTTCTTTCACCTTGTGTGTGGTGTGTGAATGCATTCATTTGTAAAATATTTTATTATATTCGAAAAATGAAGAACTAAAGAGTTTCTCTAAACTCATTTTGTTCTTTACATGATTACGCCATGTTTAAGGAAGCTTTAAATCGAAAATATCTCGCATATTTTGAAGATAAACAACTATTATATAGACATTTTTTCCCTTTATGTGTGTGTGTCTGTAATCACTACTTAACCGGAATGTATACTATATACTGTGCTTCAGATTCTGTGTTCATATCTTAATTATTTTAAAGACAAGAATTTTTTTTCTTTTTTTTCAAATGAATTTTTATAGAGATTAATGAATTTTCTAAAAATTCTCATTATGATAAGGGAATCCTTTTCAGAATTCAAAATTTTAGTGTAGTGATCATGATCATTTTTAAACCTTAAAAAATCGATTTTCTTGTTTTCGATATATTTTTTAATTTTTTAACCTATAAAAAGAGATTGCGTGAAAATATTCAAATCAGAACCGGGCCAATTTGAAGCTAATTGATAACGCATACTTTAACACAGATTCAAATTGAATTTAAACTTTGCGTGAGTTTTTACTACTTGTACACATTGTAAAAAAAAAAAAAAAATAAATAAAAAATAAATAAATAAATAAAACGTATTGAAAGATAGGTAATTTATTTTCAACATATATGGGGCATTCTCACAATCTTTTGACTTTTATGTCCCTGAATAATAATTTTTATTTTAGTACATATTCTTGCGGGTTTTTTTTTTATTTCATATACTGGGGAACATCCCATTGCATAATTGCATAACAATATTAAATAGATAAATAAGTTTTAGATGATGTTGTGGGTCCAAATACCAGGAAAACTTCTATACCGTCCCGTGTTCCTGATGCTGATTTTTAAGTTTGGAGCTGTCTGTGTAATATTGTTTCAATGAAAATAATTCGACGTAATTTTTTTCCGAAACTGGAACTCTTTTTTCACATAAATATGTAGCAAAAAATGAACCTGCACACATTTTTAGGGTTGTTATTATTTTTTAAACTCTGTCCCTGGGTTTTAGATTCTTTACCGTCCCTCTTGTAAAATTATACAGAAAATCACTTCGGATGCAGCCACAGAATATTTTCAAGTTTTTTCTCAAGCAGAAGTATGCTAGAGAAAGAAGGTCTAAAATTCTTTGACAGGAAATTTACTGCGGAATTTAAATAAGCATATAAATATCAATTTGAAGCATCGTGGCTTTATGGGTAGTCTTATCGCCCCCAAGGTTTATTACAGCAATTTTCGAGGTAAATTATTATTTTTATTAAAATTTAATCCAATGTAAATAATTGTTTCTAAAAATCAATGAACATTGTGGCTACCACTTAGTCTTAACATGATGTGCCTAAAATAGGTGGTAATTTACCTTACCGTTCCATCCACACCGTCCTATTTTTCCCACTTCGTCCCTGTTTTCCCATACCGTCCCCCTTTTTTTACCTTACCGTCCCTTCTTTAACACCCCTTTAAGACAATGTTATACCAAAATTTTGTACTAAAACTAATACATTGTTATTATTTCTTATTTGAATGTTCTGTGGGTACTATGCAAATTCATAATAAGTAAAAATTTAGAAGAAAATAAAAAGCTTTAGTGGTCAAACGGTAAGGAAAAATAAACTCGCAAGTTTAACTTAAACCTCAGTTAAATAAAAAGTTTTTCGCTGCTGACCATTTTTTCTTTATTTTGAATCATTAAAGCATTCCTCTATCAGATTAAAATGTTATTTTAGCAAGTTTAATTTCACCAGATTTTTATTCCCGAAAGTCAAAAGATTGTGAGAATGCCCCATATGTATAAAATGATGATTATAGTAAATTTTTTACCTACTTTTTTGACTACTTAAAAGGCGTAAAATTTATTTGTTGCAATTAGAACGTGTTTTCTGTATGTGATACACCTTTAAAAAGCACAATCTAACACCCCCCCACCCTCCCCCCCCCCACCACCACCAAAAAAAACGAAACAACAAAAAAAAAGAAAACGCGTCGTTTAACTGACACAAACATTGTTAGAGTATGTAGGTATAATCATTTTATAATATACCTATATTCCAAAGAAATGATGATCTATCTGCAAACTATTATTATTATTATTTTCAATGTATATAAATAGCAAAAACACAGTTTTGGGGAAACATACCCAGAGTTATCAATCGGAGTCTGCGTTACAGTCTTGCATTTTTAATTTCAAATTGATCTGTTTATAATTCGAATATTCTTATGTGGTTTTTGTTTTGCTTTTTAAAGAATTTAAAACTATCACGACTCACCAAATATAAAATTAATACATGCTACTTATTAGTACTACTCTGTGGAACAATGGAACAATAAAGCAGGTGTATGGATTCCCTAGTTGCTTGGCAACTTTACATCCAGGCTAAGAATATATCGTGTTACAATGCAATGGGAGCCTTAGAAAAAAGAGCGTTTAAACGCGGCTAGTAGCCACGAAAAAGAGAAATTAAAAGCTAAGAAGATAGACAATTTTTAAGAGTATATTCCAAATAATAAACATAACTATTCTAATAAAATTTCTTCTTTCAATAAATTAATTATTGTTATTGTTGTCCTATACCATGGTATAATGAATGGCGTTTAATTTTTGGATCACAATGTTACATATTGAGATTGATATTCATTATAAAATTCAGATTTCAAAGATAGAATTAAATATGGATATGTTTATCTATTTTATAGTCTTTTTAAATAATATCTTAAATAATTAAGAATAGCATGTGTAAAAGTTTATGAACGAATAATTTACGAATATTTTAAAAATTGTGTGAAAAAAGTCAATAATTTGAACAGGTATGATGTTGGGGGGGGGGGGGGCGCCCATGAGAATGTTCGCACAGGCGCCAAAATTGTCTTGGGCCGGCCCTGCCACCCCCTTGGCTACGCCACTGTTGGCAGAACGGTGATAGGCAGATGACCGTCCTGCTTGATACTATTTTCTTATTTTGGACAAATCTAAAAAGTTAACATGTAAAAAAAAAGAAAAAAAAATTGCCGTTTTAGCAGAAGTTACTACTTTTGTTATTCATGATTTAGTGTACGGACCTATCGTTAGAGGGGACCTTCCGACCCCACCCCCTTGGCTAAGCCACTGTCGGCAGACGGTGATAGGCAAATCACCGTCCTGCTTGATACTATTTTCTTATTTTTGACAAATCTAAAAAGTTAACATGTAAAAAAAAGAAAAAAAAAATTGCCGTTTTAGCAGAAGTTACTACTTTTATTATTCATGATTTAGTGTACGAGCCCATCATTTGGGGTGAGATTCAGACCCCACCCCCTTAGCTACGCCACTGTCAGCAGAACAGTGATAGGCAAATCACCGTCCTGCTTGATACTTATTTCTTATTTTGGACAAATCTTTAAAAAAAAAAAAAATAGATTTTTGGAAGGCAATAAAATCGAGTAAAACTGTTAAATCATAAATTTTAGCAATTTAATCACGTATTTCCAAGTGAAATCAACCGTAATCAAGTGTAAACAGTTGTAATCTAGGTGTAATCAGGTATAATCACATGTAATCTAGGTGTAATCAGGTATAATCACATGTAATCTAGGTGTAATCAGATATAATCACATGTAATCATAGAAATCAGCTGAATCAGCTGTAATCAAGGTGATTCCGTAATCTCGTACACGATTTCTCCCATTGAGAGACCCCTCGCCTGAACTTTACCCATCTCGTATTTTAATTTTTCGGAGGGTATTTACCCGCAGAGGCTTCGCCACTCATGGTTGTAGGTAAAGTCCAAAAGGGAGGAATGTCTTCAAGTGAGTCCATTTACATTGACTCCTACAATCGTCCAGACGCAAATCTCCATGTTACAGCTGGTTAAGTGGGTTGCCACAGTTTGGACAAAAACTTTCAATCTAAGTAGAACTAGAAGAGAGCAGCTGACGTCACTAAGCACGAAAGCGAGGATAACAAGAGAGACAGGCTACCACCGTGCATTCCACGCACCCTTTTTTCAGACCGCTGGAGTCACGTGATGCTCGAATGCGCCAATGAAGGTATGCGAAAAGAGCATTACGTCACTCTAGCGGTCTGAAAAAAGACACGTGGGATGCACCGTGGTGGCGGTAGCCTGCTTTTTTCGTTAGCCTCGGGACGAAAGTGAGACTAACGAAAAAGACAGGCTACCGCTGCGTATCCCACGTCTTTTTTTTTACAGGCCGCTAGAGTGAAGTGATCAATGGCGGATCTAAGGGGGAGCGATCGCCCCCCCCCCCCCTTGGGCAAGTAAAGGGTTTGAAAAACGGCATTATGCATCCTCACGAGAAATGACTTGAGGCGAAGCTCGAGAGCGGCGCGACCCGTCCCGGGTCGCGCCAGTTTAATCCGCAAGACTCGTGCTGGGCCAGGTCTTCCCTCTTTTAGAGGCGGGCCGTGTCCTGATCTTAAATTTTTCTGCAGATTCGGGTCTGGCCAGACTTTTTCTTCCAGGTCGAGCCTGGCCTGGACTTCATTCTTCCTAGAGGTCTGCACTGGCCGAAATTTCCAAGTCGGGCCTCGACCCGGAATAAAAGCTAAACGTTCAGTCCGTGTCAGTCCTTATGATAAGCGTTACTGGCCCGATCGCGACCTGTGCACTCCTCTAAATTCCGACTGTCTGTCTGTCTGTATGTGACACAAATTTTGTTGGCGCTCTATCTCAAGAACTAATGCGCAGAATTTAATAAAAATTTATATTCAGGTAATCCCTGATATAGATTGGTGGATTAGTTTTTGGTGCAAATCGCCCAGCAGGTGGCGCTGCTATCTAGCATTTTGCAGGATTTCCGCAAAAGCTCTATCTCAAGAACTAATGCACGGAATTTTATAAAACTTCAGATTCCGTTAGTCCTTGACATGAATGGATGCTGTTTACGTTTTGGTGTAAATCGCCCAACAGGTGGCGCTGCTATGCTGCATTTTGCTGGATTTACACTATTTTTGCAGTAGCTCTATCTCAAGAACCAATGCACACATTTTCATCAAACTTCGGATTTAGTTAGTTCTTTATATGGAATGATGCTGACTACGTGTTTGTGTAAATCGCCCAATAGGTGGTGCTGCTGTGCTGCATTTTGAGCTATTTTCTCAATAGCTCTATCTCAAGAACTAATGCACGAATTTTCATCAAACATCAGATTTAAGTATAACTTGATTAATATTGCCGCTGATTATGTGTTGTTGCAAATCGCTCAACAGGTGGCGCTTCTATGCTGCATTTGTCATGATTTGCGCAATACCTCTATCTCAAGAAATAATGCACGAATTTCCCTCACACTTCATATTCAGTTAGACGTTGACATAACTTGGTGATAATTAGGTTCTGGTGTAAATAACCCAATAGGTGGCGCTGCTATGCTGCATTTTGCTGGATTTACACGATTTCAGTGACAGTCATACCTGGAGAACTAATGCACGGAATTTCATATTTTTAGAATTCTCATGATGAACACAGATTGGCACTGAGATAGTGAATTTTGAAGTATTGACATGTATGAGATAGAAGAAAGTTTTGTGATGGCCACAACATACTAGTTCCTTGTAGAGCTTTAAAATTGTGATTTTCTTTTATCATCCGTTTCTTTCATTCTAAACTGATTTTTTAACTGGATTTTCATTTGAATGTAATTGTCTCATATTTTTAAGTAGTGTTTATGTACATAATTGCCTAAATAGTCCTTAATAATATCGTTTTTATGTATTCATGAATTTGGAACATAATCTGAAAATAAAATATGAGCATAAGTAAGTGTGGTGTGCTTTATGAATAGTTTTAAAGACAAAATGCAGGCTGTGCTGGAGTCGATATTTTAGCTTTTATACCGGGCCGGGCGATAATTTTTTTGTGCGGGTTGGACCTGGACTTGGGCCAGAAAATTTCAGCCCGGTGAAACCTCTAACTGACATATCGAAGGCCGCTTTATTTTTTTTTAAATGCTTCTTTCATCCATCATCCCATAGCTAATGAACATACAGGGTGTCCCAAAATGCACTGGCTGATTTTAAAATTCAATAATTTGAAAATGGTGGCAGCTATTAAAACAAATACTTGCAGGAGAGTTATGTAAGAAGTCAAGGAGCAGGGGTGATTATGTTCCGAATTTTCCAAAAATTTTACCCTCTCGCTGCGCATCCCGCGATTTCCACGGCCAACGTAAAAGTAGCAAAATTTGCACAACCCGCGATTTCCACAGCAAATCTTTTTTTTTTTATGATCTAATTCTATTAAAAAAAAAAAAAAAAAAAAAAAAAAAAAAAAAAACTCTTTCACAAAGGTTTCGGGCATATTTTAACTCTAAAATATATGAAGATTTGAAATATGTAATAAAATAAATGCGCAATTTTTGAAGCTATTTTGCTTAAAAATACGCGGCGAGAAGGTTAAGGCGTTCGGTTCAGAAAATTAAAAAAAAATCATCAATGCTTAAATTCGGACATAAAAATAGTCACGAATTTTGACAAATGGTCGTCATAAAAAATCTATTTCGTCAATCTAAAAATAACTTCAATTCCTCCAAAGGATCACGGAAAAAGCGCAAATTTTGTCAAAAGGACGACGAAAAAGAGTGAATTTGTTCAAAGAGACGCCGAAAAAGCGCGAATTTGGTCAAAGGGCCGCTGAAAAAACGCGAAATTCTTCAAATGATCGAGAAAAAAGTGAGTTTCGTCAAAGGGCAGCAGAAAAAACTTAAATTTCGTCAAAGGATCGCGGCAGAAAACGGGAATTTTGGCAAATGGCCACAAAAAACCACGAATTTCGTCAAAGGTTTGCGAAAAAATGCAATTTTTATCAAAGAATCGCGAAAGAAGCGCGAATTTCATCAAATGGTCGCGAAAGAAACGCGAATTTCATCAAAGGGTCGCGAATTTGGTCAAAGAGTCGCGAAAAAACTCAAATTTTGTCAAAGGATCGCGGATAAAACTCGAATTTCGTCAAAGGATTGCTGAAAAACGCGAGTTTTGTCAAAGAGTAGTGGAAAACGCGCATTTTGTCAAAGAGTCGTGGAAGAAATGCAAATTTCACCAAAGAGTCGTCGAAAAAATACAGCGGTCTCTTTAGAAAACAGCACACATATATATATCTATATGTTTATTATTATAGATATCGTTTTTAATCTGAAATAATATACTGAACTAACTTTTGAAGAAACGGGTTAACACAAACACAGCTTGCGAAAGAATCTGCACTCAGCGACTCAGCCTGAAATTGACCCGAATCGAAAACAGTTAACCCGACCTGCAACAAAAATAATTAGTGCCAGGATTGAATCCCCCCCCCTCTCTCTACTGTAACCTTTCAGAAAATTTGCTTTGAATTTCAGATTTTTTTTTTTTATTATTATTTATTGGGAATCACCCCTAATCTGGAGTTTTTTTTTTTTACTGCGATTCTATATTTTAATTTAAAATAGCAACGATAGAGGGCGCTGCAAGCAATAGACGCTAAATCTGTGCCCGGAGGAGGAAGGCCAGAAATTGGGACCCGATTTAACAACTATTGATTGCAGCGCCATCTATCGCTGCTATTGTAAAGTAAAATCAAGAATTGCAGCAAAAAATCTCCTGACATCTTACATAACTTGCAAGATTTTTTTTAAATGGCTGTCATCATTTGCAAGTTATTGAATTTTAAAATCAGTCAGTCCATTTTGGGACACCCGGTATGTTTTTTGATAAGTTTCAAAGCATTCTTTACTGAATTACAACTGATCTTAGATATAAAGAGACAAGCAGTTTTATACCAAATTAGTACATTTTACATAATCCTGAAGATTAAAAAGTATCCCTAAATAACTATTTGGACGTGTCCGTTATGGAGCTTTTACTGTATATTGTTTTTATCTTCAAAAATATTTAGACTTACTTTTCAAAAATCGGGTCAACCCGAACCCTTCTCGCAATAGTGAAAACCCAATCCGAAACTGACTCAAGCCCGAAATAATGTATGTCAATCTAACCTAAACCCAGCGCGCTAGGCGCAGCTAAAAAGTAGAAGTCAACCCGACCCGCAGCAGAAAAATAGAAGTCAACTGGGCCCAAACCCAACTCGCAGCAAAAAAGTAGAAGTTAACCGGACCCGCAGCAAAAAGTAGAAGTCAACCGGACCCAAACGCGACCCACAGAGAAAAGGAGAAGTCAACCCGACCTGCAGCAGAAAACTAGAAGTCAACCGGGCCCAAACTCGACCCGCAGCAAAAAAGTAGAAGTTTACCCGACCCGCAGCAAAAAATAGAAGTCAACCGGACCCAAACGCGACCCACAGAAAAAAGTAGAAGTCAACCCGGCCTGCAGCAGAAAACTAGAAGTCAACCGGGTCCAAACCCGACCCGCAGCAAAAAGTGGAAGTCAACCGGACCCAAACCCGACCCTCCGTGAAAAAAATTAGTCGCGACCCGCGCATCAGATTGGAGTCTCCAAATTTCTAAAATCGCCCCCCCCCCCCCTTGAGGACCCTCCAGATCCGCCCTTGGAAGTGATGCTCTTTTCTCACACCTTCATTGGTGCATTCGAGCATCACGTGACTCCAGCGGTCCGTTAAAAAAGATATGTTGAATGCACCGCGGTAGAGGACGAAAGCGAGGCTAACCAAAAAGACATGCTGCTACACTACCTTCCGCATTAGACCTGTAGAGTCAAGTGATACTTTTTTCGAGTATCACATGACTCAACATGTCTGAAAAAGAGACACACCGCGGCAGCTAGTCTTTTGTGTTAGCCTTGGTTCGAAAGAAGATCTGGTTGGTGTAAAAATAAGGATAAATTTGTCTGATTGGTTTATTGTCGGATAAATTTTATGCAAAAAATGCAAACGCAATCCACATTACAAAACTTCGAGATACTCGCTTAGACAATGGACCACCCTAACGTCATGACGAATTCTCCCCCTCCCCCCCCCCCCAAGCTTACTTCTGGGAAATTTTTGCGTTTACTAACTATAGAATAACGCTGATTTCTGTTTGCTTTTTTTGTCTTTCAGTTGCAAAATGGTATAGTGTCTTGCTGTAGCTATGAGTTCATGAAATGCTTTTACACTGGACATTCAAGTTGATTTCGGGAAAATATGAATTTTATGGAATTTTTATTATACAGTATTACCTCGACTTAAACCAGTACAGTAAATCGTTCCAAGATTAGCGACGTAAGTCGAGGTATATTTAGATAAGCAAAAAAGTATAAGTAATAAAAATTCTCCAAAATCTAATGAACATATTCTATTGCATTTATGATTTATGTTACATATATTTAACATTAGCAAAAACACGTTTGCAACACAAGAATTTGGAATAAATTAATAAGCTGTTAACTTACAATTTATTGTTCTTCTAGCTGACCCGTTCGGGTCTTTGAGGATGCAAAAAAATCTTGCAATGAAGTTTGAGCTGACAAATTTTTCTTTTAGAAGCTCTTTGTAACAGGAGAGCTTTCTAAGCTTTTTCTGGTGACTTTCTTTATTTGTTTGTCACTATCACTCGACTGTCGTGGGAAAGTTTCCTTTCATAGAGCCAAAAGTCTTCAAAAAGTTCAAAGTAACTCTTAATTAAGGAATTTCTTTTACAGTCCAGACAACGCAACTGCGGGGTAACGTAAAAAAAAAAAAAAAGTTAGGATACTACTGTATATTAATTTCATTTTCATCAAAAAAATGTTTCCGACTTAGAAATAATTCCTCCAAATGTGCATAAGCGTAATTTTGATTTTCCTTTTTTATTTAGTTTTGCTGCCTTCGTAAGTGCTTCAGTCTTATAGCAATCCTGAGTTTCGCTCACTTTTTTATTGCAATTGTATTTTAGTTTTGATAATGCACCAACTTTTTTATTTACCAATATTCAATCTTCATGAATATTTTACTGTGAAATAAACGAGTTTCAGCTGACGGTACCCCTATGTCTATATATCTACAATGACACATTCACATGGATCCAAAGGTCTTACAATAACTCTTAAAATTTCTTAAATTAAAATATTAAAAAAATAATGTTATTGAAATATTAATTTGTTCTAATGGTATTTTTTTAATAGCAGTAACAAAATTATTTCATTGCAGTGGAGGAGAGAGAGAAATAGGTAAATGATCTCATTTTTTCATTGAAAGTGAAAGAAAACCATGGAAGAAATTTAAACCTCTTTGCATTCATTTGGACAATTATTATTTCCTATAAATTTGTTTCAC
Organism: Maratus speciosus; assembly: GCA_963932465.1. NCBI lineage: Eukaryota > Metazoa > Arthropoda > Arachnida > Araneae > Salticidae > Maratus > Maratus speciosus. The sequence continues at coordinate 325,799,590 of OZ010793.1, forward strand.
TAGAATTATATATATATATATGTGTGTGTGTGTGTGTGTGTGTGCAATAATAAAAATTTTTGCCCTTTTTTCTTAGTAAAACTATTCCAAATTCTTAATATTTTTCCTTTTTTACCTATCTTTAATAATGTCTTTTGTGTCTTATTTCATGCATTTAAATTTGCGTATTCTTTTATTATTCTGAAAACCTTAATCCATTCGTCTAATCTTATGAAAACCATTAAATTACTTTTTCATTTTCTTCTAAAACTAAATTCTTTTTCTTTCGAATATTTTTTAAGAGCATTTGTTCGATCATGTTCTTTACCTACAGTTCCATGCGCCCGCCAGCATTTAATGGCGCTTTAATTTTGATGCCGTATAAAGAGTTCATTATCGACGTCATCCCCTTCCCATTGAATCGTAGCCTGTTTTCTGTCCCATTCCTCCCCATCTCTCTGCTGGCGTTGGTTCTCCACTTTTCTGTATCCTTCCGCACCCTGTTGCTTGGAGTACATATATCGTTACATCGGCGAGGAGCGAGAGAATTTACGTTTTCCGGTTGTTTATATAATCTACGTCGCTTGGAGTGAACGATTCTAATGTGTAGATCCTAATCTTGTAACATCTTAAGTTTTATGAAGTGGATGATCGATTATTGAGAGTTGATGAACAAGCTACTGGGAATTGATACTGGGATTGGTTAGATATGTTTTTGTCAAATAAACCAGTTTAAAGTTACGATGACTCTATTCATTATGTGATGGGAAATGTCTCAATGTTTATGAAGCCTGTCTTACTCGCCACCCTGACTGCAATCTGATATTTTCATGATAACGGATGGTTGGCCTTGATTACTCTGTTTTACTTCGAGATATACTAGTGTCGCCGAAATGTCTCAAAAGTCGATAGCAAAATGTCGCATATATATGGTATAATTTTTATTATTATTATTAATTTAATGCGTCTGAAGGATTTAAAAGAAAAAAGAAAATATAATTTAGTTGACTAATTATTTTAATCGTTAATTAATCACAATTTAATTTAAATAAATCAATTAATATTTATCTGATTAAAAAAATTTATCTAAATTTGCATAACGTAATTTAATTTCAAAACAATATATACAGTCAGCCCCACTTAATCAGGTAATGGATAATAGCATACCCCGCTTATATGCATAGAATACCGTGGAACAGAAATGGTCCCCATAAAGTTAATGTTAAATATACTTGTTTTATCGCATAACAATCCCCGGTTAATCGCATAAAATATCCACAGTATAGTAATTCAGATTTTGTGAATTCCTGTTAAGGCGATGAATGGAAAAAAAATTAAGAAATTTGTAATAATGGTTTGTTATCTATAAAATCGAAGAACAGAAATCTTTCGTGAAAGAATAGACTTTATTAAGTTGATTTTGAAAAAATGTGATTTTCTTTTAAAGATTCCCATACATGTAGCGACTCAAGATGCTGGCTGTACTTCTTTGAAAATCCTGGAATTGGGGGGGGGAAATACAATAGGGGTGGTCAAGAGAATAAAAGAACAATATTTTTTAGCACCGGAAGTGGAGAAATGCAGTGTCCGAAGGTGGAAAAAACAAACTTCCATAAAGGATTTTTTTGTAGGCAACAAATCAAAGATAAATTGGAAAATAATAAAAAATAAAATTAATTTATTCAGAAATTTATTGATTTTCAAAGGTATGATTTAAAAACAATTTTTTTTAATTATTTAATTTTAATCTTAACTTGAATTACATAAATAATAATGAAAAATTAAACCATGTAACCATAAAAGTGTTATAATATATTATACTTTAGAATATATAATATTATATAGAGTAATAATAAACTATTGATTAAATTATTATTATTACAATAATTAATTTTTAAATTATTGTTTAAATTGTTATTGTCCATTTATTATATCTCTGGTACATAATGAAATTATAACCAATACAGATAACATTAATTGCTGCCCTCGCTTAAATGCATACCCCGCTCAATTGCATACAATTCAAAGGAACCAATTGTATGCAATTAAACGGGGCCGACTGTATTTAGTTAATTAATTATTTTATTAGTTATGAATTAATTTAATTGATTACGTTTGGAAGACATTATAATTTATTTGATTAATTAATTATCTATTAACAAAAATTTAATCATTAGACTTTTTTAAATATTTATTTATATTTTTAAGTTTTATTTTTGCAAAAGAAGGGTTTTATTTTTGACTTCAAAATAATTATTAAAAAATTCATCAATTTATTTATTTACTAGTTGACCCGCATGGTGTTGTCTGAGCCCGTGATAATAATCTTAAATGTACCTAAGTGTTAAATGATTTAATATTTTAAACGGGAATCTTAGTAAAAATGAGGGCTTGCAAGAAGTGTTCTATTTTTTTTTTTTTTTTTTTTTTTTTTACTATTATTGAATACTTTAAACTTTAAAAAAATATATTTCTTATTGTCCAAACTTTTTGAAATTTCCATATATTTAAAAAAAAAAATGTTTCTGATTCCGAACCTTGTGTATAATTTCCATGCTAAAATGCTGACATTTAGTGGTAAAAGCACTGCAGATCAAGAGCAAAAAAGCACATGTGTATTTACAGTTTAAGCAACCAACCAGAAAAAAATCTTGAAAAGACTTCCAGAAACACATTTTTTTGCAAAAATTAATATTAATATTTTTTAAAACAGAACACGTCTTTTAAAAGTTGAATGTATGCTTGTTAAGCATGTGTGACTTTTTATTTATTTATTTTTGTTTCGTATTTCAATTAAAATTTGCGGCCGGAAAACGTTAAACATTGCAAAAAAAAAATCTTAAAAACAAATACCGATAGTAACTATAAAAACATTAGTTTCAATTCCTATTTTACTTTTCATCAAAAAATTTATTTTAAAATGTACATGTTACTATAAGATAAAAATTACAAAATGGTCACTTTGCTCGCCTAGGCTGGGCAAAGTAGCCAGAATAGGTAAATGACAAATCATATTGATTCAGGATGTATATTTAATCAACACAAGTTCAAGTAACACACACAAAGAATAAGTACAGTAGAACCTCTTTTATCCGAAACTCTTTTAACCGAAACTCTCGGTTAACCAAAACCAATTTTTAAAGCTTTTTTTTATTATTATTATCACATTCCTTGTGTACAAAATCCATTTTGAAAGCTTTTTTTTTTTTTTTTAAACTATCATATTCTTTGTATGGAAGCGGTCCTTTCCGAGCATTGAGTACATATAAATATTTTTGATCTCCTTTCTTAGCGAATTTCTTCCGTAAGCTGCGGAGTGGAATGAAGAAAACAAACAAATTAGCAATTCTGAAGCTTTTGAATGTTTTGCAAAAGGTTTTGGCAAAAGGCTGGAGCAGCAGAAAGACTGTGATACTGGTGAACTAATAATATTAAAAAACTCCGAGACAGAGCTTCAAAGCAAAGGCAATCGAAACTGCGACAAACAAAACATTTTTTCAAACCCTTGTGATATATGTAAAAGGTACTTAATTTCCAAATTAAAATTCAGGTAATTTATTCTTATTTCTATTTTGATATTGCTTTATTTTTATTAAGCACTTGTTACCATAATAAGAAATATATTGCATATATTTCTCCATAATCTTAAAATTGAAGCCTTCTCGATTATCCAAAAATTTCGATTTTCCGAAAGAGGGTCGGGCCCTGTTACTTCGGATAATCGAGGTTTTACTGTATTATGTTTTGTAATATTTTAAGTATTAAAGTGTTACAAGATAAAGTAAACAGTAATGAGTATCAGTATAGTATGACGAATTGGACAAATATGTGTCCCCAGCAGACATGCAGACTGCAAATATTGAATAAGGCTTTTTCAGCAGAAGTTATTGACCCAACCTGTCTTCTTTTTTCACAGAAAATACTTTTGAGTATTATTTTGTTATGAACAATGAATAAAAAATTGTTTCCAGACCTCTTTCGGATACTTTATCCTGAATGACACCATTACAAAAACTATGTCCTAGCATCTAATCCACATGACTTAGTGTTTCCAAACACACACCAATTAAAACGTTATTTCACACTGATCAAACTGCATAACAGCAAATAATTATAACACTACATATTATTTAACTATAATCAAAAAATTACACCACGTGCCTAAAATAAAAAATGCAAAAAGAATGACAAAATGAGTTCAGAACTAGAAAATCATAGCTTTTTGATTCAAAATTGCAGACAATAGTACTGTCATCTGTGATGAGTGGTTCACCCACTGCCTGGTTCACACAGGGGCACTATACAATGGATGTTTTTTTTTTTTTTTTTTAAATTTCTGAAGATGATGTTGATTTTTAAACATCGCAGAAGAAAAACGATATTTACAAAAGGGAGGTTTTTTTTAAACAGTTAATTTTCATATTTTTCAAAACTGACAGTGGCATTCGAACAGAAAATGAATGTAAATAATTTCTGATATTTTTAGTTTTTTCATATAATGATCAGAAGCATGGATGCAGATTTTTAAAGATTGCAGAAATCATAAAAACATACGCATGGCTCTCTGGAAACATTTTTTTGAAATGGTTAACACTGATATATTTTTTACCAAATTACAGCGTTTTAAATATAAAAGTATGATTTTTAATTTGCTGTAATGGGTTTTTCTGTGTAAGTAAAGCTTAGCTAATGCCACTAAAGGCAAGAGACAATCTGACTGATGTTTGAGTTTGTATGGTTGACAGAAAAAAAAGAAGACTGATTGTCAGGAGTTTTTGTTTGTAAACATGCACTTTCCTTATTTTGATTAGTTAAGAGCATGCCGGTTTCGAAATTGGGAGAAGGGGACATAAATTCAACTTTTCTTAATTTTTTTGAAAGGGTTGTGCCGTGTCCTAAGAAGGCGGTAGCGATGGTCGAGGGTGTTAATCTTCGAAGGCTTAGCAAATTATATTCTCTTAGAATATGATAACATAAAATTTATTTTATAACACAGTAAAAAATATTCTGGAGTAATGATAAGTTGCTATGTACACAACAATGTAAAATTTGTTGAACAAAGTTTATGTAACAGAAATAGTGTCTATGAGAAGGTGGCAGCAAGTCTATTAAGTCCACAGGCATTGCATCACTTGAACGGAAAGCGCTGGTCTTGTCTCCGAGATAAAGACCTCCTTTTTCCGCGACGGCACCCTGGTGCCCTGTCGCCGCTGGTTCGAGTATCATTCCCCGGTATTAGGGATCGTAAAGTCCGGCCCTTTCGGCCTTCAAAATCTTCCACTCCAAAAGTCGCTCTTCCAACTCCAGCCAAAATCTAATCTCTCCTCCGCATCCTCTCGTATATATCTCTCAATTATCTTCCTCTAAAAACAATAGTGAGTTTCTCAGCCACTAACTGTCCGTTCTTTTTAAGAACCTCCCAGGGGCCTTTACTGTTGTCTCCTGAGTGGACATCTTAAGAAACTCCTCTTTTGCACGTGGATCCTGCGATTATATGCTCTCGTGAGAACGTATGCGAGTTCTCTTCCCACGCTCAAAGATCAAAAAAGTGCCGGCTGCTCTTTAGCATTAGCAAACTGTCACCGATTGTCAAATGTCCAAGAGCGATGGTGACTGAGTAGTTTCTTTCATCTTGCCGTGCGTCTTACTGGACTTTAACATATTTTTACTCTGTTTTAGAAAAGCATTAGTTCTTTCTATATGGCGAATCTGATATAGTTCAGATCTTTACAACCACCCCCCTGTTTGATAAAGTGTATATTTTAATTATACCAACAGATGTCGCTACATTGCAGATATATCAAAATGTCTGTACTAGAAATATATAAGCTATGAGAAAAAGACACGGCCCTTTAAAATTGTAGTTATTTTCTAAGCTGTGTGAAAAGGACATTGTCTTTGGTTTTAGTTTTGGTTCGAAGTTCTACTTCGAGAATGTGCTGTTAATAAGTTTTAGTTTAGATTTTTATGTGTATTGTGATCCGAGCTGTGTCCGGAATTGAGTGTGGTGAGATTGTATACAATAAACGGTATTTTTAAACAAGAGAATGAGAAATTTAATCAGAGTAAGAGTGCATTTATTATAATTCCGGGCCAAAAGCGATTCATATTATGGTCCGTATTCATTGCCGGAGAAAAACCAGGAGAGTGATATAAATATTTACTGCGATCGTTATAAAAGTGATAAAGATCAACATGTCATCGTTTAAGTGCTTAAGCGGCAAAAAGTGTGAATCACAGCTGCGTGTTTTGATCTTGTGTTTTCCTTTTTCGCTCATGGATTAATTATTTTAAAGAGTCAAGAGGGGTAAGTGCATACCCATTTAATTTATATATTTTTTGTCAAAATGAGCTTGAAAGAGTTGAAAGAGCTTAAAGCTAAAAAGAAAACAAATAAAACTAGTTTGACGAAATTAAAAGACAGATTGTCAGGTTCTGAACTAGAACCAAGTGAACTACTTCTCATAAAGGAGAAACACAATAAGCTGGTTCTAACTTTTTCTGAATTATTTGACGCGATTTATAAAGCATGTAAAGAAGATGAAATTGATGATTTTATCAAAGAAAACGAGGAAATAAATGAGTCATTAGAGAATTTAGAATTTGAACTCAGCAAAAAGCTTTCAAAAACAAAATTTCAGAATGTTAATTTGGAAAATGCGTCAAAGGCTGAAAATAATATAAAATTGCCGAAGTTGACTCTTCCGATATTTACAGGAAATTTGCATGAGTGGCTTTCTTTTAAAGATATATTTAAGGCCACTGTACATGATAACTCAAATTTATCAGGGGCAATGAAATTACAATATTTAAAATCTTCATTGAAGGGAGATGCTTTTAGAATTATTCAATCCATTTCAATTGTGGACGCTAATTATGAAGTTGCATGGTCGCTTTTAGAGGAACGGTATTCAAATTCGAGAGAACAAGTTTACGCGCATTTAAAACGTTTTATAAATATTCCTGTTATTCAGAATGAGTCCCCAACAGCATTATTAAATTTAATAGATATTACAAATGAGTGCACTAGGTCAGAGATTTTAGAACAAAAAGTTGAGGGGTTTTCTACTACCATGTTTGCTTACATTTTAGCTCAAAAATTAGATGCAAATACAAAAATGTGGTGGGAAAGACATCTTAAGCGGGATAATTTACCAAGTTTAACTCAGTTGCTAGAATTTTTGAGAGACCACGCGCGTACACTAAGTGCGTCCAAACAAGTAAATACAAAACGAAATTTTCAAAACGAAAGCCATACAAGGCATAGCTTTTCAAAGGTGACTTCCATGGTTACGGGGTTAAATGAGAAAAATATGCGCAAATGTGTTGTATGTAGCCAGGAAAATCACAGTGTTTTTAAATGTCCAAAATTCCAAAAATTTAATGTACAGGACAGAGTAGAATTTGTTAAAAAACATAATTTGTGTTTCAATTGTCTTTCAGAATACCACTGCGTCCAAAAATGTAATTCGACATTTTCGTGTGCCAAGTGTCATAAAAGGCACAATGTACTTCTTTGTTTTGATAGGCGTGAGAGAAATTCCGCTGCAATGGGAAACACAAAAAATTCCAGCGATAAAGAAGCGCCAAACTCACTGGCAGCGAATGAAGGTAGACAAACATTAAATGCTGACGCGATACCCTTTGAGATAAATAACCAAATTCAGAATTTCGCTGGTACTGCGAATGTGAGATCTAGTAATGTTAAAACAGTTCTTCTTTCCACTGCGGTTGTTTATATGAGAGATAAATTCGGAAATAAAATTCCGGTGCGTGCCTTATTGGACAATGGATCAATGAGCAATTTTTTAACTTTGCAGTTAGTTGAAAGATTAGGAATTCGCAAAGAAAAAAATAATGTTTCGGTATCGTGTTTAAGTGGATCCTCAGTGGCAGTAAAAAATAAAACAACAGCCTTTATCAGTAATAATTCGGGAGATTATAGTCGGGAGTTAGATTTTCTTATTATACAAAAGATTTCGCAAATTATGCCCTCAAAATATATCAATATTTCAGAGCTAGAAATTCCAGAGTCAATCATTCTGGCTGATCCTGAATTTAATAGGCCAGGAAAAATCGATCTTTTGCTAGGTGCGGAAGTATTTCTAGAACTGATAAAGGTGGGTCGTATGAATGTACCAAATTCTAAATTAATACTGCAAAATATGGTGTTTGGTTGCATAGTGAGTGGGAGTGTTAATGACTGTAGCGGTCAGGAGCAAGTACATTGTGGGTTAGTTAATGAAACAGATTTAAATTTCGAAATGAGAAAATTTTGGGAAATAGAACAAGTAGAGGATACCGCACCATTGAGAAATACCGAAGAAAAAGCATGCAATACCCACTTTATAAACACACATCAGAGAGACATATCAGGCAAATTCATAGTACAAATGCCCTTGAAAAAGGATCCTAGTTCATTGGGAGAATCAAAACAATTTGCGGAAAATAGATTAAATTCACTTTGGAATAGGCTAGTTAAAAATCCAAATCTCTTAGAGTTATATTGTGCATTTATGTCTGAGTATAGAGAATTAGGCCATATGGAGGAAGTAGAGGAGCCAAATGAGTCGATACATGCAAATTACCTTCCTCATCATGGTGTCTATCGACCAGATAAAAGTTCCACAAAACTAAGAGTTGTCTTCAATGGCTCACATGTAACTTCTTCCGGAGAATCTCTAAATTCTATACAATTGAATGGAGGTGTCATTCAAGATGACTTGTTCAGCATAATACTTAGATTTCGTACACATCGTTATGCCTTTACGGCAGATGTGAAAATGATGTATCGCATGATACTTATTGATAAGAGTCAACGTGATTTACAACGCATAGTTTGGAAAGATACTGTAAATGGTGAGGTGAAACACTACAGACTGTGTACTGTTACGTATGGAACGACTAGTGCCCCATATTTAGCAATGCGATGTCTTAAACAGCTTGGTATAGACGGTGAATCCCAATTTCCGTATGCTTCAGCTGTGGTGCAGTCGGATTTCTACATGGATGACGTATTGACTGGTGCAGCTGATTTAGAATCGGCTAAGAGACTGCAAGCTGAACTTATTCAATTGGTAAGTACTTGCGATATGAAGTTACACAAATGGTTCAGTAACCATCCAGAATTAATGGAGCCAGTGTGTAAATCTGAGAACTACACTTTTGAGAAAATGAGTGAAACTAAAGCCTTAGGAATTTGTTGGAAAGCCCATGACGATACGTTTACTTTTAGTGTATCGTTCAGTGATCAAACTAAGGTGACTAAGAGAAGTGTTCTGTCAAATATCGCTCGCATATTTGATCCATTAGGATTGCTAGGTCCAGTGTTGACGAGAGCAAAGATTTTCTTGCAAAGACTGTGGCGACTAAACATTGATTGGGATGATACTCTACCCAAAGCGGAACTTGATGATTGGTTGCAGTTCCGAGAATCGTTAACGGCCATCAACAACGTAAGTGTTAGTAGATATATTTTTACAAACGATCCAGTGCAATTTAAAATTTGTGGATTTGCAGATGCGTCTGAAAAAGCATACGGTGTAGTTTTGTATGTTGTTTCTTCAAATTCTTCAGGTGAACAAACTTCTCAGTTGCTCTGCAGTAAAGGTCGAGTTTCACCGATCAAAACAATCACCATCCCACGTTTAGAACTGTGTGCTGCAGTTTTATTAACAAAATTGATGGTAAAGGTTTCCAAAATCTTAAAGGTTCCTAAAGAAGCTATCTACTATTATTCAGACAGTACTATTGTGTTGTGCTGGCTTCGAAAACAACCATGTTATTTAAAAACTTTTGTGGCATCGCGCGTATCTTCAATTCAAAATCTTTCTGACATTAACCATTGGGGTCATGTGGCATCTGCTGACAATCCTGCTGATCTCGTGTCTCGAGGTGTGGATCCCGACAAACTTTTTCAGGAAAACTTATGGTGGCATGGTCCCCATTTCCTAACCCAACGAACTGAGTATTCTTCAAATAGTTTTGAACTGGAGCAAAGTGATAAGGACTTATATTCGTGTGAACTTAAAAATACTGTTTCAGAAACTTCATTATTAATTACGGACTGTGCACCTTTTATTGACAATTTTCTGCAATTAAGTAATAATTATGCTAAACTAATTAGAATTCTTAGCTATGTTTTCAGATTCATTCAGAATCTCAAGGAACCAAAGGCAAGGTGTTCAGGTAGGTTAACATCTGCTGAGCTGAAGACAGCTGAAGAATATATGGTAAGGGCAATTCCACGGTTACTCTTGTTACATTTATGGTGGTGTTTAACATAGAAATGCATTACTTTTGATGCCTTTTTTTTAAATGCACAGAATTTTTTGCTGTATAATAAAGAAGAATGCCTACTTTTTGTATTTGTGCAAGAAAAACATGATAAACTTTATTAGTTTTATAGACTGAGTCATCTAAAGTATGGTTACTCTTGTTACCTGAAAAAGACATAAGTTTTTTATTCCTCTACATTAATGACTATTTTATCTAAACTACATACCAAAATCTTCAAATTTAAAATTATTTCAAAAAAGGAATGATTACTTATTAAATGACAGCTATCTAAAAATTTTAAATTCTAATATATTATTTAAAATTGGAAAAAAAACAGGTTACTCTTGTTACAAAAAAATGGTTACTCTTGTTACATTCCCCTTCAAAGAGTTGGTAAGAAAGTTATAAGGCACATTATGAGAACAAATAATTATATAATAATGCATTTATTAAATTTTATCAAAGGAAAAATTATTTCTAGATTATACAAGTGATGGTAAACTCAATATCTTTACAATTTATACTGCCCCCTGGTGGTAAAAATTGAAACTAAAATATATATGGCTATGGTGCATAATATGAAAGGGTGGTCAAAGGAGTGTCGACTAAAGTTTGAAAAGGGTGAAGGTTAGAAAAATTGCTAAAAATACAGAAGTTAGAGCCCGGACGGGTAAATAATAATATATGATTTTTTGAAATTTTTATGATTTTTCGTGTGATCGCAAGTGTTCTGCTAGAAGTATGCAAAATTTCACATCTCCAATTTAATTAGAGGCTGAGTTAGAAAAATTACTTAAAATACACAATCAGAGCACAGGGGGGTAAATATAAGACTTTTTCAAAATTTTATGATTTGTCGTTTGATGTGAGGTGTTCAGCTATAAGCAGGGCTGCAGATTAGGAGTCAGGCTTATTTTGAGCGAAAGAGTCAGAGTCGGATCTGTTAAAATTCCCGGAGTCAGAGTCATCCATTTTACAAGCAGATCTGCGTTGTTGGAGTCAGGCCCATTTTTGAGCAAAAGAGTTGGAGTCGGATCCTGTTAAAATTTCTAGAGTCGGAGTCGTCCATATTTCCTACCGACTCTGCAGCCCTGGCAAAATTTTAAGTCTTCAACTTAATTAGGAGCTCAGTTTAAAAAAAAAGCTCAAAATGCACAAGTTAGAGCCCAGAGGGGTAAATATAAGACTTTTTCAAAATTTTAAGAGTTGTCGTTTGATGTGAGGTGTTCAGCTATAAGAATCCAAAATTTCAAATCTCCAACAAACATAGTTTCTGAGAATTGGCTCTGTAACGGACGGACGGACGGACAGACAGACAGAGGAGTGAGATGAATAGGGTTTCGTCAGATGAACCATAAATATTTAATTGCTTTATAAACCTTGGTATCTTCTAAATTTGTTTGTTCTTAACATGTAGAATTATTAAAAATATTTACTATGAGTAAAAAAAAAAAAAATCCTGGCATTCTATAGAACAAGAACATGTTAATTTATTCCTTAATTCATGCTGAGATGAGTTGTTAATATGCCAAATTTCTGTTTAACTGTTTATAATAACTTCAAGTTTCATGTAGCTATTACAGGTAGTGTTGAAATGATGAAAAAATTGGTTAAAATCATTTAATAAATTAAAAAAGTTGTGGTTGCTCTTGTTACAAAGAATCTAAAGTTACTCTTGTTACAAAATGAAATTTAAAGTAATAAGCCATAATTTTCATAAATTAATTTCATACTGTTGAAGATTGCACAAATAACAGATAAGGGTCATTCCATGTCAAATCAACGTGGGGTCTGGACCTCAACATCTCAGATTTCCATAATTTTTGGTTTATAGTTTGTATCCATGAAGTATATGAAAAATCTAATTTTTTTTTTTTTTTCCCCTGGCGGATTTGTTTTTACGGAATTTTAAAAATTGCCAAAAGTACCAAATTTAACCAAACTCTCAATCACAAAATCCTTTACAATTCTTTAACAAATTGGGCTAGAGAGTTAAGTTATATCTCATTTGAAAGCTCTTTTTATGGGCTTTAATATGATATGCAACACTAACAATTTTGTGTATAATAAATTTTTTGACAAATTTTCAAAATTTTTGAATTTAAATTTTTCAAAAACACCATCTTTAATTTTTTTCAAAAAAATATATGTTAATCTTTGACTTTTTGGCTACAAGTATGCCAGATTTCAAGATGGAGAAATGATGGGATTTTGAACTATTAATTTTTAAATATGAGTTATACATGAAAAATTTCAAGTATCAGGGCAAAATTAACAATTGTACAATTTCTTTCCATATATAATTCACACTTCTTTTTCATTAAAAATTTCAGAGTTTGATGCTAAGCAAATTTATTTCTAAGGCATGAAAATTTTCTAAAGCATATTTCTCAAAATATAATTGTATAATTTGCCCGTAAGGGGACTCTTCATTCACTTGAAAGCACCTGATCAGTAAAGTTAATCCTATGGGCAGGTTGTTTTCGAATTTTCCGTTTAAATTTGAATATTTTTAAATGATTTTTTTTACATAGGGATAGTTGATGTCGATCTCTCATATGTCTATTTTTTACTTTTTTGATTTTGGTTGCAGATTTTTTAATAAAGGTACTTTTACTTTCGGACCGGTTTCGAAAGTTACAGTACCTTTATTAAAAAAATCTGAAACCAAAATCGAAAAATTACAAAAATTCCCTATTAAAGATTGACCTCAGCTATCCTATGAAAAAAAAAATCGTTTAAAAATATTCAAATTTAAATGAGAAATTCGAAAACAGCCTGCCATAGGTTTAGCATTACCAAGCACATATTTCAAGTAAGTTTGCCATCGACCCCTTAAATAAGTCTATCGAAATGCAGAAGATTCTTCCCTTTCCGCACCCATCCTCTTTACTTTCATGGTTTTCACCAAGCACAATTCCTGCTAAGAAAAGTCAGAAAGCTCTGAATAATCAGATGCATTTTGAGATACCTAAGCAGATTATCATTGGTTCATTTCAAAATCGTTTGGCACATTCCCAAATCGTTATAATTTTTTTTTTTTTTTTTTTTTTTACATATAGAAGGATAACTATTTAATAAACAAGCTTCATTTTACTTTAATCAAATGCTTTAACAAAGAAGTCTTGAATTACTACTATTAATGATGTCAGAAGATAAGAAAGACTGGGCATTATTTTCTGTTAAATGCTGCAATCCCTATAAAGGTTGGTTGTATTGAGTTTTATTGCACAAAATCCCTTTAGGGACATGCTGTGCCAAACAAAGAATAAAACAAAAGTAAGTTTAAGAAAAAGACATAATTAAATGAGTTAAAATGGAAATAGAAAAGCTATATAGATGAGGTAACTCATCCAGATCAATCCCTATAAAGAAACAATTCATTCAAAATCAGGAAAACTTAGGAATGTAACAACTTGGTAGTGCAGTTTAAGATTTAATATTCAAAAGGGCATGAAAATATGTGATGGCTGTAGAATTAAACTATCAAAAGATAGAAGTGCCAGGTCAAAACACTCTTCACTTACTTGAAATATGTGCTTGGTAATGCTAAACCTATGGGCAGGCTGTTTTCGAATTTCTCATTTAAATTTGAATATTTTTAAACGATTTCTTTTTTCATAGGATAGCTGAGGTCAATCTTTAATAGGGAATTTTTGTAATTTTTCGATTTTAGTTGCAGATTTTTTTAATAAAGGTACTGTAACTTTCGAAACCGGTCCGAAAGTGAAAGTATCTTTATTAAAAAATCTGCAACCAAAATCGAAAAAGTAAAAAATAGACATATGAGAGATCGACATCAACTATCCTATGTAAAAAAAATCATTTAAAAATATTCAAATTTAAACGGAAAATTCGAAAACAACCTGCCCATAGGATTAACTTTACCGATCAGGTGCTTTCAAGTGAATGAAGAGTTCCCTTACGGGCAAATTATATAATTATATTTTGAGAAATATGCTTTAGAAAATTTTCATGCCTTAGAAATAAATTTGCTTAGCATCAAACTCTGAAATTTTTAATGAAAAAGAAGTGTGAATTATATATGGAAAGAAATTGTACAATTGTTAATTTTGCCCTGATACTTGAAATTTTTCATGTATAACTCATATTTAAAAATTAATAGTTCAAAACCCCATCATTTCTCCATCTTGAAATTTGGCATACTTGTAGCCAAAAAGTCAAAGATTAACATATATTTTTTTGAAAAAAATTAAAGATGGTGTTTTTGAAAAATTTAAATTCAAAATTTTTGAAAATTTGTCAAAAAATTTATTATACACAAAATTGTTAGTGTTGCATATCATATTAAAGCCCATAAAAAGAGCTTTCAAATGAGATATAACTTAACTCTCTAGCCCAATTAGTTAAAGAATTATAGAAGATTTTGTGGTTGAGAATTTGGTTAAATTTGGTACTTTTGACCATTTTTAAAATTCCGTAAAAAATAAACCGCTAAGAAAAAAAAAATTTAAAAATTAGATTTTTCATATACTCCATGGATACAAACTATAAACCAAAAATTATAGAAATCTGAGATGTCGAGGTCCAAAAATTGCATTTTTCTCGTTGATTTGACATGGAATGACCCATAAGCAACACATCTATATGGATAATTGTGATTTTAATTTATTTTTTTTCTCCTTAGGATAAACTTTTATATGTTTTTGGTTACTCTTGTTACATGTAAAAGAACAAATTTAATTAACCTTTTTAATTAAAATATTATGTATATATATATATATATTTTAAATATTAACTAATAAAAAGATACTACTACTGTAAAAAATTAAACTGTAGCAAAACAAACAAAACTATTATGACTGATTGGCATTTGAAATAGTATGAAATTCAGGCATATTTGCTGCTAAAAAAATGTTATTTTGTAACCCATTTACAAAAAAAAATACATCTAAATATAGAAAAATACCTCAATTTTATTTTTCTTTGGACTTTTTACTAAAAAAAGATATATAATACGCCTATGTCTTAAGAAGAAAAAAAAATGTTCATGATGTCCTACTTTGCATGGAATTGCCCGTAAGATCTGTGCAAAAAAAGAATTCAGTTCTGAATTCACATTGTTAACCAAGGGTAAAGAATTACCAAAAAATAATAGATTGATTTCTTTAAATCCTTTCGTAGATAAAAATAATGTAATCAGAGTTGGAGGTCGCCTCCAAAATTATGTTCAAAAACACCCAGTTGTATTGCCTTCTAAACATAAACTTACAGAATTAATTATTGAAAGTTATCACAAAAAATATCTACATATAGGACCACAAAATTTACTTTATTGTGTTCGTAGAGAATATTGGCCTCTAAACGGTAAAGCTATTTGCAGAAAAATTGTACATAACTGTGTTATATGCTTTAGGGCCAAACCTAAAATATCAGAACAAATTATGGGCGAGCTTCCTAAAGATAGAGTGAATGTAGACTTTGTTTTTAATTGTACAGGAACTGACTTCTGTGGCCCATTTTTGATTAAATATAAAGGTCAACGTAAAGGTATTTTTCATAAAGTTTATGTTTGTATTTTTATTTGTATGGTAACTAAGGCAGTACATCTGGAAATAGTTAGTGATTTAACATCGGAGGCCTTTATTGCCACTTTAAAGATGTTTTTTGCCAGACGAGGCAAACCTCGAAAAATATTCAGTGATAATGCTGGCAATTTTGTAAAAACTAATTTAGAGCTTAAAAAGTTGCAAGATATGGTAAACAAACCAGACAACAAACTTGCTAATTACTTGTTGTCTGAAAATATTGCATGGGAATTTATTCCCCCTAGAGCTCCTAATTTTGGAGGTTTATGGGAGTCAGGAGTCAAGTCCTTCAAGTATCACTTAAAACGTGTAGTGGGCAATTCTAAATTAACCTATGAAGAAATGTTAACTATAATTAACCAAATTGAAGGCATTTTGAATTCTCGCCCACTTACTCCCTTGAGTTCAGATATTGATGACTTGGAGGTCTTGACCCCTGGACACTTTCTTATTGGTCGCCCACTTAATGCCACCACTGAATCTAATTTGAGTAATATTGAAAATAACAGATTAAACCTATGGCAGAAAACCACAAAAATGGTTCAGACCATCTGGAAAAAGTGGAAAAACAGTTATTTAAGTACATTACAGCAGAGAAATAAGTGGGTGATAGCAAAAGACAACCTTAAAATTGGAGATATGGTTGTGATAAAGGAAGATGATCTTCCAGCTTGTAAATGGTTATTAGGAAAAATTGTAGAGGTATTTTGTGGCAATGACAATAAGGTAAGAGTCGTAAGTGTAAAAACCCCAAATGGAGTATTCAAAAGAGCAGTGTCAAAAATTGCCGTATTACCTCTGGAAAATTAATTCATTTTTTACTAAGAAATTGTGTATTATTGTAATATTGCTTTATTAATTGTTTTAGATATTTGTATAAATTTAAATTAACTGTGACTCATTTATGTTATATTGTAATTTTTATTCTTTGCAATGGTTGTAATTGTAGTGGTTTAGTTTGAAACCCCCCTCAGAGGTTTCAAGAGGGGCGGTATGTTTGATAAAGTGTATATTTTAATTATACCAACAGATGTCGCTACATTGCAGATATATCAAAATGTCTGTACTAGAAATATATAAGCTATGAGAAAAAGACACGGCCCTTTAAAATTGTAGTTATTTTCTAAGCTGTGTGAAAAGGATATTGTCTTTGGTTTTAGTTTTGGTTCGAAGTTCTACTTCGAGAATGTGCTGTTAATAAGTTTTAGTTTAGATTTTTATGTGTATTGTGATCCGAGCTGTGTCCGGAATTGAGTGTGGTGAGATTGTATACAATAAACGGTATTTTTAAACAAGAGAATGAGAAATTTAATCAGAGTAAGAGTGCATTTATTATAATTCCGGGCCAAAAGCGATTCACCCCCCACTCCTTTTAAAAGAATATTTTGGCCGCAGGACGAAATATTCTGGAAAAGAGAAAGGTGACTCAAAATTTATATGAATGGCTCACATGCAAAAAAAAAGAAAAAAAGAAAAAACTTTATTTGCCTGCCTGCCCCTCCACAAAAAAGTATCCATTATACGCTCTATATAATATTTTACACTTTATTCTATTTCAAAACACTTCACATTATATTATTTTTTCAAACATTAAAAGGAATGATAATAACTATATACAATTTTCTTTTTTTTTTTCCCCAAGATTACTCTGCCCTACTCAAAAAATCTATTTGGACAATGTCCTTCCCTGGCCTTTGTACTCTGGCATATTGGTCAGGTTGCAAAGTATGTGCCCATTTGAGCGGTTTACGAGTCATTTTGTTTTTGCTATTCCTAGATGAAAGCGCACTGCTATCCGTTTCTATTAAACTCTTTTTATCAGTGCAGCTCTTTAATTTTTTTATGGCAACTATTCTTGTAGTCCCATCTTTTCCCGTATTCTTTCGTTTATTTGTCGAATGCCTCTCTGAATTTTGCCGATCCTCTTGCCTTTCACTGATTTCTTTTTGATCAATTTCCTTGTTTTTATCTAACCCTTTCCTGTTTTCTGTTTCCCTTTTAGATTTTGACAATGTATTTATCTTCGTTATTTTAACTACCGTTGCTTTCTCGGATTTTTGTCTATTTTTACCCTGATTTTGGCTTCTAAATCTATGTTCGTGCTTTTTTGTCCCGTTTTCCTGTTGCCAATTCCTTTCCATTTTCGCCTTTTCAATCTATTCATGGAATTATGAGTGTTAAACTTTTCTCCTTGACCAGCAATTTTCCAGACCTTTAATCCTTTATTACTTTTCATTTTCGTATTAATTTTTCTAGCACGTTTCGCTTTATTTGCTTTCGCCTGTTTTTTATTTTTGGGGATCTCTATAAGTTCGTCCACCCTTGCTATTTTTTCTTTCCCTTTCGTAATGTCTTCCCAACTATCAGTTTCATTTTGTTGACCGTTTGTTCCTAAATCTAGTATTTGTTTCCCGGGTTTAAAATCCTTTTCTACTGTTTTGCATAAATTCTGTAATTCGCACTTTTATTTTTAACTGAGTTTTCACTCTCCCTTCTGACTTTTTTACCTAAGTCATGCGACTTAACCTGCTGTTCCCTCATTTTAATCCCTTCTATCTGAGATGAATCTCTGAACAGCTTTTCTTGTCCAGTACTTTGCCTATTTTGTATGATTTTTACCGGTATTTTTGACTTCTTGTCTTCGCGAGTTATGTGTGTGTCTGAGTTTCTTTTAATCCTTAAGTTTTTGACCTCACCTGACAGCTGTTTCTCTTGGTTTTCTGACCCATAGACTTTTCTTTTATTTCGTTTTAGAACACTGTCTTTTGTTCTCCCCTCTTTCTCCAAGTTTGACGAATTCGTCGCTATTCTGTTTTTCGGATTACCGTTATAATCCTTTTCCGTAACGCCCGTTTGTTTTTCCAAATCCCTATCGCCTCGAAAGTTTTCTGACCTGGAGATCGATTCCTCACGCGACTTGACTATGTTTTGTGCATTTTTACAATCCGTCTTACTTTTTTTCCTTAAGCTATAAGTTTCATTTTCAAACGGTATTTTGTCATTCTCATTCGACTCCTGTGCGAGCAGTTGTAAAGAAATTGGTTCCTCCTTTTCGCTCACGTTCAACTCATCGACTGCCGTGACGTTTTCCGGACTAATCTCTTGTGATTGACTCACCCCTTGAATGCACCGTTGAAAGTTTCGAATGCTATTGGTTTTGTTTTCTCTGGCCGGCTGTTTAGTTTTTTTGCGCTCATACGAATTGATTAATTCTTGTGTTCTGTTTCCAAGGATATAGTAATCCAAATCTGACTCGTTGTCTGTGATAAGTGCTTTAGTTGTTATCACCGTTTTATCCGCTAATTCTAACTTTATTTCCGCAACCGGAAGCTGTTGAAGTTCCCTGTCCAGAGGTTGTCTTAACCACTTAATTTCTCCGTTTAATTGCCCTTTATTAATGAATCTTCTTGGACATAAATCATCCATGGCTCCGGTATCGCGTAACGTTGTAATTTCTACTCCATTTATCTTTCCCTTACTTAAATATGGTTCGAAACCTTTATCTAATTTCGTACTACACCTAACATGATGTACCGTGCTTATTTCTTTTTCCGATCTTTTTAAATCTGGACAGTCTCGTATCCTATGTTTTGGACTTCCGCATTGAAAGCAAGTGCTTTGTTTTGTTTCTTCGAAAGCTTTTTGCCTTTCCCTATCGTCAGTTTTCTCCCGCCAATTAGATTTATTATCGGCATTTTTCCTCGGGTCCCTTTCCTCGTAACCCGTGCGATCGAACCATTTTTCACTAACGTTTTCCGCATATCTCGGTCTCTCGAATCTTTTTTCCACGGGGGTCTGGCATACCCTTTCCAGGACGTCGCGCCAATTATTGCTTCATACCCGTCCAAATCTTTTGTGAGTTTGTCTGGTTTTTTATACTCTGCCCACGAATCGATAAAATGATTTTTAGTTTCGATCGGCACTCTTCGTTTAATTTGTTCCGTAATAAGCAGGTCTTTTAGCTCCTCTAAGGTTTTGATGCCCAACCCATCAATCCACCCGTCTTGAAAACTATTTAATTCGAAGATTAGGTCTTTCCATGGGGTGTTTGTATTTTTTTGATGCCTCATTAATTTTAAACGATAGGCTTCTGCTGTTAACCTATATCGTTCTAAGAGAATTTTTTTCACGTGAGCAAAATTGTCCACGCTGTTAGACGGTTCTCGTAAAATTAATTCTGAAATTTCTATGGGCAATAAAGCTAAAAGATGAGTTACTAGATCATCTGACTCGATCCCCGATCTTTCTGCCTGTCTCTCAAATAAATTTAAAAATAAAGTTATGTCTGGGTCGAACGAATGCATAATAGATTTTATGTTTAATTTTGGGCCTCTATCAGAACGATTGCTCGCGCTTGAACTGCTTCTCTCTGTGCCTTGCGTTAATCTTAATTCTTCTAGTTTGAATTCTCTTTCTTTCTGTCTGTCTGCGTTGTCTAATTTAGCTCTTTCTAATTCTAACTGTTCCTTTTCGCGGTCCCTTTCTGCCTTCTCGCGGTCTTTTTCTGCCTTTTCGCGGTCTTTTTCCCTAGCTAAATTTTCTTCTCTATCTTGTACAATGTACCTGCCTTGCGTTAGCGCAAGGTCCTCGTCGTAGCTATCTGATTGCTCAATTTTTTGGATGATTATTTGTATTGTATCCCCATCCTCAAGTGCTACCCCCAATTCTGCTGCTAAATTCCGTAGATCAATCTTTCTGCAATGTTTTAATGCGGTCACCCTTGTCATAATGAAGCCTTATTTTTAACACAATTTCAATAATTTATACCAATAATTTCCTCGGAGAATTTAAAGCCTGTCAATTAACACTATAAAATATGTTTACATAAACAAATTTTAAATACAAATACAGGATATAAAGTATAAATTTACAATATCTGTGAAATTTTTGGATACCTTCCCCTTTTGTTAAAAATAACCAATGTGCAAGATAAATTTTTCTGTTTAAAGTCCCTATACACACAGGATAAAACACAATATATAGTAAAATCTTATAGAAATTGCACACATACATTTCGAATAAACTTTTCAAATTTTTCAAATCTGAGCACTTCTTTGCAAACCATGACCAGTGTAATCAGTGTTCTGACCATAAATTTCTAGAAAATATCTTTATTCAGTAGTTTAACTAACATAAATTAATTTTCCTCACAATTTACATGTAATATTACACTACTTGCATCTCTAGTTTTAAAAAAACCTGTTCCCCTGAGCCTTTTTTTTTTTTTTCGGCTCACTACTGATATCTCCCCTGAAAATTTTTTCCGCTTCCTTTCTTAGAAACAAAATTTTCCTTTGTATTCGTTTCGAATATAAACCAGACTTTAATCTGCTCCCTAGCTTGAGCTATCTTAAATGCCTATGAATTTGCCTCTGTTATACTTGGCTTGATGCCCTTATCTTAATGTTTACTTTACAAATTACAACAATTTTACTATCTCACAATTTTAGATCCCGAATTTAAAACATTTAAATTCTACTAAACAAAATTTGAGAGCCATTCAAAAAAATAATGAGCCTACCTGCTCTGTTGTGTTGAGGTCCCGTCACAGTTGCTTTGGCCAGTGTGCTGCTGTTGAAGTATCAGTCACTCT
Organism: Maratus speciosus; assembly: GCA_963932465.1. Classification (NCBI taxonomy): domain Eukaryota; kingdom Metazoa; phylum Arthropoda; class Arachnida; order Araneae; family Salticidae; genus Maratus; species Maratus speciosus. Next base: position 325,820,989 of record OZ010793.1, read on the forward strand.
CTTTGCGTCAGGGTCAGGCCTTTCCGAGGGAGTCTGTTGGTTGTCGGCTCTCTCCGTCTGGCTTTAGGTGGATCTCCTGGATGTCCCTTTGCTCTCTTCTGGGTCGCTGGACTGTTGACTCCTTCGCAGTGTTGCGGCTATGACGTTGTCCTGCTGCTCGATGCTCAGCTCTCTTTTGTTTTTAATCACAGACTGCTAACAATCTCATCTGTACTATTTTTTGCACATAAAAGTTCGTTTCGTTGGCTGCCACCAGTTGTGCGTGTCCTAAGAAGGCGGTAGCGATGGTCGAGTGTGTTAATCTTCGAAGGCTTAGCAAATTATATTCTCTTAGAATATGATAACATAAAATTTATTTTATAACACAGTAAAAAATATTCTGGAGTAATGATAAGTTGCTATGTACACAACAATGTAAAATTTGTTGAACAAAGTTTATGTAACAGAAATAGTGTCTATGAGAAGGTGGCAGCTAGTCTATTAAGTCCACAGGTATTGCATCACTTGAACGGAAAGCGCTGGTCTTGTCTCAGAGATAAAGACCTCCTTTTTTCGCGACGGAACCCTGGTGCCCTGTCGCCGCTGGTTCGAGTATCATTCCCCGGTATTAGGGATCGTAAAGTCCGGCCCTTTCGGCCTTCAAAATCTTCCACTCCAAAAGTCACTCTTCCAACTCCAGCAAAAATCTAATCTCTCCTCCGCATCCTCTCGTATATATCTCTCAATTATCTTCCTCTAAAAACAATAGTGAGTTTCTCAGCCACTAACTGTCCATTCTTTTTAAGAACCTCCCAGGGGCCTTTACTGTTGTCTCCTGAGTGGACATCTTAAGAAACTCCTCTTTTGCACGTGGATCCTGCGATCATATGCTCTCGTGAGAACGTATGTGAGTTCTCTTCCCACGCTCAAAGATCAAAAAAGTGCCGGCTGCTCTTTAGCATTAGCAAACTGTCACCGATTGTCAAATGTCCAAGAGCGATGGTGACTGAGTAGTTTCTTTCATCTTGCCGTGCATCTTACTGGACTTTAACATATTTTTACTCTGTTTTAGAAAAGCATTAGTTCTTTCTATATGGTGAATCTGATATAGTTCAGATCTTTACATGGTTAAGATTACTATTTTTTCTAACGTATTACTCCGTTAGAAAGTTTACAGAATGTAGATGATGCTTGGTATCTTCTGTTTTTCCATATTTCAAACGGTTTGGCAGATACTGGTTTAGAATAACGGGGCAAAAAAAAAAAAGACGCTTTCACACTTTTACATCTTCTCTGCTTCCACTCTTCAAAACAGAGTTCTGGTTCACACCACAGACACATTTTTTTTTTTCCAGACTCTTTTTGAATGCAGGTTTTAATTTATATCTTGGCTAATTATAAAAAAATGAGAAATAAAGCTTCAGGTGCATTAGGACCTGCCTTGGACTATCCTCATCCAAATTATCACATCTCTATGTGTGGTAGATTTACCTAGCACACAGACAAATATCTTTCTTTTATTGGTATAGATTTATTTTATTGTAAAAAATGGATTTTTTTTTATATTGTGTATTATTTTACTGTACCACTACTGTTTTTGTTTTGTAAAACAAATGGGTGATTCTCCAAAAACCTAACAATATCGTGTCCAAGCAAAATATCACAACAATGGCTTGAGATAGAATGTTGTTATATTTTTTTAATTATCAGACATAACTTTTCCCATGTATTCCTATGTATATAAAAAATATTTACTCATTTATTATTTCCTATAAAAAATTTTAAATGGCTGGAAAGTCACTCTCCTGGTCTGTCCGAATCTTTTTCACAAACATATTTAATTTGTTTAAAAATTTCACAACAACAATTCATAAATTAAATTAGTATTAGTAAACTATATATACTTAAAGGTATAAAATAATATTTTTTGAATCCATTTAATCATTTAACTTATCAAAGTAAATCATTTTAAAGTTTGTCCCAAGATTTTCATGTCACTCTCCTGGCCTGGAATATTTTCATTAATTTCAAGGAAAAAAGATGGAATTTGTAACCTAGTGCATGGCAACACTCTTTATTCCTACCATTTTGTTGTATTCATAGAGTGCTTTGAAGATCTGATTCATCTGGTGTTCTTATCATAGTTTTGAAGCTTTAAACTGAGGTATGTAACATTTTTTGTTGTCATTCTCCTGTACAACTTTTCTATTATATATAAAAGAATCTTTTTTAAATAATGCCTGTTATTATGTGTAATTAAGTGATGATAATAATATAAAAACCTTCTTAACCCTAAATTTGGTTCTAGGCCTGAGTAGTAGGCTTCATATAAGAAAAATGTCACACTCCTGGTAGATAACAATATCACTCTTCTGGCATTTTATGTGCCAGGAGAGTGACTTAACATCCAGGGGAGTGACATTTGTTATAAACACTGGTAATAAATTCTGTAGATAGATAGATTTTTTTTTAAATCTAACAATTCCACTTAGGCATACTAATATCTAGTTTACCATACACCTAGTTTAGGTAAGCTTTTCGTAATTAAACTTTCTAGTGAAAATCAATATTAGAATAAGATAATGGATTATTTTTTAGTAAATGTTGATGACTTTTCTTGTAGTGTAAACTACTTTTGATTTGTAAGTTGTATACAATGCTGCCAGAAAAGGAGAAAATTCTACATTTTGCGTAATTTTAAATTAATGAAATTTAAATTAACATTTTTAAACAGGACACCAACTTTAGTCTAATTGTTTTTTTCTTCTTTTAATTGGGCAATTTATATAAAAACAGTCTACAGATGACTCAATAATTAAATCTAAGTTATGTAAATAATGGAATAAAATAATGAAATCGTATTGAGATTTTTTTTTCCCTTACAGAATCATCCCTCATTATGGCAGGAAAAAAACAAACAATCAAGAGAAGAGCGATTGAAGAAAAAGAGAGAAGCCGAACGGAAAAGATATTAAAAATTAAAAAAGTCCTTCCGGCCAGTGCCGGGAGGAAGAGGTAGCTTTCAAATTCCTTATTTTAAAAAAGCCATCTTATATTATTCAAACACACGAAGCTCAATTATTGGAAACCGAATATAAGAGATTCAATACTAATTTTTATCAATAGTAAATCATTATGAATGAGAATTTCGGGAAATTAGTCAGCTTTATCGAAGCTGCTTTTATTTAAAGTAACTTATATTTGGCTGAGATGTTGATGTATACTATCTACATGCCTTCTTACATGGAAATACGTGGAAATAGGCGAATACATGTGTTATCGCGTGACAAATACAAGATCCTTTCAAAATGTTAGCCATACCAGAAATTCAAAGTGCTATAATTCAACCATTTTTTAAGATATAAACAAAAGAACAAATTTTCAGAAACAAAATCTGCTCCGGAATCTTTGTATCAAGGACAAACACATAAAAAAATCTTTTTCATTTTCCAATTTTTAATACCTCATTTTAAATTTTAAATTAATTTTTTTTTTAATGGCAACCCTTTTGAAACAAGATAGCGAATGAAGCTGGCCAACGAACTCGGTCGAGACATTGGTATGTACTATGTACAGACCAAGTAACATCCAAATCGGTTCATAAATACGCTTGTTATCGCGTGACAAAAATCAGGTCGTTTTAAAATGTCAGCCACAATAGAAATTCAAAATGCTATAACTCAGCCATTTTTTTAGATATAGACGAAACAAAAACTGTTCCGGAATCTTTGTATTAAGGTCAAACACATACAAAAAAAATCTTTTTCATTTTCCAATTTTTTGGTATCTCAGTTTAAATTTTAAATTTTTTAAATTTTTTTAAATGGCCGCCATTTTGAAACAAGATGGCGGATGAAGCTGGCTAACGAACTCGGTCGAGACATTGGTATGTACTATGCACACACCAGGGTACATCCAAATCGGTTCATAAATACGCCTGTTATCACGTGACAAATATCAGGACGTTTCAAAATGTCAGCTACGCTAGAAATTCAAAATGCTATAACTCAGCCATTTTTTAAGATATAGACGAAACAAAAACTGCTCCCGAATCTTTGTATCAAGGTCAAATACATAAGAAAATAATATTTTTTCAATTTTCAATTTTTTGGTACCACATTTCAAATTTAAATTTTTCTTAAAAATTTAAATGTCTGCCATTTTTAAACAAGAAGGCGGATGAAGCTGGCCAACGAACTCGGTCGAGACATTGGTATGCACTATGTACAAACGAAGTTACATCCAAATCGGTTCATAAATACGCCTTTTATCGCGTGACAAAATTCAGGACGTTTCAAAATGTCAGCCACGCTAGAAATTCAAAATGCTATAACTCAGCCATTTTTTAAGATATAGACGAAACAAAAACTGCTCCGGAATCTTTGTATAAAGATCAAATACATAAGAAAAAAATATTTTTCCATTTTCAATTCTTTGGTACCAAATTTCAAATTTAAAATTTTAAAGAAAATTTTAAATGGCCGCCATTTTGAAACAAAATGGCGGATGAAGCTGGCCAACGAACTCGGTCGAGACATTGGTATGTACTATGTACATACCGAATTACATCCAAATCGGTTCATAAATTCGACAGTTACAGTATGACAAAGGTCAGATATATATATATATATATATATATATATATATATATATATATATATATATATATATATCAACTTTTGAACGGAGTGTGGTTTCGGGGTCTGGGGGTCATGATCGATGAAAATATACCGAAATTTTTTGAAATCGCTTTCCTCCGAACGGCTGCAATAGGTAGCTTTTTGTAATGAAAGCTACCTAAAACAATCCTAAGAAATTGGAAGATGAGAAGATTAAATGGAAAACTAAATACAATGCTAGGAAGAGCAAGGGAACAGTTAAGTTAATTGAAAATCAATCGGCAAGAGACCAAAGGGCCACTAGGCTAAAGTGGAGAGAACGCCAAAGGAAGTGCAGAATTAGGAAGTCCATTCAACAGCAAGCAAACTGTAATATAAACGAAGATACTCCGCCAGATAGTGACCATGATGATCCAAGTCAAGGTCAAGAATTGGATTATCAAGCCATAAGTACAGCTGAAGTTTTACAAACTCCTGAAAATATGTCAGATATATGTAATGTCAGTTCAGCAACCTCTGACGGAAGGACAATTGAATAAAAAAAAAAAGGAGGAGACGAAATGATACAAGAAAATGTAGAGAAATAAAAAAGTTGAAGTTAGAACTAGAAAAATCTCATAAGAAAGCTGAAAAATATTAAAAACAGTATCGGAGACTAAAAGCAAAAACAAATCAAAAGGAAATAAAACAAAGCCAAATTAAAGATTTGACACCAAAAGCTAAAATTACTCATTTTCTCCAGGGAAGAAGAGTCAACAAAGATATAAGAAGAAAACTGTTCACAGGGGAAATCATTAGGGCACAATTAGCTGACACAATTTCATCCATTAAATCTTATAGAACCAAAAGAATCTTAAAAACATCTTTAGTTGGAAAGATAATAAAGAAGTATAGGGTGCAGAGTGCATTTCCATTTATGAGAATTCCTGTTGCAGTTAGCCAATACAAGAAAAAGAAAGATAAAATCCGTAAAATGGTTAACTATTTCTTTAATAATGATGGAAATACAACCCTCAGTCCAGGAAAAAAAGATTTTATTACTAGAAAAAAAAAAAAAAAAAACAGAAGAGGTACCTGAACACAACAATGAAGGAGCTACATAAGCGCTTCAGAACAAAAAACCTTGGTGTACGGATAAGTTATTCTTTATTTTGCAAATTGCGTCCTTTCTGGGTTGTCAAACCAACTCTTCAAAGCAGAGATACCTGTTTGTGCACAATACATCACAATATTGAAATGCTGGTAGATAAACTTAACAAATGTAAGGTGATTAATTCACAGAAACCAGAACAAATAGCAGAAACTTTGTGCTGTGACAAAAATAAAGAATCCTGCCTATTGAGAAAATGCAGTAGCTGTGCTGAAAGAATTATAACTTATAATGACTTCATCAGTGATGTTACTTTTACTTATCAAAAATGGAATTTGCATAAAGAAGCATGTAAGATAAAAGGTAAGGAGAAAATTGTTACAGTTATAAAAAAGGACAAAGTAATAAGCGCTATTGGAAAAGCTGTTGATGAACTAGAAAATAGCATAAAAAAGTTTGACTCATATGGCAAACATCAAACACCAGCATATGTACATAAAAGAACTTAAAGAAAATCTGACCTGTGAGGATGTATTGATACATATTGATTTTAGCGAAAATTATGCATTAAAGTATGCTAGTGAAGTACAATCTATGCATTTTGGGGCTTCAAGAGAGCAAATTACACTTCACACTGGTGTAGCATATCACAAGACTGATGATAGTACTTCAAAACCAATTTCTTTTTGTACACTGTCAAAAAGTACACGCCATGATGTTTGTGCCATTTGGGTACATCTAGAACCTGTTTTGTCACATCTACTACAAAATAAAAGAATTTCAGCTATTCATTTTCTGTCAGACTCACCATCGAACCAATATCGAAACAAAAAGAACTTTTATTTCTTTAAAAAATACATAAAAATAAGATTTCCAAACATCAAAAGAATTGCATGGAACTTTACTGAAGCCAGTCATGGTAAAGGGGCTCCTGATGGCTGCCTGAAAAGAACTGCCGATAAGGTGGTCTTTATGGGGTGTGATGTCAACAACATCGATGTGCTGGTAAAAATCCTTAAAGAACACTACCCCAAAATACTATGTGGGTTGTGGAAGAAGATAATATTAGCAAAATGGACTCATTTTTGTCATCTGCTAATGATCTTAAAGCTATTAAAGGAACTATGAAAGTTCACCAGGTTACAGCAGAGCTTGGAGACACTGACACAAAGATGAATTACAGGACCCTAAGTTGTCATGTATGCAAAGCTGAGGAAAATTGTCAGCACTATGGAATTTATTTTTCTGTCTCATCAGATCCAACACAAATACAGTTATACAATGTTGGAGACTGGGTTATCTTTTATTATGAAGATGAAATTTTTGCAGAAGAGATAATAGAGCTTGTAGGTGGAAAAGCAAGAATAAACTCTATGGAACCCAAAAATATAAACAGAACAACTTGGTGCTGGCCAAAAAAAGAAGATATACATGAATATTTAATGGAAGACATTATTAGAAAAATATCTCCTCCCGAGCCCATTGGTAGCAGCTACAGAGTTTCTAATTTTTATTTCTCTGACGTTTTCTAAAGGTTATCTAGTATGACTAATGTAAGATATACATTTCTTTTTGTCAAAAATAAACATATTTTTGATTTAAATACTTCAGTTAATTTGTTAAATTTCTCATAAACCTTGATGAAACTCATTTTGTCACTCTCCTGGCACCACCTGTCACTCTCCTGGTATCTGAAATTTCAGTCCCTTACTTTCACATACTTAACATAGTTAAAGTGAGTTCCCTTTATTTTTCCCTTGTTATGTGTCGTATACCGAGTAAGTATGAATTTTTTTAGAATTTTTAAAGCACTTTTGTTTTTTAAGAATTTGTGATTTGAAAATGTTAGGTTTTTGGAGAATCACCCAAATATGGTTAATTTTGAATTTTTACAATTTCTGAAGAATCAACAATCACTAAATGATGCCATTTAACAATATTTTTGAAAGATATTTTGTTATTATAGGAAAATAGAAAAGGCTATTAAATTTCTTACTATCAGAATAAATATTCCTGGAAATTTTACTCTTATATGAAGGGAAATGATTCATGAATGTGTCAGAAAGTAGCGAGTTTGGATTTTGGAACAAACTTTATAAATATGACCCTCTCTCCAAAGAATCAAACAGCGTTTTCCACTTTTCTGTAAGTGCCATACATCTTCAATGATAATTGATTGCTTCCACGGACATGAAAATCAGCTTAAAATGCCACTTGACAATATTTTTGAAAGACACTTTGCCTTTATAGCAAAATGGAAAACAATATTTGATTCTAATAATAGGTAAATAAGCAAACCTAAATAACTCTCACACCCTTCTTCAAAATTTCCACTTCTTTTTTTACCTAAAGTTTAGAATCTTTAAAATTTGTATTTAAAATAATAATAATATGTTCTATTTTTTACTCATTAGTAACAATAAGTAATGAAACAGTCATCTAAATTACCCTCAATGCATCACGAATTTAAGCTTCCCCATTTGTCTCCAAGTATATAAAAATTTTTCAAATCATTGGAACTTTATTTTATTTTTAAACCATCTGCTATATTTATTGCTCACTAGTAACAATAAATAATTAATAATTAAATTCCCCCCCCCCCCCCTTCTCAAAGCTAAGGTTTTTTTTTTACACTTTAGGATAAACAATTTAAAATATGCAAACTTGCTGATCAATTGAAATTTTATAAATCAATGAAAATGTATAATTCTTGAGCATGCAAACATAAAAAAAAAAAGTTTATATATTTTTTTGAACAGACAGGTGACTAAACGAACTGTATGTCACATTTTCCATGTATGCCGTACTCCCCTACTCCCCCCCCCCCCAACGTTTTTTTCAAAAATTAGGGTGCATGTGATATGTTAGTATCCAGGTTTTGAACAGCTCCTTTATATATGACGATTGTTCATTGCATGAAATGGTTAAGTTGCAATTTTGATTTAAATTTACAAAACCATGAAACAATACATTGTGAATACTGTGGAATTTTAGTAAACTGTTAGATTTTAATAGAATAAAATCTCTTCAATTGCTTTTCTTCAATTTTTTATCAGAATTTTTAAACATATAAGGTATTTGAAAGCAGAGTGTGTGTGTTACACAATGACATGGCATCATGTAAAAATACATTATTCAGAAAAATCTTTCTGAGATTGATTTTGACCTTATGACAAATATATATATATATATATAAATTAAAAAGAAGCAATAACAATGTAAAAAAGATTTTGGAAATGAACTCAAAGAAAAAAAGTACATAAATTTAATTCAATAAATTCAATCTTGAGAAAAAGAAAACAGAACACAAATATTATTGGCATATAACTTTAATACAGTATGTTTCTTCATTTTTATCTGACAAATCATTCAAGTATAAAAATATTGTTTCAGTAAAAACTTGTTCTTGGGGAAGAAAATAAAGTCCAATGCAATAATTCTTTCCCATTGGCACACAAAATCGGCTTTCTCTAAGGCGAAGTAGATGTGGATGACTAGAATGTAATACAAAAATTCTGTCCTGACTATATGGGTTCCTATAAGTTATTCTCTGAAAACAAAAGTATAATTAAATTATTTATAAACTCCAGATAAATATGCAGTAGGTAATTATATTTTTAAAAGTGGTGTATAACTTAAGGTATATATCGACAAACAATAAATGAAACACATACATTTTTTCTTTAACATAAATATAAAATTACTAAACTAATGTGAAATAGCAATTTGAAATTTAACAAAAAAAATTCAATTTGAATAAATTTTAGAAGCAAACATGGTAAAATTAACAAGTATCTTAAGACAGCAGTTCCCAATCTATGATTCACAACCTACTGATTATTTAGGGGACAATCTGTCATATCTTCAAAAATGTATAATTTTACCTGTGGCAATAGTATAATGAAAACAATTTGTCAGAACTTTAAAATGAAATATCATAAAAAGACATAGGCAAATAGCTTTGTAAAAAGATAATGTTTTATTAAACTTTATGTAGAGAACAGTTTAATCTAAATTATATGAAAATAACTAATAATTAATAATATTAAAAAAAAGTGTATAAAGATTTCGTGACATAAATAAAATAAATTTTATTCTTGAGCACTTAGTATGGCTCCTCCCTCACAAACATTCTCTACTAAGAACATACAAAAAGAAGTGGAATTTTTCGACAGGACAGAATAAAGTAATTCAAAATGTTTTATACATATAAATCACATAAAGAAGTACTAGTAAGAAATCGCATCTGCAAAAAACGCTTCCCCCCTACTGTGGCCTCATCTGTGCTGGTGTATTAGGTATTTATATTTTTACTTATTGTTGCAAACATTTTGTTCTCTTTTTAAAAAAATGGTTTGTTTTTTTCTACACTATATGGCCAAAGGTGACCGGTCACCTACGATTTTAGACGTTTTGTTAAATATCTAGAAAAATACATGAGGAATTAAATTGAAACTGCAGGTGTGTAAACAGTATAGTATAGGTCATATATTTCTGCTAAGATTTTTTCCCAAAACCCCATAGGGGACCGTCAACAAATTGAAAAAGAACGAATATTTTTTGGATAACCCTGTAAAAACTAATGTAGCAAAAGCATTCAAACTTGAAATTATTATTAAGTGGCTTATTGTAATGTACTGTGTTCATTTTTATGAGGATAGCATGTATACTAGTAGAAAAATTAAGGTTTTTATAAAAACAGTCCCAAATTTTGCCAAGTTTTTTGCTTATAATTTCCAGAGTTCTTAATATAAAAAAAAGTTCTTTTCAGAAAATATGACAAACAAATTGTACACAATACTCTGCAATCAGAATTAAAAAATAATAAAAACTGGATGAAAAATGTTTCACTGTGCATGTGCGAATGCAATCAAAATATGATGTGCATAATGTATTAGCTAAGTATATAGAACAACTTTTGTGAAAGTCTCAAAATCATAGCTTGAAAATTCTGAAAATTATAATCGAGAGAATAAGCTCGAAATCCATTGTTCCCTAAAGGAAGTAAAAAGATGAGGGGTTGTATCCAAATATAGTAGTACATGCAATATTGTGTATGCTATCTTGGCACTAATCAACAGATATTTGATACAACCGCTCATCTTTTTGCTTCTTTTTGGGAACAATGGATTTCGAGCTTATTCTATCGACGATAATTTTCAGAATTTCAAAGCTATGATTTTGAGACTTTCACAAAAGTTGCTCTATATACTTAGCTAATACATTATGCACATTATATTTTGATTGCATTCGCGCATGCACAGTGAAACCTTTTTTAGTAAACCTGCTCATTTTCATCCAATTTTTATTATTTTTTAATTCTGATTGCAGAGTATTGTGTACAATGTTGTTTCTCATATTTTCTGAAAAGAACTTTTTTTTATATTAAGAACTCTGCAAATTATAAGCAAAAAACGTGGTGAAATTTGGGACTGTTTTTATAAAAACCTTAATTTCTGTACGAGTATACATGCTATCCTCATAAAAATGAACACAGTATATTACAATAAGCCACTTATTAATAATCTCGAATTTGAACGCTTTTGCTACATTATTTTTACAGAGTTATCCAAAAGATATTCCTCCTTTTTCAATTTGTTGACGGTCCCCTACGGGGTTTCGGGAAAAAAATCTTCGCGGAAATATATGACCTATACTATACTGTTTACACACCTGCAATTTCAGGTTAATTCCTCATGTATTTTTCTAGATATTTAACAAAACGTCTAAAATCGCAAGTGACCGGTCACCTTTGGCCATATAGTGTAGTAATAAAGTTTATGTATTATATATATTGGAAATATTTGCTATATTTCTCCCTTACATTGGTATTTATATTAAAGCATCAATATTAAAAAACAAACAAAGCAAAATTCTGTCACATAAAGGATTCTGTTTGAGTAATTCTTTAAGTGCCAGTCACAATATAAACTCTGCATTTTATTGTATTATTATTCAAAATTAAAGATGTAATCTTATTATATCATGCGATGAGGAACTGAGTTAAACTGATGAAACGCAAACAGAGTAATACATTTTCATAACATGCAAGGGTACTTTTATGTTAGCTGGGCACAGATGATAAATCGTCAAATATTGTCCCCATAACCATTGTTCTTATTCCATCATGCCTTTGACTCTTTCCCTTAAAAACAGTAACTTTAATTTAAAATACATGCTTTTCACTCAATGTATTTAAAATATAAAGGGAAAAAAATAAGAAAGCATAAAACCATAAACCAAACCATTTTATTTCAACATCAAAACATTGTTTCCAATTTACGCTCATGAAAAATAAATTGAGTTGAGATTCCTAAAATTTAAAACGGGTTTAATCGACAAATTACGTCAAAGGTTTTTTTTTTTCTGATTCTATTTTCTGCAAGCAAATAAAGTGTGTATAGTTATTATGTATAGTACCCCATGGCTTTTGGAAAGAGGAAAAAACACAATCAATTCAATTCCTTTTCAAGCGGTTTGTTTATGTTAGGAATGAAGTTTTGAATGCCAATAACTCCAAATACATATATAGAAGACATACATACATACATAGAAGACAGCTTATCTGTCAAAAATTAATTTTTTTTAAAAAGATCTTTCTAAAAATGTGAGTTTTACTTGAAAAAATAATTTTTAGTAGAAATAGTTGACTGGCATATGAAACAAGAAGAAATGGTTAGCCCCCTATATATTTGGACAGTCACATGATTTGCTCTCTTATAATACTGATTACTGTTCTGAGCATTCTTTGTGCCAAAGTTTATCTTTTCCCAAGGATCGATTATATAAAAGGTACTATGTGCATATATATTAGGTGGTAGCGGAAAAAAAAATTAAGGTGACTTGCAGAATAATAAAGTTTTCAAACTGCGGATCTAAGAGATAAAATCTCAGTCACATAGAAATTTTTTTTTTTAAATTATTTATTTATATATTATATATGTAACAAATTTAGCAGGTGGAAATAACTGACTTGGCACAGGACTTGGTCCAACAGGACTAATATTATTTATTAATCCAGCTCCATACCACATACACAATCTTAGGAGTTTGATCGTTGTTATGGAAACTGTGAGAGCCATATAATTCTACATGGTTCCACGATAGGCAGAATATAGTCAAATCAGCAAAATCTGTTTTTTTTTTTTGTGCTTGTAGACTGGTGTTTGGGTTTCTGAGCAGAAGTGAGACTTGGGTGCAATTGAAACCACAGAATTTTACAAATTATGCTTTGTATCTTAAAGCTGGCTTAATATCTGAAAGTAATATTTGCTGAGCTAAGAAAACAACTTAAAGGGGACAAATTCAGAATTAGACATTGTTAGAGAGTATTTCGTTCGAAACTAATTAAAATTTTAGATTTAAAATTGAATTTTACCTTTCATATGTTTAAAAACATATTTAAGCTATGCTAAACTGTTTTTGATCCAATCAAGTATCTTAAAATTAGGTTAAATTAATTTTACATTTATAACTCAGATTCATTTAATTTAAAATTATCTCATGAAAAAAAGGCTTTGTTTCCTATCTGTGAATTTAACCTTTTCAGTTGTACACATGCATTTATACTTATTTTTTTGTAACTCAGGAAGTATGCTTGTATATATGTATCCATACTTTATAGCATGAGGAAACAATTATACTGCATTTATATTGTACTTGAGGATCAGGAAACTAGTCTAGTGGCACATATTAATAATGTTTAAAAACATTTTTTCAAGGTAGTTAGCAAAGGCAAGGAAGTTCACAAAATTGCATAACATTTTTTTAATTTTTTTTTTCAAAACAATTAGAGGGGGGGAGGGGGAGACTTCACTCCCATGGTACTTGATTTAATATAAAAACATACTCCTGAAAAGTTTTGGTTTAATGGTATTCTTATACAGTTTTGTAGTTTTACAACAATATTTTACATCAATTTTTGTAATATTTTGAGCAACAGCATTTTAATTTAGGGGAATTGGGCTTGATACATTTAACCTAGAGAGATTAAGAACATAAAATAAATTGAATCTGAACAAAACTTTAAAATACCTTAGTAACTTCTTTTCCAACATTCAAGTGAACTTGAAAAGCTTTTGACACAGAAGGCTTCTGACAAGACAGAACCAAAAGCCAAGACTGAAGAACAAGTTCTAATGCTTGATTAACCATAGTAATCTGAAAATGTCTGAGAAAAGAAATTTCAATAATATGATGAGACAAGTGTAACGTTTTTAAGTTATTGCAAATTGGATGATATATTATGAAAATGAAGTAGACAGCAATTAGACTGAATATAAAAACAACAGTTATAGCCCACACACACACACACACACACACACATATATATATATATATATAATACTTAAATGCTGCAATTCACAAAGTAATTATGAAAAGTATAAGGTAAATGATAATGTAAAATATCAAAACGCTGTAACGAAAGATTAACTTAATCATCTCAAAGAAAAACAAAAGGAATTTAGTAGAAATTTCTACATTTAGGCTAAAAAATATTATGCATCTCTCAGTAGTAACCTGTTATTGGCATATAATTTGAATAAACAAATGAAGTATCATAAGGCAGGTCTACTTTGTACTGGATAAGATTTAATAGTTTATCAAACACATGCAAAACATAAAAAGACAATGTTCAAGAAGTTCTATTAGTACCTTGAAAATCTATAACAAATATTTTTTCTAAAAGTGGTGCAAAGTATACCATAGAAGCGAGTTATATTGCACCACTTACTATATTATTTTAAAACAAGACAACATCTTGGAGAAATGTAACCTTGTTTAAAATTAATTGTATTACTCCACATAAAACTGACAGGAGGAGATTATTATTATTATTATTATTGTATTAAAAGGGGAAAAAACAATCAAAATTTATAAAAGTGCAAATCGTTGTATTTAGCATAATAAAACGAGCAACTAACATGAATTAAATTTTGTATTGTTTTGTTAACAAAAAAAAAAAAAAAAAAGGTAAAAGTTCGGTTATTAATATGAAAATGTTATTGGTTATAGCAAGAAAATGTTCACACATATTCATCACTATCAGCCAATTTTGGGACTGAGAAACACTTCTTCCGTACAAAATTTTCGTTGATTTATATCTCCACTTATTTTCTCTCTTATATATGTAAAAAAAAGTTCTATCTTTATTAACTGGCCAGTGCCAATTATTCCGAAATTTCAACATCATCAATTTCATCAATCCCTCCTTTCAATAACATGTGACCTGGGTATGTGACATTAAATAAAAAAGAGGAGAGAATTAAGTGCCGTTAGATAAAATAAACAATCTGGAATGCCGTAGGATGATAAAGCTGCCGATGATAAGATTGACTTAAATGCCAAGAATAAAATAAATATTTTGCCGATGATAGAATTTTATTGCAGTAAAAATAAAAAGGAATGGTCTTACTTAAATGATAAACAGTTGACACTAGAGGCTTGATCAAGGAAGACAAGAAGTTACAATAAATCCAACTTTATTAATCACACGGAGAGGTAGGAAGGTATAGTGGAGAAATCCAACTGGTCACCGATACATATTAGAAAAATATTCCACGTAGCATTATTAAAAATTTAAGTAATTCCATGACTATAAAGAATGCTGGCTGATGCTGGTTAAAATCATTTCTTAGAGAATGCCTTGATGATAAAATGTCCAAATTGAAATGTATATTGTAAAAAGACAGAAATCGAAAATAAACTTTTATATATCAAGAATTAGCTATTGAAGAACATCGTAGTCTTAAAATCGTCCTTTGAATTCAGGCTCACGGCCCGAAATCCAAAAGATAATCACATTGTCAAAAAATACAATATCAAAACTTTCGTAAAAAATCTGTTAAAAACTAGTTGCACTTGGTATATATACCATGTAAACAGGGTTTACAAAAGTATCGGACAGAAACAATTTAAATCTATTAGTTAAATTAAAATTACGTATTATGAGCAGTGCGTATGAAAACAGAGAATAGAAAACAAAAACTCTCCGAGAGAGAAACTAACTTTTTAATTCACAGAGCGAAGACACACCCTTAATGTGATGTGGGCTATGTCATCATGATGCGCTGGTTCTAAAAATAGATCAGAAGAAAGGGGAAAAGCTGAAATAAAACTTATCTGCTACTTTAGGGAAAAAAAGGAAAGAAAAAAGATTTGAACTCTGTTGAGTCAGAAATAAATAATTTAAAACGTGAGATAAGAATGCTGCATTACAATTAAAAAAAAATAAATGTGATTACTACATCACAGGGTAGTGTTCATTTTTTGTAATTTATAATTACAAATGTTCCAATCTGTTTAATGATTGGTTTCAGCTTCTTTTGAAGCTTAGTGAAGGTTTTTTTTTCTTCATCTCATGTAAATGCTGTTAACTCTCTGTTTAATGATTGGTTTCAGCTTCTTTTGAAGCTTAGTGAAGGTTTTTTTTTTTTTTTCATCTCATGTAAATGCTGTTAACTCTCTGTTTAATGATTGGTTTCAGCTTCTTTTGAAGCTTAGTGAAGGTTTTTTTTTTTTCATCTCATGTAAATGCTGTTAACTCCCTGTTTAATGATTGGTTTCAGCTTCTTTTGAAGCTTAGTGAAGGTTTTTTTTTTTTTTTTTTCATCTCATGTAAATGCTCATGTCAATGGAAGAGTTAACTCTTCCATTGACTTTTTAAAGAATGATTTCTAAACTTCTTCTGAACTTTCATCAAGAATCCCATTATTTAATGGCTCCTTATCATAGAATCTTCCCTTTTTCTTCTAAGATAGACTGGCAAGTTTGTAAAATTGGCTAATACCAGGTTATGGTTCAGAATCAACAATTCAAAATCCTTTAATTTTATTAACTTAGTAGTTACATTATATATAGATATATATTTATTTAATAGTGTATAAAATAAAAAATAAAAAATGAAAGTGGTTCTTGAATGAGTAATTTGTTTGATTAAATGAACTGGTAATAAGATAGATATTGAGCTGAATTAAGTCTAAAAAAAAAAAAAAACATGGCATGAATTAAGTCTAAAAAAAAAAAAAAAACATGGCATGAATTAACTTACACCACTTTTAGATGGTATAAAATTGCCCCCAATTTGCTTAGAACATAACTTCCAAATTACTATTGATCATATGATAATAATAATAAATAACACTAGTCTACAAATTGGAAAATAATTTTTCAACTGCAACAATTTAATTTCATGCTTTTATTGATGCTGATTTCGAAAAGGAAGTCAGTTTTTTCTTTCACACATAATATTTTTGTTTTAACCTTGAGAAATTGCTGGAAAAGTATACAATTTGCAAAAACACAAAGCACTATTTTGATGCTTGGTTAAATAATTAACATTGACTAAATTAAAGTAACTGATTCAGTAAGTGTAGAAAACTTAATGAACTCACAGAATTTAACACAGACTACCAAATATAGCCACATCTACCAATGGCTTTAGCTGCACTATCAAAGTTCAATATTTCAAACAAGTTTTGTTTTTTTTTTGGGGGGGGGGGGGTGATTCATGGTCTTTTTTAAAATAGCAGATCTTTTCTATAATGTGCCAAAAATGACATTATAGCTGATCTTTAAAGTTATGTAACAAGAAAATGTGACATGATATAGTATTTTTTATTACAATTTCTGTTTCAGAATTACACTTTATAAACACTCATTGATGTATCTGTTCTATACCAATGTATCTGGTACCAATGCATTAAGATTTTATAATTATGATTTAAACAATACTTAGTTTTTACACATATAGCAGAAAAAAACATTTTGTGTATCTTAATATTAAAAATAATACAGTAAGTTGAAAATTATTGCTATGAAATTGGAACCAGAGATCAGTATATAAAAAAGAATTAGAATTTTTAAAAAAGAATAAATTTACATGATGCACTGAGTTATTCAAAAAGTCTTTGTTATAATTTCAAATGGAGATCTCACAGCAAGCATAAAACAAAACCTTTATATACAAAAAAAATTTTCAATATAAAACAGTAAAATTACTTTATTCCAGGTAGTAATGATCTAATGTTCATTGAAAGTTCTTCTACAGCGAAAGGTGAAAGGAGAAAAGAATCAGCAGGATGCAACTGTAATTCAGATGAACTAGAAAAACATTTTACAAGATTTGTGGCATGAGTTCCCCTATAAAAGATTGAATATATATATATATGTAACCTATATGTTATTACAAACAAACATCAACAAAAAAAAAAGCTTAAAACTTTCTCTACTTTTGAAATTATATAATTTAGATATAATATCATACCTATGCTTATTTTAAAGTTAACAATAAACACACACACACACATATATATAATAAAATATAGAATTGGGTAATAAACTTAATTTTAAAGGACTGACAACAGATGGCATAACTAACACTGACAGGTTTTGGACGTTACGACGGCCAATGGTATATGAAAGCCTTGTCATTAGGTTTTAAGAATCAATAAGTATATTTCATTTAGTCGAAATGTAAATAACAGATGTATTTTGTGTAGTATTGAAGATGTCAAGTTTTGTACAAACAGGACGCAATATGTGGGATGCATTATAGTTTTGTTTCCATTTGAAGGAATCGGCAGCTGAAAGTTGTCATTTACTGACAAAGCTTATGGGGATTATGCTCCATTGATTTCAATGTGTAAGCACTGGTTTCGATGATTCAAAGATGGTGATTTTATTTGGACAACAAGGAACATCCTGATCAACCAAAATACTTTGAAGATGCAGAACTGGAGGCATGAAGATCAATGTCAAATGCTTAATAGCCATCTTGAAATGTTTGAAGTTGTGGGAGTTATTCAAAAGCAAGAAAATTGGGTTTCATGCAAATTGAAGCCAACAGACATTGAAAGGTGTTTTTGCACATATAAATTGGTGCTTCAATGGCAACGAAGATAGGATTTTTTGTATTGTACTTTCACTGGGAATACAAAATGGATATATTACGATAATCTCAAATACAGGAAATCATGATACAAGTCTGGCATATCATCCACATCAACAGCAAATCCGAATATTCATTGTTCGAATGTGATGCTCTGTATTTTGTGTATTGAAAAGAGGGTTGTGTATTTGAAGCTACTCAAATCTGGTCAAACCATTACTGGGGACAACAGGCATTATGTTACCAACAACTCATATAGCTGAAACGGGAATTGAAAGCAAAATGACCGTAATATGCCAGAAGACTAATCAAGGTGATTTTCCAGCACTTCAATGATTTGCTGCATCTCTCAAGAATGGTGAAGGTAAGGCTAGAGATGCTCAGATGGGATGGAAGGATGTAACCCACCAGCTTTATTCCTCCTTATTTTTAGACCTTGTTCTTTCGGATTACCATTTTGATCCATGCAGAATCATCTTTCTGACCAGCACTTCAACATCTTTGAAGATATCTAAAAATGGCTCGATTCATGAATAGCCCAAAATGACAAGTCATTTGCTGACCGAAGGATCCATTTTTTACTAAAAAGATGCAACAATGATGTAGCTAACGATGGACAATACTTTGAATAACAGGTGCTTATCACTTTGTTCTGTAATAAACATTCATTGTCATTAAAAAAAACCCTTTAAAATTAAGTTTACTACCCAATATAAAAATGTAAAAGGCCATACCAATAATGTAGCCGGTCTGATGTATATCAATTACAACAATATATGTGTTACAACTTTTATCATTAGTGTTAGAGACTTAGAGCACAGTAGAAGCTAGTAAGATTTACCAATTTAAGAAAAATTCTGTTTTAATCATTTACATTCTAATTAATATGATTATAAATGTGAGGTGAAGAAGCAGATGACACCTCAATTCCATTGAAGGACAGGCACATGCTAGTATGAAAAAAGGACGCTGTGAAATTAAGGAACAAGATATGATTCTTTTTAAAAAAGTCTGGGCAAATATTGCTTGGTTATGCTAATGGAGAATGCATAATTATGGTGTTTGAAGAAGTTCTTTTTGACCTTATTGTATCACACCAGCTTTTTCCTCATTAGTTGTTATTTTCAGTAATTAATTTGTACCTGATAAGTAACGACGATCTCATAAGCTGACCAGCAACACAAGACAGATCAATTCTTTGTAAAGGGCATATGGTCACCAGCCAAGTTTGGCAAGCTGTCACCTGATAAGAATCTTTGTATAGAAATAAATAAAATTCTTTCAATCTTCCAGCAGCTTTAGTGGGTGCCTGAGGAAAGAAAAAAGAAACAAGTACAATTTTTTAAAACCATTTTAATTGCTATTTTTATTTGATTTGTAAAATATGTAAAAAAAAAAAAAAAAAAAAAAATAAGTATCAAATTAAATTTTAAAGATTTTGCAATAGCATTATTTTCTCTTTTTAAAAATATAAACTAAAAAAAAAAAAAAAAAAATCAATACATAGAAGGGCGATTCCATGGAGAGTGTCACACACGTAACGCAGGCTTTAATTTGCATTTATTCAATTATTTATTAAATTTTAATGTTAATTCTGATTTTAAGTGGTATAGTAAATAAGTTATTAGCATATTTTTAAATTTAAATGTGTGGCAATAAAACTCACAGAAGTATATCATTTAATTTCATTACTCAAAATGTGCTTTTTTTCTACTTCAGAAAAAAAGCACATTTTGAGTATGAAATTAAATGATATATTTCTGTGAGTTTTACTTACACACATTTAAACTAAAAAATATGTTAATAACTTATTTACCATACCACCTAAAATCAAAATTAACATTAAAATATAATAAATAATTGAATAAATGCAAATTAAAGCCTGCGTTACGTGTGTGACTCCCCGCATGGAATCGCCCAGAAGTAAATTTTCTTCTTTCTTGATATAATGAGTAAAGAATACAACTATATATTCAAGAACAATTAGCAACTCCCTTCACTAGGTAATTAGTAGCAGAGAGTAGTTACCCTGGCTAGGGTGACTGATTTTGAAGTAAGGTTTTAATTCTTTGATGCAAATGTCGAAGTGGGAGAGGGCAGTGAATGCCCTAAAGAATAAAACTGCCAATGCAAAGAAGGGTTCATAAAAGAATGTATGAGGGTAAGAAACATAGCCATCTACACACACTCCTACACAATAGGAGGTAGAAGGCATACCAAAAATTTCCAGAACATTGAACCAGATTGAAATATAAAAGGATGAATATAAAGATACAAATGAGTTAAAAGATTGGTAAAAAAAACTGGTAAACTAACAATGATCACAATAATAAAAAAAGAAAATTATTAATATCAGATAAAAGAAGAATTATTAGAAATAGGTCAAAAAGTTCAATGTTATGAGAGTGTAAATAACAGAGAAGCAAGAAGAGTTTAAAAGGTAAAACTAGAAAACAGGAATTCTGCTTTTTCAGAATTTAGTGTTGCCCCCAATGAAAAAAAAGTATATGTATATATAAATAGTACAAAACATATTTCAATTTTAAGGCTTAAAGCATTCACTTTTATTTTATGTAAAATGACATCATTCGCATCAGCTTAAGAATTCCACATTTACGATCCACTCTTAAACATCTACAGCATGCATAGGATGTCACTATCGCAAAATAATACACAAATGCAGCAAAAACAAGCCGTCATTAAAGAAACTCGACAAAAAACCCCTGGCTATCTAATGATTCATAGGCATTCATTTGTTTGTAACATTAATATAGACGATTTCAGTCGTGACGTCAGTCATGACGGTTTGGTTGGAAACTGACACCAAACAAACGGTTGCTATGTTGTATTTTCTATTTTGTTTGTGTGTTGCAGCTATATCTTATATCTATATCTCACATCTAAGTGTTTTAATACTTGATATGTACTGGTAACATATTCCACGATTTATATATAAAAAGAAATGACGCATAGCAACCGTTTGGAGTCAGTTTTCAACCAAAACGTCATGACTGACGTTACACTGAAAGCGTCTATAGATATTTAAAATTAAATATAGTTTATAATAGCACCCTGTTTTAACAGAAATTTTTCGTTTATATTTTTTCAAAATAGCATGCATTTTAATTACATTTTCTTTTGGTTGTTATGAGAAAATGGCAACAAAAAGATATAATTGCTATTTTTCAACTATTTTCCCTTTACTTTCTACATAAATGGAGTACTTCCATTGCCAATATTAAGCAAATGGCTCCAAAAACTACAAAAAAATTAATATTTCAAAAATATATGGAGATGCAGTTTTCAAACAAATTGCATTTAAAAGTACTTTTTTCCCAATACGATGGTATAAAAATTGAAAATGTGGTATGCTTAAAAATTAAAAAAAATGCTATAGAGTATTTAATCGTACTGCTCTGTTTTACGCTGGCTTCTGTAAGGTAATGTAATTTTTTGAAAACGACACAAAATAAGCTGGGAGAAAGAAATAGCATACCATACCGGGGGTTAATAAGGACAATAAAAAATAATAATTGCTGTTTTTAACTTATTCATCTCTTTATGTTTATACTTTAACATTTCAACCTAGGTCAATGTTCCAGATGTTTTGGCTTTCTTTGTATTTCTACCTTCCCTAGTGTGTGCGTGGGTGAAAGGCTAATTTTCTTCCTCTCACACACCCCTTTAGAAATTCTTCTTTTTTGCATTGAGAATTTTATTACTCATGGCATTCACCATCACCTCTTTTCATTGCCAGATTTACATAAAAGAACCAAAAATCTCCTTGAAAAGTCTGTTTTACCTTTGTTGAGATAACTGAGCTCTGCTACTAATTAACTGATGAAGAAAACTGCTAATTAATTTCTTTCTAAACTACACTTTTTTTCTAACTCATTATGTGGCGAAAAAAATCTACTTCTATACATTTTTCATCTTTAATCAATACACAGTAATACCTCTGTTTTCGTCATTTTTTTACATGAAAAATTTGTCTTGGATTTTGTTGTTGTACCCAAGTGACCTCGTTGCATTTTCCATAAACAAAGGGGCAACCTTCACATTGAGCTGGTGTACCACGCTGGGTACACCAGCTCAATGTGATGTTGTTTCTCAACATGTATGCATCGCCCACGTGTCTAGACAAACAATTTTGTTTATTTCCAGTGTATTTTTGTGCTTTGTTTATTGATTGAGAGTGCTCCATTATGAGACCAAAGAAAGTTTCAAAGCCAACAGACCTTCAAAGAAGGCCAGGAACACGATTGAGTTGAAGAAGGAAATTATCGAAAAATACGACAATGGCATTGATTGCTGAAATCAGCCGAATGTATGGGAAATCGCCATCTTTGATAAGTTCCATAGTGGTGAAAAGGAGAGTAATAAAGAGGCTAATATAGCGAAAGGCATGAATGTGCTAACAAAACAGAGATTGCAATGAAGATGTCGATTATTAATTAGGATCAACCAAAAACAGTTAGACAGCGATTCTGCTTCGGAGGCTATCAATGTGAAAAGGCCAGACTATTGTATTTCAATCTCACTCAGAAAATGCCTGAGACGAGTACTTGTTTTAATGACTTTAAGGCCAGCAGATGCTGGCTCGAAAAATTCAAGAGGTGCACTCTAATACACAGTGTTGTTAGGCATGGCAAAGGTGTGAGTTCAGACAAGTCTGGGGTCGAAAAATTTGTGTCAGAATTCAAATATTACGTAGAACCTGAAGGATTCATTCCCCAACAAGTCTTTCAACTGTGATGAAACTGGCCAATTTTGTAAAAAATGCCAAAGAGGACGTTCATTACAACGGAGGAAGAGGCACTGCCAGGACATAAGCCTATGAATGTTAACTAACTCTTTTTTTGTGTGTGGTAATGTTAGTGGTGATTGTAAAGTGAAGCCCTTACAGTGTATCATTCAGAAACTCCTAGAGATTTTAGCATAAACAATGTTGTTGATTAAAAGTAAATTGTGTATGATGCAGAGGGCAAACAAGAAAGCATGAGTTGTGAGACATATTTTCATTGAATGGATGAATGAAGCATTTGGCTCGAATGTAAAAAAATATCTCCAGGATAATCAGTTGCCTCTTAAGTGCCTCCTGATATTGGACAATGCTCTTGCACATCCTCCAGATTTGGAAGACACATTGTTGGAGGAGTTGAATTTTATCACTGTGAAGCTCTTGCCCCTAATACCACATTACTCATTGAGCCCGTGGACCATAATATCATTTCAAATTTCAAGAAACTGTACACAAAAGCAATATTTCAAAGGTGCTTTGAGGTGACATCAAATACAGAATTTTTCTTAAGAGTTCTAGAAAAAACATTAACATTCTCAACAACATTAGCATCATAAATAAGGCTTGGCAGAGAGTGACATCCAGGATGATTAACTCTGCCTGGAAGAAATTATGGCCAGGATGTGCATGAAAGAGATTTCAGAGGGTTTGAGCCTTCCCCTGATGACCCTACACATGTGGTGCAGTCAACTGTTGAGCTCAGAAAGTTCATGGTTTGGAGGTGAGTGGTGAAGATGTGGAAGAGATGCAGGGTGAACACAGTTAAGAACTCACCACTGAAGAGCTACAAGATCTTCACCTAGAACAGATGGCAGACAAAGAAGTTGCTTCAGATGAGAAGAAAGAGACATGGAAGAATGTGCCTTCTTCAGAGATTAAAGAAATCTTTTCTATGTGGAGAAAAATCACCCAGACTGTTGGAAGCTGTGTATGCAACTTGTTTAACCACTTCACCGGTGACGGGTATAGGGAAACAGTGCTTTTACCCCCGACTTATCTCGGGGCAGCCGTTGAAGTGGTTAATGATAATAATGCTTTTCTCCATTTTAGGCAAAGGTTAAAGAGGTGACAGAACTGGAGCACTTTGGACAGCTTTTTTGAGTGACATAGGTGCTCTGACACTGAAGCTAATCCTACTGCCAAAAGATCAAACAGGGAAGTAGTCCCAGATACAGTGCCTTGATACCATATGCCAAGAACATTATATTAATTTCTTATTGTTTTTAGAATTAAACACTATACTTGTTCTTTATAAAATGTGTTTTTGGTACGTAATTTGGAGTGTTTAGAACAAATTAATTGGATTTACCTATAATCATATGGTAATAATTGCTTCAGTTTTCATCGGTTTCAGATTTTGCCAAATGTTTTTGGACACATTATCAATGAAAACCGAGGTATCACTGTATAGTTACTAAAAAATAAATAATATTAATGGGCTGTATACTTTTACAAGAACACTTGCATCATCTTCCCAATCATGTGGCTCTTGTATTATGCAGACAGCTTCAGGATCTGAACATTTTACAGACATTTTTTTATTTTTGTTACTTCCTAAAAGAAAATAACCACCACATACATTATACATAATACAATAAAGAAACACAAAAACATAAAAATAGCTGTTCATCAGAATTAAAATTACAACTTATTGTTATTATTACTTATTTAATTATTATTCACAAAATATGGCAAATTTGCAAAAGATTAATTCAAAATAGAAATAGCTGAATATATTTAATAATAAAAAAGTTTTCTCATAAAATAATCATTAAAAATTTCATATTTCATAGTGCTTTTTAAAATTAAAGGTAATTTCATTGAGAAAAAAAAAAGAAATGAAAAAGTAACAGAGAGAGAGGGAGAAAGAAAAAAAAAAGAAATAATCTAACCTAAAAAGACCAAAACTTTTTTTAAGAAATTAAATGAAATTATTAATATATATATATATATATATATATATTAAATGGTTACTATGATTTATATTAGTTACATAAATATATGTATAAATAAAACCTATTTTCTGTGGTAAAAATATCAATAAGAAATAATTAAAAATTTATGCATACCAAGATCAATTCTAATGACTTTTTTAAACATAGAGTGCTCCATTGATAAAAATTTAAACACATGTGTAAATGAAGGAGGAAGAGGTTGAACGATAAGAATAAGTACAGCAAGAAGTGTTTGGTCTTGAGTCATAAATCTAACCTGGAAGAAAAGATTGAGAATTAAGGAATATTAATTAAAATAATTGAACAAAAAAAAAAAAAAAAAAAAAAATCTAAAAGAGAATATTTACGAATTGAATTACACTTGTAGTTTCCAACTAATGCTCTGTGGACTCCTGAGGGCTCTTTGTGCACTTCCCAAAAGGTCTGGGGCCACCCCAGAAAAATGAAAAATAATTGAATAGATTGAAATTAAAGATTGAGAAACAAAAAGTAGAATAAAAATAAGGATTCCGTGTAAACTTTTTATTACATCAGGGGCTCTCTCCCATTACCTCATTAATTTGGTAATCGTAAGAATTCTTAAAACTGTTATCTAAAGTAATTAAAACATTAATACATAAGCTAAAATCTTTAACAATGATTTAACGCACAAATACGTACAAACATAACACAAAAAAATCACAAACGATTGTTTCGAGGATTCTCGAATCCCCTTCCTCAGTGCGAGAGAGAAAAAAAAGGATTGAAGAATCCCTTAGCGAAAGCAATTCTTGCTTATTAGTTGGGGCTATAACTGTGAGGTTCTTCTAACCCATTTTAATCTTTTTTTTTTTCTTTTTCTCTCTCACACTGAGGAAGGGGATCTGGGGATCCTTGAAACGATCGTATGTGATTTTTGGTGTCATGTTTGTACGTTAAATCGTTGTTAAAGACTTTAGCTTATGTATTAAAATTTGCATAAAGTGTTTGATTTATGAATTAAAATATTAGTTTTGGGATAATGGCAATAAAAATTAGCTTAAATGATTAATTTTTCCCAAGAGTACTTTGTGAATTATTACTTGATAATTAGTAGTTGATAATCTTAATTGTTTAATTTATTTAAATATTATGACTTGAGTCCCCCATCCTTTGGTTTTTGAATTGCTATTCCACTGTCTAAGGTGCTCCATCATAGAAATTGATTCTAAAAAAAGCTTTGTAAATGAAAAAGGTTGAGAACAACTGAAAATTGAATAAAGACAGGCATGAAATTGCTTGAGACTAATAGAGTAAATATGTGTTAAAAAATATGAAAATGTACAGCTTCAGCTAAAAAATTCAACATTCTTTCTTGCGTTAAAAATATTTGTCAGAAGTGTACAGGGCTATTTAATGACTCTTTAGCATGGTCAACAATTAATGACACTTTTTAAATCATTATCATGCACCTGAACCCCCCTCCTCATAAAAAAGGTATATCAAAAGTAAAATTAAACATTATATATAAAAAACAACATTAATTAATTTTTAACTTACCTTAATTCTATAAAATTAAAAAGTATTTTCAAATACAAGTACAAGAATTGTTCAATAAGTTTGTGCAAAGTCAACAGATGCCATTAGAAGGACCATGACAACTGCATTTGCAGCATCCGAGAAGTCTAGCAGGTATATGGAGTTTCATTCATATATAGTTATTATTTTGTTCATGAAAGTCATTTTAAAAGATCAATTATTGCATTTTGTGAAAGAAAGGATGAAAAAAAAATTTGTGTCATGACGAAACATTATCTTTTGCAAGGCAAAAAGGCATAAGAAACTGAAACCAAAATAGATAAACATTACCAAGAGACTGCTGCATTGATTATAACAATGTACATCATATTAACACAAAAACACTGGGAGCACGGACAATAACTAAGGCCACAACTACAGAATTCATTAAAAAAATCCATGATATGGGGATGGAGAACAAATGATTAAAAGTGTGTGAGATTGCTAAGGCATTAGGCATCTCAAATAAAATGGTGAAGAACATTTTACATGAACATTTAGGAATGAATAAAATGTCCGAAAGATGAGTCTGTTGATAATTGATCAGGATTAGAAAAATTTCAACGAATCAAGGAATTTTTGCGGCATTTCTAAACAGTGGATAAACTTGGATTCATCATTATCAACCTGAAATGAAAGAACAATCGAAACAATGTGTTGCATCCAAGGAATCTGTTCTAAATAAAAAGGCAAAACCTGTTCTATCAGCTGGAAAGATCTTCTGGGATGCCCTTGGTATATTGACTTTTAGCAGAAGGGTAAAATAATTATTGGGACATATATGGGATACTGTTGATGAATCATTTGAATGAAAAAAAAAAAAAAAAAAAAAAAAAAGCAAGCTAATTTGGCAGAAAAAAATGTCATTTTTCACCAGGACAATACACCAACTCATTAGTCTTCGATTGCCACAGCAAAACTGTTTGAATTGCAATATGCAATCCTATTTCATCCACTCTATTCACCAAATCTAACACCCTCAGACTATTTTTCATTTCCGAATTTGAAGAAATGGTTTGCAGGGAAAAAATTTACACCAAATGAGTAAGTTAATGCTGAGACAATTGCTTATTTTGAGGATGGCAGAAATCATATTTCATGAATGATATAAAAAAAAACTTGAACATTGCTGAATTGAGAATATAGAGTTAAAAGGAGGCTATGTTGAAAAATAAATAAGTTTTTGTCAAAGAAAATAACTTTTTTCTTTCTTGCACGAACTTAAAGAACAGCCCTCATGTTCTGTTGGATCATATAAGCACATACATATGACTCAAAAATGAAAAATTTTATAAACTTATTGTTGAATTATTTATAACAGATTAAACTATTAGTTATATTAAAAATCAAACAAATTCTTTGACCAAAGAAATTGTCATTTAAGAATGAAAAATCCATTAAGCAAAATGTCTATCGATGATTATTTTACGGAAACTGAATCTGTATTCTCCAACTCAGATATTTAACAATTACAATTTTTTTAAGTTTGCAATTTTTTTTTTTTTTTTTTTTTTTTTTTTTTTTTTTTTTTAAATAATTGCTTGCTTCGCCTTTGTGGTTATAAAAAAAGGGTAATATTTTTATACAGAATTTTAGTTTGACAGTCAATTTTTTTAAGTTTAACGTCATAGGTTGATAATGATATGGTAATATTTTTAATCATTAATAAACTCGCTAAACGATGCATATGACTCAATAAAAAGAATGAAATGGTGCATACCTTATTCTTCTTATCTGTTGGCTATGTGCTTCTATTCTATTGTATCTTCATGTAATTATATTTTTATTTAAATTGAAGAACTGAATATTTGGTTATGGAAAACTCATTTAATAAAGCTTGAAAAATTGATATGTCATACCAAAGGCATTAGAATTGACTGGGAGGTTTCTAAAAATCATAAAATTTAACTATTTAAAGAAAAGAAATTTGGAGTTTACAGTAAATTCAAATTGGGTGATACGTTTTCAAAATAGAAGAAGGTATATGATGCCAAATTTTTAAAAAATGAAAGGGAAATATGTATATTTTTCTTAACAATGTTTTCTTTTTCTATACATTATAGACAGGAACTAGACACAAGATTGATTGAAAAAGAAAAACGATTGTTTCCAAAATCGCTAGATTGGCTACAAATTTTCCCCTCTCAGCTAATCAGTGCTACTTAGCTTTGCACCAAGTTTAAAGATTGCAGGCACTAACCAACCCATTGCGGCAATGCAGCAATCAAAATTTGAAGTATCAGTCGAAGTTCTAATTAAAGATAATGAATTTTAAATAAAAGGATCTTTTTAAAGAAATAAAATTAGGTTTTGGAAAAGGATTTATGAAGTAAACAAAAGATTAGTAAATTAATTTAAGAATTAATGAAAATGTTACAATCCATTATAACACTTTTAGTTTGACTGCACTATGACATCGTGATTATGATGCATGTAAATAGCAGAAAATTGCTTGTATTTTCCAGAGTAGCTGACCATTTTCCTATGATCTGAAGGAACTTTTGGACTTTCCCTTAAAATTTTAAAACAAAATTTTCTCCTGAGATTTTACAACCAAAATTTATTCTCTGAGATTTCCCCGATTCCCCTAAGAAGTATGAACCTTGTTATATACTGCTATACATGCTATGTCAAAATGAGATTTTGGAAATGCCAGAAATATTAATAAGATAGTTTGATGATGTTTTCTAAATGCAAAAAATAAATATATTTTGAAATGAAGAAAAAAAAAAAGCTTATGATTTTGGACCATGCTAAATTTTATGTAACACAGAAACATCAATTTTTCTCTTTCTTTTTCTATAAAGATAGCCATAACAACATTTTCAAGAGACTGACATTTAATTTTCAAAGAAAAAAAGCTGCTTGGAAAAAAAAAAAAAAAAAGGGAGTTAATATTATAAAGTTGATCACCTACATGAACAATATAAAGAAATAAAAAAAGCTTTGTAAGAAAAATGATAACTTTAAGAAAATTATCAGTTCAAATTATAACATATCTATACTAACAAAAGAAAGATGTGTGTGTATTCACAATGGTTAGTAAAATCTATTGCATATAGACGCTAGAATATTTTGATGAGGATAATCCAAAGCAGGTCTGAATGTACTTGAGACTCAGATTTTTTATTTTTTGATAATTAATCAATACATTAATTAAAAACAATAAGGAACATCGCAAAATGGCATGCCACCGCCGATCGTCTGAGTTACCAAAACATTTCAGGGTTTTAAAAAAGTAAAGAAAGAAGCAGGAGAAAAGTTTTTTTTTTTTTTTTTTTTTTTGCATTTTGAAACAACAGCATCTAATTTCCTTAATGAAATACAAAAAAAAAAAAAAAAATAAATAAATAAATAAAAAATAATTAAATACTCACTTGATCATCATACTTTTCTTGTTCTAATGGTGTTATTCGTTTGAAAAAATAACAATATTTACTTTTTTAAACAAGATATTTTCTGAACATCCAATTAGTATTTTTTCCCTTCCACATGTTTACAAGTCTGCATTGGCTCTACTCTTCGAAATAGGAAAAAGTAAATATGGCCACATATTTGAAGAACCTTTCTGATTCTGATACGGTTATTTGCTTTAAAAAAAAAATATTAGCATTAACAACACTTTCAAAAGAATATTTTCTGTGCTGATTTCAGGATTTTATTTTTTTCTGCAATTCACATCTACATACTCAAAAAAAAAAAAAAAAACCACTTGATTTTTTTCTGGTTACAATGATGTTTTTGATTAAAAACAATATTAATATTAATTAATATATTTAAACAATATTAATTTTTTTTTCCTGGAAGTCCTTTCACAAATTTGCCAGACCTTTTTTTTTTCTGGTGTCTTCCTAGACATCAGTTATGTTGCATCAGAAATGCATCTTACAACTTTATCATATTCACGTTTTAAAAGGGGGAGGGAGAAGGAGCCATTATATATTTTTTAAGTTTTCTCAGAAACTTTTGGTCAGAATTAAAAGTTTAATATACCTAAATGTCAGAAATTAAATTTGCAATCACTACAAAAGGTACCCACCCTTCCTTAGTTTGGATAGGTTTTCATTTAAAAATATAATATACAAATTTGAGGGTGTATGCTGCTAAACACATTGGGGCCCTAACATTAGATTAATTTGAAAAGATTCCCACTTAAAAATATTAAATCAAAACAAATCAGAGTGTGTGCAGCACAATTGCTGTATGCTGGAGAAAGTAGTGGGACTCCCAACTCCAGATTCATTCAGATAGATTTTTATTTTAAAATATAAAATCATGCTGCCAAAGGCATTGGGGCTCCAATATTAGGTTTGTTTGGAAAGACTTTTGTTTAAAAACATTAAAACATTCAACACTGATTTTAGGTATACTTAAGGTTAATCTCGCAAGACCAGGTAATGCTGGGCAGGTCAGTTAGTATTATATAAAATATTTCAATAATTACCTTGACAGTACTGGTTGTAAAACTGCTTGAAACAGGAGCAGACAGCAAAATGTCTGAGGTAAAATGATGGCCAGAAGCAGTCTACAAATATCATTTCAAATTTAGGTTTATTGATAGTATATTGAACATATTTACATTTAAAATATAATTAGCAAAAATGTAAAAAATAGGTACAGGTTACTCTTGATTAGTGCAGTCAATTGATCTGACAATATTACCATACTAATCAAAAACTTATATTCAACAGGAAAATTAATTCATAGTCAACTTACTTAAAACTCAGTATACATAAATAAAAAATATAATAATGTACTATGACATTGTTTTGATGTATTACTGTTAAAAAGTACATATTAAAGCTTGATTTGAAACTTTTAAAAATAAAATTTATCTAAGCTAAATGAAATTCTATTAACATTAACATGTGAGCTAATTTAATAAATGACAATCAAGAAAAATGAAAAGATCATTAATCAAGTTGAATTTGAGATAAATTCAGCATAATAAAAACATTTGTTTGATTGTCACGCTGTTGGTTACATGTCTTATTGGATAATTTTTTTTTCATAACAATGTAGTACTATTTGGCTGGGAAAATGAGACATCATTGCATGCTTCATGCAGTAATAAAAAATTTCCCTGCATTAATTGAGGGATTGTCTGAAAACAATTTATCAAACTAACTGAAACTGTTTTTAATGTCTGTACAGACAATTAAAAAAATTAATACTTAATATTCATAAATATAGCATACACAGGTAAAAGAAAAGACAGAAAATGCCAGCAGATTTTAATAGCAAGATTATACAAAATAATAAGAATGAATAACCAATCAAAATAAACTACCAAGAAAACACATTGATAACATTACTAAGAAAAATAACAGAAATATGACATCCCTATCAAAAGAGCCAAACAGTTGAAAAATATTTTAAACATTTTCAGAAAACTGGATGAATAATTATTTAAAACAAAATAAAGTAATCAGCAAAAAAATTAATTGAAAAATGACCTTAAAATCCCAAATATATTAATAAAATTTAGTAACATAAAAAAAAAATCTAAAAAATATATATAATTATTATTACAAAAAAAAAAGAAAAGAAAAACAAGGAACTAAAATCGAATTTTATCAGCCAAAAAATTTATTTATATTAACTAATAAAGAACAGCCTATATTATAAAAACTAGA
Source organism: Maratus speciosus (assembly GCA_963932465.1). Taxonomy (NCBI): domain Eukaryota; kingdom Metazoa; phylum Arthropoda; class Arachnida; order Araneae; family Salticidae; genus Maratus; species Maratus speciosus. The sequence continues at coordinate 325,853,494 of OZ010793.1, forward strand.
CACTTTATATGAATTCAGTGTCATATATATATATATATATATATATATACGAAGAACTGGACTCCATGCAATAAATTGGCCTGGTGTGTAGGTTAACCTTATTAAATAACTTGACTCGAGACTAGAGTCCTGCATCGGGTTGGGTTACTTGCTTTTACCCACACCCGACCCGACAGACAGTTCAAGTTGGGTCGGTGCTATAGTTTTGGTTGCGGTTTGGGTTCAGGTCAAGTTGACTTCCCTTTTTTGCTGCAGGTCGAGTTGGCTTTCATTGTTTTAGTTTTAGGTTCTGTTTTGACTCTTGTGGGTCAATTGACCCAATTTTTCAAAAGAATGTCCAAAATATTTTTTCAAGTTAAACATCTATAAATAAAACTACCATAACACTCCCAAAAAGCAGACATCTCTATTTAACAAACACTTTTTCAATTTTTAACATTTATATATTTGTATGCACTCTGCATAATGGACATCTCCCAATCTACACATACGTAACATGTGTATGTGTACATAAAGTATCACAAATATGATACATGCATGTTTTGTATCAAAAACGAAATGGTAATATATTTCATATTCCGAGAGAGGAGAAAATGGTTCTTAACTGAACTCATAGAGGAAGAATGACCTATGATCACATTTCTAATATTTATTTTATTTCTCATGTGCAATAAATTGAATATATACTCATTTATATTCTTATGTGTATTTATTTTCATCTGAAATATAGTTTTAAAAATTCTTGTAAAAATCCCAACAACCCGACTTGCATGCCTCAAGAATTAATCTAGATTGAAGCCGGCCTGAAGAAAGAAAATTAGAGTCAGTGCAGTCTCAAAAAAGAAAATTAAGAACCCAACCTGATGTAGGGCTCTACTCAATAATCTTGAGATATCCGCTATTCAGAGGTTTTACTATATTTGAATATTAAAGAATATAACCTACTAGGAAGCTCAGCCCCCTGCTCGCTAACACTCGCCAACCCCCATGAATTGCTACGCTATTCATATTGGGATCGCTACGCGATCACAGCTCGCTTGCCACTATTTATGTCAACTCTAGCAAGAATGAGTGCTATCATAAATCATTACAACGTATTAAATTTACAAATATTTTTAATGTATAAAAAAGTAATGGAAAACTTTGTTGAAAATGTAAATAAAAATGTACCTTGGAAACAGAATTAATTTAAAACTTTAGTGAAAACACAATAAAAAATATTTTTAGTTGGGCCGCTATGCGATCCGAGCAAGCAACATATGAAATTTACAAATATTTTAATTCATAAAAAAGTAATTGAAAATTTTGTTGAAAATATAAATAAAAATGCATTTATCAAAAGTTTGGCGCTGTGACTTGTTGATCACCATTGAGAAAGCTAAGCGAACAGGAAATTGACGCCGTTTAAATTTAAATGGCATTTTAGTGTCAGATGGGGTCCTTCTCTTTTCATTTTGCCTATAGTATTGAAATTGAAAATCACTGCTTAAAAATTTAAAACTATAATAAGATGCTATAAAAGATGCTATACACATCACGCTATCGAAATATAAACAAAACGTTTCCGCTTGTATCTAAATACAACCTTGGATCAAAAAGCTGATTCGCTGAATTTCTCATGTCACCGTAAAACGGACCAATAACAATTGTCATTCATGTATTGCTCAAACGGTTTGCGTTAAAAGAGAGATTATGTCTGGATTTTGATTTGCTGAGTGGGTTGTGACATGTGACCATAACTTAACCATTGAGAATCGTCGCTTTGGCTGTTGCCAAATAGCAAGCTACAAATACAGCCCTTTTTTAGCGCTACGTAAGAGAAATATATATATATAGCTTTTTCTATATAAAAGATAAAATTGGATACAAAGATAGACAAAAGATATAATTGGAAATAAACTTATAATTGTGGATTACTTTTCATAATTGCATTAAAACAGGATTTACTTTCCTTTCATTTTGGGTTTGGGTCGGATCGACTTCCAATGGAATTTTCAGGTTAGGCTGGGATACAACACGGCCCATGTAGGACTCTACTCGGGACCTTGTTAATAAAATTAACTTCTTTAATTCACAACACAGCTCTAAGATACAGCTATAGACTGTGAATATGGCTGGGGTACAACACGACCCATGTAGGACTCTACTCGGGACCTTGTTAATTAAATGAACCTCTTTTATTCACAACACAGCTCTAAGATACAGCCATATACTGTGAGTTTGATCGAGGTCCCAAGAACCATATTACTCTTAGGCTTACATCATTTGCAGATCTGAAGAGCAGTCTCAAATATTTAAGAATTGGATTTTTCAAGACAGTACAGGAGTTTTGTTAAGAAATTTGAATACTTTTCAGCAGGGGATGAAAGTGTCACACTGGAAGGATAAGTTAATTTAATTGGATGATTAGTTTTTGATTGATGTCTGGGGCTTTCTGACAAAACAAGGCATGGCCAAGATCTGGATACCACTAATCGCAAATGCTGGAGAGATGCATTAACGTCTAAAATTTTTACTCTTAAAGTTCTCTAATTTTAATAATTGAATGTAATAAATGTCATACCATGAAACAAACTTATAAAGGATAAAAGGGTTTTGAATATAAGATTTAAAGTTAGGGACTGAGCAACTAAAGTTAGACAGGAGATTTTAATTTAAAATTTAATTTTAAATAAGTTATATATATATATTATCTTTTCATACATATTTTAACTAATATGATAATCAGCATTATTAATAGATAATAAAATCCTCATATTCAAAAATAAAATATTTAGGGAATTGAAAAATATCTGCTGTAAATTAGAACAACAAAAACTGGAAGCACTTACTTAAAAATAAATAGAGAAATACATTACATCTAACCATTCAGGGGTCGATTTAGAAAAAGAAAGTTGTATAGCAGTAACTGCTATACAAAGTCAGTTTTGAATAGCAGTTAGACACTTTTGTATAGCAAGTAAAAAATAGCTAACGTAACTTTTAAATCTAGAAAATTTACAACAATTTTTTTAAAAAAAAAAGCGTACTTCCTCGCTGTACTTCCATTGTAAATAAACACTTGGGGAGGGTGAAAACACAACGTATGTCGTGTAAAAACACCTTTGAATTTTAACTTTAAGCAGTGATGCCGCTGTACTTGAAAAAATCTGGGTCCCTTTTTTACAAAAGCGGGTCCCCATCAATAATAATTTATATTTTAAAGGAATAAATGAAAGTTGTTTATTAAGATAAATGAAATGCATTAATTATTGTTTTAACAATAATTAAATAATGAATTAAAACCAGCATTATTTGCACTCAAATAAGATATTTTTAAAAAATATTAAGAGAAATTTTCTTTACTTTTTTAAAAGTAAAAATGCAAGATACAATTTTAATTGTAAAATAATGTTTATTTGAGAGTAGAAGATACCAAGTTCCACTAACAAGTATCACTAATGTTCACATTCTTTTAAAAAGAGGCAGGGCAGGTTTATTGAAAAAGATATTTTTGCTGAAAAAAAGAACACTTATGTTAAGTAAAGGTGTACTTTTCGTTGAATGAATGGGTGCTTTCATTATTATACTTCCCATTGAATTATTTGTCAGCATAGATCTGTGTTGGAATCAGACATTTTCCTTGGAAGGGAAATTTATATCTAAATCACTAATAAGCATCAAATCTCAAATGTTCTGAAGGCGGGAGACATTTCAATGCAGTAAGAACGAGGAGGGGGGGGGGGGGTGATTTTTACTGGTCCGCTAATGAATATAAATATTATCAAAGTACACTGAAATCATGTTGTATTTTTAAGAATCTCATAAAAAAGAAATTAAATCCCATTTTATGAATTTCCTACCTATAAGTTTAGTTTGCACATCTTTTTTGGTGATTTGACTAAATTCACGTTTTTTTCCGCGTTACTTTGACGAAATTCGCGTTTTTCCGCGATCCTTTTGTTGAAATTCGCTATTTTTTCGCGAGTCTGTCACGAAAATCGTGTTTTTTTCCGTGATACTTTGACAAAATTCGGCTTTATTCCGCGATTTTTTGACGAAATTTGCTATTTTTTCGCAATCTTTTGTCGAAATACACTATTTTGTCTCAGCCATTTTACGAAAATAGCGTTTTTTCCGCTATATTTTCACGAAATTTGTGCTTTTTTCGCGATCCTTTGACGAAAATCGGCTTTTTTACGTTATTTTTTGACGACATTTGCTATTTTTGGGGATCCTTTGATGAAAAACAACTATTTTTTCGCGATCCTTTGACGAAAATCGGCTTTTTTCCGCGATTTTTTGATGAAATTCGCGCTTTTTTCGCGATCCTTTGACAAAATTCGGCTTTTCTCCGCGATTTTTTGACGAAATTCGCTATTTTTTCGCGATCTTTTAACGAAATACGCTAATTTGTCGCGGCCCTTTTACGAAAATCGGGTTTTTGGCAATATTTTGATGAAATTTGCGCTTATTTCAGCGATATTTTCATGAAATTTGCGCTTATTTCCGCGATTTTTTGACGAAATTCGCTTTTTATTTCGCGATGCTTTGACGAAATACGCTATTTTTTCGCGGCCCTTTTACGAAAATCGCTGCTTTTGCGCGATATTTTGATGAGATTTACGCTTTTTTCGAGATTCTTTGAAGAAAATCGTCTGTTTTCCGCGATTTTTTCACGAAATTACGCGTCCCAAGAGCTATTTTTTTGCGTCCCGTATCCGATTTTTCGCGTAATTTACGCGCTATAGCGCGTCCGCGGCATCCCTGCTTTAAGTGTACATGACATAACAAAGGGTGTGGGAAATATGCATCGCAATGATTGAGATTTAATGCATTTCTTGGATCGCATTTTAGTTAAATTTGAATCGCAAATTGCGATGCGATACCGCTTAAATCGAACCCTGAACCATATCATTGTGTGTTTGCGGGAAACGTAAAAATATGTTTTATATAGATTGATCATATAAATTGATGCTCATACAGAAAGTTTTGTAAAGAAGAAAACATAAGGCATAATCCAAGTATACTTTTTTCAATTGGTTGTGAGCAAGTTTCAATAGTGACTTTTCTACAAATAAATTTCTCCCTCATTTTTGAAAAATTGCCCAATGGATTAAAACACCAAAACAAACAAAATGATAAAAAATTTTGGGAAAAAAGAAATCTGTTTTTTCTTTATGATTAATTTGAAAGAAAAATGGAAGTTCATATTAAAAAAAAAAAAAAAAAAATCTATATTATCCATACTTTTTTTCTACCTGAAAAATAAACAAATATAATCCTTACAAAAAATACAAAGTAATCCTTTCAAATTTCAAAACGAAACATAAGTTCTTGCAACTAATTTTGTTATATTATTTACTGTATATTCCTGGCACATAATGTGAACCTAAACTTTCACAGTACATTTTCCAATTTTTGGATATTTTCACAAAATAAGATACCCTCTTTACAAAGAAATTCTCATTAGATTTATAGTAAAAAATAATAATAAAGAAAATTTAAAAAGCATAATTATTAGTATTCTTCACATAATCTGATAGCAAGCATTATTAAGCTCATAAGGTATGTGCTTTTTATGTAAATAATATGTTCTTTAATGCAGACATTTCAACCCTTATTATATGTTTTTCTTAATTTTTAAATTTTCCATTTTATAACTGAGAAATAACACACACCTGTAAATTAACAATAAACTTTCTTGTACCAAAAGTGTGTATTGTATGGTGGAATATATGGTATTAATTTCTGTAAAATACAACATAAAAAAGCACAAACATCGTTTTTTTTTCTTTTTGTTATTAGACATTAAATAGCTCAAGATTTTGTTGATGAATGACTATACCAAGTACATAAAATTCATTCATGATAGTTTGTTTCATGGCATTATTACACTTTTTTTTTATGTTAATTTCTTTATTAATGTGAAGAAAATGTTTTTTGTAGAAAAAATAGTAAAGAGCGAAAAGTATTAAACATTAATTTTATATTTATTATTTGTTATAAGACAATGAGCATTATCATTTTTGACATCTTATTACAATGATAGAGATAAAATTCAGCACTGGTGAATTCTTAGCTCATGTTTATTGGTGTACACTTAAAATGATTTAAGTAAAGGCAGAGAATAAAATAAAAATGTTACAGGATAAAAGTATCTAATAAGATTTTCATTCATAATGATATATGTAATTTCTTTAATATAATATTTTATAAAACAAGAAGAAAAATAATTAAAAATGCTTTCAAAGCCCAGATGAAAAGTATAATATTGATATTTTAAACAAAATCCACTAAATTTTTAATAACTGAAAAATCTTTCATAAAAAAGTGTTATGTTGAATAAATAAACTGGACCGTATTATGTTTCTAGCAATTGAAATCCTAAAACTTTAATATACATATATAAGATTTATGCTACACTAAATAATTATTAAGAATATTAATAAAAATAATAAATTTTCTTTCAAGAACTGATGCTCAAATACCTTAAATAATTCCAAATGACTAGGCTGAACTGATACAGTACAATAGGAAAATGGAATGTGCACTTTTTCCTTTGGCTGTAACAGCAATGATGGCATGTCTGAATTCACTTTGCTGAATGTAATAGGCTCGACTTTATTAGGAATATTATGCATGTTTCTTAATATTTGCCACATTTTATGGTCCAAGACTAAGCTAAAAAAGCAAGTTATTTCAGAAAAATTTAAAAATAAATATTTACAATTTGGATTAAAAAAATAATAATAAAAATAAACTGAAGTACTTATTTTAAACAAAGGCAGTAAAACTGGATTTCACTCCATTGATTATTACACACATAAGAAGTAAATAAACTGCAATAAACATAAAATAAATTAGTAAATTGTTAAATTCCAACAGTTTTGGCCAATTTCTGTGGCCATCATCAGGGATTTTGAAAGAAAAATCATTAAATAATTTTTCATTGAACATCCCTGATGATGACCACAGAAGTTGGCCCAAACTGTTGGAATTTAACAATTTACTAATTTATTTTAGTGTTTCCCATGTCACGCTGTTTTTAGCAAATGCAAGTACAGTTTACGTACATTTTATGTATATACTTATTTTAGTTTGCTACACTAAAATTTTTTTAATCTTATATTTTTTCTAAAGTTAAAATTCTACAATAAGTAGAAATATAACATTTATTATGACAGTGATATGGAATCTTTCAGGGCCGAAACTAGCCTTTTTTGCACGCGGGGCAAATATGGATTTCCCACCCCCCTCTTCCGCAAAGTATATTTACAAAGAGAATTTTACTAATTTTCTAATAGCCGACTTATTTTAAAATTTAAAATATGTAATGCTGAACTACGTAATCTAGAAGAGCGAATCCAAGGGGGTGGTCACGGGGATCATGACCCCACCTCTGAACACCAGTAAAAATGTTCTAAAGGTCATTTTTAAAATGTACAGTATTTACAGTAGAGTCTCTAATATCAGAGTTCCGCTTAACAGAGTTTCCGCTTTGACCTAGTTATTTTCTTCTGATGGACTGATGGCTTCCATTATTATGAAACAGCCATTATATATGAAGTGTTAGGTGAAGATGAAAGAGCAGTTGTAAAAAGTTAGTCAGAATGGAAAAAAAATGGCCATAATTTTTTTTTGAAAAAAACAAAAAAATTATGGCCAATTTCCCCCCCATTCTGACCAGAAAATCAGAGTTCTAACTTTTTACAGCTGCTCTTTCATCTTCACCTAACGCTTCATTCATAATGGCCGTTTCATAATAATCGAAGCCATCAGTCCATCAGAAGAAAATGATCCATTCCAAAGGTACAATCCTTCATTTGGCGCCCGGGGCACATGCCCCCTCTGCCCCCACCCCCCCTAGTTTCGACGCTGGAATCTTTTTAAACTCAAAACACTGAAATGAATCCCAAAATATATCATTAGGTTGCATTTAGCAGTTTGGATTCCATACATACATGTGTCACATCCAGTACACTTTCTATGTTTGCTGTTCAAGTTTAAGTATTTTTCCATGATTCAGAAGCAAGAATAATGAAATTCCATGAATATTGTCAAAGTAAAATGAATATTAGCCCCCAGTATGCTATTTCTTTCTCCCAGCTTATTCTGTGTCGTCTCCAAAAAATAACGTTACGTTGTATAAGCCAGATGTAAAACAGAGCAGATGAATCATTGTACGATTAAATACTCTATAGCAATTTTTTAAACTTCTAAGCATCGCCCATTTTCAATTTTTATACCGTCGTATTGGAGGAAAAAAGTACTTTTAAATGCAATTTGTTTCACAACTGCATCTCCATTTATTTTTGAGATATTAATTTTTTTTTGGAGTTTTTAGCGACATTTGTTTAATTTTGGCAACTCAAGTACTCCATTTCTGTAAAAAGTAAAGAAAAAATAGTTGGGAAACAGCAATTATATCTTTCTGTTGCCATTTTTCCATAAAAATTGGAAAAAAAAAGTGTAATTAAAATACGTGCTATTTTGAAAAAATATAAATGAATGATTTCGGATAAAACAGGGAGCTATTAGAAACTAAATTTAATTTTAAGCATGTATATTAATGTTACAAACACATGAAGGCATGAATCATTAGATAGCTGTTTTTTTTTCTTTTTTTTTTTTGTCGAATTTATTGAATGACGATCTCTTTTTTTTGGATTTGTGTATTATTCAGCGATAGTGACGTCATAAGCGTACTTTACTGTAGATGTGGTTTAAAACTGGATCGTAAATGAGGAATTCTTCAGCGGATGCGGATGATGTCGTTTTATATAAAATAAAATCACGTGTTTTAAGTCTTAAAACTGAACTACAGTAGAGTCCCGATTATCCGAGTCCCGCTTAACCGAGTTTCTGCTTTAACAGAGTTATTTTCTTCTGATGGACTGATGGCTTCTATTATTATGAAACAGCCATTATAAATGAAGTGATAGGTGAAGATGAAAGAGCAGCCGTAAAAAGTTAGAACTCTGATTTTCTGGTCAGAATGGGAAAAAAAAATGGGCATAGATTTTTTTTTTTTTTTTTAAATTATGGCCATTTTTTTTTTTTTAAACTTATTTATTTGCCATGAAAGATACAAATTCTATTCTTATTTACATGATGTTGCACCTAAAGTTAGATAAGGTAATATCAAGGATTTTGAGAATGAGAAGTGGAAAATAAATATTCAAACAAAAATAAATGTTTTAAAAAAATATCAAAATAAATAAACTTTGAATGATTTTAAATCTAAAACTACATAAATCGAAATGTCCTAAAATATTTAATAAAAATTTAACCATTTAACACTGGCTTCTAATAGTTAAAAAAAATTCTATCGGTCAATCCTTATGAAGTTTCTACCAAATTTGACTGAAACACCAGCCAACTTCTCTTTTAAATCCAGTCTTTGAAATTCATTAAATTTATCATAATACTTGCCAATTAATACATTATACACATACACATATTTGAAAATATTCAACAAATAAGTCTTCTTCATAATATGTCCATCCTTTCACCTTTTTTCTTCTATGAGTATTTCAATGAAGGAAAATGTTCAAATGCAATATTTAATCTGAGAAATGCTAAGTGAATTTTGTTTTACTAAGGCTTGGGGGGATGCTATATTTCTGCAAAATTCTAAGGCTACTCTACGACCTAATAAATATATAATTAAATAAATAAAAGGCTATTTGTCCCTTACCTTTATTATAGCAAAACCAAAGAATATTATTTAATAAAACAGGAAAATAAAAAATATTAATAAAAAATTTAAGTACCTTTATACAAATCATAAAGTAGAGGGCAGTTATAAAGTAATCTTTCCTGTTTAGAGTCACTTGCAGCTAAAGCTAAATTATATATATGTAGAAATTTAATGCACATTGATTTTGTCGAATAAATGTACGTCTACTGGAGTCGGTGTCTAGAAGGAATTAGTCCAGGCAGATTTTTAACTAAATCTTAAACTTTAATGTTCTTGAATATATGGATGATGTATTTACATTTGAATTTAACCATGATAAATATAACTGGCTGGCGACATTCTGCTTTAAAACCGAGGTCCGCTGACCCGGTATTCGGTCGACACGACGTTTCACACGTCCGTTCTCGAGAGCAATCAACAGTCATCTCTCATTTTCACAATAGTTTTTGTAAATTCAGCAGTTTTTTCGTAGACACAGAGGTTGGGGTGGATCATCCCGAGCCTCATTTAAAGAATGTGCTAGTCTTTGCAGTGCAGAATTCAAATTCTGTCACCACAATTCGACCTACCTGACAGGGCTGGGTCCTCTCAGTCACCCATCTCCTTTATATACCTGACTAGTACTGGACTACTTTTTCCAGAACGTATAATATACACACAAAAAAATTCACAAACAATATATAAAACAAAATAATAGTAAAATCAGTCACTAAATACTAATGACCATAAGTTTTTAGTCCTTAACCAATATTTTTAGAGTTCGATAAATAGTAAAGTTTTTCTGCTTGTTACTTGGAAGCAGTTCTTTTCACAGTTTATTCATAATAGTAATAAAAAAAAGATATCAATAACACACAGTTTTAAAAAAAAATAAAATAAAAAAACAAAAAAAAAAAAAAAACTTAAAGCATAAGTATTTCGTCTTAGACAGTAGAAGTCCAAGGCTTCATGTGATCTGCAGCCGTTGAGGTCGTATTTGGAACCTCATGGTGTCCAACTTTGCTCACGTTGTAGCAATCGTTTCTTTTTACTGCAATAATCTCATAGAGATCAAGAAACTTAGGCATTAGTTTAGTACCTGTCCCAAACTGTGTTTTTGAATGGCCACCAAATCACCGAGTTTATAGGTGTTGGCCTTTTTTCGCTTTTTGTTATACATTTTCATGTTTTCCTGTTGTATTTTTAATATGTTTTGCTTAGCTATTTCTCTATTCGAATTTCTTTCTGATATGAATGAATTTAATTCCTCATCATCTAACAGCGTTTTGATTTGCAGATCATTTTTCTGCCGCAGTTTCGTTCCTGTCAGTAATTCGAAAGGTGTAAATTTTGTACTCCTCGATATGGTACTATTCATGATGCGTTGTACGGGCGTGACAAATTTGTACCATTTAGTAGGGTCTTCTACGCTAAGTTTTGCTAAAATTGGGATAAGAATTCTATGCATTCGCTCTATTTGACCATTTCCTCTAGGTATCCCTGTTGTTATGGGAATATGCTCTATGTTCTCTTCCTTATGGTGTTATTACACGAGGGGTCAAAGACGCTTCAGATTCCGGGCGTCTCCATGTATTCCTATGGCTCCAGGGGAGTCGCTTGGAGCGCGAGCGTCTTTTTTCTGTCGGAGCATCTTTGACGCCCGAAACGAGGCGAGTCGCCAGTAACAGCCAATCAAATGCTTGGAAATCTGATAATAGAAAAGCCTTTTCCGGAACAGCCAATGAAATGCTTGGAAAAGACGGACCGTGAGGCGGCTGTTGTCGCTAGACGCCTGGGATTCCAAGCGTCTTTGAGTCCTCGTGTAATAACACCATTACTATATTTCTCAAAATCAACAGAGGTAAATGCTGGTCCTTTATCGGTAATGATTCATGATGGATTTCCGAAAATATCATGTTGTCGGGTCAATTTATCGATGACTTCTTTAGCGGCTGTAGTTTTAACGGGGTATAGCCAAACAAATTTAGTAAATGCGTCCACAACAGTAAAAATATGGTTGTAATTTTTATTTGTAGAAGGCATGGGACCAATGTGATCTATGTGATAGATCTCGAGGGGCATATATTGTTTGGGGATCGGGTTTAACAGACCTTCTCTTTTTCCTTGCTTTTTATTACAAAGTATACACTCTATGCAGCTGGCAATGACACTTTCCATTTGCTTTCTGAATTGGGGTATAAAATAATTTTCTTTTAGAATAATTTCAGTTTTAGCCACTGCGTAATGACCTTTGTTATGAACAGCGCATATTATTTCCTTTTGCATATTGGTGGAAATCATCAGAAGTTCTCTATCATTTTCATATTTGTATACGATGTCGTTTCTTATAAAATATTCTGAACTTTCTTTTTTTTCAAAACTAAGAGTAGGATCCGGGCGTCTACCCCCCGAACGAGAAACAGCCATTATATATGAAGTGTTAGGTGAAGATGAAAGAGCAGTTGTAAAAAGTTAGTCAGAATGGGAAAAAAATGACCATAATTTTTTTTCCCATTTTGACCAGAAAATCAGAGTTCTAACTTTTTATGGCTGCTCTTTCATCTTCACTGAACGCTTCATTTATAATGGCCGTTTCATAATAATGGAAGACATCAGTCCATCAGAAGAAAATGATCCATTCCAAAGGTATAATCCTTCATTTGGCGCCCGGGGCACATGCCCCCTCTCCCCCCCCCCCCTAATTTCGACGCTGGAATCTTTTTAAACTCAAAACACTGAAATTAATCCCAAAATATATCATTAGGTTGCATTTAGCAGTTTGGATTCCATACATACATGTGTCACATCCAGTACACTTTCTATGCTTGCTGTTCAAGTTTAAGTATTTTTCCATGATTCAGAAGCAAGAATAATGAAATTCCATGAATATTGTCAAAGTAAAATGAATATTAGCCCCCAGTATGCTATTCCTTTCTCCCAGCTTATTCTGTGTCGTCTCCAAAAAATAACGTTACGTTGTATAAGCCAGATGTAAAACAGAGCAGATGAATCATTGTACGATTAAATACTCTATAGCAATTTTTTAAACTTCCAAGCATCGCACATTTTCAATTTTTATACTGTCGTAATGAGGGAAAAAAGTACTTTTAAATGCAATTTGTTTCAAAACTGCATCTCCATTTATTTTTGAGATATTAATTTTTTTTGGAGTTTATAGCGACATTTGTTTAATTTTGGCAACTCAAGTACTCCATTTCTGTAAAAAGTACAGAAAAAATAGTTGGGAAATAGCAATTATATCTTGCTGTTGCCATTTTCCCATAAAAACTGAAAAAAAAAGTGTAATTAAAATACGTGCTATTTTGAAAAAATATAAATGAATGATTTCTGATAAAACAGGGAGCTATTAGAAACTAAATTTAATTTTAAGCATGTATATTAATGTTACAAACACATGAAGGCATGAATCATTAGATAGCTGTTTTTTTTTTCTTTTTTTTGTCGAATTTATTGAATGACGATCTCTTTTTTTTGGATTTGTGTATTATTCAGCGATAGTGACGTCATAAGCGTACTTTACTGTAGATGTGGTTTAAGACTGGATCGTAAATGAGGAATTCTTCAGCGGATGCGGATGATGTCGTTTTATATAAAATAAAATCACGTGTTTTAAGTCTTAAAACTGAACTACAGTAGAGTCCCGATTATCCGAGTCCTGCTTAACCGAGTTTCTGCTTTAACAGGGTTATTTTCTTCTGATGGACTGATGGCTTCTATTATTATGAAACAGCCATTATAAATGAAGTGTTAGGTGAAGATGAAAGAGCAGCCGTAAAAAGTTAGAACTCTGATTTTCTGGTCAGAATGGGGGGGAAAAAAATGGGCAGTTTTTTTTTTTAAAATTATGGTCATTTTTTTTTTTTCTGAAAACTTATTTATTTGCCATGAAAGATACAAATTCTATTCTTATTTACATGATGTTGCACCTAAAGTTAGATAAGGTAATATCAAGGATTTTGAGAATGAGAAGTGGAAAATAAATATTCAAACAAAAATAAATGTTTTAAAAAAATATCAAAATAAATAAACTTTGAATGATTTTAAATCTAAAACTACATAAGTCGAAATGTCCTAAAATATTTAATAAAAATTTAACCATTTAACACTAGCTTCTAATAGTTAAAAAAAATTCTATCGGTCAATCCTTATGAAGTTTCTACCAAATTTGACTGAAACACCAGCCAACTTCTCTTTTAAATCCAGTCTTTGAAATTCATTAAATTTATCATAATACTTGGTAATTAATACATTATACACATACACATATTTGAAAATATTCAACAAATAAGTCTTCTTCATAATATGTCCATCCTTTCACCTTTTTTCTTCTATGAGTATTTCAATGAAGGAAAATGTTCAAATGCAATATTTAATCTGAGAAATGCTAAGTGAATTTTGTTTTACTAAGGCTTGGGGGGATGCTATATTTCTGCAAAATTCTAAGGCTACTCTACGACCTAATAAATACATAATTAAATAAATAAAAGGCTATTTGTCCCTTACCTTTATTATAGCAAAACCAAAGAACATTATTTAATAAAACAGAAAAATTAAAAATATTAATAAAAAATTTAAGTACCTTTATACAAATCATAAAGTAGAGGGCAGTTATAAAGTAACCTTTCCTGTTTAGAGTCACTTGCAGCTAAAGCTAAATTATATATATGTAGAAATTTATTGCACATTGATTTTGTCGAATAAATGTACGTCTACTGGAGTCGGTGTCTAGAAGGAATTAGTCCAGGCAGATTTTTAACTAAATCTTAAACTTTACTGTTCTTGAATATATGGATGAGATATTTACATTTGAATTTAACCATGATAAATATAACTGGCCGGCGACATTCTGCTTTAAAACCGAGGTCCACTGACCCGGTATTCGGTCGACATAACGTTTCACACGTCCGTTCTCGAGAGCAATCAACAGTCATCTCTCTTTTTCACAATAGTTTTTGTAAGTTCAGCAGTTTTTTCGTAGACTCAGAGGTTGGGGTGGATAATCCCGAGCCTCATTTAAAGAATGTGCTAGTCTCTGCAATGCAGAGTTCAAATTCTGTCACCACAATTCGGCCTACCTGGCAGGCTGGGTCCTCCCAGTCACCTATCTCCTTTATATACCTGACTGGTACTGGACTACTTTTTCCAGATCGTATAATATACACAGAAAAAAATTCACAAACAATATATAAAACAAAATAATAGTAAAATCAGTCACTAAATACTAATGATCATAACTTTTTAGTCCTTAACCAATATTTTTAGAGTTTGATAAATAGTAAAGTTTTTCTGCTTGTTACTTGGAAGCAGTTCTTTTCACAGTTTATTCATAATAGTAATAAAAAAAAGATATTAATAACACACAGTTTAAAAAAAAATAAATAAAAAGACACAAAAAAAACTTAAAGCATAAGTATTTTGTCTTAGACAGTAGAAGTCCAAGGCTTCCTGTGATCTGCAGCCGTTGAGGTCGTATTTGGACCCTCATGGTGTCCAACTTTGCTCACGTTGTAGCGATCGTTTCTTTTTACTGCAGTAATCTCATAGGGATCAAGAAACTTAGGCTTTAGTTTAGTACCTGTCCCAAACTGTGTTTTTTGAATGGCCACCAAATCACCGAGTTTATAGGTGTTGGCCTTTTTTCGCTTTTTGTTATACGTTTTCATGTTTTCCTGTTGTATTTTTAATATGTTTTGCTTAGCTATTTCTCTATTCGAATTTCTTTCCGATATGAACGAATTTAATTCCTCATCATCTAACAGCATTTTGATTTGCAGATCATTATTCTGCTGCAGTTTCGTTCCTGTCAGTAATTCGAAAGGTGTAAATTTTGTACTCCTCGATATGGTACTATTCAAGATGTGTTGTACGGGTGTGACAAATTTGTACCATTTAGTAAGGTCTTCTACGCTAAGTTTTGCTAAAATTGGGATAAGAATTCTGTGCATTCGCTCTATTTGACCGTTTCCTCTAGGTATCCCTGTTGTTATGGGAATATACTCTATGTTCTCTTCCTTACTATATTTCTCAAAATCAGCAAAGGTAAATGCTGGTACTTTTTCGGTAATGATTCAATATGGATTTCCAAAAATATCATGTTGTCGGGTCAATTTATCAATGACTTCTTTAGCGGCTGTAGTTTTAACGGGGTATAGCCAAACAAATTTAGTAAATGCGTCCACAACAGTAAAAATATGGTTGTAATTTTTATTTGTAGAAGGCATGGGACCAATGTGATCTATGTGATAGGTCTCGAGGGGCATATTTTGTTTGGGGATCGGGTTTAACAGACCTTCTCTTTTTCCTTGCTTTTTATTACAAAGTATACACTCTATGCAGCTGGCAATGACACTTTCAATTTGCTTTCTTAATTGGGGTATAAAATAATTTTCTTTTAGAATAATTTCAGTTTTAGCGGCTGCGTAATGACCTTTGTTATGAACATCGCATTATATTTTCTTTTGCATATTGATAGGAATCATCAGAAGTTTTCTATCATTTTCATATTTGTATACGATGTCGTTTCTTATAAAATATTCTGAACTTTCATTTTCTTCAATTAACTTTTTTATCGCTTGTATGTGTTCCAGGGGTGCCATTTCAGAAATTTCTTGGGGAGGGGGGCAAAGATTCTTTTGAGGGAAGTTCAACTAAGGGTAGGATCCGGGTGTCTAGCCTCCCCCCCCCACCCCCAAACAAGAAACAGCCATTATATATGAAGTGTTAGGTGAAGATGAAAGAGCAGTTGTAAAAAGTTAGTCAGAAGGTAAAAAAAATGGCCATAATTTTTTTTTCGAAAAAAATTATGGCCATTTCCCCTCTCCCCCCCATTCTGACCAGAAAATCAGAGTTCTAACTTTTTACGGCTGCTCTTTCATCTTCACCTAACGCTTCATTCATAATGGCCGTTTCATAATAATGGAAGCCATCAGTCCATCAGAAGAAAATGATCCATTCCAAAGGTATAATCCTTCATTTGGTGCCTGGGGCACATGCTCCCCCCCCCCCTCCCACCCCACCCTAGTTTCGACGCTGGAATCTTTTTAAACTCAAAACACTGAAATTAATCCCAAAATATGTCATTAGGTTGCATTTAGCAGTTTGGATTCCATACATACATGTGTCACATCCAGTACACTTTCTATGTTTGCTGTTCAAGTTTAAGTATTTTTCCATGATTCAGAAGCAAGAATAATGAAATTCCATGAATATTGTCAAAGTAAAATGAATATTAGCCCCCAGTATGCTATTCCTTTCTCTCATCTTATTCTGTGTCGTCTCCAAAAAATAACGTTACATTGTATAAGCCAGATGTAAAACAGAGCAGATGAATCATTGTACGATTAAATACTCTATAGCAATTTTTTAAACTTCTAAGCATCGCACATTTTCAATTTCTATACTGTCGTATTGAGGGAAAAAAGTACTTTTAAATGCAATTTGTTTCAAAACTGCATCTCCATTTATTTTTGAGATATTAATTTTTTTTTGGAGTTTATAGCGACATTTGTTTAATTTTGGCAACTCAAGTACTCCATTTCTGTAAAAAGTACAGAAAAAATAGTTGGGAAATAGCAATTATATCTTTCTGTTGCCATTTTTCCATAAAAATTGAAAAAAAAAGTGTAATTAAAATACGTGCTATTTTGAAAAAATATAAATGAATGATTTCTGATAAAACAGGGAGCTATTAGAAACTAAATTTAATTTTAAGCATGTATATTAATGTTACAAACACATGAAGGCATGAATCATTAGATAGCTGTTTTTTTTCTTTTTTTTTTTCGAATTTATTGAATGACGATCTCTTTTTTTGGATTTGTGTATTATTCAGCAATAGTGACGTCATAAGCGTACTTTACTGTAGATGTGGTTTAAGACTGGATCGTAAATGAGGAATTCTTCAGCGGATGCAGATGATGTCGTTTTATATAAAATAAAATCACGTGTTTTAAGTCTTAAAACTGAACTACAGTAGAGTCCCGAATATCCGAGTCCCGCTTAACCGAGTTTCTGCTTTAACAGAGTTATTTTCTTCTGATGGACTGATGGCTTCTATTATTATGAAACAGCCATTATAAATGAAGTGTTAGGTGAAGATGAAAGAGCAGCCGTAAAAAGTTAGAACTCTGATTTTCTGGTCAGAATGGGGGAAAAAAATGGGCATAGTTTTTTTTTTTTTTTTTTATTATGGCCATTTTTTTTCTGAAAACTTATTTATTTGCCATGAAAGATACAAATTCTATTTTTATTTACATGATGTTGCACCTAAAGTTAGATAAAGTAATATCAAGGATTTTGAGAATGAGAAGTGGAAAATAAATATTCGAACAAAAATAAATGTTTAAAAAAAATATCAAAATTAAATATTTTTTAAATATTGCAATAACAATATCTAAACTCTGACTCTGTGGCTATACCTCAATTTCAATAACATTGTTTTGTGCTCACTGTGAATGTTCAAGGACAAGGAATATCCCAATATATCCTAATACATTCATATAGTAAGTTTATTCCTATACCTGCAAACTGCAAATTACATTGTTTGTTAGAGAAGAATACTGAATAACACTTATTGCTCATTTCTTATTCTGCTGTTTTTAGTGTATTGGTACATATACAGGGTGTCCGGTCTCAACGGTGTCCAATGGCTAATTCCTAAACCGTTAGTCATAGACATATAGTTCCAATTACAAAAATGTTTTAAATCAGGTAAAGAAATATTTTGATTTGGGTCAATAAAAACATTTCTTAAAAAAATACGAAATTTAAATTTTTCCCCCGGTAATATAAGTAATATTTAGTAAAATTTTCCTATTACACTGACAAGTAAGACAAAAAAAGTCCCATTCATGTAACACTAAAATTGAGCAAGTTATGAAACTTTAAAAATGCATGACTTATGCCACTTTTCTGCTCTGAAAACAAATGAGTTCAGCTTGGCTTTGTGGAGTCACATACCAAGAGCTTAAAGTATTCAAAGATCTTATTTCATGTGTATCTGCGCTTTGAAAAAAATATTACAAGTATTACGATTAAGTTAACATTTATTAAGTTTCAGATTGGCTAAAATAACATATGTTTTATTTTGTCAGGATTTGAGACTGTTTCTTTTATGATTTCTTTTAACAAAAATTATGTAAGTTTTGTAAGTTTTTATGTTACTTCAACGATCGTATGTATGTTTTTCCAGTTCAAAATTTATACTCGAAGTTTAACTCACTTTCAAATATCCGATCGAGATTACATTTTACATACTGGCGCAAATCCGATAACAATTTAATATTATTATGATTTTCGGTGGTTACCATTTATACTTATTTTACAGGATAACACAAAAAACTTTCGGATAGATTATCGCCAAGAAGTTTAAGAAAAAATTTTAGATTAGATAATACAAGACTGCGATTGTTGGCTTTTTTAACCTTTATGTATTTTTTAGCACTGAATCTGAAAATTACCTTAATTTTTAAACATCATGTCAGGATAATTTGCAAATCATAAATTGTCAAATTTAAAGAATAACAAAAATCGGATACTATAAAGTAGTGGAGATGATTGTGTTTTTTATCTTTTGGAAATTGATTTTTATGAACTTTTTAGCACTGAATCTGAAAATGACCTTCATTTTTAACCATCACATTAGAATTTTTTTGCCAATCGTAAATGTGTAAGTTAAAATATAGTGAAAATCTCATACTATAAAACATATGTAAAACTTTTTTATTTTATTTTATTTTATTCAATAATTTATTCGATATTTTTGCTTATCCTGGGATTCTTACAGCTAAACAGCTGAGTGGTCCGATGAGATGGGCGAGGAGATTCAATTTTAACTTTTAACTTTGAAATTTGTGAAAAATCCTGATGTGATGCTTAAAAATGAAGGTCAATTTCGGATTCAGCAGTACAGAATACATAAGAATCAATTATCAAAATCTAAAAAACATGGCATAACACAACTTTTGCAGGCTAGTGCAATCTAATAATATTTTAAAATATGTATCATTTTGGAAAGAATTGAGGCTGTTAATTTAGCATCATTTCATTTAACAAAAATTCTGTTCTTTCTTTCTTCTTAAATGTTTATTACAAATTGTATATTTTGCATTAATATGTCAGAATGATTAAAGATTTCAAATTTATATTGCAATGTTAATTTTACTCTCAACCATTTTTTAATATACCTGACAAAATTATATTTTGACTAAATTTGTATGACTCCCAATTTGCAGCAAAAAATATGCTCTGACTTTAAACAGCTATTACTCGGTCAATTTTAATCGTAGAATAACAGGACTTTTTTTGTATTACTTTTCAGTGTAAAAGGAAAATTTTACTAAATATAACTTATAGGACCAGGGACTGTATAATAATTTAAATTTTGTAATTTTTTAAGAGATGTTTTTATTGACCCAAATCGCTTTTAAAATATTTCTTTACTTGATTTAAAACATTTTTGTAATTGGAACTATATGTCTATGACTAACGGTTTAGGAATTAGCCATTGGACACCGTTGAGACCAGACACCCAGTATACAGCGATATATCATGTCCAATAAGATGAGCTTGAATATGTGTTCGTTATTGCTAATTGTATTGATATTGCTTGCTAGAGCTTGGTTTCTCTGAACAAATTTATATCTGCACTTAAAATGAGTAAGCAGAATCTGTTAAATTCAGTATTTTCTGTTTGCCCCAGCCATAAAAAAGGTACATTAAATACACTGATTATACATCATGATGAAATGAATTATTGAAATTAACGTATTTCTTATTCTCATAGATTTTATTAGGAAATTAAATTTCTGTGTGGGGAATTGTCTATTAGTTATTCAGTGAACAAGAATTTTTTTTTTTTTTTTTCGATAAGAGATGCATTAAAGAATTTAAGCAACATTAGATAATAACTCAAAAATTGAAGAAAATTTTAAAATATATGGTTGACATGATTGATTTTTGTAGTAAATCATAAGCTTATTAAAATATGCGATATTTTTTATATTTCTTAAATTCATGTTTTTAGCCATTCAATAACTGTTTACTAAATTAAAAATAAGAAAAAATGGTGCTCATTGACAAGATGAAAATTTTCAGGATAGAATGAGTTTATCCCAAGCTTAAATGAAGGACATATGCTACAAAAGATAGCGATGCATTGGTGGTTCTTCCTGACCCATCCTATGTACAAAATAAAGGAAATCAAGCTTAATTTGAACCAAGTAATTTAAAAAAAGTTTTGCTTTTTTAATCCAACACTAACCTACAATTAAAATTCTATGAAAAAATATGTATTTTATAGGGACAATTTTAAATTTTATTCCATTAAATGAGTTTTTTTTTTTTTTTTTTTTTTTAATATATATATTTAATAATAACATGGTGGTGAAAATGAGACTTCAGAAAAGATTAATACAATAACATGAGAAGAATAGGGAAAATACTATTTTTAAAGAAAACCTTTATGAAAGTAATAGCGTAAATGCAAATAGTTACTGAACAATTAGCTTATTTTTTCTATATTTTGTTTAAAAAAAATAAAAAATAGAAATTATGTTGTATAAGCAAATAGATACAAAAACTTTGATACATTGCTTTGTATTATGTTTTGTGTTTAAATTTTTGATACTATATCATTTGTCTTTTGAAAATAGGAAATATCATTACTCTCGCCCCTCCCTCTTTTAAATTAATATTATGAGATATCAACAATATCAATATTAACTTGTTGATATATTGCAATATTAAATTTCTGATATTGTCCAGCCCTAATTCTGAGTTACATCAAAATCGGTTTATAAATATGAGCACTATCGCATGGCAATGATCATATATATGAGGGGCTCACAACCATAGTAGACCAAGTCCATTTTGAAAAAAAAAATGATAGTCTATTTAGAATGCACATAAAATCTATTTTATTCACTCCTACAGTGAATCAAGTCTGTAAATAGATGCCATATATGAGAAAGTATGTAAAAATAGGCTTTGTTTACTGTGGGAGTAGATAAAACAGATTTTATGCACTTTCTAAATGGACCATCTCATTTTTTTTCAAAATGGACTTGGTTTACTACGGTTGTGAGCCCCTCATATATAAAACAACATTTGGATGGAGGGTGTTTTCAGGGTCTGGGGTCCGTGATCAATGAAAATATACTGACATTTTATGGAATTGATTTTCCATGGACAGTTGCAATAGGTAGTTGCTTACATTTTGTAATGGAAGCTACCTAATATGATGCCATTTCATTCATTGGTTTTAACTACAGATGCTTTCAAACAAAAAAAGGTATTTGTATAGTATGGGATCTAAAACATTTTTAATTGGGCAAAATCAATGAAATAATTTGCATCATAAGTAAATATTTATCTGAGAGAAGTAAAATAATAAAATATATATTGAAAATTGTAAAAAAAATGAGAAAAATCAGTTTTCCTAAACTAATTGTACATGCAAATAACCTTAATTCTGGGCTTTTCCAAGATATTTCCACTTCTTTAGCTTCAGGGAAAGGGTTTTCTAACACAAATTCAAAGTATGCTTTATTTCCTAGAACAGGATAAATAACTTTTTCATGAGTTACAGAAGCATGCAGCAATGACTGAATCATGTCAGATTTATTCTTTTGTATGTAAGATTCAATAGTAAGCATGTCACGTTCTCTTTCTTTCAAAAAATGCTGCAACCCCTAAAATGAAATATATATATATATATATATACATATATATAATATTACAGTTTATAAAACTATAACACCATAATATGAACAAAGTTAAAAATACTAATGTTTCTAAATGATTTTAGGGGGAAACAACATTTGAAATTTGTGAATATATTATTATTATCCAACCCTTTTATGACTTAAAGCAAAGGAAAACAACATATTCTTTCAAAAGGATCAAGTTAATGTGGTAGTTACATCATTTTTTTGCATTTGAAACATCATTAAGAGAGAAGTTTAGTCTTTTATGAACAATTTACATATGAATTACCAAGAAAAAAATATTTGCAAAAATATTTAGTAGAAAGACTGCATGAATATTAAAAGTTTCATTAATTGTGTTTGATGAGCTAAAAAGTAAGGAGAGGCTCAAATATGTTTGCAAATTAAAAAAAAGAACTTCTAAAATATGACAGAGCATTTAATAATTGATATATTTTAGTCTAAAACAGGATTTGCAAGATTCACTACTCTGTTAATGTTTCATAAAAAAAAGAAAAACTGATAAATTACTGGGTTTTAATATTTCCTCTTTGCTAACAGCATAAGAAAGCATTTATTATTAAGGTTGTACATCCATAATAGTAACATTTACCCATAACTGTAAAACTTAAACTATCCAAATTCCAGATCAATATATTAAAAATAAAAATAATAATTTAAATGTGAATTGTACATATTTCTTCATAAAAATATACTTCCCTTGAAAGTCCTATTTAAACCCTTAAAAATTGTATTTAACTGGAATTTTTGAAGTCTGGACAATTTTAAGCCATTACTTACAGCTTATGGCAAAACAACAAACTTTGTTCAAAAGCAACTAAACAATGTGATGAACAGTGCAAGTTGCGTCAAAATGTTGTTAGCAAAGTTGTGCTTTATTTATCTTGTTGTTTATCCCACTTGAATATATTGGCACAAAATACACTCCTTTTATTTTAATAAACATTGTTGTACATATTCAACTAAAATATCTAAATGTATATAAGCATTTTTTTTTTTTTTTTTTTGTAATAAAAGTAATTTTATTAAAAGGTATACCTAATATAAGTTGAATGCATTACACCTATCTTTTTAATTAAACATAAGCTATTTTAGAGAAATTTAGTTTTCACAACTAAGTTTTTTTTATTATTATCCCAACTCTTAGGACTTCTGCATTACAGATTATGTCAGGAACACATTAGTCCAGATAATTCAAGTTTCACTGTATATAGCATGGGCATAATGAATATTTTTCTACATAAGCTATAAAGGTTTTGATTATTATATTGCACTAGATGAAATCTTCAATTATATAAAAATTATTCATCATCACTCTAATTGTAATTCACAGAAACTAAAATTGAAAAAACATAGTTTACATCATCAAGAACTTGAATATGTTTCCCTTCATTTTCCAAATTTCTAACAGCTTCCATTCGAGCCAGTTTTCTTTTTCTCTCTTCTGAGGAATAAGAGTCTTGCGATTTTTGTGAACAATTCACAACACATCTTGAAGCTAATAAATTGGTGAGTTCTCGATTAGTTTCCACTATGGGTCGAGCTTTGGACACAACAGGAGCTATTAGAGAGAAAGTAAATAATGAAATGGAAGAAGACTAAGAAAATTAGTCCATTAGTAACTAATACCAATTTAAAAAGAAAAATAGGTAAAAAACTGTGTCATTGACAAATTTTATTTACGTCACACAGTGGCTAAGATACAAAGGGTACTAGGAAAGTTTTGAAATACGGATTTATTTATCAAACTTTTTCAAGGTAATTTCCGTTACAAGCAATACAGTTCTCCAAACTCCGAAATCAGTCCTTAAACCAGCTCTGCCAAGTTTCACTTGGGAGTAAGGAACACTCATTGTCCCAAGCCCTCAGAAGTGCCTCATCACTGGAAAACTGAATCCCTTTCTACTTCAGTTTCACATGTGGGGGCAGTACAAAGTCGCAGGGGGGCAAGATCTGGACTCTAAGGAGGGTGTTCAAGAAGTTTCAGTCCTGTAGTGTCCAAATATTCAGTGCAGGCTTTGGTCCGGTGAGCTGGAGTTTTGTCATGATGGAGGAACCATTTGTTCATTCTTGATTTTGGTCACAGGTTCTTCTTAGATTCTATGACTTTAGGTAGGCACTGTTCATTGTACCACTTAGCAGTAACTGTCTTCTGTGCATCCAAAACGACACACTGAACAATTCCACTCGATTTGAAAAATACAGCTATCATTTTCTTTTTGGCAGTTCGGGATTTTCTGACAACTACCGGTGTGTCCTCATCATCAAAGACCCAAATTTTGTTTTGAGACTTAGTCGGCACATTTTAATAGTATAGACAGGTTTTGTCACCTGTCACGATGCTGTTCACATACTGAGATTATCCTTTACCAAACATTTTTAGCATCTCCCAGCACCAAGTCACATTTCGTGTCATCTGCTCCTCAGTCAGTCTATGTGGCACCCAGAGACAACACAGTTTCTTGATGTGCAAATGATCATGCAGAATTGAATGAATTGCAGGTGCATTTAGGCCCAAGGTATCTTCTATATGCTTGTAAGTTATTCGTCTGTCTTCGTCAAGCATTTTCCTCACAGCAGTAATGTTTTCCTCTGTAATTGACGTTCGGGGCCTTCCCCCTCTTTTAGCGTCCTCCTGGGAGAAATTTCCTCTTTGGAATTCTCTGTACCATCTGTGTATAGTCATACGATGTGAACAATCATCACCAAGTGCAAGAGTCATTTCTTCTAAGCATTGGTTTATGTTTAAACTATGTGCGACGTTACACCATAAAACTGCCCTTATCTCACTTCGTGACCAGGACACCACTGGAAGAACTTCACACGATCACAGCTAATGAATAACTGAGCCTACAGACTTGTGGTTATGTGCAGGTGCATAAGTACGAACCTATGTCAACACGCAGCCACAAGCAGCCACCTGCGACTTTTTGTTTCATCATATTGCAAAACTTTCCTAGTACCCTTTGTACTTTTTAATATTTATGTTTAAAGATATGTTTTGTAACTGCAGCACAGTGTTTCTCAACCTATTTTATTTCATGGCACACTTCAATCCATGATTCAACTTCCGTGGTACATTAAACATATGATGATGAAAAACATATGAAAGGAATAGATACATTTTAAAATCAATTTAATAACATAAATTAAATACTTCACCACAACCAAAAAATTCAAATATTTTGCTACACAAAACTCACTTGTTATAAATATGTATACATAATTATAAAATAGACATAATTTTTGGATAAGCCCATATTTGAATCCCCCCCCCCCCCCCCAAGGATTTAACCAAGTTTTTTTTTGTTTTTACACTATTCTTTACTACAAAGTTCCTTCCTTATAAATATATTGTTTAGGCTGTTCTCAAATCCAAAAGATCTACCTCCTGACACATTTCTGAATTCACTTTTGTTTGGAAATGCATGAAATTGGCAGGTGTTTTTATTTAGAAATAATGTAACTGAAAGGCGTTTTCCCTTTTTTGGTAAAAGCAGATGACCTTTCAAAAAGCACTATCAAAGTGAAAGTTTTAAATCAAATTTACAACATGGCAGCTCGAGAAAGGCGAAAAAGTCTCATTACACGAAAAGAATTGCTTATAACTCTATAAGTAATTTATTAAAAAAAATGGAAAATGTGTTTTTATTCAAAACTGCTTCAATAGTCCAGTCTGTCAATTTTATGCCTTTACGTTAAAACAATTTTTGCATTGTTGAGCAGTGAACTTGAGAACCACTTTAATAAGAATATTTTCTTTATGACACTATAAATTTCCAATTGAGAGAAAAGTAATAAATTTTATTAATCGTTTTTTAATTACTTTCATTGTAATTCTCTGCATTTTCCTTTTTTTGATAATTTTTCCTCTTTGTAATATTTAAATTGGCTGAAGCATAAGTCTCAAGCACTTAAAACAAAGAATTTCTAATAAGAGAGGGTTTTGTCAAGTCCTCGTGGGTGGATGCATTTTTCAAAATTTTAGTATCATTAATCTAAGTTTCCAAAACTTTATTCAATAATTTTTTTTATAATTTTTGTTAATTCATAAAATCTTGATACAAAAATACTGAAAATTTTTGTGTCATATATGAGGTCTTCGCATAGCTCACCAGTGTGCTGTGGCATACCGGTTCACACTGCTCGAGTACATAAATAGAATCTGCAAATGAGGCAGATTTTTAATGTTTTCAATTCATATAATTTAAAAATATCCTGATTCAAAACCTCCATAACAGATTGCCAACTTAAAATGATGATGCAGACAATGAGTGGTTTTATATATTTTAGTAACAATGCTCTGAAATAGCCATCACTCTGTTATCAAAAATATTGCTTTATGAGTATGAGCAATATTACTTTTAATACACACACAAAAGAAAAAAAAGACTTTGTGGTTTAATCAAAGATGATAATCAACATATATAATATAAAAAATAGTTAAATCAAATGGTATTTATGCTCAGTAGTTAATATGAATCCATAATTAATAATACACATGACAACTTATTTAAAATACTCAGGTAAGAATTTTATGAATGTTTATCTAGCTTATTGAATAAAAGAGACAAAAAAAATATTCTGACGTTTTAATGAATAAACAATGAAAATCATAAAATGATTACTTACTTGAGATCCAAGAATTTGTTTTCTCTGAATTAGGTAAAATAATGTGTGATTCATTCAAACCATCTTCTAAAAGAAAAAATAAAGAAAACCACTGTTAGTGATTAAAAATGTTATTAAGGTCATTAAACATACAATTATAATTTTTTAAGAGACGAATTTTTAGTAATAATTTGAATATTACTGACTGAACTTTTTCCTGAGATATTTGGCTAGGATTAAATTTGAACTACAGTAAACTATCTGTAAGGTGGACTCTGTGTAAGACGGAAATCTGTCTAACTCAAAAAGATTTTCAAGTCCCTGCGAATCCATAGACATGGAGTAAAATTTGTCTTTAAGGCGGAATACTGTCTACTATGGAAAATTTTCTCAGTTTTAATCGATTTCGCCTTAGACGGAGTTTACTGTATTATGTAAAAAATTATAAAAACCACAAAATTCCCTGTCTTATATCTAACAGATATAACATATGAGTAGAAAATACATTTATGAACAACATTTTATATATATATATATATATGTATTAAAATTTAAATCTTGGCTTGATATATTTTATTCATTTCATTATAATAATGAGAAAGTGAGTTTTAAGCTAATTTAAAAGAATATGCAGATTTCATAAATATTTTCAGTAAATACAAATACCTTGTTTAGTTCATTTCTATTTTTATTATACCATTTTACTTTAATTTTTCCATCTAAATTTCGCTGTAATTTTGGCCCATACACTAAGTTATTTCATTAATATAAATTTTCTTATATAACAAGATATATGGGCATTCAGGTTTTAATTTATATGTCAAATCAGATGAATATTTGGCTGTCTGACAGAGAATTCAGTTGAATATTCATATTTGGGCAAAGGGCTGAATGTGCTGTTCATTGCTATTAAAAATCTACAGCAATTATATAAAAATATTTAACATAAATAAACTACTAGAATAGAAAACTATAAAATTTAAATAAATTATAAAATACTAACAAATTACTGAAAAACAGTGGATATTAATTTAAATTTAAATGTAGCAAAAAATTTATGATGAGTAGATTTAAATGCTTTTATTACATAATAGAAATAATAGCTTTTTCCCTGAAAAAGCTATAATTTATAAGGACAGCTAAGGCATAGTTATAAGAAAATATTAAACAAATTATTATTTCTATAAACAAAACTAGTTTAGAAGTTCAATAGCATAACTATAAACATGTGATATAATAAAAAATGCACTAAATTATACTTTCAAATACAAACATGTCAAACAATACCTTCTAACTGCTCAAGAGATTTTAGTGTCAAAGGATGACGTATACTAGCAAGCCGTACATGTAATTTACCCCTATAATCATTGGAAAATGCAGTAGTTTGACTTAAAGTTTCATCAGGATATTCACAATTTGTAATATCTAGTTCCATAGTTACACTAACAGCATCTTTTCCTTGTCTGCAAAAATACTTTTGAATAAATTTGTTAGTTTTAATGTATATTAAAGTGATAAGTCAATAAATTCTACAAGCATGAAAAATCAAGAAATATTACACATTGTTATAAATAAAGTTAATCTTACAGAATTTCAGGGGGAGGGGGAGGATTAATACAGAAAAAGTAAACTGATAGGATATGTTAAGACAAGTACTTAAGAAAAGCAAAAGAGGAATCAAATATGTAAATTGAAATACAACATTGTAAGAAATAGATGAGATAAAAGAAAGTAAAAAATAAAAATAATTTAGATTATCAAGCTATACAACAAAGTTTTTACAAAGGTAAAAGAAATTAAAATGAGGTACATTGATACACAGATTACTTATTTAGAAACACAAATAGCAAACAGATTGCCTTGTGAATAAATCATGGAGGGAAAGGCGTGTAGTATGGATAAATGACTATTAAAGCACTTATTTCACAACAGTATTTTTTAATCAAATCTATGCATTAAATGAGCCGTTTGAAATTGCATGAAAAGGAAAAGTGACCATATTCTAGTAAATATGTATCAATTAATGCAGTATAATTACTAATTAGGAAATTTATAAAAGAAAACTAATAGCTACATAATGAAAACATTAAAAAAATCCCCAAAAATGTAAAAAAACAGCAAATAAACAAATAATATTAAAAATAAATTACTGAATAGGAACTTTTAAAAGGAAAACTAACAGATCTATAACGCAAATATAAAATTTAAATAAAAACATTTATAAACTGCAAAAAAGACTAGGCAATCTTTCTCCTTTCTTTAAAAAAAAAAAAAAAAAAAGGAAAAGAAACTGTAAGGTAAATTTGCGTATGATAAGAACAAGTTTTAAAGTAAAACTAAGAATTAAAAAAAAAAAACATTCTTCACTAATGTTCATCTTAAAACTCACCTAATTTTTTTACTGCAATTCACGTTTTTTCCCAAAAAAATTTCTATTACAATACAATAATTTGTCGTGGGCATTGAACTCTTATTATGAAAAAGCACTACTCTTTTTCCACTTGGTAGAAAGCATAAGCAAATGAATTTATTAAAAAATATATAATTTTTGCTCTGTTTCCTTTTTAAGATATGGCAACAGGAAAGAAAAATGTTATTTAAAGTACCTTTTAGTATTTTTAAATTGATTTCTCAATATATAATCATAAATTAATATTCAACTATAAATTGATAAAAGCATATTTTTTCTATATACTAAACTATTTTTTTTTTCTACTTTTTAGCTTTTAAAATGTTTCATTGTTGCAGTTACAGAAGAGCCATTTGGGATATTTTGGAGCATTTAATGGCATATAATTAAAGCCATTGTTGTTTAAACTTTTATACAACTGCACAAGTTACAGATAATATTTGGTGATTTATCACTTTTGGCAGGTTAATGGGAAAATGCCTTAAAATTAATGGATTAAATGATAATTAAATTCTAAAAGTATCAAAATGTTGCACTGTCATCAGAAACACACCTTTAAACGTTTTTTTTTTTTTTTTTTTTTTTTTTTTTTTTTTTTTTTTTTTTTTTTAAATAATTCTAGCATATCAGGAAGCGGGTTAAAAATCGACCACAAAATTCCATATTTACAAACAAAAACCAGGTTAAGTTAAATAAAAGAGTGTAAAAACAAAAATAGTTCTTTGGTAAACAATACGTTAAAATTCCAAGAAAAGAAAAGTATGGCATCTTATCACAGCATATATACATGAAGCAGTAACAGAACACACATGAAAAAAAAAAATATATATATATATATAGCAGATTAAAGAAGTTATGTGACAAAATACTAATTCTATTCTCTAAATAAGATTTTCCAGGTTTTTTATAAATTAGCTTTTAGTTATTTAGGCTTGAAAAGTTTCAAAACTAAAAGTACCTTTTCAAAAAAAAAAAAAAAAATCTGCAACCAAAATCGAAAAAATAAAAAAAGAGTCATATTACAGATTGAGCTCAGCTATCCCATGCAAAAAAAAAAAAAAAAATCGTTTAAAAATATTCAAATTTAAACAAGAAATTCGAAAACAACCTCCCCATTAGTTTAACATTATGGAGCAGGTGTTTTGAAGTGAGTGAAGACTCCCCTTAATACCAAAATATAGTCTCTAACCTTAGACAATATATATATTTTTTTTATTGAGAGTACTATAATTTTAATCTGAAAATTATTCTGCTTGACATAATGAAGGAAGTGGGCTTCACTAAGTATTTAACAAAGACTGTTCTGCCTTCATAAATGCTTACATATCCAAATTCAGCCAGAACCAAAATTTTCCATTAAAATTCTTCTGAACAATAATAATAATAATAAACATAGTGATCATAAACTAGAAAAACAACTAAGTAAATGTTTGGTAGTAACAATAATGTAGAAACCAGAATTTATTTTTCTGTTACTTGCTGATATTTAGAAGAGAAAAAGAATTTCTTATAGTTTGCTTTCACATAAGTTAGATTAATTATATATTATGATCAATTCACATGGACAGGTGTGGGCGTGTATGACACTTTTATTTATGACACTTTTATTCCTTAACTCTGTACTGAAAGTGTTTAAAGCACAAACTTTTATACTGAATATATAAAAGTATACTTAACCAATATTTATTTACCTTAATAAAGCATAGTGTTTAAAGCACAAACTTTTATACTGAATATATAAAAGTATACTTAACCAATATTTATTTACCTTAATAAAGCATATTTTTCATATATATATAAAAAAGTAGTTTATATCTATGGCAGGTGTGATATCAATGCAATACCCAGAACACACTTAAAAAAAAAAAAAATACGAAAATGATGTTCTAGAAAATTGGTGCTGCTTTATTAAGGTAAATAAATACTTGTTAAGTATACAAATATTTAATATAGTAAAGCACAAAGCTAATTTGGGTGAAAAGTGTCAGAAACGCCCCTCCCCCCCATGGATTGTGAGATTAAAAACTCATAAACGTTAAAGAAAAAAATTATAATAAATAAAATAATAATAATAATAAAAAATACTAAGGAATCACTAAGTTCAAACGGATGATTAAATATCCCAGTATTTACTGAAATAAATAACGTATTAAAGCAATCACAGAATTTTAAAAGGATAACCAATTATTTGTTTGCTACTTCTATGTTAGCTATGTGCAAATCTCTTCAATAGCATTTTTTAATTGCAAATAGCAGCTTTTATATTTTGTGTGCATAAATTAAAAACAATTATTTATTACTGAAATAAAATGTTTTGGTTTATGGTATTATTTCTTTTTGGTATTTTAAATGAAATGAATGAATGGCTTATATTTTAAATGAAATGAATGAATGGCTTATATTTTAAATGAAATGAAGGCAATATGCACATGGTATAGAAACGATATTTGGTGATTTATCACCTGCGCCCAGCTAACATAAAAATACCAAAGATAAATACCATTTTTTATGCAATTCAAGAAGTGCATTGCATCATAAAAAGTCAACTTTAGTAGTTGACAAATAATTATATAGTAACTATAACTTTATAGAAACTATAACAAATACTGAAGGCAATCAACTGAAAATTAATTAGAAGACATGAAATGTTGTATGGAAATTGATAATACTTATTTTCATAATTATGAACAAGGGTGGTTCATTGTACTATTTGTTACCTTTAAAGGAAGTAATACTGTTCCAAAGTAAAGCAAAGACTGTCCATTCCACAAATCGACATGAAGTGTTTGCTTCATGAGGTAATGTTGGAAGGCTCTGTATTCACCAGGACTAAGCTCTGATGGATCAACATTGTAAGTAGCCTAAAACAAACAGATTTTGTTTTATCAAAAAGAAAAAAAAAACATTTACTAGATAAATAAAAAAATATTAGAAGGGACAATAGTTTCACCTGCTAAAGAGAAATAAAGGGAATAACTTCAAGAATAACTTGGCAAAAATAATCTATTAAAAAAGTATGTACAACTAAACAACTAATTTAGTAAAGACAAAAATTCATTGATTTTCATTGATAGAAAATTAAATCTAAAAGTTGCTGGCATTTAAAATCGTAGGAGTGGAGGTAAAATGATGGAAAGAAGTTCATGTTAGACAACTATTGGTAAGTACACATTATATTGCTACTAGGAGTGTAAAAAGGGCATGAGTTTGTTTTTGGCAAAACTAAAATCATGTTAGATACTTAAAATGATTGTACTACAAGAAATTACAATAAAAATTAAAAATCAAAGGCAAATTCTGAAGGCAGGAAATGATATGCTTACTCAGGTTAGTCTTTAGACTTGATTAATTATGAATAAAAAACTAATGTGATGAAAAAAAAATCACTGTTCAGTATGTGTGAAAAATTATAAAGTAAATAATAAAGTGTATAAAATTTATTTCTTAATAAGCTGAATTTTGGCAGACACTTTTTTCGCCCATAGTGGCAACTTGTAAGACATGTTCTGATTAGTAGCTCGTTAGAAGAATTAACATAAAAAGAAGAAAATATTCTTTCAAGGAAATTACTTTTCATTTCCAAATATCAGTTCAATTACACTTGAAAAATATTTTCAGAAATTTACAGCTGTATCAAACAGTATACCTACTGATGTGAATTAATATTAAGTTATTGATGAATATAATAGTGTACTTTTAAAAGCTGCTTACTATAATTTACCTAAGTTTCATAAAAAATAGAGAAAGTTTAAAAGCAAATTTATAAAAAAAAATAAATTCACTAAAGAAATCATTAAAATATCTAAATAATCAAAGAAAAAAGAATTTAATATTTAATAAAATACTTTAAAAAGTTATTGCCATTCAGGCATACCAATGAATTTTAAAAACATATTTTTATCAGCAGAAATATACTAGATTTTTAATAAGGTTATACTTTAATTCAAACTCACTATTTTATAATTGCAATCACACACACACATATATATATATATATATTCTTAAAAAAGAAGAAAAATATATAAACTATGACATTTTAATCACCTGAAAACCTGGAGACTTTTCCCTGTCTCGAAACTTTAAGAGGGCATAAACCAAAGAAGAATTTGGAAGGAAAGCATCCTCATTTTCAGACAGCGGTTTCAAAATTAGACTATAATTATTACAGAGCAGAAATTGAAGCAATGAATTGGCATGGAATTTAAAAGCTTTTAATATAATCAAAAAGTAAAAATTACACCATCATAAAAATAAAAAATACGTCATCACAAATGGTTTGAAATAATAATATATTATTTTCTAAAATAAAAAGAATATGCAATTTCCAGATTATATTCTGAGGGTTAAATGAAAGATAATTACGAAACTATGCATTAGCATTGTAAACTATACATTAGCATGTAGATTAAGATGCTTATAATGGCACATTCTGTTTATAGCAAAAACAAATCTTGTGAGAAAAATATGAACAAGTAAGCAACACTTAATTAGCCTCAAGAATGCACTCATAGAAATAGAACAACTAGAAAACAGGAATTCTGCCTTTTCAGAATTTAGTGTCGCACTCGATGACAAAAAAATATATGTATATAAATATAGATACAGTAGAGTCCTGATTATCCGAGTTAATCGAACTTATACCTTTGGAATGGATCATTTTCTTCTGATGGACTGATGGCTTTCATTATTATGAAACAGTCATTATAAATGAAGTGTTAGGTGAAGATGAAAGAGCAGTCATAAAAAGTTAGAACTCTGATTTTCTGGTCAGAATGGGGAAAAAAATGGCCTTAATAAAAAAAAAATTATGGCCATTTTTTCCCACCATTCTGACCAGAAAATCAGAGTTCTAACTTTTTACGGCTGCTCTTTCATCTTCACCTAACACTTCATTTATAATGACTGTTTCATAATAATGGAAGCCATTAGTCCATCAGAAGAAAATAACTTGGTGAAAGTGGAAACTCCGATAATCAGACTCTACTGCAGTTCAGTTTTAAGACTTATAACAGGCGATTTTATTTTACATAAAGTGACGTCATCCACATCCGCTGAAGAATTCATCATTTGCTATCCAGTGTTAAACAACATCTACAGTAAAGTAGGCTTAGACCACTGAATAATACACACATCGAAAAAAAAAAGAGATTCCTTCATTCAAAAAACTCGACAAAAAAATCGGCTATCTAAAGATTCACAAGCCTTCATTTGTTTGTATTATTAATATAGATATTTAAAATTAAATTTAGTTTCTAATAGCTCCATGTTTTATCAGAAATCCTTCATTTATATATTTTTTTCAAAATAGCATGTATTTTAATTAATTTTTTTTTCAGTTTTTATGGGAAAATGGCAACAAAAAGATATAATTGCTATTTTTCTTTCAATTTCTACAGAAATGGAGTTCTTCCGTTGCCAATATGAAGCAAATGGCTCTAAAAACTACAAAAAAAATTAATATCTCAAAAATAAATAGAGATGCAGTATTCAAACAAATTGCATTAAAAAGTACTTTTTTTCCGAATACGATGAAAATGTGATTATAAAAATTGAAAATGTGTGATGCTTAGAAGTTTAAAAAATTGCTATAGAGTTTTTAATCGTACTGCTTTGTTTTACGGCTAGCTTCTGCAAGGTAACGTTATTTTTTGGAGACTACACAAAATAAGCTGGGAGAAAGAAATAGCATACCATACCGGGGGCTAAAAATTTTCCCCATGCTAAACAAAACACTATTTTCGCTATATTAAACAAGAATATACATTTTGCTGTCCTCAATGTACAATTAGCACTTCCTGTTTATATTGTTAACCAAGCAAACACTTCAATTGAAATTTATTTTATTTTGATATGAAGTATGAATCTTCATTAAGTAATTTTTAATGTTCAAAAGTTCCTAAATTCTTTTCAGAAATCAGAACATGCACATATAGAGAACATCATGGAATATCCCCATTTTAAGATTTAAATACATCAATTTTCAGAAGAAAAATAAATTGTTTAGCTATATATAAGTTTCTCAATTACAACGTTTATACTCTAATATCAATTATACTCTAACTACAAAATTAATCTGATATCTTTACCTTTCTTTTTCGCAAAGCTACAGAATATAAACTATTCTTTAACTTTTGGTGGGCAATGCATTTAATACCAACAGATATTATGTATTTACTTAGAGTAAAACAAAGTCTGAACTTACCTTTCAGTCCTTACAGGAAGAAATCGATAAAACTGGAAAGTAAAGAATATTTCAGAAGGTATTTCATTAGAGTCTTCAATACTAAAAGAACAGAGAAATGTCTAAATGTCAAAAACTTTGCATTCTTTGAAATTTAAAATATTCAATCTCAGCATTCACCATAGAATTTGAAAAAGGGCAGGATGTTTATTCTAGATCAAAACAGGGCGAGGAACTAATTCTAAATCTCAAAAAGAACAAAGTGTTACTTAAAATAAAAGACTATTTTGAAATTGAAAAATAGCACATCATAAGGACAGGATATGCGCATTTCATAACTTTAAAAAAAAAAAAAAAAAAAAAAAAAAAACTTCATTATAGTGAAGGGGAGAGAGGGCACAGTAAGCTGATCTTTGCATGTAGAAAGTTTTTTAAAAAAGTACTTATTGCTATCTTTTCTGAAATTTTATATATTTAAAATAAATTCCTCTTAAGAAGAAATATGTAGTTTTCCTTTATTCTTGCATTTTACAGTATGATGACTCAATATAGTAAATAGGCCAGATTTCCCTTCACATGCCTCTTCTTCTAAATTTGTTTCACCTATTATGAATTATAATTGGAACAAAATGATTTAACATTAGAGCAGAGCATAATAGAGGGGAAACCTATTTTATGTCTTTTCCCATGTCTATTGTCTATCCAATCTTTAGAAATATAAAAAAAAAGTAAAAGAATTATGAAATGTCTTTTTCTTTAAAACAAATAGCGCACTTCTTCAGGGAAAGATGGACTCAATCTACTTCTACTCGTGACAACACATCTTTTGTTATTGAAGGGTAATCAGGATATGCTTAAATTCAAAGAGGAAAGCACGGCTGCAATCCATCCATTATTCTTTTTGTGGTAAATATTGAATCTGATTTTGAAAAAGAACACACGCACGGATAAAGACGTAATCTTTATAGTACTTAATTCAGGGATCTGTTAGGGAAAAAATTAAGTCCTTTAAAGGACTCTCCACAAACATTTTCATCTTAAAACAGGATGCTTCATAAATTTTTTTATGCTAAAACAGGATTCTCCACAAAATTCTTTGTCTTAAAGAGAAACTTTTCCCTTTCAAAACTGCACTTTTTACAAATTTAATCATTTTAAAGTAAAATCTGACCTGTCAGAAGACAGCTGAAGTAGCCAACGAACCAATTGTGTAGCTTTTAGATATGTAAAGGATCTTGTTAAAAATGTATAAACAAGAACTTGAATATAACAATAATTTCAAATTTACAAAATTATGATGAGATTTTTCAGAAATATAAAAACTATTCACAATTTTACAAAAACAGGACCATGTGCGAAAAGTCTGGATAGAGACCTCTGTAATTAAATAAAAATTATTTATTTTCAGTTAAATTCTCTTAATAAAATTCAACCTCTTTTTTTTTTTATCATGCATAAAGTACATACGATTTGTAATAGAATGATTAAAGATCAAAGTAAAGCAGTAATAGGAGAGAATATATTCTTAAGCTATGAAGATGCTTACAATATAAGTTTTCACATTATAGTTTTAATATTACAGTTAATACTGTTTTTTCTCAGCTTGCTATACATTATTTAAACAAGAGGGGAAAAAAACAAATCTAATATTAAACACAATTATGTTGAGTTGATGAAGCAAAATTTAATAGCAAAATATAATTTAATAGAATTGGATTAGCATTAAGTTAATTAACAAAGTAATTTTAAACAATCCGTTTAATGAAAACACTATATTCAATAACAAAATATTTTAAAGGAATAACAAAATATTTTAAAGGAAAATTAAATAATAATAAAAAATACATTATAAAATGCATATGCAACTTTAAATTCAAACTAATAGGATATTTAGCTGTTAGCACAAGAAAATTAAAAAAGTAAATATTCAATTAAAATAAAATTTGTTCAAAAATATATGCATTTAAACTAATTAAAAACAATTTTTTAAACTATGAATATGACTCTAATAGTAATGAATCAGCCCAAATAACTGTGAATAAATAATAGTATTTTTCTTTGTTTCATAATGTAAATTATAACCAGTTTATTTCTTTAATTCTCTTGATAATGTTATTTAGAATTTTACTACCTGTTCATTATAATATTTACAAAGAAAATTTCACTTTATTCATGAATTTTATTCCATCGCATTATATCATTACAAAGCATCTAAATTTTAAGATTTTTTTTTAATTATTATTTTAAGAATAAGAATTCAAATGGATATTATTTCACATTGTGTAATTATAATAAATTATAAAATAATAGTGTAATGCAGATTTCATACAAAAGAAATAGGATAATTTCAGAACACAATGAATTATATGCACAATGTATTAAAGGATATTAATATAACAATATTAAAGAAATTTGTTTGATTGAGAAGCCTTTGCAATTTCACAAAAACCTGTGGCCATAGAATGATGCTTTTTGCAATAAACTTTATTAACATCAGAATCTTTCTGCAGGAATGATTTTGGTGTTTAATATTCAAATATAAAATTTTTAAGGTACAAAAGAGATTTTGTAAAAACACAATCAGACAGAAATTAATTTTAGAGGCTCTCTCTTTAAAAAAAAAAAAAAAAAAAAAAAAAAAAAAAAAAAAAAAAACACCTCAATTTACTGAAACAGTGAGCTCATTCTACTGCTTACAATTAGAAATTCAAAAATGCAATATTTTCTCCCTACTTTTCATTGTTATGCAAATAAAGAAGTTTTTATGCACATCATTCCATCTTTGTTTTTGCAGCATGTAATGATTTGATTATTTGTTTTTACTACAAAATAACAAACATAATATATATTTTTTATTTACTGTTTAAGAAATTTAAAACATTGTATGCTGAAGAGGAAAAACATTTGGAAAGGAAGGGGAAATTAAGATAATTTATTTATTATTACTGTCCAGTAGAAAATAGGGCATTAAATTTTTTACCAAATAAAGATTTTTAAAGATATCAAACCTAGTGTACATGAAACAGAAATTCTGGGATTGTGATGGGAATTTAGACTATTGGTTATTTATTTACTGTTATAGCAAAATAACAAACAAAAAAGAAAATATTTCAAAAAAATTAAAATTTTTTTGAAGATTTTAAATTTTATCTGCTGATGAAACAAAAAATTTGGAGTAGAATTAAAATAAAATAAAATAATAATAAAAAATAATCTGTCAAAATACAGAAGATTTTCACCCATGTATTCATCAAAACTGTTCTGCACAATGACATTTGTACTGTTGCATGGATTTTTATTTAATTTTTTTTTCATCTTTCAAAAATTTCATTTGTTTTTCATATTAAAAAAATTGCAAGAAATTTTAGTAATTCTATGGCATTGAAGTCATGTCATTGTGATTTAGCTAAAGGAGTTAGATATTAAAAAATATATGTGTGCAACTTAAAAAAAATCCTTGATCATACTGAAAAATTAACAAATAAGTATATTCAAAAATATGCAGTGAAGGGATAAACAAAATTACCAAGAAATAGCAAGAAACTGTAGCATGCATTCATTCTTTTGAGGAGGACCACGTAATTCACAATCTTTGTTAATGTTATATGGTTGAATACTGTCAAGAACAGAAGCAGGTTTGCCATGATGGTCTAACACAGGTTGGAGCTTGTCCCAGTAGAATTTAGTAAATGTTTTGAATGCAGAGCCAGACTCACTGCAGATAAAATAAAGAATACAGTTCAAATTTTCAAATTCATGCAATTTATGATAGCTTAATTTTTTTCAAGCAATGAATAACAAGGCAAAGGTTTCTGAAATAAAATTTACTAGAGATGATTTAAAAATAAAATGAAGACAAGATAACAAGCATTTCTGCAACATAAGGAAATAAATAATGTTGAGAAATGAAATATTCTAGTTCTCTTCATTCATATCCTTGATAAACCATAAGTAAATGATAAAAATATTGTAAAAACATGAAAACATGTTGATATTTATTTATTATGCAACTGAAAAAAAAAAAAATATATATATATATACATGTATATATATAATTAATTTACTTAATTTTACATAAATAATAAAGCATAAAAAATAATTATAACACATTATATTAAAGATGTTAAATGATTATTATATTTATTCAGTTGTGCTGTTTCAGAATGATCTTGTTGTGCCGTCTTAAAGTAATTTTATAGGTTCAGATATTAGCAATATTTTAAATAAGCATTTTTTCTATAATTTTTCTACTGTTATATTTGGCAATATACAATAGATGGCAGCACTATATAATATAACTACCGATTTTGACGTGAATTTATTCATATACAGGCATTCTTAATTTTTAATTTTATGTAGTAACGCTAGATAGCATTAAATTATTATTTATTTAGTTCTAATATAATATTGTTGCCGTCATCTATGATATTAGATAATGTCTCTTAATTATTAATTGTTTAATTTTAAACAAATACTTCTTACTGTATTTTTGTTATAATTTAAACCAGGATCATTAAAAGAGCAAGTAATAATAATTATTATGTGGACTAAATTTATTCATTATAATTGTTATATTTCAAGAATGTGAATATATTAAGCGGCAACCGCAGGGCTTCGTTTTTGACTGTGCCAGTTATTGGGAGGGAATTTTGCTGTGATAAAATTGGTTAAATTTTTGAGTCCTGTTCAATATGGTCATGCAGTTCTCTCGCTGGGTAAGTCTTTGATTTAAATTGTGTCCTTTTTTAATGTCGTTCATTGATGCGGATGTTATATTGATTAATAATTTTTCTTAATTCAATTTATTTGGCATGGTGGTTTTATAATTATTGGTGTATAGTCGATAGGGTACATAATAGAATTCAATTTTTAGCTTATTATTGGATTCCATTACAGAAATCGCTTATGTTTTTTGCTTATATATGTATTTTAAGTACCCTTGAAAAAGTGAAATACTATATAAGCTTCCGGCTTCATTCATCCATTTAATCTATTGTTTGTTTATGATATGCCTTTTTGTGGTTCAACATTATTTAGCTGGTTATTTGTATCTTTTGTCTTTAATAGGATATTTTATCAAAATTTGGTGGTTTTTCATATGTTTATATGGATTTATCGTCTGTAATATGCTAGTGAATTAGTGATATTGTGCTTGATTCTGTATTACTAGTTAAAGGTTCCATTTTTATTTTGTATAATGTCAGTGTTATGAATTGTAGCTGATTTTATTAGTTAATTTTAGTACTAGGAAATCGATGATGACTTGCAATTATAGAATGGTTATATATATATATATATATATATATATATATAACCATTAAATAAACATTACCGACCACCATCAAAAATTGTGATTATGAATGAAATGACAATAATACAGTTTCCCCCAACACACTTAACATGGATACTAAAAACATAGAATATACAAGCTACTATGTATAAAATATAGTAACCCTTGTACTATATTACAAGAATTAATATGGAAGAAAAAAGAAAAATATGGATACCGATAAAAATAATTGAAAAGCTTATATATTGAATTACGTTATCAAGAGTACAGAATTCAATTATATAAGCAAAATAGTCGTTTTCTGTGAGAAAAAAAGCTAAAAGCTGATTCTTTTTTTCTCCTGTACTCAAACGACTAATATGACTAAAAGAATAGTTTCAAGATGAATACAGAATAATATCGAATGCCATAAAATGGAAAAAGCAATACAACCTTTTAAATATTTAATTTATAGCAATGAAAAATAATAATGTTACACAACATATCTAATATAATCCCAGTTTTATTTAATCCAAATACACTCCTGCACATGGTATCCAAAAGCACGATAAGTTTAAGGTTATTTTTGCAGTTAACACAGATATTAAAACCTAATGGTTGCAGTTAATCCATTTTGAAATACTGTGATAAATGCAATTAATATAATATAAATAGAAAATAATTACACTATTAGTATTTAAAATACCTATTAACACTTTTAAATTTTTTAACTAAAGTAAAAAATCCCAAAACTATTATTTTACAATATCGCCAATAACCAGCATTTAGTACCACCTAGAGTTGAAATTTGAAAATATTACTCTAATAGAAGCTACAGACAAAATGCAAATTAAATTTTAGTGCTGCCATCTAGTATGATAAATTAAGACTATTATGATCAAATGTCATAAGAGTAACCAAATTGAAGCTAATGCTTTCAAATTTTACCAACTGCTTTACCCCACAAATCCTAATAAATAAATACAAATGTTAATACAGTCGGACCTCTATTTAACGAAGTCGCTAAATCCCGAAAAAAAGTTCGTTATATGGAAAATTCGTTAAATAGAGTCACCTTTTAAAATACTTTAAACTACATAAAACACATTTTAAGCTCATAAACACTAAATATAATTAAAAAAAGTAATTAGTCACACTTTTTTTATAAATTATATCTATTTGTTTTACTTATTTTGCCCATCAAAAAGAAATCTGCAAGGGAAATACGAATGAAACAAAACACTGTCTGGAATTACATTGTTTTTTCAGTTAAAAAATACTTTTACATTAAAATCAGGATTTTTTATTATAGTTGATAAGTTGTTTGGAGGAATATCAAATTTTAAAGCAGTATTCTTTTTCTTCAGGACTTTATCCACCTCATCAATAATAATTTTTTTTTTCTTTGACACTCAAGCACTTTCGCTTTGACATTTTCGAGCTACAAGAACCGAAATTACCAACACGATTGATCATGATCAACAATCTAGAAAACGGGAAACTATAGTTTAAGGACACGGGGCAGCTCCATTAAGGGTTAAAAGGGGATATTGAAAGTTTGCTCTTCATGGATGGAAAGCAAAGAATCACAATGATTTTACTGCTCTCGGTGAATTAGGTGCCTGGTAAGACCTGTTCATGGTCATTGATCATCATAAAATGTGTTAAAAAGAAGAATAAGTTTCAAATGTCCAGTAATATTTTAAGAAATAGGGAGAAAAAAAAAATTAGATCCCAAGGAAAAGTTCGTTAAATAGAGAATACACTTCGCTATTTGGAGGTTATTTTACGAAGAAATTTGCAAAATGTTCTTGGTTCCAAGTAAAAGTTCACAAAATAGAGGTTCGTTAAATAGAGGTCCAACTGTATAATGCATACAATATATTCTACAACCACACCCAATTAATCTATATGGAGAAATTAAATAATTATATAACATTGATAATATTATATAGCTATATGCTATAACATAAAATAAATTATATATAATAAAATTATAAAAAACTTTAAGAATTACTATTAAATATAAAAAATAATTAATTAATAAAATGAACAGGAAAAGAAAAATGGATGTTTATAGAACTTTGTCAGAATCTTCAGTTCCCAAATGCCTAAAGTTCAGAAATAAAGTGTGTGGTTTATTTTCATAAAGCTAACGAATATGAATTTGGGACTAACAGACACAAAAAACCGATAATTAATCATTGAACACTAAGTACAGACACAAAAAACCGATAATTAATCATTGAACACTAAGTTCAAAATTAAACAAGATTAAAAAGGATAGAGGAATAATAAAAAACTAATAACCCAATTTTAATACAAACTGTAATAGCAGTAGTTATATCAAATAAATTTATTATGCATATTATTCTCTATAAAGATGGTATACTATTAGAAATTAATATGATATTGTCCTGAGTAGACTAAAAATTAAAAACAAGTTAATTGTTAACTTGAATAAATATTAATGAAGCTAAATAAATTTAATATGAATTGAAATATAAATATAACTTCACAACATACATATAAAATATCGAATCAACATCCATTATAAAATGTGTATTAGCAATGTACACTGGTGTCCAAAATTAAGGACCAATCACAAAATGCTAATTTTCAAGTACGCGAATACTCAAAAGGAAATAATATAATTCGAATAATTACTATCTCTACAGCAACAGCACAGTTAGTCCTTATAACATCTCATTCATGTCACACATGGTCACAAGTGTCACAGTCGCTACGGTGAAGCAAAAAATAGGAAATTCCATACATCTCATTATGAGTCTCAAATGATCATTATATGTGACTCCACTGAGACGTCACTGTGACTGCTGCTTTGTGACGAATCACCATGTGACTTTACAATGTAGTTACATTGTGACTCTCATGTGACTGTCATCAGCAGACTCAATTTCAAAGTCATGGTGAATGCTGCATTGTGATAAGTTACCAAATAATGTCACATTAAAGTCACATGATGACTTTCAGGTGACAGAGAGACTACTGTGAAGTCACCATTGTGCTCTTTTGTGAAAAGTCACCATGTGACTGTACTATGATATTATTTGATGACTTATCATAATGCAGTGTTCATGACTTTGAAATTGAGTCTAAAAATGACAGTCACATAAGAGTCCCAATGTAACTACATTGTAAAGTCACTTGGTGGCTCGTCACAAAGCAGTAGTCATATTGATGTCTTAGTGTAGTCACATATAGTGATCATTTGTGACTCATAATGAGACGTGTGGAATTTCCTATTTTTTGTTTCACTGTAGTGACTGTAACACTTGTGACTATGTGTGACATGAATGAGATGCTATATGGACTAG
Source organism: Maratus speciosus (assembly GCA_963932465.1). NCBI lineage: Eukaryota > Metazoa > Arthropoda > Arachnida > Araneae > Salticidae > Maratus > Maratus speciosus. Next base: position 325,897,710 of record OZ010793.1, read on the forward strand.
CTGTGCTGTAGGTATAGTAACTATTTGAATTATATTATTTCCTTTTGAGTATTCGCTTACTTAAAAATTAGCATTTTGTGACTGGTCCTTAATTTTGGACACCAGTGTAGTTATAATTCAAATGCCCCATTATTATTATTTTTTTAATAAATTAACTATTGCATACTATCCAGACAACACCACCCTCCTCCGTACTCTAGCATCTACCCAGCCAACCGTCCTATAATAATTTTTTATTATTATTTTACAATTTTTAATTTATTATAATTATTTTCTTATTTTCTAAATTTTTTTGTAATTTTGTTTACGCATGTGTTAATTTGCTTTTTAAAGATCATTTAAGTTCTAATTGTATATTAAAGAATATATGAATTTTTTTGGAAAACCATGATTTAATGCATCATAAATTAGTTTTTTAATATTATTGTTAATTAGATGAGAAGAACTTACTTACTTACACAATGGTTCTACAATCCATGTAGGATTTTGACCTCCCTCAATATACTTCTCCAGACCTTCTGATCTCTGGCCTTTACTTTATAATTTATAATTTGGTTTTCTGCAAGATCTTTCTCTATCTCTTTTATCCAACTCCTCCTGGGTCTACCAATACTTCATTTCCCAATTAAATTACCACTATAAATCTTCTTTGTGCTTCGCTCATCCCTCATTCTGATTTGATGACCTAACCATTGCGTTCTTATTTTTATAGTATTTATTATATCTTTTTCATTATATAACTGTTCTAACTCCATATTTGTCCTTATACGCCATGTATTGTCTTCTTTAATAGGAGATGAGAAGAACATAAACATTTTATTCCATATAAATGATTAAGTATCATATTTCGATATACAGAATGATGAAGACAAGATTTGAAATTTGTAAAGGTATTAACTTTGAATTTAAATTCTTTATGTTTTTCACATAGATCTGTTATTGTTTTGTTGTCTTTTATTGTAATTTTAAGATCTAAGAAGTTAATTGTATTGTTAGATAAGAGGTTTTCCGTTAACTCCAAATTAGTGGGATAATCTAATGGAAATTGAGAAATATTAGTTTGATCAGTGGCAATTAAAATTATGTCATCAATATAACGACATAATATATATATGTATACAGTAAAACCTCCCTAAAGCGACCATGTTCCGTTCCAGCAAAAATAAGTCGCTCCGAGAGGTGGTTTCTTAATGGAGGTCATCTTTAAATCTAGATTTTAACTGTTGAAAAAAGGTAACAATTAACGTTACTAAAATTTATTTTTCACATTAGGAAAAAATATAAAAATTTAAGTATCAAAACAAAAGTTAATTACATAAGTTAATTACTGCAGAGTTAAAAAAATGAATACATTGATGTTTGCTTTGATTTTACGGTTTTATCTTTTATAACTTTTATTTTCAAGTCCTTTTGAAGTTCAGTAAATAAATGCAATTCTTTTTGGATGGAAACAAATAATGACGATTTCATTAATTTACCTATTTCTTTAAGAGTTTCCTGACAGAATAGGGCAGGGGAGTTTATTGATTGTCATTTTTAATTTGTCATAAAAGTTAAATTCATTGCCTAAAAAGGCAAAAAGGGGTTTAAACACTTAAAAGTTACCGGAATAATAATACAAAAAAAAATCTAAATTTAGTTTAAAAGTTTGATGAATAATGTGCTCTCAGGATTTATTTTTTGAATAAAACCTTCTTCAAGCAACCAGGAAAAAACGGAATTTGTTTCATTTTCTTAAAAAAAATTGGTCGCTCATGGAGGGAGTTCAACTGGGATGGTCTCTGAATGGTGGTAAAATTAGTATTGAGCCTATGGGAATAAATTTCGTTCCATGAAAAAATGGTTGTTCAGGGAGGTGGTTGCACAGAGAGGTTTCGCTGTATATATATATATATATATGTTACAGCCAAAACCCGGAGCTTGGCCAGTTCGCGAATTGGCTGGCCAATTCGGGAACTGGCCGAGATTCCTGGCCAAAACCCGAAATACATGAAATGAACAGCGTATTTCAGGTTTTGGCCGGCCAATTCGCAAACTGACGGGAAGCCTTGGCCGATATACAAAGTGGGGATTCAAGGCTGCCCGGTAGGTGGCACTGACGCCCCGGTAGGTGGCACCAGTGGTGTAGTCCTGGAAAAAAAAGTGGGGGGACGCTCATAGTTTCGAACATTAGGGTCTGCATCACCCATAGGGCAAACATTGTTTTGAATTTTGCTTCTCATTTTCAATTGCAGAGAAAAGTAATTGGAAAATTAAATTTTAATTAAAAAAATAAAATGTTAATTTAAATTAATTTAATTTATGTTTATTTGTTAGACATTAAATAGCTTTGCTAATGAATTCAAGAAATTAAAACCTTATTTCATAACTGAAAATTTTTGATATAGAATTCGTAATTCCGTAACACTAATTCAAGTAGCGGAATTTTTAGTAGATTTTTTTTTTTTTTTTTGGAAATAGTTACAAAATAACTGTTTTCACTGAGAATATTGAAAATTATTGCATTTTTACTTTATGGTCAAATGTAATGTAAGAAATTTATTGTAACCATGACAAGGAAAAATAAGACTATGAAATTTTGTTATATCTTTACTTTTTGAAGCCCCCTGAATCCATTTTGCCTATTTTTACGACAGTTCTCTCTATATGTTCGTATACATGTCTGTATGTTAATATTTCCTTTCAGACTCACAAAGTCTGTTTTTCTCATGAGTGCTTGAACATGCTAGCATTTAAATAGTGTTTTCGACTGAATTCAAATTTTGCAATGTTATGCATGATGAATAGACTATTTAATATTCCGAGACTATATGCCACAGTGCAAACTTTAATTTTGAATTTCTAAGAAATTCGACACGGGTTTTGCATCTAAGCAATTTTTAAAACACTTTTTGACAAGAAATAAAAAAGAAGTACTGTTTATGTGAGAAAAATTATCAAAAAATGTGACCAAGGCCGAAGATATCGATAAATAATGCTTTTTATTGGCCCGAAGAATACGTTTAGCCACTCAAATGCTGGCCGAAATCGGATTTTTAAAAAATATGAATTTACTTCTAATGTGTAAATGCAATACGTTTAAACTTTTTTCTGCAAATTTAGAATTTTAACGGTGTGAAATGCAGAAAGAACATTCTAACTCCAGTTTCATCTTGAATTCTCGAGAAACTTAAAACATAGCACTTATGTACAGAACTTACATGCTCGCTTAAAAAGTTTTAAATTCGCATTTTAAAAGGGGGAATTGATGAGTAAATCCTCTAAAATTGTCTCATCACGATTTATCTGAAGCTGTTTTTTAGAAGAAACTTGAAAAAATATATATAGTGGTAAGTATTAACATGTAGATGCTCACGAAGAAAGGCTTTTAAAATTTTCGGAGTAATGAAATGAACTGAAAACTTTCTATAAATGTTATATTCTTCTGAAACTATTAGGGCTAGAAACTTTAAATTTGATATAGAAGTTGTTTTTAACGCGTAACTTATTCTGATTGAAAGAATGAAACAGGATTGAAACTTTAATGTGTGAATCGGCGCAATGTATGCCACCATATTATTAGTAAGAATAAGTATAAATTTATTTGAATTGATGGCATTCGATAAAGTGTTCAAAGAGTAGGGCAGAAATTTTTTAAAGATAGAGTTTCGAGTTCTTTTTGAAGTAGAGTTTCGATAGAAAATAATACTTACATTTATACCAGATGAGTTATTTAAGAAGCCCTTTCGAATACATTAGTTTTGAAGTTAATAAAAAAAGTTTCAAATAAATTTCTTTTATTAAATATTTAAATAAATGTAAAAAATCGGTTTAAAACAACACTATATTTAATTTTGTCACAGTTTAATAATATGCGTTACTTTTCCTCTCCCAAAGAACTTTTCAGAAATACTTCCTCTCATAAAAGTTCTCAACTCTTTATATTTTCTAGATTTTGTGTCGGTAGCCATTTTATGATTTTCCATTTTCCAAATTTTGACTACACTGTTAAAAATATCCCTATAAAACTACGGTCCGGCAACAGAGATTCCAGTCATACTCCGTAAAAAAAATTCCATGCCCATCATTTTGTGCAGCAAGAAAGAGACAAATGGTTCCTTTTAGTACCCTTTTTTAATATAAATGGCACCCTGAATCCCCCTTTTAAATAAAAATGACTCCTTTCCCGCTTTTAGAGGACTAAAATGTGTTGGAAGCCCTGATAATATAATCGATAATGCGTTTAGGCAACTGAACCCATAGTGATGGATACTTTTGTGTGGTTTTATAAAAGTATTATAAATTTTTCACACACTGTTTCCTATAGTTTTACATGCATTTCAAATAATTATCGTTAATGGATCATGGTGTTTGGAAATATTTTTAATGTGCCTGTAAAGGAATGGTAAATGCTATGTTCGATAGGAAACATGTTGTAACGAATTTCAAATGTCATTTCCCTTATATTTAAAATGTTATAACTTCATTAATGTCTATTTCAAACAATTTCTGTCAATAAAGCGTACTATGAAGGAACTCTCTTTTTGCTTTTGCGTAAAGGAAATACCAATGCTTATGCACATCAGTTACGATAGTGATATATTACATTGAACCTAAAAAGTATACATAAACTTTTGATGCAATTCAAGTTATGGAAGTCAAAATGTGAATGGGCGAACCAACACTGTAAACATTTTTTAACTTTGTTGAAAAGTATTAAAAATCAATACCTTATTTCTAAAGTTGTTGATTTATTGTTGTATTCATTTAAAAAAAAATTAATGAATTGGAAAGTTTGCATCCTCCCGCGTCTCTAGCGTCCCCCTTGAAAATATAAAGTAAGGGGACGCTTGAGATAAAATAAAAAAGTGGGGGGACGCCGTCTGCCCGCATCCCCCCTCGACTACACCACTGTGTGGCACTGACGCCCCGGTAGGTGGTCACGTGCACACATGATAGGAAAGAAAGTTCCATGCTGTGACGATTATATATTCTGATATGCTGGATAATTTCTCGCCTGTTTGATATATTTCGATAACATGAGTTTATTGTGAATATTATATTCTAATCTGCCGGAGATTTCCGTCCTCTGTGACTAATATGGATACATCGGATTCATTGTCCAATCCAATAAACAAATTATCTGAGTAACTCTGTAAATAAACGACAAATTCTACCTAGCCAATAAACTATTAAAAAAAAATGTAGAGCATATTAGTAATGCATAACAGTTTCATTTTGTTTGAAGTAGTGTAAGATCATTAAAATACCCTATAAACGATTTTTTTACATATATCATAATTCTTTTGGGCGTCCCTATAAACGAACTACAATGGCTACTTAATCAATACTCTATAAAAAAAAAAAAACATTGCTCACCACATGAGTTAGGCATGTGAATTTTATTATGTTTGAAATAGTGTAACATCATTTAAGGGCACTACTTTCACCATTCACTGCAATGTAACAAAATACTTTTGAGTGTCTCTGTAAACAAACTATAATTGCTACTTATTTCATTACACATTAGATAACAGTTTGTCGTCCATCTTAATGATGCATTCTAATTTTATTATAATTGAGATAATTTAACAACATTAAAATGCACTGTAAAAACTTTACCCATTGATGATATTGTAATGAAATACCTTTGTATGTCCCCGTAAATTAACCAAAAATAGTACAACTTCACTTGCAATACCGAAATGTATTTATATACCTAAATAATATAACAATTAACAAGTCAATCCGAGCCTTTACTCAAGTTAGAGCACGAGCAGGCAGACGGCCAGACAAATTGAATTCATAAACACTTTCAACTATGTTAGAAAGGGATAAAAAGTAAAAATTGGTTTCTATATACCAATTTTGTGAACTGGCCGATAGCGTATGGCCACTTCGTGAACTGGCCGATCGCATCTGGCCAGTTCGGGTTTTGGCCGGCCAATTCCCGAATTGGCCAGTCAGTTTAAAACGTTGTTGGCCAGTTCTGGAATTGGCCAATTTTGGGTTTTGGCCGTAACATATATACATATAAAAGATGCAATATGAAAACTTAAACAGGCTGTGAAAGCAAAAATAAAATAAATAAATAAAATATTAAAATAATAAATAAGCAAACAAACAAACAAAATAAAATATTAAAATAATAAATAAGTAAACAAACAAACAAAATAAAATATTAAAATAATAAATAAATAAAACTAATAAAATTTTTTAAAAACTTTTTTAAAGGTTAGTTTTGTTGTAAAGTTTCAACTTAAAATGATTATAACCAATACGATTAACTTAATTTTTTTATTGGAATTATGGAAACTTCTTGAATGAAATAGGTTTTATTGGTATAAGAAAATATACGAATGTAAAATGCTTTACTTACACTGGAAAAGAATGTAATAATGGTGGAACTAATGGTAATGATGATGATACAAGTGTAACCTCCTGTAAATTTATATTCTGAAAACAAAAAGAAAAACGATAATAACGATATAATAATAATAATAATAACTATCTAATCTATACATTCATGAAGTTTATTTGAAAAAGATTAATTCAAATTTGCACTGTTGACGATTACTCATCACAAGTGTATTTTTATAGTTTTAAAAATTGAAAACTACTAAACACTAATTAAATATTATTAGCAAGAACTTTTGACATTTCAGTATGAGAGATTGAAAATGTTTTATTGCCCTAGTGATAAAATTTGTCCATTAATACTATTTTTTATTAAAATATACAATAAAATATAAAAGTAAAATATGTGAAAAAGTAAAAAGTATATGGTATCATTATTGCCATTATATATATATTTGGTATAGCAATGTGGGATTGGAAATGAAAAGTTTTGGCAAAAAACAAAAAATGTGGAGGAAATGAAAACAAGCATTTTATTGACATAACAATTGCAGTAAATGCTCAAATGTGCCACCACCAACATCGGTACATACCTGGTAGTGTCTAGCAAGTGATTGGTGTACCCTTTTGAATGTTCCAAATATCTCATCTATGAGACACCAGTTGACTCTGATGAGGATCTCATTGCAAGACTTTCAGTCAGTGGCACGTTCTGCTAGTGGCACATTTGAGCACTTACTGTAATTGTTATGTCAATAAAACACTCGTTTTCATTTCCTCTGCATTTCTTGTTTCTCAGCAAAACCTTTCATTTCCGACACCACATTGCTATACCAAAATTGCTTCTTTATGTGTACTTTATCTTCCCTTACATTTTGGCCCATGAATTTGGGGACACCCTGTATATAGCTTAATGTGCTCCCTGTAAACTTTTATTATTATTTAGAATTTTCCATGTGTTTCTTAAACTTTTTTGTATGATTAGATATAAAATTGTCTATAATGAAAAAAAAAAAATTTAGTAAACAATAATTTTGAAATAGCATTCCGGTTTGCAGATATTTAGAATTTCGAGCCCTGCAATAGAGATACAGAAAGCTGTGTAACTCTGTGTATTAAACGAAAGAAATATTTCTGAATTGATAGAAAATGAAATGAAATTTTTTTTTTGTCATTCTTTTTTATGAAAAAATGCAACTTAAATTATTTTTAGACTATTGTACTATTCAAACTGACATGAAAAAGTTACTTTTTCACATGTGAATATTTTAGAAATAAATGCTAAAATAGAAAAGAACTTTTACAACAAGTCACAAATACAAAAAATGAGTACTAGAAATATTTTTTATATAAGAAAGATATTATATAAGAAATATTTTTTCAGTTTAAAGAATAACATACTAAAAATGAGATAACATACAAAGAAATAAATTTAAAAAATGTTATATACAAATGCAACTAAGTACTAACATTTTCATTTCCTTTATAGGCTTGATTTAGAAATTCATCTCTAAGAAAATGATCTTCATTTTGCATGACAGTCCTGCAAAATAACAGAAACATTTGACTCATTATTCAATCAGAACATTGTATATATTTTTCCAGTACAAATTAAAACAATAAATATTATTAGCCAAAAATGCTTTTTCTTCCTTCTTTTTTTTAAGCAACAGTAAAATTGTTTAAACCAGTGGAGAATCCATGAAATTAGTTAATTCCTGCTATTTACAAAACAATATTTCTGATTAAATTTTTAATCAAATTTTCTTATGCAGTTGAAAATTAGTTAATTTAACTATTGCGCAGCAGCACAATACTTATTTATTTCTAGTGTGACGCATTAATGTTAATTTACCATAGTAAAACCAATAGACCTAGTAATTTTTTTTACTTCTTCCCACCATTTTATCCTTGATACACAAAATGTTTATTTCCAAATTTTAATAATATTATAAATTTGAAAATGTTAAAATATTTGGCTAAACGGACGATTAAATACCTTTGCATGTAGATTGATTATAAAAACCCAGAAAGTAACAGAGGCTATGTTTTATCTACTTTATTCAAATATTTTTGTTAATAATTGAAATTTTCATTATTTTCATTCAGAATCGATGGACATATTTCAGATAACATTTAATCTTTTTTATGTGATTTCCACATGAAAATGAAATTGAAATAAATATTTTTAAAGAATTAAAAAGAACATATTTATGACATCATATTGGAAATAAATATTTCGTATTAATAAAAGGAACATGAATATGAGTCTGTACAGAAAGCAGGTGAATATGATGACATATTTATAATAAAAAGGACATTTTCAAAATTTTGTTGATGAAACAAAAAGCATCAATATGAAAAAATACAGAAAGCAGGTGAATATGACATCATATTTAAAACAAAAAATTTAAATATATTTTACTAATACTGATTGTTAAGCATGAATATAAGTTACATACAGAAAAGAATTTTCTGTGAAATATGTAATCATGATTCACAGGAAAAGAAAATGAACAAGAAACATATTATTAAAAAGAAGTAGAGGAGAAAAGTGACGTATTATTATATTAATAGCTTAGATGATTATTATGAAATAGGTTGTACTAATTTAACACAATTTACTTTTGCATTTACAGCACTTATTAGGAGAAAATGGGGTAACCAAATCTAAGTAAAATTGATTTTTTAATGTTTCACTGTATGATAGCTATACAGAAGTTAAAAGCACTTGACAGATATTCAATACAATTTTCTTATGTGGTTATAGCATCCCCTGGTGGGAAATTAGGTAACATAATTTAAATAAAATTTATTTTTATGTTTTTAAAATAAATTTTCGGAATAAGCTGCTGCCACAGTTATGTTTTGACAAAATTTTTCATATGATAGGTTTTCTTTTATGCTGGTAGTTTCCTGGAGGGAAATTGCAGAACTAAAACTTCAAAATGGATTTTTTCTTTAATGTTTTCTCATACGGGAGCCATATAACAAATTAGAATAGGTCAATAAAGATTCAACATTCTTTTTTTTTTCATTGCCTCTTGATCGGAAATAGGATAACTAAATTTAAATAAAATTGATTTTATCTTTTTAAAATAAATCTTCTTAACAAGTTTTTGCTGTATCAGTTTTATGTTTTGATTAAAAAAAAAAAAATAAATAAATACATGATAAGTTTTACTGTATGTGTAAAATTTTGAAATGATTTTTTTTTTTTTTTTTTTTTTTTTGTTTTCTCATGCTCCAAATTAAACTAGTATGTTGTGGTTATCACAAAACTTTCTTCTATATCATACTTGTCAATACTTCAAAATTCATTATCACAGTGAATCTATGCTCATCATGAGGATTCTTAAAAGATGAAATTCCGTGCATTAGTTCTTGAGATATTAGTGTCCCTAAAATCGTATAAATCCATCAAAATGCAGCATAGCAGCGCCGCCTATTGGGTGATTTACACCAGAAGCTAATTATCATCAACTTATGTCAATGTCTAACTGAATATGAAGTTTGGGGAAAATCCGTGCATTAGTTCTTGAGATAGAGTTATTGCGCAAATAATGACAAATGCAGCATAACAGCGCCACCTGTTGAGCGATTTACATAACCACATAATCAGCATCAACATTTATCAAGGTGTACTTGAATCTGAAGTTTGATGAAAATTCGTGCATTAGTTCTTGAGATAGAGCTATTGAAGAAATAGTGCAAAATGCAGCACAGCAGCGCCACCTATTGGACGATATTGACCAACACGTAGTCAGCATCATTTCATATCAAAGAGTAACTGAATCTAAAGTTTGATGAAAATGTGTCCATTAGTTCTTGAGTTAGAGCTATTGCAGAAATCGGGAAAAATGCTGTATAGCAGCGCCACCTGTTGAGCGATTTACAGCAAAATGTACAAAATGTCAATTCATATCAAGGATTAACTGATTCTGAAGTTTGGTGAAAATTGTTGCATTAGTTTTTGAGATACAGCTATAATGGAAATTCTGAAAAGTGCAGTATAGCAGCGCCACCTGTTGAGCGATTTGCACCAAAACACAAACAGCACTAATTTATATCAAAGTATACTTGAATCTGAAGTTTGTTGGTTTTCCAAGCATTAGTTGTTGAGATAGAGCTATTGCGGAAATTTTAAAAAATGCAGTATAGCAGCGCCACCTGTTGAGCGATTTACACCAAAACGTAATCAGCATCAATTCATATAAAGGACTAACTAAATCTGAAGTTTGATCAAAATCCGTGCACTAGTTCGTGAGATAGAGCTATTGCGAAAATCGTGAAAAATGCAGCACAGCAGCGCCACCTGTTGAGCGATTTACACCAAAAACTAATCAGCATCAATTTGTATTAGGGACTCACTGAATATAAATTTTTATTAAATTCCGTGCATTAGTTCTTGAGATAGAGCGCCCACAAAATTTGTGTCACATACACACAGACAGACAGACAGACAGACTCACAGAGTCACAGACAGACATTTTGTAAAAACATGTTTTTTGGAATCTCTGACCCCTAAAACGTCTAAATCCGTCGAAAACCGGAATTCGAAAATTTTCATGAATCCAATACTTTCTTCTTGTAAAGGTAGAAGAAAGTAAAAATTATGTAGGGAAATTAAAACTCAACTTTTTTTAAGAGCGATAATGACACATAGTGAAAAATATATTAAACAAATTTAAATAAAAGTGGTTTTTTTTTGGTTGTTGTTGTTTCACTGTATGACGGCCGTACTCAAAATAAAAATGGGTGGTACCAATTCAATACATTTTTTTTTTTTTCGTTTTTAGTTAAATTTAATAAAAAGCAATTTTTTTGTGTGTTTAACGGCATGACAGCTACACCGAAGTTAAAAATTTTTGCACAGATTCAACATAATTTTCTTTTGTGATTAAGCAACCTCTGGCAGAAAATAGGGTAACTAATTTTTTAAAAATATATTTATATATTTTTTTAAATAAATCATTAGAAAAAGCTCTGACATGGTCAAATTTACGTTTAATAAAAATTTCCATGTGAGTTTTTTTAAACAATGGTAGCACCTCTGGTGGGAAATTGGATAATTAAAACTTTAAAATGGAATTTTTTTATGCTTTCACACCCATGCTCCAAGTTAAAATTAGGCAAGACAGATTTAACAAAATTTATTCTTGCGTTTACACAGCCCTCTGGGAGAAATAGGTTAAAAAGATTTATTTTTTTATTTGTAAAGTTGACTTTTTTTAGTGTTTTACTGTATGAGGGCTATACTGAAGTTAAAAACGGGCAGCACATATACAACATAATTTCTTATTGTGTTTAAACCGTCTCCTGGTAGAAAATAGGGTAACTAATTTTGTTTTCATTGTTTTTTTTTTTATGTTTTTTTAAAAATAAATATTCATAATAAATTTTTCTGAGACAATAAAATTGACATTTTGATAAAATAATTATATTTTTTTCTATTTATTTTTTGTAGACTGAAGGTAATACAGAACTAAAACTTTCAAATGGCTTTTCTATGTTTTCTCAATATGATAATTATACCCCAAGTTAAAATTTTTTAATACAAATTCAACAAGTTTTCATTTGTGTTTTGTAGAGCAGCCTCGGAGGAAATTTTTCAGATGATATGTACTTTTATGCTGTAGCGTTCCTGGTGAGGAATTGCATAACTAAAACTTTTTTTTAAAGATGAGAACCATAATCCAAGTTAAACTTAGATAATAATTTTCTCTTGCATTCATATCCCCCCCCCCCCCCAAGAGGAAATAGGGTAAGAAAATTTAAGTAAAACAGTTTCTTTTTATGTTTTACTGTGTAACAGCTATGCTATTGTTAAATATTAGCAGTAAACATTCAGCACAATTTATTTTTACATTCATAGCGTTCCTGAATGTGAAATAGGGTAACTAAATTTAAATAAAATTAATTTTTCATGTTTTTATTACAGATTTTTTAGGCTCAGATTGGAAGTTTTGTCCAAACTACAACAACATTACTGCACTGGTGAAACATTTTGGATTAATCATTGATAAAATATAACACAAATTGTGATGCTACCACATAAATCAAAGCCTGATGATGGTACCCTCCTTTAATTCTGAAATGAGTTTGTCTAAATGCAGTAGTTATTAAAAAACTTGACATATTACACTAAAATAAAATTTGCAGAACAACAACAACAACAACAACAAAATTATTTCTTACATTGTTTAAGCCTGAGAAGGGACAGATATTAAGATATTTCATTCAGTTAGTTTCCCCCTTAATGTTAAATTTTTGTAACAAATAAGTTAAACCAACTGAACATTTAAAAATAATAAAATTCAAACAATATGATACTTAAAACATCCTAAGAACTTAGATTCCATTAAAATGAAATCGAAATAAATCTTAGATTTTTCCATTTTTAAGTTGCAAATATTTGTATTGCAAATCTTGTATTATGTTTGTGATGATTGAATATAAAATCCAAATTGCAAAAGTTTACTTTTTATTGTTAAACTTCTGTAAGTTAAACAGGAACCTTCCATAGGTAAGAAAGAATTGTTAGACGTTGCTCTCAAGACTCCCAAGGACAAAGATACTGATAACTACTAAAATGCTGGTTTAAATGCAGTTTTAATTAAGGTTTTGACTTGACTCATAAATTGAGAAATTATTTTCCAAACATGACGTTAATGAAAAACACTATAGATTTCGAAATGATTTCAAATGATTTACTGGAATGTTATGGAAAATCACATAAATACTACACAGATGCACATTAAATATGGAAATACTAATAATTGAAGGAGTAATAAAATGTCTAATTTGGTCATTCAAAGAAAAACAATTTTAGAAAAGCACTTTATTTTCTATGGTTTTTATCAGCTTTCCACAAAATTGATAATAGACACAATAATTAATAACTGAACTCATCATCAAAAATCACTGAAACTTTAATGTGACATGACATTAAGGATAATTTTGTTCAAGACATCAACAAAAAATTTTCATAAATCAAAGAACAGGACAATGACCAAAATATTTCTAGTGATAGCACTCATCTTTCTATCTTATACAAACATTTATTGTAAGAAATTGAGAACAAATAAAATCGTGTTATGTGTAATTCAATTTTTTCAGCATAAGCATTGTGTTTATACATTATTGCTATTTTTTCTGAATGAAAATTCTCCTTACATGTGCAAACTTGCAGCACATGAAAAACATGTGATTAGAAGAAAAGTCTTCATATTGCATTATTTTTTTGCTGATTTTACAGGTTTGTAACCATTTTTTTTTCTTTCTATAGATGCAATAATTACATAATTTTTATAATATTTTTTCAAAAATGTACCTATTGCATAAAAACAGAATTTGGTGTACTTTCAGCCCCTCCCCCCCCCTCACACACACACCAAAAATATATATATATATATAGTACTAAGATTAATATTTTTTTAAATGTTAAATTTCTGCAATATATTTTATGTTAATATGTTTAAAAGTTGCCATCTTGTACAAAGGGAGTTCTGACAATTTTTTTTTTTTTTTTTTTTTTACTTTAGTGTATTTTATGTTTATATATTCTCCATATAAAAGTACTCAAGTTTAAGAAAGTTTTGAAAGTGATTGCCATTTTTACAACTGGATTTCCCCAAACTTGATGACAAATTTCAGAAATGGCATTGTAACACAGTTTCGAAAAAAAAAAATGGAAAACAAAACTCTAATTTTAGGCTGTGGACCACACAAAGGAACATCTATTTCAAAATCTTGTCCCTCTCTAGATTTCATCTCACTCATAACTTATTAGATTAAAAATATGCATTAGTTTTAATGGTAATCATGTGAAATGATTTAAACATACTAGCTTATGCAAATGTTACTCTTTAAATTATAGATTTCACTGAAATACAATTATATATATATATAAAAACAGGAAAAAAATAGAACAGAGATTCCCAAATATAATTGTTATGCAACCCACCTTACAGTTTCAAAATTTTTCATGACCCAACTGATATGCATATTTTTGTATAATCTATCCTAAAGAAAAAGTGAACTTTGGCACAAAGCATACACATGAGAGAAGTAATAAGTAATACTAAGTCACCAAAAAATTTACTATGATACGAAAAATACATTTATTAATGAATATATAAGAGAAAAATGCAATTGATGACATTATTTTGCACCAATGAAAAAGTTTGCATTGGAATTGAAACTCTCAACGCAAAATTTAATAACACCTGTCTTTTCACAAACTTATACATTTATATTTTTCCACAGTATTTTACTTTAAAATTTTAACATGTTGTTTTTATATATTACTGCAGCAGATAAATTATTAATACATTTTAGAAGACATTTCCGAATGTTTTTCCCAATCTACAAATGGATTGTGACTCCTAGTTGGGGAAATAGATCACAGAATGAGCAATTTAAAAATAGCTTTAATTTTCTTCTTAATCTCACTGATTAAGAATATTTTTCAGAAGATTAATAGCAATCACACCACAAGTATAATTTAAGCAACAAAACAACAACAACAAATTATCAAATTTGTAATTAACTTCTGGGTCAATCCATGTGAAATCATCCAGAAAAAGTAAAAAATGTTGCTCAATATTTTTGATTTTTTTAATTCTTTACCACTTAATTTACTGCACTTTTAGGAGTCTAAAACAATGATTAAAATTTTTTTAAACCTTTTGAATTTTTTTTGGCATCCATTTTTTGTCATGTCAGAAATGGTTTTTCATGAAAATAGTACTTTACGAAAACCCTTATAACTTTTTTATTTCTAAACATATCAAAATGATTTAAAAACATATTATATTGAGTAAAGAATGAACTAAATTTTGATAATAGGTATTTTTATGATAATGATTAAAAATATTGCATAAAATAAGATTAAATGTATCATTTTTACAGCGAAAAATTGAATTTTTGACATAAAAATTTTAATGGAAGAAAGAACTTCGGCACCTTTATATATTTTTTTCTGAATATATACCTTATTTAACTATTCTCAGAAGAAATATGAAACCGTTTGAGTTATTCCTTCTTTTACTATGATTGGTCAAACTTGGCATCTTAGCGCCAAAATGCCAAGTTTGAAGTTCAATACCTAAAAAAGGACAGGATAAAATTTTGCAGGATAACCTTCTTATAGATGTAAATATGTAGCAAAAATATTATGAGTGATATTTATGTAGTTTTAGAAATATGGAACTTCAAAATTGGCTTGAAAGTCACATTTATTTAAACAATTTTTCACAAGAAGAACTCTTAATTTATAATTTATTATTCTCATTACTTCAAATGCTGCTTTTTAAGGTTCACATATTTTTCTTATGTAGAATACATAATACTTAAATTTACTTTACACACATAGAAATAAATATCAGCGATATTTCATTGCAAATTGTCTCGGTAATGTTGTAGCTGTGTCCAGTGACTGGAGTTAGTTTCCGAAGCACGTTACTTAGTGGTACCCAAATTGTATCATTTTTGGACAGTTGAAAAGATGTTTTCAGTCCATATGGGTGAAAAAAAGTGAAGGAATAGGTCACCGTTTTCTTCACTTAGCTCAAGAATTTTTCCAACCCACCACTTTTTATCATAAATGCACGCAATATAATTGCAAAGCAATTCATTTACTTTGAATGATAGTGAGCTTTTCCAAATTTTTGAAATATTGTGATCATTATATTGTTCACATGTAGATGTTACAAAGCATCTGATAACACTTTCACTTAATGGTGTAAATTGGTGATATGCACATGTTCCTGGAATCCATTGGCAGAATTGAAATCCATTTTATAATTTTTTCTCATTTTCTTTGATTTCTTCTCTTGAAATATATAGATAAGTAACCCCAGAAATGTTTTGAGAACAACACTCAAACATATCTTTTGGTGTTAAAATTTGGTTTGTGTATGGTCGCTGTAAAGAAATTCTTGTTATCTCTCTCTCTGTCATTCCACCCATCCCATCACAGTCATTTTTTCCATGGGAAGAGGCGAAGAAATTCCATTCTGATTTTATCCCAAAATCCTTGAAATGATGACATACATTCACAAAATTCTTCATGTTTTTATACTGGCTGCTTGAACCATCAGTAAAATAAATATCTTTTTCAATGACAGAAGGGGCAATGTTTTTGATGTCGTCAATTAAGTGTTTCTGAAAAGTGTGAAAAGCAATTGTATCATGTACCAAATGATCGCTAATTATGCATAGATTCCTACAACAAACTTTAGTCTCATTTTTGTAATAGTATACAAATGGGTGTATTGTAGCCTGTTGATTATTCCAATAGTAACTCTGGATTTCATCTTGATTTGTAAATGTGTAATTTTCAGCAAAATCTGCTGGAACAATACATTCTTTTGAAGTTAATTTCTTTTAACTCCTGGAAGTACTGAGACTGTGTTTTATCAGTAAAATGGTGAGTTTTAAAAGCCAGTAACTTTTCTACTAAAGACTCTAAAAATTCATCAGTTGCCTTTATCTGGGTTACAGTTTAAATGATAACATATTTATACACTGGCACATTAAAAATAAATAGGACAGGATATAAAAACTTATTCTCAGTCACAGAATTTAATAGAAGTTTACAAGTAAAGACGTGATATTATTTGTAAATTTGTTCTTAATCATAAAATTAATACTTACTTTCAATTAATGCTAGCTTAAAATTAAATGAAATATTAAATTTGTGAGCATAAATTAAGTTTTAATATTATTACTTTTATGTAAAAAAGTTATTTATACTTATAAAAGAAGCATTTGAAGAAATGAGCAGAATATATTATGCATTATGAGTTCTTCATGGTGTGGAAATATATGTAAACAAACGGATTTTCAAGTCAATTTCGAGGCTCCATATTTTTAAAACCACATACATATCACTCATAATATTTTTGTTACATGTTTACATCTATAAGAAAGTTATCCAGCTAAATTTTCATAATATTTTATCCAGTCCTTTCCTAGGTATTGAACTTCAAATTTAGCATTTTGACGCTGAGATGCCAAGTTTGACTAATTATAGAAAAAGAAGGAGTATCTCAAAATGTTTCATATTTCTTCAGAGAATAGTTCAATAAGGTATATATTCAGGAAAAAAATGTAAAGGTGAGTTTTACTTTTTTCCATTAAAAATTTTTATGTCAAAAATACTTTTTGCTGTAAAAATGATACATTTAATCTTATTTTATGCAATATTTTGAATCATTATCATAAAAATACCTATCATCAAAATTTAGTTCATTCTTTACTCAATAAAATGTTTTTTAAATCATTTTGATACGTTTAGAAATAAAAAAGTTATAAGGGTTTCCATAAAGTGCTATTTTCATGAAAAAACACTTGTGACATGACAAAAAATGGCTGCCAAAAAAAATTTGAAAGGTTTAAAAATTTTTTAATCCTTGTTTTAGACTCCTAAAAGTACAGTAAATTAACTGGTAAAGAATTAAAAAAATCAAAAATATTGAGCAACATGGTCTGGATGATTTCACATGGATTGACCTTCTATTAATTTTTATTTATAGTTTCAATAATTACAAATAATAAACTTCTAAAACTCAAGATTAATAAGGAAACATTAAAATATTACGTTGGGATATCTCCAACTGATTTATGCTTGGGAACATTGGTTGAAAGAGCTGGCGAATGCATATACGATGTTTCTGGTGAGATGTATGTTTTAGTTGAAAAGCTAGCTACTGAACTAAAATCTCCAACAGAATGTCCAGCTGATATATTTTTATTCTGAAATAAAATAGCATTTGAATTAACAGCATAAAAAAGAAATAGTAAAAGATGCATTGATAATTCATAAGTTTTGTAAAATCCAATTATTTTTTAAAAAGTTAATTTGAAATAAAGCTATATGCAGTGATAAGACATGAGGTGGTTGGAAGGTTCCACATTCTGCCTGTCCTTTGAAATTTGAGTAGCACTTCAACAGACTTTCCACATTAAATATGTTTATTTTTTTGTAAAGAAGTTGTACTCCTCTGATTTTAAAGCAATGTTCTCTTTGCCATGGAAACACTCTCATGATTTAAAAGATAAAGGGCATTTCTTTAAATTGCTTTTATTTTTCTTCATATTGGATCATTTCCATCCCATAGGTAAACATGCGAAAAGATATGAACTGTCTCTCATTTATTGCTTGAATTTTAAACATTTTTTAATATATTGTCTGTACTATGATTCAAAGAATTTTGCTGGTAAAAATGTATTTAGAGTTGGAAACATATGAATGATTAGGGTTAATAATTCTGAGAAGAACTACCATATCCACTTGCATACTTTATACACTTTTTGTGCCATTTTTTTGGTGAAAAAAGTAGAGGGTGCATAAAACATGCAAGTTTTTTTTTAATTATTTATTTTTCTCAAAAGAAACCTTGGAATAAAAAGAGAAATGACAATCTAGTCAATAATATGAATATAACTATATAATCTTTTTAATGAATGAAATATTAAGATTAAAAAGTATATAACAGTTTCAACATTTGATATAAATAGTTTTTGAATGAGAAGAAAAATAAAGGAGAGGAAATATTACTCATCCACAAGAAAGGTGATACAGCTCAAAAATACAGTGACCTCTCACTTATACGACTCTCTCGGTTATATGCCGAAATCTCTTGGTCCCGTCCACGCTTTATGGAAAATAATGCTAAACTTCTCTCAGTTATACGACTGCTTCTCTCATTTATACGACGCTTTAAACGGTTCAGGTGATTTTACATTTCTCACTCTACAATTAATTTTGATAATCTTTAAAGTACAAATCATTCCCGTTTTCTTACATTTATCCTTTCATTATTGTTAAAGTGTTTATCAATAATGAATAACATTTCTTATTTATCTTCATTTGTTATTAACGATGAAATCTATGGCGGCAGGGTGATTGTATGGAATTCTCTTGTGTCTGCCATTTAACAAAAGCCAAATGATCGCCTGCAGATCTTGTCTCTGTATGTCACTGGGTGAGAAATCAGGGTTTTTGCAAAATGCACTTTTCTGGAAAAATTTAACAGTTTTTAGGAATGCGTTGTCTTTTAGGAATGAGGTTGTTTTAGAAAAATAGACTTTTATTTTAAACTTAACAAATCGAAAATGGCAGTTCTTGAATATCACTAGGAAAAAATACTAAAGCGAGAACATATCGGAAACACATCCCAAGCTAGAATCGTGCCAAAAGACCTATGCGCATACAGCCCACAGAGCAAAGGGGGGAAAACGCATGCGTCATAGAAAATCGCTACAAACTTCCGTACTAGACGCGTGAAAGTTTATTCATTTCGCTGCAATTTTTTCAGTTTGATGCATGTCGATACCTAAACTGAAAATGTCAAAACGTAAAGCATTAAGCATACAATTCAAAGTTGAAATCATTAAGGAATATGATAAAAATGTACTACAATCAAAGAAGGCATTAGCTGTTCTCTTCAATCTGCCAGAATCGACACTAAAAGGAATTCTGAAAAATAAAAATATCATTATTAATGCATCAATAAATGTCGATTCAAAGAGATCCAGGATACAATGTGGTAGATTTAAAAAATTGAAATCAGCATTAATCGCGTGGTTTAACCAAATGCGAGCTTCAAATTTACCGATAGATGGTGTGATTTTTAAAGAAAAGGCTCGCACGCTTGCTGAGAAGTGTGGAATCGAGAATTTTTGAGTGTCTTGGGATGGCTCGAGAAACTGAAAAAAAGACACAGACTTTTGTATTGCCGCATCGCAGGAGAAAGTGCATGTGTTAATGAAAATGATGTTAGACAATGGTTGCAAAATCTACCTATGTTAATTAAAGATTAAGGGACCTAAAGATATTTTTAACTGTGATGAAACGGACTGCTTTTCAAGCTGATACCAGATAAGATATTATCATACAAAGAAGATGTCATGGGGGCAGAAAAAGTAAAGAAAGATTAACTATCCATTTTTGCACAAATAGTGATTGATGGTTCAGAAAAAATAAAAACTTTAGTAATAGGAAAATCAAGAAAATCTCGATACTTTAACCCCTTGAGGGGTGGTGGGATATATTTTATCCCACCTACGATTAATGAAGATTCGCACCAGAAAAATGTTATGAAATTTTGCTTTCCTAACTATGGTGGAAAAAAGTCGTAAAATTGCTTTTCATTATTTTGAAATAAAATTTTTCTACATTTCTGGTGGGAATTCAACATTACACAAACGCAATTGCTTGCCCCTCAAGGGGTTAAGAATAAAAAATAATTGCCATGTGGCTACAGAAATTTAAAAAAAAAAGCATGGATGGTATCAGAGATTTTCATTGATTTTTTAAAAGAGATAGATAATTAAATTTCAAAAACAACAAAGAGAGGTCTTACTTCTAATGGATTTATATCCTGTCCATCACATCTCGATGTAAAAGATCTATCGTTTCTGCAGCAAATTAAAGTTTAAAATTTTGCCAGCAAATTCTGCAAGCAGTTTACAGCATTACCTTTAGGGATTAAAAAGATTTAAAAGTAAACTACAGAAGGAGTTTGATATTGTTTTAGGAAATGCAGTTTTCCATAAGACCAAACTGCTAGTTCAACGAATAAACCTGGTATTGAGAGCATATGGAATCCTTTAATAACGAAGACTCGAATGAAATGTTTATGGACGAAGGTATTAATTTCAAAGATTATGTAGAATGTGATGATAAACTTCTTCTGTCAGTACTGAGAACTGCTGAAGAAATATTTGAGGATATTAATAATAAAGACGCGAGCGAGGTGGATGAAGAAGATGAAAGCAATGTTCCTGCTGTTGTAAATTTTTCAAAAGCAAGTACCGATTTAAATAAATTAAAGAATTATGTCCATCAAAATTATTATTCCCAAACTAGCTTACAAGCTTTATTAGACATGAAAAAATACATTTTCTCTTTCTATCTACGACAGAGACAAATTAATATCACTTCCTTTTTGAAAAAATCTGATCTGAAAATCGTTAAAAAAACATAGTGGTAAATGAACTATTTTGTGAACTTTTTAAATGTATTTTATGTTTAATTTTTTAATACATTTTACAAATTTTGTTAAAATATGTTGTTAGTACTCAAAACTTATCGTTTTTAGTATTGGTAAAATAATTAATGTCTATAAAGTTTGAAACTTGTATAATAGGACGGTCTCTCACTTATACGACTTTTTTCTACGGTCCCTTGAAAGTCGTATAAGTGAGAGGTCACTGTATTATATTTCACATGAGAGACAAAGGAAGATTTGCATTTTTTTACTGTAACATAAAACTACAGAACATAGCTCTGCATGCACCTGTAAAAGCACACATACTGTAAAAGCATACAAAGCATACTTAAGAATTAAGACATAGAAGAGATAAGAAAGATTGAATAAATTTATCCCTTCATACAATTTACCCCCTTCTGGCAAAGTGACATATAGTATAATATGGTGGCTCTACACTTATGACACTTCTCCTGTACTCTCTAAGTCAATTTCCTGTAAGTCAGACCCAAATATGCAAAATGAATTTTTTGAGTTGTGTCACTTTTATTGAGTGTGAGTGACATGGTGGTATAAGCTACATATTCTCTGGATTTTTTAAAAGAAGCTTCGCATGTTTCTCAAGTTATAGCATATACTCTTTAGAACATACACTCTGCCTGTAGCATATAACATGCTTTTTTTTATGACTATAGTATATTGCAGAAAATAATCCTAGGAACTTTCTAGAAAATGAAAAAAGGACCAAGTTAGAAAACAAATACAGTGGTAATTTTAATGGTTTTGATAAAAGCATTTAAGGTAACTAAATCTAGCTCTTTTAAGAATGAAAATGCTTTAGCACCTCTTAATGAGATGCATTATGAAATATTTTCCAACCCTAACAGAATTTTAATAAAAAAATTCATTTTTATACAACAAAATGAGATACCTAAATAAGCAATTTAAAAACTACATAAATCAGTAAAAATCCCTTTTCAGCAATTACTGTCCATATCCAGTAATGTGGGTAAATTCTTTTGTGCAACCCTATATATGATCTATGGAATTTATGCACTACATAATACACTAAGAATTAAATAAGTTTAAAAATGCATACAACAGAAAAAAATGCCCTTTTAGAAATTATCGTAGACAGTCAGGTAACCAAATTCTTTTGTGTGTATCTGTAAAAGAATGATAAATGCTACACATTCAATAATCTGCAGGAAACATGTCGTAGTGCACCTTAATTTTAATTTCATTATGTTTGAAGTATCATAACATCATCAACATGCACCACAAACAGTTTTTCACCATAGATTATGATGTAATGGAATTATTTTGTATGTACCTGTAACCAGTCCATAAATTATTCTAAACTCTGAAATTCTGAAAGCATGATGTAATCAACTTCAGTGATTCATATCAATCTCAGTATGTTTGAAATATAAAAACATCAATAACATGCGCTGCAAATGATTTTTCCATTCACAATAGATCATAATGTTATGGCACTATTTCGTGTGTCCCTGCAAACGAACTATAAATGCTACTCATTTCATTTTCAATATCAATCATTCTATAGTAAACTTCAATAAGATATAAAAATTACATGGCAATCAGTTTATATTTACAAGAGTTAGAGTATGGATAGACAGGCAGGCAAAAAGAAAGTCATAAACACTGCTCAACTATGCTGGAAAGCATTAAAAAGTGTTTAACATTAAAATAAACAATTTTATGGGGGAAACTAAAATTACACATTTACCTGTTTTATAAGAGAAGCTGCAGTAAATGCTAATTCAAAGTTGCTTGGTGTCCTTAAAAATAAGACTTTATACGGTGACTCAGATGGATCACAAGATAAAGTAACATTCTGTGACGGGTTAATCCATAAGTTGCTTAACTTAACAAAACCCCAAGCAATGGCTATATTTGAAGTTGGGCTTTTACTAATGGTGGAAGCAGCATTTGATTGCTTAAAGAAAAAATAATAACATAGTTTGAAGAGACAAGCGTAGATAATTAAATAGGAAAATAGACAATAAAACTAAAAATGCATTTAATTAAACCATAACAACAAAGATAAAAAGGTAAAACATAACACAGAACGCCTGGTCTTTGAGACAGTATTTATTTATAGATTATGGATCCAATAAAGCTTCTTTGTTTAAATATTAGTATGAAATTGTACACATGTGTACTTCGAACATTTAACTTAGGATAGAAAACAAAATTTCAGTTTTAGAAGCTATTTCTAAATCATGGTCTATTTCATAAAAAAAATTTCTCATTAGGCTCAGTTGAGAAAGTAAGATCTCAGAAACTACCCTGCTTTATGACAGATTAAAAATAAATAAATAAATTATCCTAAAACTTAACAATTATAGATAATTAAAATTAGAGCAATATTTATAATAGTAATCCTTAATTTAATTCATAATAAGTATTATCTTCTTATACTTGCTAAACATAGTTTTGTTTTATGTAAATAACATTCCAGTAAAATTTAAAATGCAGACAATGTATATATCTGAATTTATCAATGAAATTAATTTTTCAGTGATGTATGTCAACACAGTATACTTTCAAAAAACTGCAGAGCTTAGAATAAAGGATTTTGCAAATTTCTGAATTTTGTAGATTTTAAATCATTACTTTGTTTACAGGTTTAAACGTTATTAAAATAGTTGTTATTTTATGAAATAATGAGAATATTATAAATAATAAATGCTAATAAAAATCAGTGTATCTGATGAAAATGCAAATGCTTCATTAAGAAACTATTTAATGAATAATTTTGACATACTGTGATTACTATTACAAATTACAACTGAAACTTGTTAAATATTTGATCAATAGTAATTTGAATACAAATATTCATTTTATGTCTAAAATTTATTTCTTTGCAATCTGCAATCGATCAGTTATTCTTATTGTCACAAAAGTATGTGTCATTAGAAAATTAAAAAAAAATATCATCATGAGCAAGTTCCTCATTAAAAGTAAGCTTTTCCTTTTTACTTCTGATTCAGTATCTGATAAATGTTCTGAAGAATGCATTATAACATTTATAATCTTTTAATCTGTAAGATATTGTGTTTGACTGGTGCTTCACCAATATAAGTCACTTAGTTTAAAATCAAACAATCAACTGTGATCACCTTGATATTTTTTTTCCTCACGAATATTAACTGAAAATTTCATCTTTTAGATTGTGTATGGTATGCAGAGTTTAGGAATTTACAGATTTTTGAAAGTGGCCAGTATTTAAATCAAATTAATAGTTTTAAATGCTAAGAAATACATTTGTTTCCTTATTACAATATTTATTCAAACATGAACAATGTATTTTAGCATATATTAATATACAATGGAATGAGTTTAGAATTTAAGTCATTTGTCCCTTTTAAGAATAAATTGTATAGAAGTGTGGGAGAGGAGAGGATACATTTCCTTTCATTGTTAAAATACCTACAAATCAGCATCCTTCCATTAAAAAAGTATAATGTTAAATTTGCTGATGAAATCACAAAAAGATCTTACCATGCAAACTAGAGTGATGCATCAGGTGGGTTAATCAGACTCTGTATGAGTTGTAATTTTTCCATCTGAGTAAAAAGGTGTCCAGGTCAGGATTTGAACCCAGGATCTTGGATTTACCTCCCAAAGATCTTCTAACTGAGCTGTGCTAAGTGAATCTGGTGGACATATTTCACTCACACGACCTTTAAGCAATAATATCGGGTCTGTTGCCTAAAACAGGTCAACAGAATAAAGTGAAGGAACTCTAATAATTGTTGAATATGATATTCCTTGTATGATACGATAATCATAAGATATGATATTGGAGTTCCTTTACCTGTGGTATAGTTTCTTGAATTGTTAAAAATAAGAGACATGATGTCATTGCAAAAAGGCTGTCTGCAGGAAATGTGCCCACTGGATTCATACGAGATAGCTTAGTTAAATGAGCGTTGCCTTCTAAAGCCAAGGTCCTGGATTTAAGTAAAGGCCTGGACACTTTTTACTCAGTTGGAAAAATTACAACTCACATGATTTCTTTACAAATCAGCATGATTGTGTTAAAATAATTAAATGTAATTAGACTTTGTCAGAACCTGAGATGAATGTTAGATTTATGTGAGATTTGCTCTAACTTTTTTTCTGTGGGTTGGGTTCACTCTAAATTTTGTTTTGCTCTAGGTCGATTTCAAGTTGGGTTGATGCTTAAATTTTTTAGGATGGGTATGGTTTCTTGCAGGTCTGGTTGAGGTAATCCTATTTTTAAAAGAAAGATCAGAATATTCTTACAGATTAAAAGACTATAGTCAAACTTCCTCTTAACAAAGTACCTATTTAAGGAAGTTTTCTACTTAACAAAATTTTCCTGCTGAACCTTGACTTTGAACACGATTAACATGCAAATTAATCTACATATTACGAAAAATATATTCTATATAACGAAGTTTCTTCCACTTTCATACATGTACAACATTCAAATGGAGAGGTTGCTGCTACAATGGATGCATGAATTTTTTTCAGCGGATTGTATGAAAATGAAATTATTTAAACATTTCCATTCAAAAGAAGAACTGCTAAAAACCTTCGATACAATAAGAAGGGGATTACAGTTTCACAAGAATGTTACAGATGAATTGTTCAGGTACTTACAAAAGTGTGAAAAATTTTATGAACAATATATTTTTTTATATGAAACCTGTACAAAGTAATATTAGACTTTTTTAAAGTTAAGGAATTGGAATACTAAGGAAAAAAAAAAAAAAAAAGGTATGCTAAACTTCGGTTTTTGTTTGTTATGTGTTTTTTTACATTATTCTAATTAAATTTTACTCATATGTCTACATTTCATAAAAACAAAGTTATTGCCCAAATTAAAATACATTTTTCCAATATTTACATTTTATAAGTGTTTTTCACTTTATACATGTGTATTTTATTATACAAATTTCATGAATTTGAGTTGATTTTTATTTAATGAATTTTCTTTATAACGAAGTGTTTAAGTGTAATGATGAGACTTCGTTAAACAGAAGTTTCAGCTGCTTTAATATTAGAGATGGGAAATAGAGTTACTTTTGGTTAACAGGTTGCATTGTTCCACACTTGCACAAGTAGTATGTTCCAACAACCTGTTATTTTTGTAACGTATAACTAATGGCTGTGTATGCTGTCAACGGATGTTTTAATTAGAAGGCCTTTAAACAAAATGTTTGAAATAATTTTGGAACATAAGTACAGACGCTGTTTTTTGTTGAGATGAATCCACACCATTAAACTCAGTTTTTGGCTAAAAACTTAATTTTTACATGACAAAACTTACCTAGTTATGATACTTTTAAATTCATGCATTTCCAGCTTTTCTGGCACCAAAAACCCGTTTTTCGTTGATGGTGACTAAAACATCGAAAATTCATAAAATTCTAAGTATCATAAATCAGTAAGTTTTAGCTATAGAAGAATAAATTTTTACTGTTTTACTGGTTAGAATATGGAGAAACTTTTTCTCAGTGAAGCTTATAGAACCCAGACAGTGTAATTTTTTTTACAAATTTATTAACTATTTAAAAAGCACCTATTTCAACATAAATTGAATTTTAAACGACGCATAACAAAATGTGAAACATTTTTGCAATTGGAACTATACCACTAAAACTAACGGTTTAGAAATTATCTTTTGGCAAACGATGAAAAGAGACACACGGTATAAAAATAAACCCAGTTTTAGCAACATGATTTGTAAAAAAAATGAAATGTTTTTCTCGGCTTCATTGCTGCCACATATATCAACACATAAACACATAACACATAAGCATAGCGAGCAACACAAGAACATGAAAATATTATTTTTACATTTTTAACCAAATGAAATTTATCAATGCAGTAATAAAATTTGTTTTTTCATATATGTGACTAAAAATCTGAAAATTCATTAAATTGCAAGTATCATAACTTATTGTCTTTTATTTACAGTGAAATAAAATTACAGAAATAAAAATGTTTCTAGCTCTTATTTTTTAAAAACACAGTAGTGTGAAATAGTGATGGGCGATTCTCGAGAATTCGACAATTGAGAAAAATCGTCATCGTAAAAAATCACAATCGATACAGCCATCGATTAATTCATAGAATCTACAATCAAGATGTTTTACAATCGATTATAACGAGAAAAGCTAAAAACAGTTATTGGAAAACTTAGCTATTATTCTGGCCGACAATTTCATAGTAGTGATAGGGCTTAGTGATGGGCGATTCTCGAAAATTTACCAATCGAAAAAAATCGTTATCGTAAAATACACAATCGATACAGTCATCGATTACTTTCGAGAATCTACAAAGGAGATGTTCTAGAATCGATTATTGAAATCATTGTTTTTACATATATATAAGGTAGATTTTATTAAATATAGGGTAACTGAAAACAGATGGAATAAAAAAACAACAAACCAAAGGGAAACTATAAAGGAGCCTTAAGACTGGAAAAGTCTTGTAAGGGTGCCCCCTGGTTGAAAAAAGCTGAAAAAACGCGAGTAGCTATGAAGCGGTAAGGGGAGTTTAAGTATCAAAAATTAGAATTTTTCGGCAATTAGTACCAAAATGGCCAAAGAAATAAGAATCAAAAGCACCCCCTAGTGGCAAAAATATGAACTAAAGGATGATAAAAGGGATCAAAATTTTTTATTGATTTTTCTACGTCATTTGAGATTGGATCTTTCATTTTCCCATTTTTAGAAAGCCTTCGACTGGAATACATTAAACGAACTCCCGCGGGGAGCAAAGTAGGAGGGAGGGGCAAGGAAAGTGCATAATATGAATAAGTGGTCACAGGACTTTCCAACGATATGGCACATGAGGGGTGTCGGCTAAATTTAGTAAAGTGCCCCCGCTCGGGGGCAAAGTAAGTGGAGGGGCGCGGGCGATATATAAAATGAAATAGTAGTCACAGAGCTTTCCAATGATATATCACATGAGGGGTGTCAGCAAAAGATAGAAAAGAGTCCCAACTCCCAGGATTCCAATTATCGTGCACCCCCCCCCCCCCCCCCCCCCCGAAATATACCCTGCCCATCCTTCTCTTTGAAATTTTCATATATTAAAAATTATTTATCGGCGGGCTCCGTAAAAAAATCCGATCTAAAATGTTTAAAAACGCTACGATTTCAAAAAAGTTCGAAAAGTGCCTCTCTCGGGGCGCCAAACTAAGGAAGGAAGAAGAAAGGTTCATAATATGAAAGAGTAACTTTGTGATGATAACCGAAAACTTTCCAATGATAGATCAAATGACTGGTCCAAAAAAAGTTTGAAATCTACCCCTCCTACGTGGGTTCCCTCTTTTATCCTAGAATATACCCGGAAATCACGCAGCCCCACTTTTAAAATTTTATATTTAATAAATAATATTTATCGGAGAGCTCCATTAAAAAACCTCATTTAATGATATTTATTGTAGAAATCTCTACAATTAAAAAAAAAAGTCACCCCCGCACCGCTTCCCCCCCCCCCCCCCCGAACCCCTTCCGGAATTCAACTCTGGGAGCAGAAAGGTTCATAATATGAAAGAGTGGTGAAAGGACTTTCCGATGATATGTCAAGGAGAGGTTTGGTAAAAGTTTGAAAATTACCCGCTCCCCCCCCTCCCTTTGTGCACTCTCGCACACCCCAGAATTCACTCACTTTCCTCTTTGAACTTTTTATATTTAATAAATAGTATTTATCTGAGTCTCCAGGTATGGGGCAGCTTGGCAGAGCTAAAATAAGAGAAACATTGAAAATTCGTGGCAAAATGACACTAAATTTAACAGTAAAGTTTGAAACTAGGACTATACAGAACTGAATACATAAACCACTATGCTTCATAACCCACATTGGTTAATAGCAATAAAATGATAAGTGCCAGTTAAACTGATGGCATTGAGCTCACAGGTTATTAACACTAACTGTATATTATACTCTTATTTCAAAAAATAATGTCCCTCAAAAAATAAATCAAGGGAACTATCCCACGTTTGCCCCTTTTATACTTAACCAAAGAACCTCCAAATCTAATCGGGGAAACTCCTTAACTATAATAAATCAGTATATCAAATTTGAAGCAAATCAGATAATTCTGCATGAAAAAAAGGAACATATCGCTAAATTAAGGGTGTCTAACCCCTTTAACCCTTTTATACTTAACTAATGAACCTCCAAATCTAATCAGGAAAGCTCCTTATCAGAACAAACATAGAAAAAAAAATTAAAGTAAATTGAATAATTCTCCATGAAAATCCATTTATCTAAATTAAGGGGACTTGCCCCCTTTTCGGCCTTGTATACTTAACCAATGAACCTCCAAATCTAATGAAGGAAGCGCCATATCAGAATAAATCGGTATATTAAATTTGAAGCAAATCCAATAATTCTGCATGAAAAACCCTTTTATCTAAATTAAGGGGAGACTAGCCCCTCCCCTTTATACTTAACCCATAAACCACCAAATCTAATCAAGGCAGCTTCTTAACATAATAAACCGGTATCCCAAATTTGGAGCAAATCGAATAATTCTGCATGAAAAACCCATTTATCTAAATTAAGGAGGGGGTCTACCCCCCTTTCCCCCCTTTATACTTAACTAATGAACCTCCAAGTTTAATCAGGGAAGCTCCTTAACATAATAAACCGATATACCATATTTGGAACAAATCGAGTAATTCTGCATGAAAAACCCATTTATCTAAATTAAGTGGGGTACCAGCCCTCCTTCTCCCCCTTTATCCTTAACCAATGAACTTCCAAGTTTAATCAGGGAAGCTCCTTAACATAATAAACCAGTCTACCAAATTTGGACAAATCAAATAATTCTGCATGAAAAGCCCATTTATCTAAATTAAGGAGGGACCAGCCCCCCTTCTCCCCCTTTATACTTAACCCGTAAACCTCCAAATCTAATCAAGGCAACTTCTTAACGTAACAAACCAGTATACCAAATTTGGAACAAATCGAATAATTCTGCATGAAAAACCCATTTATCTAAATTAAGGGGGAGCGGACCAGCCCCCCCTTCTCCCCCTTTATCCTTAACCAATGAACTTCCAAGTTTAATCAGGGAAGCTCCTTAACATAATAAACCGGTATACCAAATTATGAGCAAATCAAATAATTTTGCATGAAAAGCCCATTTATCTAAATTAAGGGGGGGGAATCTAGCCCCCTTCTCCCCCTTTATACTTAACCCGTAAACCTCCAAATCTAATCAAGGCAACTTCTTAACATAATGAACCGGTATACCAAATTTGGAGCAAATCGAATAATTCTGCATGAAAAACCCATTTATCTAAATTAAGGAGGGGGTCTATCCCCCTTTCCCCCCTTCATACTTAACTAATGAACCTCCAAGTTTAATCAGGGAAGCTCCTTAACATAATAAACCGGTATACGAAATTTGGAGCAAATCGAAGAATTCTGCATGAAAAACCTATTTATCTAAATTAAGGAGGGGAGGGGGGACCAGCCCCCCTTCTCTCCCTTTATCCTTAACCAATGAACCGTCAAAACTAAACAGCGGAACGCCTTATCAGAATGAACATAAAAAAAATTGAAGCAAATCGTACATTTTAATCAAGAGTTATCGCGTTACGTACATACGTACGTACGTACAGTACATGCATACACACAGAACCGACGGGTACATTAGCTCTCAGGCTTAGATAGCCTGTGAGCTAAAAAGAGATTGGATAAGCAGATTAACTCCTTTGAGAAATTATGACTTAAACCAGAAATGCGGTAAGTTTGACTCTGAAAGCTTCATTTCCATCTCGCATTTCGGCAAATCTCATCTCGATGATTTTTCCAGCATTTCGACGCTTCCAGATGGCAAGCTGCTCGATGGTTTGTTCTCTCGCGGTTTTAAACCTTTCGGGATGGAAAGTCTCTCGAGAGTTTCCTCTCGCCCTTTTCAAACTTTCCCGATGGGAAGCCTCTCGCTTGTTACTCTCGTCCTTTTCGAAATCTCCCAATGAAAAGCCTTTCGAGGATTTCTCTCGCGCTTTTCAACATTTCGCTATGAGAAGCTTTTCGAGGATTTCTCTCGTCCTCGGCAGAGAAGAAAAGTAAGAAAATTTATCGAGAGTACCAAGGGACGAGATAGAGAAAAAGGCATGACAATGAGCTGTGAAATGAAGCTTTAATTTTCAAAGTTTCTCTTATTTTAGCCCTACCCTTTCTTCGCTCAAAGGGGGGTGGGGAAGGGGCGAACAAATTTTTAAAACCGTAGCCGATTTCTATAATAAATTTAAATATCACTTTAAATATGGGTTTTTTATGCATTCTTCCGGTAAATATTACTTATTGAACATAAAAATTTTAAAGTGGCGGCTGTGTGAATTCCGGGGTGAAAGAGTGGGCCCACGGGGGTAGAGAGGGGGAGCAATTTTCAAACTTTTTTTGGACCAGTCATGTGATATGTCATCGGTAAGCTCTCGGATGACTCTTTCATATTATGAGACTTTCTTCATCCCCTCCCCATTTTGGCCCCCACTGCGAGGGTAGTTTTTTCCGCTTTTATCATTTTAGATCGGATTTTTTTATGGAGCCCTCCGCTAAATATTATTTGTAATATATGAAATTTCAGGACACTTTTCCAAATTTAGCCAAGACCCCTCATGTGACATATCGTTAGAAAGGTTTGTGACTACTTATTAGTGCTATGCACTTCCGGTGGCCGCCCCCTCCACTTTGCCCCCCCGGAGGACACTTTTCCAAATTTAGTCAGTACCCCTCTTATGAGACATCGTTGAAAAGGTCTGTGACTACTTATTGATGTTATGCACTTCCGGTGACAGTCCCCCCACTCTTTGCCCCCCTGGGGGACACTTTTTCAAATTTAGTCAAGACCCCTCGTGTGAGATATCGTTGGAAAGGTCTGTGACTACTTATTGATGTTATGTACCTACGGTGTCCCCACCACCACTCCCCCCCCCCCCCCGGGGGGGGCACTTTTCCAAATTTAGCCAACACCTCTCATGTGAGATATCGTTGGAAAGGTCTGTGACTATTTATTGATGTTATGCACCTCCGGTGACAGTCTCCCCCAATTTGCCCCTCCCGGGGGACACTTTTTTAAATTTAACCAAGACCCCTCATATGAGATATCGTTGGAAAGGTCTGTGACTACTTATTGATGTTATGCTCCTCCAGTGTCCATCCCCCCATTTTGAACCCCCCTCCCCCGGGGGACACTTTTCCAAATTTAGCCAAGACCCCACACATGTGAGATATCGTTGGAAAGGTCTGTGACTACTTATTGATGTTATGCTCCTCCGGTGTCCATCCCCCCATTTTGAACCCTCCCCCCGGGGGACACTTTTCCAAATTTAGCCAAGACCCCACACATGTGAGATATCGTTGGAAAGGTCTGTGACTACTTATTGATGTTATTCTCCTCCGGTGTCCATCCCCCCATTTTGAACCCCCACGGGGGACACTTTTCCAAATTTAGCCAAGACCCCACACATGTGAGATATCGTTGGAAAGGTCTGTGACTACTTATTGATGTAATGCACCTCCGGTGACCGCCCCCCCCCACTTTTCCCCCACGGGGGTGTTTTTCTAAATTTAGCCGAGACCCCTCATATGACATATTGTTGGAAAGGCTTATGACCACTTACTCATGTTATCCACCTCCCGAACACCTCCCCCCCTTTCCCCCCACGGGGAAGGCATTTTTATAAATTTAGATCCGGACTTCTCATGTGACATATGGTTGGAAAGGCCTAAAGACCTGTGACGACTTAATCATATTATGCAGCTGCTGTGCCCCTCCGCTCGCTTTGACCCCTCCCCCAAGAGATCTGGTCCGACGTTCATTCGTTTCGATATTATATTTTTTACAAGATTTTGTAGTGCGTGCACACCACACCCGCCTGCTATCATATATCAGTGCCGTATATAGCGGGTAACCTGTTCGTGATTTCATATTACAAGATTACGTATAAATTAGGGGCCCCGATTAAAGGAGGGGCCCGCTAGTGGTCGAAGTCACCTAGTCTTTATTAACATCGACTCATTCCAGTTCACCCGCAGACGATTCTTGATAAATGTATGACGTATATAATACATAATATATGATTTATAAAAGAAATTTGCAAACTGTAGTCATCGAGAAAAAATTTATACAATCGAAAAATATCGAGATGTCCATACAATCGAGAAAATCGAGAAAAACATCTCGTTATCGCCCATCACTAGTGTGAAAGTAATAAATAAATAAATAAAAACATGTGCCCACCTTTCTAAAAAAAAAAAATGTAATGTCAAATAAAAAAAGAAAAAAAAAAAACTGTCAAATTCCATGAGCACTATCCCTTTTAAACATTTAAATTCAAAGAAACCACTATCCGATCAAAAATGGCTACCACAATAACTGTGTCAAAAATACAACAAAGTCAAAATTATTTCCATGTTCTGATCCCTTTTAAATATTCAAATTCAAAGAAACTACTACCTAATCAAAAATGGCTACGGCAATAACTGTATCAAAAATGCAACGAAATCAAAATTATTTCCATCTTCTGATCCCTTTTAAGCATTAAAAAAAAAAACAAAAAAAAAACACCACCAGGTCAAAAATGGCTAACGAACTAACTCTGCCAATGCAGCGAAGTTGTAATTATTCCCATCCTCTGATATCCTTTATTAAAAAACACGTTTTACTTTCCCTTCGAATAAATCCCATCTATTAAAATGATTTTATGCAACCCTATTTATCTGTACAACAAATTACAAGAGTTTAACTTATATCAGTGTGATGTGTTAAAAAATATTCTGTCTTCGTATTGAAATAAAGCAGTTGCAGTATTAGAATCAACAGCAATGAATATTTGCAATAAAATAAATGTTAAGCTCTATACAGTTTCTCAGAACATTTTAACAGTCATAGCATTCTTTTCTAGCAAATGGCCAGGTGTTTGCTAGTGAATTGGACTCTGATTGGTTGTCTGCGAATTGCTGCACAGCTACTAAGCTTTACTCATTTTTCTGCAGTGGATGATACATTCTAGCCATTCAAGGCTACTAAAGACATGAAAGGAAGAATTTTGACTGTCTGCGGTTGTTAATGATTTCTTTCTATTAGCTTTGGCACGTCATAATAAGCATTCATAAGCATTTAGAAAAAGACTTTTTTTTATTTGAAAGTACATTTTCAAGTTCTTTTTTTATTAATATCAAAAACAAATTTTGGAAATTTTATTTTTATTATAATTTTAATATGACTAAACAACTATTCTTTCAGTTTTTTCTTTTCTTTTTTTTATATACTTTGCAAGTAATGCGTTCCAAATTTAACAGGGACTTTCCGTTAATCTGTTACTTAATAATACACTATAAAAGTATGACATTGTTATTTATCCTAATACATTAAATAATGCCCATCTCTATTTAATATGAATATGAATGAGTATAATGGTAGTCTTTTTTTTTATAAATGATAAAATACACTTATAAGGGACATAATTATATAGGGGAGGTGGGGGATGAATGGGACATTTTCACAAAAATATTTTTTTATATTTTTTTATTTAAGTTACTATCAATATTATATATCACATTTCATACATTAGGTATTTGCCAACATATATGAACAATATTTATTCTAGATTATGATTTATTCATAAAAATATTATGAAATCAAAAAACGTTCCTCCCTGTCCCAATCATCCCCACAGCAGGGATGAATGGGACACTAGTAGGGATGGATGGGACACAAAGATTTTCCTCCCTGTATTCAATTTTACCAAATTAAAATTTATAATTATAACCTTATATGAAAATTATATTTGTAATATATGATTTTACAGCACAAATCGATATGTTTTTTTTTTCAATAATTTCTTTTATTGCAGTTTTAACTTTTAATGCGGACTTCGGCTATCAACCTGTTCTTTTTTTCCATTTATGAGGCATTTTAGATTTGAAATGAAAGTGCAAAATGTCTTTTAAATATAGCATAGCTAATAATTTTCAATCATAACTTATTAATTAATATTAATTAAATGTATCGTAGAAACATGCAAAACGGAAATTATTGTGTCGATCGGAAAGTCATGTGTTGGGAAAATCAATTTGTACCGGAAAATTCTGCCCGATAATTATTAGACATTAGATATCGGAATCAATGTCTAATAATTAAATGATTAATAATTAAAATTTTCCCAACACGACCCGACTTTCCGATTGACCCAATATGTTAGAGGTGGGGATTTATTTGTGCAACATTTCAAAATTCAATATAATTTCCCCCATTTGATCAATACACATATACTATTTTTATCATTTTTATCTATTTTGATTGAGTTTTAGTACCAATTTTTTGATAATCCATTAATAATTATTACAATACAATAAGTAACACTCAGAAATTTTAAACAATAACAACTCATATAATACTATTTAATACTGTTAATTGACGTAAATTATTGATTTATCATCCTACATAATACTATTTAATTAATAAATAAAATTTTCAACATCTCTAGGAGGAGTGAGAATGTCCCATTCATCCCCATTTGAAATGTCCCAATCATTCCCATGATGCATAATATCCCTTCTCAGCCATTTTACCTCAAAAATTATTTTGTCCCAATGGTTACTATTCATTCATTTTAATTATTGATATTGAACCTTAAAATAAATAACTACAACATAGCTTAATTTTTTATATTGTATAAGATATTTCACATCTTCAAATGTAAAAAAAACTTACTTTTAAGCAGAGATTTCAGAAAATGCAACTTTGAAGGAAAATGAAAACAGCAATGTGGTCCTACTTTTAGTTCTGAAGCACACTGTGGTAGAGGTATATGGGGTTAGGAAGCAATTTAAAATAAATGTTTATTGCCTGAAATATTGAGAATGTCCCACCCATCCCTTGTTCCATACATCCCCTAGCTCCCCTACTTTCTTTCAAAATCCCACCAACTTACGACTTTAATTTTCTTTCATTTCAAGTTTAGGCCGGGTTGCAGGGAAACAAAATTATTTTGTTTGGTTGAGGTCAGGTTTTGAATTGACTTAAAATGGAATCTTCAGGTTTGGATGATGTACATCCTTACTAGAGCCCTGACTTGGGCCTAAAAATGCTCCTTCAAGTCAGCCTTCAACATGTGAAAAACATTTTCAGTGACTCGCAACCCAACAAGCTTCAACCCAAAACCGCCCTGAATCCAAAGTGAAAGAAAATTAATCCATATTTTAATGAATTATGGTAAAGTAATCTACTATTATATCTTTAATATTAATTTTACCTTTTATGTGGGAAAATGCACTCATTATCATTCAAATATATAATTTTTTAATCTGAAAAATATTCAGGACTTTATCTTGAGAAATCAGGTCAACATAAACCTGAATTATAAGATTCAATACCCAACCCAAAAGAATTAAAGTCAACCTGACTCGCAAAGAAATAAATTAGCATCAACTAAGCTGGATGCAGGACTCTAAACCTAACCCATGCAGAACTCTAATGCATCCTTTTAAGTTGTTGTAAATGAAAAGAGTGTTAACACTATTACTCTTTGCCCAAAAGAAAAACATCAGTGGTGAATTCAGGATTTCTGTTGACTTTTTTACCAAAATTAGAAATTTGGCTAATTGGAAAAAGAAATTGTAGCCAAATGGAAAAAAAGTTAGCAAAACAGATTCATTGTAAAACATTGTTTTTTAAATCGTTTTTTAATCTCCATTTTTAATTAGGCTTGACACCTGGTGATACGACACTGTTGCACAACACTTGCTGCAGTTTTGGCTCATGCTAAAATGAAGTGGTGTTGAGCAATGCATCTGTAAAAGGGCCTAAAAATAGCCAAATTGTAAAAAAGGGGAAAGCATTTGTTTTTCCTTTCAATACATAAAAATGGTTGGAAGAAATATTTGAGCACGTTATTTTATTTAGATGACTATTTATTGTTCACAGAATGTAACAAATAAGAGAGAGAGAGAAAAAAAAAACAGAGTTTTAAAGATTTTAAGCTTTGTCTGCTCAGGAAAGGACAAAAGGAGGACGAGGGGGAAATTTTGGGGATGGTGCAACATATTTAAATAACTGATTTACTTATTGCTACAAAAAAGGAACAAATATAGCAGAAGAAAATTTTAAAAAGTACAGTTTTAAAGCAAAGAGAGGGAAGTAGAATTTTACAAGGAGAGTGTTATTTAGAAAATTGATTATTTATTTTTTGTTACTACGGAGTGCGAGAGCAAAAAAATAAAAGAAATTAAAAAGCTTTAATTATTGCTACAATATTTTTTTTTAAATAGGGCGGTAAAAAAAAATTACTTTGTGAGCTGCAGGACACAAAAGGAACTTTTTTCTTTGGGGGGAGGGGGGGGGGGGGGGTTATAAAATTAAAAAGAAAAAAAGCAAATATCTGCCAAAATGCATGATTCCCGTTGGGAATAAAGTGTGATATGTAAATGTTAATATACAATTGAATGTGATAAACAACATCAATTGTTTAAAAATTTGAATCAAAATGTCGTCTGCACACAGGGAAAAAAAAAACAATTTGACAATTTTGATCATTCATTTCCTTGCCAAATAAAACAGTTTATTTTAATTTGGTGCAATGGCAATCGGTAGCGAAAATTCTGGGTGAAATACACAAGTTCGTTCTGATATAGTAAATTATAGTTTAAGAAACAATATTAATACTTGAACAGCAAATAATGTAAAAAGCATTGCATATGAAAAATTACAGATTTAAAAACAAATGTGGAACTGTATTAATAACACTTATCCTAAATTTTTATACAAAAATTTTAAAATTGAAGTAGAAACATTACAGCATATAAAAGATGAAGAATTTCGAAATAAACAATTATCAGTAATATTAAAAAGTTAAATCCACAAACTATAATTTCCTCTCTAGCACTGTTTTCAGTACACTGATCTTTATGAACTAAAGAAATTTAATAAAGCAAACTCCTGACACAGTGAATGATAGACTATTCAGAATTTAAATATAAATTATTCATCAGCTTCCTCAACTTAGAATAAACAACTGATTTCTTCACAGTTGTAAAGAAGATATATGTAGATCAAAATTGAAAGCAATGATTTTTAAAGAGACTTTATTATTATAAAGCAAAATAAAGTAAAATTATTAACTCTGAAAGCTATTTTTTTTACCATGCATATTAAAGATTATTTTATTATTAAACACCAGGCATTAGGTAATAACACAGCAAAAAGTACTGGACAGTTTATCAAATGTTCTCAATCATTTTGGGAAATATTTATGAGATAATACAGTAAACTCCCAACTATCCGGCCTAATGTGGCAGAAGGGTACGCCGGATAATGAAAGAGCCGGAGAGGCTGGAAATCTACAAATATTTACTAACTTCGTCCCACTCCCTGCCATTATATTAAAAACACATGTTACACATATTAAGATAAATGTTATATATACAGTACATACAGTTTCAAAAGAAGCAACACATTAACATAAAACATAATCCTAATTTGTACAAAAAGGAGTAAATCTTATTTTACTGTTTATTAATAATTGACTGCACAAATATGAAAAGTTATGCATAAGACCAATGTCAGACG
The DNA here is from genome assembly GCA_963932465.1 of Maratus speciosus. Taxonomy (NCBI): domain Eukaryota; kingdom Metazoa; phylum Arthropoda; class Arachnida; order Araneae; family Salticidae; genus Maratus; species Maratus speciosus. The sequence continues at coordinate 325,936,641 of OZ010793.1, forward strand.
GGCATCTTTTTTTGCTGCTTTTTTGCTTGCGTATTATCCATCGTCAATGCTATAGCATTGTGAATGGATAATACATAAGCAAAAAAGCAGCAAAAAAGACGCCTGTCTGACATTGGTCTAAGAGTCAAAACTTACAGTTTCTAATTTTTTAAAAAGTTCTTAATAGAGGACTGCTTCTCCCTGTTAACCCTCTTCTGTGATGCAATGTTCATCATTTACGCAAATAGATGATATCAGGTGGCGTCGATTCCTGCTGACTAATGTACTGCCTCAATCATCTTGAACCCTTGCGAATGTGGGATGAGATTTTTCCTGCAATCCTTTTAACCTATCTCTTTTGATATTTCTCCCTCTGTCGACACTTCTACAATATCGTTTTCAAATAATTTATTAACTTCAACGTTTGCCATCCATTCTGTAATATCTTTTGCATTGACATCGTCAGAGCCCGGTATATTTTTCAGCAACGGAAGAAGCTTATCGTTCTCATCTCCCATTGCAGTTTCCCACACGAGTTTATGTCTATCTTTTTGATCCAAAAGAATGTTCCAAGACCTTGCAATTACTGCTATGTTTGGAATATCTTCCCATGCTTTTGGCACCCACATGGGTGGGAACATGCCTGCCTTGGCCGCTTGCAACATTCTTCATTTTTTTTAATAGGCTGGATAGTACGGAGGGCCGGATAGTCTGAAGTTTACTGTATGTCAAGATATTCTAACCTTTCAGCTTTTAAAGACTTAAAATGGATATTCCAATTGAATAACATACACCAATTTTTAAAATAATTGCAATATTTTTAAAGAACAGAATAGACTAAAATTAAAATGCTTACTTCACTCATAATATTAGATAGAGAAAGGGTATATTCAATTAGAAAGACAAATGCAACATTTGGGTCATCAGGTACATGAAGTAATTTTATGTCGCTGCGAAGAGTAAGACCATTTTCCTTGGAATAACTGAAAATTAAAAGGCCATGTAAAACGAATCTTAAAAAGTATTAAATGATATAAAAAAATTGATAAATGTATTACTCTAACAAGGTCATTATAAAAAACCAAATATGTGTACCTTTAAAATTAACCGAAAAAAGGAAAAAAGAATGACTTATGCTCTTTTTTAATATAATTTAAAATGCTATTTCATAAGAAAAATAGGGGCCATTCACAAATTGATTATGGCATTCTTTAAAAGAAAAATACTTTAACAAGTGTGAATAAATTGCATCATAAATACATCTAAATAAAGTATTACATAGATGGAGATCACATAAAAAAACAAATACAGTTTTAAATCCAAGTAATATAATTCTTTTTTTAAAAAAAGGACCCACAAAGCATTTTCAATGTGTTTTTCCTTATCTCCAATACATAATTTGGAGATTCTTTTTTCGTGAATCCTCAATGAATGATTCTTCTTCTAATATTGCTTCTGTAAATATTTTTAAGATCTTCACCACTAATATCATTGCAAGCATTGTTTATCTTTTATTTAAGGTAAACTGCATTTGTATTATTGTCCATGTTTTGTTTGTCTGGCAATATATCACAAATTTACATTTCTAATTTGATATAATGTCTCCTTTCACAAAACTTAATTTTTAATTATGCACAACTCATTCAGTTTTAAAGATACAGATTTGCAGTTCTTTATAATGATGTTGTCATGGCAAAAGAAAAGTTTTCTTATTGACTAATTTTGTCTAGAGGAGTCATATAAAAATTTAAAAAGTGTATTTTTCTGAAAATTAGTGGTCAGAATATTTCATTAATATATATATATATTTGTACATTTTCATAACACTTTAGCAATTTACATTTCATTCTAAATTCCAACAAGTAAAACATTAAAGCACAATCTAATCTTTTTGTGATTTCCATAAGTTTGTTCAGAGTCACAAAATTTATAAAAAATTAACACAATTTCATATCAGAGAGCGGTTTGCACCATAAGATTCGTTAAAATCAGATTTTTTTTTTTTTTTTTTTTTTTTTTTTTTTGAGGCAATAAGAAAAAAATAATTCAAAGACATCCAAAAATAAGTTCAGATTTCAAAAATTCATGAAAATGTAACAAACTGCCATATCAGATTGCAGTTTATAACATAAGGGTTGTCAAAAATTGGCATTTATTGTGTCAAAAGAAAAATAAATAGTCTGATTTACATTTCAAAAACTCATAAAAATTAGCAAATTTTACATCAGAATGTATTTTGCAAATTAAGACTTGACAAATGGTCAGAATTTTTGTAGCAATAAATACTTCAAAGAACATTTGAACGTTTTTTTTTCTTTTGCCACAAAAATCCGACACTCTGATAAATCTTATGGTGTAAACACCACTATCATATAACAGTTTGCTATTTTTTTAAAATTAATTTTTGAAATGTGAATGGATTTATGGGATATCCAGTATTTATATAGACCCATAGTTACATGAATATTCCGTGAAAATGAAAAATATACCAATTTATAAAAGAATAATTTAAATAATATATTTTAGATTCATTAGGCATTACAATATCCGCAGAATAAATTAATTTAAATATTAGGATAAACATTGAATTAAACTTTTCACATAATCTATTTGTACACATTTTTGAAAAATAAAAGTGATAAAAGATTATGAAAACATGAAAATGAAAAGTTCTCAGAAATAATTTTTTATTTAAATATTGGTATTAATATTGCATTGCACTATTAAATAAACTAAGAGTGATTAATTATTGAAATAATGCATACTTGTAAAGTTAAGCAGAAGTAAGCCACTCCTAAGTAATACTACAATAAAATCAGAAAAAAACAAAACCTGTCTATAATAAAATATTGTCGTAAGTGGAAAAACTTCATAGTTCCAGCAAAAAGAATATTATACAGTTATACAGGCTAAGATGGAAACCTCTGTGAAAAAATATTTTTTCTGAGTCCTAGCAATCTATCTTAGAATGTTTTGCTATATTAATAAAAATATTATTGTGGAAATGATCTAAAAAATAATACATTTAAATAATAGAGAGATCATTTGCAGTGTACGATCTTAATTTTACATTGTTGGTGAAATACGAAAGAAATTTAAGTGATTGATCCTATTTAAATGATATTTGTATTTCAATTAAATATTGTCAAACAAATGTAAATATATATATATCGCCCAATCCAAAGTTGCGGGTGTGACATTTACACAAACTAAATTAGCCATCAGCTAAAATATTTTTGAGCTATGGTTTCAGTTTTTATGGATTTCAATGTGGACCACTTACACATACATTAATCTAAATTTTCAAGTTACTCAGTATTTTATTTATTTTTTAAAAAAATAATTCTCTCCTGTTGCGGGTGTGACATAAAAAGGACATGCATTTTCATCTTTCAGTACAAAAACTCAAAACTCTGTGAATTATAACAACAGGATGAACTGTTTTTTTTTGTATGTTAGACAGTAATAGTTAAATAATTATTTTATGAAAAAATTAAATTACTTACTCAATTCTTGCTTGTTTAGGAAATATTTAAAGTTTTCGTTGCGGGTGTGACGCCCCGTTGCGGGTGTGACTTGTATGGGCAATAAAATAATGACATACACAAATATTTACAAAGCAGGGTTTTTTTAATTAACCAATTAATGAATAATACAATTATAATATCAAGCAAAAAAAATCAAATTTCATTTCTGATCTTGAATTTATAATTTCTGCCGGTGGCAGCTTTTTTTTTTAATAATAATGCTCTGTTTCTCCCAGGATACATCTGGCTGATTTGGCCAAACATACACATTTTCTGAAATTTTTTTTAGATACTCTATTTCTATATCATCACCACCCATTTGTCTTATTTGCACGACCAACTTTTTGCTGTTTTTTTTGTTTTTTAATGTGAAGAACAAAACTACTTCCAAAAATCTCCAACTTCACTTTTATTATTAATGGATATCAGGGTTGCTGGCTTTTAGCCAGGCCAAAAAAAGCCGGCCGGCTTTTTTTGGTTTTAACCACTTAAAAAAAGCCGGCTTTTATTAAAAAAAGCTGGCTTTTATTGAAAAAAGCCAGTTTTTATTTTTTAAAGTTGGTTTACAGTAAATTCGTTTTAAATTTGGATCAATTAATTTTTAATACACTTATAAATATTTTCTATTAAAAAAAATTACAGATTTCTATTAAATTTTAACAAATAAATAAGTCTTTATAACTTCTAGAAGGCAACTGTGAACGCATTATGTCTGAAAAAGAATATATATATATATATATATAAACATTGAAAAGGATATAAGTTAGGCTCTAAACTGGTGTTTTGAAATTCTATATTATATATAGTGTTGACTCTAAGCCGCTTTAGCAGGGTGCAGTGCCCGGCGGTCCTTTTTATTTCCTTTTTGCGCCCAGCGGCTCTTTTAAAGCCTTCTGATGCGCCCGGCTGCCCTTTTTAACACTTCCTATGCACCCCATGGTAATTCAATTGATACCGGAAAAATATCACAAATTCTAGGAACTCTAAACAAACCAGTTCAAAATATGTTTTATGAACAAGGTACAAGTGTGCCCTTTTCGAAAAAAATGTTCCCTTATTTTATAATAGTGTTCCCTTTTTGAAAAAAATGCACCCTTTTTTAGAACAGCGTTTCCTTTTTGAAAAATGTACCCTTTTTTGGAATAGTGTTCCCTTTTTGAAAAATTCACGCCCGGCGGTCTTTTTTTTCTAGCGTCAACACTAATATAGCTCCACATGTACTACACATTTTAAAGATTATATTTAATTAAAACTGTTCTTAACTGCTCTGCTCAACAAGTACAAAATGTTTTGATACATTTACAAATTCATTTTTTAACGGAAAGATGTAAAATTCGAAAGCCTGACCATGGAAGCGATTTGGAATCGAACTGTGTTTTCCATTTTTTGATCCATTAATTACCTATTGAGTTATAAGAGATTTTGATCATGTGACAAACATGTTTTTTCACCCTTTTCTGAGTGGTTTCTTCTTTCGTGCGGAAATTCGGTTCAAAATGCTCACTTTGACACTATTTTCTGAAAAATCTATCTCATTTGCAAAAAAACAGCACAATTACATAGTTTCTGAACAACAAAATCTGCTAGTTTCATGCATTTCTGAACAAAAATAAATTAAAACTTATGTCAGAAAGTTGCCCTTTTGAATTTAAAAGCCTTAATGACAAAATGTAGCACATCAAAATGGAAACATTCTTATGTGTCCATATGGAGAGATTAAGTTATAAATGTTAAAAGAGAAATTAGAAAAGATGTTTCATTTGAGGAGAGTGGTACATAAGTGTATAAAAATGAGCATTTAAAACAAGAAAAAAAAAATCTCCAAATAAAATTTTGAAAAGCTTGTTGCTAAGCATATTCATGCATATGCTATTCATAATGTTTTTAATAGTGAAAAATGGTGGTGTTTTTATTAATATGACTATGTATAATTTCAAATGTTTGCTAGAAATAAAATAAGACTTGTATATTAATAGCTCTTAAAATTAAGTAATAAAACATATAACTAAGTAACCATTGTCCTCTTTAATTTTATAAAGCCAGTAAAAATGAAAAAATTGGCAGTTGGTATGGCGATGGCCCTTTTAAAATTTAGCTGACATATTTGCAATTCAGAATACAAATCACAAGCAAAATCATCTAAGTTTTATTCCAGTATTAATGTCCTCATTATTGAGAAATTGGGTTACTTATTAAACTGTAAATCAATTAAATGTCATTAAAACTAATTAAAAACACTTTAAAATGTGTAGTTTATAATTACAATGCTTTATTGTATAAAAGCCAATTATGGCCAAAAAAAGCCAATTTTGGCCAAAAAAAGCCGGTTAAAACCAATAAAAGCCACCGGCCTGGCTTTTTTTAATTTTAGCCGGCTTTTTTGCAACCCTGATGGATATTATATCCTTATCCAGTGCTGTAGTTGGGAAAAAATATTTGTGGGAACTCACCTTATAACAGAGTAGATGTTGATGCTGCCGGACTTTTGCTGAGCCAAAAGGCAATTCAAAACATTTAGCTAAAAGCTGACTTTTTTAAATTAACAGTTTTAATTATTATATTCTAGATTTTATAGTATTGTATTTGTATAGCATTTATCTAAAAGCAATATTTAATCAATCTCATTGTAACATTTTCCATTATGAATCAAAATTTAACTAAATAACAAAAATAAATCCATATATTATATTGCTTACTGACACATCTATCCTAGAAGTTTCCATAAAGAATGATAATGAGAGGTGTTTTCTGTACTCTGTGGTTTATGACAAGCTGTCTCGTCTGTTAATCTTCTTCCTGATAGCAACCAAGATTTCACATATGGCTCAGGAGAAAATTCTTTTAAGAGGGGTACTACACGGCTTATGAATATAAGTGAACTAGCTCTTGCTATTAGGAATGAATTTCTCGCATTGGTCATGATGTTATTCATACAGCTGAATGCTCCTTGGCATTCAGATGTTGAAATGGGTATAGTTTTCACAGTCTGGAGGAAAGGATTTAGCTCTAGGCTCATTTCCAGGCTAGTATCATTTGAAAAAAAAAAAAAAAAAAAAAAAGGTGTGTGCTCATATGTGACTTTTTTTTTTTTTTTTTTTTTTTCAGTAACAAACCAAATATTTCTGGGAACGGCGTTTCCACCCAACTACAGCACTGTCCTTATCAGAATGTGGCAGCAAACAAATTCTCTTTTGTGCATTTTCTGTAATTATTGCAATATTTCTTTAGGTGGAAATATAATGTTTTCCTCATGTGCTAATTTTTTCACTACAGCGAGTCTTTTCCTTGGACTTAACGAAGATTTCGTTTAGCTTTACCAAAAGTTTGTGCTTTCGGTAACTTCCAATAGACTATTCTGCCCTTATAGCTGGAGATGGTGTGACACTTTTTATTGGAGATTTCTTCTTCTCTCTACACTTTCTTTTGCTACTTCTTTCATTCTGCTTTTGTCGCTGAAATTGTTTTTCTTTCTTGGCTGATGATGTGTTTTTTTTTTTTTTTAAGTTTCTTTTTCTTTTCCCTCCTTGCTTTGTCGTTTTCATTCTGTTTTTGTAGATATTCTGCGTATTTAAGGTGGTTTTCCTTAATATTTTCCCAATGATTTCGTGACCTTTCTGTGCTATTCATTCTTCTGCAAAAGAGAAGAAATTAATGTATAAATTGAATAAATATAGCACTTCAAGTCCAAAAATACATGTTTAACAAATTTTCAATATTATTGAAATTCTTTGAAATTTTTAATCTTATATGTTAAATTTTGGTTCATTTCAAACTGACTATCTACATTTTATGCTAACTTAATAAACATTTTAATTAATAACAGTTTCAATTATTCTTATTTAATTTGAATCTTTCTTTTTAAAAAAATCTTCTTGTAATATATTATTTATTTTAAAAATTGAAAAAAAAAAAAAAAAGGTAAATGCTATCAAATAACAAAATCATACATACATATTAAAAAAAATTGCTAAGATATTGTTGCAGAATTTTTTTTTATTTTCATAGAAATTTTGCCTTTTAAATTATTTTTTTATTCATATATCATTTACAAAAATATTATTTTCCTGTAGAATAGAAGCAACAATTTATCAATCCAAACTGAATAAATATAAATCAATTACACACAATGTCACATGCTAAAATGATGCTAATTTTGATGATGTGAACTGAGGTTCACACAACTAAATCAAAGGGTATAATAGTTAGTGCTGTGACCTACATGTTTTCCAGTATATTATTCTTACATAAATTTACATATAATTTATTTAGATTGCATTTGTGTTCAATTTTAAAAGATGTTGCGGGTGTCACTTTAATTAAATGTCACACCCGCAACAGGAACATGTCACGCCCGCAACGCTTAATAACTATAATTAAAATATTAATTAAATTTTTCTTGTGTCTGTAATTCAAAGTACCATAACAAACTATTTTTGAATATAAAGTTTCATAACTTACAGTCAAAGAATTTTTTCTGTGGAGATATAAATGTAACTTTTTGTTGCGGGTGTGACACAATAATTAAGAGTAATTAAATATGCTTACCTCTTGTAACGAAGATTAGTGAACACTTCTCTGCAGGCAAAAACTCTCAATAATAGATGTCAGATTATATACATCTAAGTTTGGAGATTTTCAAAATATTTGTTCAGCTGTACGAGGCCATAAAATGTAAAGATTTTTGGTGCAGTCTATTTCACACAGTCATAGTGTCACTTTATTAATTAAAATAAGTATGTTAATGACAAAAATTTTATTCTTTTTCAATAAAATATGAAATAGTACACTTTTAACAGTTAATGTGCAAAATTTCAATCATATTTAAGGAAATTTAAATTTTCATCCTCATGTCCACTTTTTTGTGGATTGGGCGATATATTTCTTCTTTTCTCTAGGAATGAAACCACCACATCAAATAGTTATTTAAAAAAAAAAAAAAGAACAGTCACTTAAGGCTTTGGAACAAAGAAAATTAAAGTACATAATTCAGGTAAAAAAAAATAAGTGTAAAAATACATACGAGATATACATATATGTGTGTGACAATTTAAAGAACAGGGAAAGAAAACTGCCAAATTCAGGTAAAACGGTGATGTAGTAGTACAGTATTGGCTATACACTAGGATTTAGCAGCATACCTTGAAATGTACCGGAGCAAACTGGGCCGATATTCCAGTTAATGAAATTCTGACAAATATTGTTCCAGTTCATGAAATTATGGTAAATACCGTTCCGGTTCATTTAGTTATTGAAACATTTATTACAGTTTTATATATATAGCTTATTGTGCTCTCTGTAACTTTTTTTTTTTAATTTAGAATCGTGAATGAATTTCTTAAATTGATTTTGTATGGTTAGATATAAATTTGTCTTTACCTTAAAAAAAAAAAAAAAAAAAAAAAATTCAACAATAATTTCAGAATAGCATTCCGGTTCGTGGATTTTTCCATTTTGAACTTTGCTGCTAAGTAATTAGCAGATAGATCTTATAATCAAGATCTATAAAAAAGCTCAGATCCATTCATACTAGGTGTCAGGCAGTCATCATAACAGAAAAAAACGAGTTGTAGTTCAGTAAGAATTCCATGAAGTTTAACCACAAAAATAATTGCTGCATTATCAGGCAAACATTTTTATTTTGAAAAACAAAATCTCCTTGCAGATGTGATAATCTCTATACTCGAAATTATTCCATGTGAACTCAATTCGAATTCAGTTAAATAATTTTAGCATGAAAACATTAAGACGACAAACACCAAATAAAACAAGTAGATAATTTTGAACAGCAGCAACAATAATGAACACCACCAATAGATTCAATGAGATTATGATGCCAAATTATTTTTAATGCATGAAGAAAACACGAAAAAAGCGAGTTCTGAACTAATGCAGCAGCTTTTATTGGTAATGTGTAAGGAACAAGATTCCTGAAAGAGTGACATCCAAAAAGTGTTCTAAAACAATGAGAAGGTACACCAGAGAAACTTTATTCAACAAATCACTGTACTTTGGTTCTGCTTTATGCAGGAAAACACCTGAAAGCCTCCTTCAAAGAAAAAAAAAAGGCTTACAGCTTTAAAGAATATTCTAAAACCGAATAAATTTTGAGATGGAAAAACAAAGTTACTAGCCATAAAATCTTATAGAAGAAAAAGAGTACAAGTTATTTCATGAAATGTAACATTTTACACAAAATAGAAATTAGCTATGGTTAAGGTCAATGAAGAATTTAAATTTTTAACAATTTTAAAAGAATTGAAAAAATAAAGATGTTTTCCTTTTCTTTCTTTAACACCCCCACCCTACTCTTTTGTGTGTGAATTTTGCTGAACTAAATTAAAATATATATATTCTTATTTTTACAAAAAAAATGCATAATAGTGGATGTAATACATAAATATAATTATGAACAAAATAGTAAAATAATTTTTTTAATAATAAACAATTTTTCTGAAAGTTAGAAATTTTAATATTATGAAAATTACTTTATTGATCCCATGCTGGATGAACGCTGATGTGTTTTTTGTGCTTTAGGAGTAACAATTGGCTCAACAAGTAAGTGATAAAAATCACATTCCTGGATAAAGCAATAACCATTATGAACACCAACCTATGAACAAAAAAAAAAAGGAAATAAAAATGTATAGGTTTGTATAATTATGTATATTTATTTTCAAACAACACTTTTTAATTTACTAAAAACAAATTGTTGGGGAATTAAAAAAAAAAACCTCTGTAAAAATCTATATATATATTTCTGTTACGTGGCGCTAAAATAAGACTGAATTCATAGCTTGCCACTTGGCAACAACCGCAGTAACCCAATTAATTTTTCTTATTACATTCCACCAATCAGAAGCATGATTTCACCACTGAAACTTGCATCATATTTAAAAGAAAAAATTTCAATTGTTTTAATAAAAAGTAAATATTTTAAAATGATTCCGTTTAATTAGGCACTAATCGCGTAAGAGCAGAACGCAGATTATTTATTGAGAAATAATTAAGCATAATCAGTGTAAATAAAATGGCAGTGAATAATCTTTCATAGTAAGCAATGTGTAAAACAAAATGTTTCCTATGAAGATAATGACATCATTCGGAAAACAAAAGATGCATTTTCATCCATGAATTAATATATTTTACAATAACTGTGTCAGTGATAACGTCATATTCCTGCACATAAATAGACTGGACTCTTGCTATCTATTTAAAGATCCTTGGTATACACAAAATAAAATATTTCTGAAAATTATATAATTTCCAATTAATTAAAATGAATGTTTAATGAAACTCAGGAATTTTAAAACAATTGCTTAAATAACGCTCTAATCTCGGAAGGGATGAATGGTTCTGATGGGGAAAATGATGCCATATTTCAAAGAAAGGATTCATTCTCACTCGAAAAGTATCATAGCACACGGTAGAATTGTTTCAAACAAACAACTGATTGTTGGTGTAATGTGACTCTGGGTTATGCAAACTGGAGTGTAAATTCAAAATGAATTAAGATATTTCCAATTCACAAACCCAAAATCACACTACAGCCAATTATGTATAGTGGATACGATTACGTTAAAGTAAATGAGATGTAAAAATTATTAACCTTCAAATAATGTCAAAGTATTATTTTACTGTTAATTAGAAGTCATTCAGAAAAATTATTGGCCACTTATTTCAAAATACATAAAATAATCAATATGAAGATTGAAATAATGTAAATAAAAATGAAGATTACTCACCCCAAAAAACATGTATAAAGTATTATAAATAATCCAAGATAAATAAACTTTAACTAAATTTTATTGACACTCACTTTCTAGGAAATGAATACTGGATCCAGTAGAGAAGCTAAATATTAAAAATATTATTATTGAAAAAGAACACCATATTCAATTGCACTTAACAATTACAACCATTCCAGAATTGTGACACAAACATTGGATACCTAAGTAGCTTCTGAATGAATAGAATCGACACTCAAATCATAAATATTGCACTAGATTGGAGAATTATTATTTATGAAACTTTTAGCTGAAAACATCTTTACTTCATAACAGTTCTGATTATTTTAATATTGTTCATATTGTTCTTATTTGAATAAATAATGATTGTTCCAAATTATAGTTTGTAAAGTTTTTGGATCAGATTACCTTCTGTAAATAGAAATATCATATGCATTGAAGATAGTTGATGAATAGTCACAAAATTCAGCTGAGAATTTAGTGGGAATGATGACTCTACATAATTATCAATAAACGGTCAAGTGCGAGCATTACTCGTGCACAGAGGGTTCCGTAGAATAAATATATGAATTTGTAATTATATTATTAAAAAAAAAAAAAAAAGTTGCTAAAAGAATACTAAGACTTTGTAAAAAACTATACAACGTAGGGTTGGGTATAACTGTATATATTAGAAAAGTGTAAATAGGTATACCATGAAAGTTCAAAGAGATATGGAACCTAAATAATATCAAATATAGCTATTTGTATAACTCTTCTTTTAATATTATCCTAATCTGTTTATGATGAACTTAATTCGGTACTGACAATAAAAGCAGTGCATAGTTAAACTTCATTTGGCATTTCATGAAACTAAATTCAGCGTAGTAATAACCTTTATTTCTACAGTGTAGCTAAAACAAAACCTTTGTTCAAAGTTTAAATTTGGCATTGTGCTAAGCGTGCTTCGAATTGAGGTCTCAAAGATGCAACGCTGCCTTGGTCAGTGCCGCGTTTTTCCAGATGGGTGTTTAATTAACTTTTTAAGTCACTCGAGGCGTATTGAGAGATACAATCAATGTAAACTATCGCGAATCCCACAGTATTTATGAGATTCATTCTAATTAAATCTTTCGAGGGCGATGCCCTTAAAAAACGGACACCTAATTTTAATTTCAAAACAGACAAACGGCACCAAGAATATTTAATTAAAATTTTCCTTTTATCATGTACGTGAAAATAAGCAAGTTCGCATTTTCTAATAAATTCTTTTATAAATTCAGGTGTCAGTTCATTATTCATAAGTTTATAAATAGAATTATACCATGTCGGAAAGGATTAAGTGGTCGCAGGACTCTTAAAGCTTCAAAATTTAGGAAATTTTAATTTTTTTAGATGTTAAACTCCTATTTTTTCTGAATATTTTGATATAATTGTTTCCTTGAAATTTCCATTAGAACAGAAGTTTTGGCTTTTAGAATTATACACGCTCAATAGCTGAAGCGGCGTTTCCAAAACTTTAAAGTCATTATTTTCCAAATGGCGTTTTTTGGGCATAACGCGCAGGATACCTCAAAATCTTCTGAATATTTTTTCATGAAATTTTCAAAGCATATATTTCATGTTAGTCTGTATAAACTGAACCTAAAACTTCCTTTTTATTGTTTAAAAAAATATTTTTTTAGGTGATTTTACTGTAGAAATTTTCAAAATTTTGTATTAGCTAAATGCAACATTGCATTAAAAATATAAAAATGCTTTAAATACAAATTTATTTAAGTTCAGGGAAATTATTACAATCTGAAGTATAAGTAAGCACCAAAATTTTCATTCTAGTTGCAATATTTATTTTGTAATCCTGCGCGTAAAATGTTATGCCAATTTTTTGTTCGACAAATGTCTAACAGTTTCGAGCACCCTATAAATACTAATTCTGTATCTTGCAATTTTTTATCCCAATTAAAATTGTGTTTTAAAATCATATACATTTTAAGACATTAAATGTTGAAAATGGTCATTTTTTCATTTTTTCCACATTTTAGAATCCCGAGACCCCTTAAATTAGTATGTTTTTAACAATTTGATGTTTATTGCTTTTATACAGTTACTGGACATTACATTACACATATATATCATTAAAAGTTGTTAACTAGGCATAGAGTACGCCGCCCCTGTCCTTGTGTATGTCCAAACTGACCGTACCTTTAAGGGTTAATACCTCGGCTAATTACCGATGATATTTTCTGAAAATCATTATCAACAATGCTTTCATTCTTCTGCAATGATAGGTATATTCAGCGATTCTCAACAATTTTTCTGAATACCCGTAAATCGAAATTTGTGAATAACAGAAAAAGGCTAATTACTCAAAAACTATGTGACCTAGTGTAATCGCTATAATTTTCCGGCAAGGTTTACATTAACGTCTACTACCTCTAATTTTTTCATAATTTTAGTTTCAGTAGATTCGGAATAAGATGGGGGGGGGGGGGACATATTTTTGCGCTACATTTTCAACAATATCTTTAAAAATATAATGCCTAATATTAAAAGAAATGTATTTTTGAGTTCAGCGTTACAAAAGCTTTCGCAGGATACCCCACATGATATGCAAAGAAAAGATTTTTTTTTTTCAAGTAGCATAATTAGCCCCTCTACTTTTTTACTAAATATATTTATTAATGTTTATTAATCTGAAAATATGTGGGTCAATGTTCTTTATTACTTCCCTGAATTTGAACTTTCCACGTTCCATAGTTTACGAGTAAAATGGCTGTGACAGACAGACAGACACAGGATGATCTTATAATGGTTCCGTTTTTACTTTTTAAGTACGGAACCATTAAATAATAAACCATAAAAATGAAGTAAAACTGGAATACTGCCTCATCCAAACAGTGGAGTAACAGGAACATTAGCTATTAAAGGTGTTCTGCCACGATGTTCTTCTAAATACAATATACGGATCCTCAATTCAACTCTAGAGGATAGTACTCTATCAGGAGACTGTTAATATTGGAGAATTCCATATCAGGAGAAGCAAAATATTGGTTAAGTTGGGTGAAAGAAATAAAAATAATTAGTTATTCTTCATAGCCTTAGTACCGACCAAAACAGGCGGAGACTTGGTTTAATTTTGGAAGAAGGAATACATATTCGAAAATCAGATTCCATTTGTTGCCTTTAGAAAATTTCATACAACGGCTAGGCCCTGAGGCCTAGGGGGGGAAAATTCCCCAAAAAAGAAATCGATGTACAATTGTCTGTCAAAAGTCATGAACTGAAATCACTTTGAAACGAACGCCGAAGTCTGAGATTATGCTCTGGGCACGAGAGTCAATCAGAATGCGGGAAAAACGGCTTGTCGGATGCATAGCATATGAAAAGGTTTTATTATACGCTAGTATTACAGCTGTGAATGGCAACAGCGTATTGCGTGGGACAAAAACAGATGCTTAGCAATTCCGGGAACTGGATCACGTGATACTGGAATTTCCATCTAGCATCCCGCAATATGGTTTCTACTTGGGGTGTAAGATGCTCTTTTGAGTTGCAAAGGCATAATAGAGAAGCTTAAATTCAAAAACAAAAAGCGTGCACAATTATAAATACAGAAAAGACTAGAAAATATTTTCTTGTTTATCTGGTAAAGTATAAATGCAATCACGCTGAAATTTTGCCAGAGGAATGAGAAAAAATATTAGCATTCAATAAATATGAATAGAAATCAAAGTATTTAAGAATAAAGGTTTTATATTTTTAATATTTAAAACATAGTAAATATTGCTATCAGTTTGATATCATGAAGCTAGAAAAAAAAAAAAAAAAAAATACAAGTTTGTAGATTGCTGAAAGTGAATTAAATTATAGTTTAATTTAATAAATAGTGATAAATAATAAAGATTAATTTTAAATAGGAGAAATTATAGAGAATATTTATTTTACTTTTTGGGAAATAAATTTATTAAGTAGAGATCGAATTTGAAGTTTTATTTATTAATATATGTAAAATTATGTTAATTTTAAAAGGGAAATGTTATGTGATGCTTTTATAACATAACATTTTATATGTTATAAAAGCATTACATAACAGCTGGGAAAGTTTTTCATAGTGTGAAGGAGTTACCTCCTGGAAAAAAGTGCAGGAAATGCACAGGGACGGTTTGTTAGGAACTCCCAATGACGTCATGAGCTTTAGAGTCTATAAAAAACTGAAATATTTTAGTATGATTTTGTCAATGTGACGTCATATTCGTTGGCCTTTACATATAATTCAGCAAATTAAAATTCAGGCAGGAGCTCTTTTTAAACATAGTACGATGTAATGTAAGAATAACAATGGACATCGGTTTGTTTTACGGCCACGTGATGCATTCAGAATATCAGCTTTTTGACTGAAAGTTTCTTTTAGACACATCAGAAAATGGGTTGTTTACGTTTTGTTAACTTACCAAGTGTCTGAGAGATATTGTATTTTTCACATCGAATGAACTTTAGATAGTGTTTTTTGATTTATATTGAACTATCTAGGTATCAGGTAGTGTTTTGCCAAGAGTTTTTCAAAATAAATTTAAGCCGTGCTGTTTAATATTATGCACAATAAGTTTTAAATTAAATGTGTTCCAATGCAATATTTTTTCAGTTAATTATTTTATATTTCAAAAATTGGTAAATTTCATAATGTTAAAATGATTTATGTCTATTGGTAGCACCAACTAAATGCATTTTTAATTCTGATTTTAACAAAGTTTTCAATTACTGTTTTTTACCTAATTTTTTTTTATTTAATAAGTTAAAAGAATTTATGATAGTATTAATTATGGCTAGAGTTGCTGCAAAAAGTGGCGAGCATGTAAAGCGAGCTGGAAACACGCAGCAGTCCCAATGTGAATTGTGTTGCAATTCACGGGGATTGGCGAGCGTTAGTGAGCAGGGGGCAGAGACCCCTAGTATTTAATATTTGATCAAGAAAATATTGAAAGTAAAATTTTATCATTACATAAGCGAAAATCATAAAGTCAAAAATTGTGTTTTAAAATATCACATGATTTGCTTCAAAACAAAATAACATAAATAAACTTTTACTTGTAATCTACGCTGAACAATGTTTGCTTTATTAGATGATCTATCAGATTCGTGCTCCTTTAAAAAACTTGCCAGGATTATTTTATCAACTTCTTCAATAGAAGGATAAATTCTTATACATAAGCTTTCAAGAATAAAAGTTGAGGATTTCTGTAAACGAGGCTTGTAAGTATATCCAGTGCCTGCAATTAAATAACCAATAATAAAAGAATAAATAAACTTATAATATTTTATACATAAAATCAATCAAAAATAAACTTTATAAAAAAGGTGAACTAAAAGAAACAAAGTAATTTTTTAAAATACACAAATACATAAATAATTAATATAATTACAGAAGAAAACAGCAAAGACTCAAAAAAAGAAAGAGAGAGACATATGTGAAGGTTTATAAAAAATATACAATTACACGCATACCACAATTGTAAAGCAATATAACAAAGTAACTTACTATTTACAACATCCACTGTATCTGAGACTAAGCCAGGAATTGCATCAGCAGCATCAAATAAAACATTTTCAGGTACTAGATGTGTAGTTTGCAGTAGAAGAGAGTATGGCATCAATGAAAGTGATAATTCCATTCTTGTCATATGTTCAGATAACTTAGTACCTAAAAGCATATAAAACATACAATCAATAACATAATTTAAAAATATGAACACAATATATTTTCAAAAATGCACAACTAATAATATATACCATATTTTCCATTGTATACTAATATTTCAGATTTAATTTTTCTATTTTTAGGTATATTCAACATATAACATGCACCTTCTTCTTTACAAAGAAACCTTCATGAAATACATAGCAAAAAAAATAAAATGAAGATTTTGGAAAGAGAATAACTAGTACTTTTCATGAAACCAGACTGCAAAAATGGCTGTTTTGTAAACAAATAACATGTTCATTAAATTAGAAATTTTAGTTCTTTTGATTGTCTTTTTTTTTTCTTAATTTTTAATCTTTCCTTTATATAACCAGTGTACAATGTGCATCTGTAACTTTGATCAATTTTCTTGTATGAAAAATTCCGGAATACATGGTACAAGGAAAAAAAATAGTAACCCCTTGTTATGTTGCAGATGTCAGCGGAGGCAAAGGAAAGAGATTGACTTATGAGGCTGAAACCCTCTCCATTTAAATGAAGACAAATTTTTTGTCACATGAGCTGTCCTATATACTATTGTGGTATCTACTTATTATAAAAGCTGAGTGCACGTGACCGACGGAACGATGCCGGTGCGAACCACTCTGGTCTGCGAAACGACCGTAGCTAAACGCCATGTTAGGCTTAATGAAAAACATATCTTAGCATATGACAGCTAAATGATAATTTTTTCCACTTAAAATCATGTCTGTTCAGCATATTTTCATATAAAACATGTGTATCATATCCATTTATAATGTATTAAGTTCTAAATTAAAATTAAGCTATTAGACATCAAATATAAACAAACGATACTGTTGCCATTCAGATTCAAATTCCAGCAAATTAAGAAACAAATGAATGACTCTTTGACGATTCATAAAAAAAAAAAAAAAAATACGGCTAACATCTGATTCTGCTTTAAATATATTTTTTAAAGCATATTAAAGCCTTTAAGTTTTTTGAAATGCGTTTTTCATTTTTTTGAAATGCGTTTTTCAATGCGTTTACATTTATAAGCAGCAATTTTATTTACGACTGTTTACATTTACAAGCAGTCAGTTTACGACATACATATGAAATATTACGTAATTTATTGAATAAATATTTTAAAAACATATGAATCATTCATATGAATATTGATTCATATCAATGATTCATGTATTTCACTCTTCTGTAGTGGCAACAGTGAAACGCTGTTTCTTTAGGAAAAACAACAGAGGGATAAACGTGCTGATTTTTCGCCACTACTCGCTTTCATCTGTCAATAGTTATTTTTGAATGTTTTAAAAGTTTTTTTAATTTTTATTATGGGCTTTCGGAAAGAAGGCGCCAATTGACCAGGAAAAGAATTGCGCGATCGCGGCAATCAACGGATTTCTCAGTTTGCCTGATAAACTCAGCTGAGTTTACACCGAACAGAATTAAACACCCATATACACAATTTTTTGTTTATTTTTTATCTAAACTATGCATATTTTAAGTTCATGTTCATAAAGTGTTTATCACTCACAGGAACGTTTCATTATAATAAAGATTTAAAAATCAAAATTACATTTTTTTTTAAATTTTACTAAATTTTTGTACCGTTAAAAAACATAGCTTTTTGTATGTGTATTACTTTCAATGATGCACATAATGGTGTTTTAGTTTTGGCCAAATATATGAATCAAATTTTAAAGTTTCATCTAAAATTAAAAAATAAACATTGATTTTTTAAAGAAATGCCATATGTTTTTTGTTTTATTTTAGTTTCTTATTTCACCTATGCTGCATTTTTTAAGCTGAATTTAATATATTTCTGTGAATTATTTTTTGCTGTTTCAAAAATGCAACAGCTTTTTTTTTTTCAACTATGCATATATTTTTAAAAGCATTTACAGACATGCCACTTTCCAGCGAAAACAGGGAATTCCATTTTTTCGGCACAATTTATCATCCCTGGGATTGATGCAAATCAGTATTAAAATTTGTTGACATTTTTAGGACGAGAAGGGAGGGGGGGGGGGTAGCAGAATTTGACAAAATAAAAATGCGAGTACAAGCAACTGCATTTTGAGTTTATTTCTAATCCTTTCCCATGACCTGTGCATTTAATCCATGTATAGAAACAAACAGGATGAAAAAAACATATAGCCAGGAGCTTGCAAAAATCATCAAAATATCGTAGAAAAAGGGTGGTGTCATCAAACGAATATGAATTCCATCAAAGGATCGCAGAAAAAAGCACAATTTTTCCCAAAGGGTCCTTTAGTATGCATGTTTCGTCTAAGGATCATGGAATATGTGAATGTCGCCAAATAATCGTGGAAAAAACATGAATTTCATCAGATGACTGCAGAAAAAATGCATTATTTGATCAAAGTATCGCGAAAAACGTGAATTTCGTCAAATAATCACAGAAAAAATGTGTTTTGATTAGAGGATCACAGAGAAAACGAGATTTTCATCGAAAGGTTGCAAAAGTGTAAGTTTCAACATAAGAACCTAAAAAAAAATGTAAATTTTGAAATCGGGGGATCTTGAAGCTTATTGGTTCATCAGTATCAGGTGAACCATTAGTCAGCTAAATTTTCTGTTACGTAACTAATTTGCTGCATACATTCGGATGCACCTGTGCTTCTGTCAACGTATTTTGATTGTAAGGTAAGTCTCGCTTGCTCTGCTGTTTATTTCTTTTTTTTTTAATTAGGATTTTTGCATTAGCTGTTTAAAATGCACCCTTTATTGGTGAATATATCGATTTTTACATTGTTTACTGTTTTAGAGACAGACGATTCAGCCAACGGCTGCCGAAAAAATTCAGAGTCTAAAAACATCGAGGGTGTATTACCAAACATCCATCAAAATTTAAATTTAATTCAGTTAGAAGAGAAGTACCATACCTTGACGATGTTTCAGACCCTGACTAGGATCCCTTTTTCTAAACATTAAATTATTGATTTTTTTTTAAATTTTAACTGATTGTTTTTTATGTAAATATTTGAAATTTCTTTTGTATGAAACTCCCCCTTTTTTTTATGAATCGCCGTCTCATTTATTGGTATTTCTTTATATTTATCCTTTTACTTTTATTTTATGTTTCATAAATTTTTTGGCAGTTGTGAGCGAGATTTTACCTGCATTCGTAACAAATTTTTCAAGATGGCAGTAAAACTTCGTTTTTAAATCTTTATGTTACTTATAAATCCATGTTTTTACATCATTTTCTATTTTTTTGTGCAAATCATTGATTTATAAATAACATAAAGATTTAAAAATTGAGTTTTTCCGTCACCTTGAAAAGATTTTTGGCACAATTTTTTTCGTCAAGCGGCACAGGATGCGAAACTCTTCCCTGAATTTTGTCAAAGAAACGTGAGAGGTGTAATTCATCAAAAAGGCGCAGGAAAAACGTGAATTTTGCAACAAATCCCGATAAAAACACTCATTTCGTGAAAGGATTGTGGTAAAAACAGTCATTTTTTTAAAAGGCTGCGAAAAAAACATGAATTTCATCAGAGATGTGCAGAAAAAATGAGAATTTCACCATAAACATTAAATTATTGATTTTTTTTTTGTTTGTAAATTTTAACTGATTGTTTGTTTTTTGTGTAAGTATTTTTAGTTTCTTTTTATATATTTTTTTTCTGTATGAAACTCCCTTTTTCCTGAATCGCCGTCTCATTTATTGGTATTTATTTATATTTATCTTTTTATTTTATATTAGTAAGTTTTTTGGTAGTTGTGAGCAAGATTTTACCAGCATTCGTAACAAATTTTTCAAGATGGCGGAAAAACTTCAGTTTTAAATCTTTGTTATTTATAAATCCATGTTTTTACATCATTTTCTATTTTTGGGGCAAAATCATTGATTTATAAATAACAAAGATTTAAAAATGATGTTTTTCTGCCATCTTGAAAAGATTTTTGGCAAGATTTTGAAAAAATTTTTTTTGCCAAGTGGCACTCTTCCCTGAATTTTGTCAAAGAAACGCGAGAGGTGTAATTCGTCAAAAGGGCGCAGAAAAAAAGCAAAATTTTCAACAAATCCCGATAAAAACACTCATTTTGTCAAAAGGCTGCGAAAAAAACACGAATTTCATCAAAGATGTGCAGAAAAAATGAGAATTTTGCCATAGGGTTGCTCTTCCCCCCCCCCTCCCCCGCATGAGGTGGTTCATATTTTCTTCATTTGAAGGTTGACTTTTACAAACACTATTTTTTTTAATGCTTTTGAGGACTTACCACTATCTGAATAATCATGCATATCAATCACCTGTTTAATTGAGTCTGACTTAATGTTGTAAACTTACAATAACACTTTCCCGTCATTTTTGACGGGGCCATATGCTAGTTACTAATAAATTGTAGTGTTATAATCCACAATATGGGCCGTTAATTAAAGGAAAATTTGTCATGAAGTTCTTTTTAATTAAAGATGCATTGTGTATTGCAATAACCATTTGATTCTTTATAGTCAATCAATTATAAAAAAAAAAAAAATGAAATAATGGAAACTTCTTACTTGGATCGTGTCGTCTCTAATAAAATGAAGAGGAGACTTGATAACAGTATAAATTAAAAGTTTATTCCATCTTTTTTTGAAGAGAAGAAAAGGCTTCCCGTTGGTCACCGTTCATAAATTAATTTTTGCCAATAAAATACTTTACTCCAGCTGAAGATATTTCTTTTAAAAATTAAAGTGCAGCACAAATCGAATTTAGTATTGATGAAAAAAAAAAAAAATAATTAAACTCTTTTCCAAGCCATCAGAAAAATAAATTTAACAGGAGTTATTAAAATCGCAGACATCGTTTCCGAAAAGCTTTTTACAGGATCTCACATCCATCGGCAGACAGACCAGAGCTGGAGCCCATGGCCTGCGATCTTTTTAAAACAAAAACTATATCATGACAGATCACCAACAAAACACATTCTGATTTAAAATTAACGAAACTTTTAATTTATAGTAATAAAACAGGGACTACAAAAGTATTGAGAAGAAAAGATTTAAATCTATTAGAGAATTTAAAATATTAGGCAATGTCTTAATAAACTAATCCGAAAGAATACATTTGAAAAGTTTTATTTTGATTTGCTCTACGCTCGGCAATTAGACACAACTCCGAAAGATCGACATCCATTCAATGCTTAAGCCGCAAGAGACATGCTTTGATGACATCATCACAATACGTGTAGATCTGAGAGGAGGAGCATCTCAGCTCAGGCGCGATGAAATGGAGGAGAATTTGCCGATGTGCGGTTGAAACAAAATCACTCACGCAAAAATAAATATGGATTTAAGTTTAAAGAACATCAATGTATAAGGTCAAAAGAAATAAAAAAAGTAACATGATTTAAACACTGTGAGATTTCATCTCACAACTATTATTTTCAGTCTTCAATGATTGATAATTCATTTCTGTAAGCACAACTATGTACAAAAAGAAGGACTATAAATGATTAGATTTTTAATGGGTAAATCTGCTGATCAGGTCCTCAACATAATCTCTGCAAGTCCAATTTTTAGTTTGAACACATTTAATTTAATATTTAAAACTTGCAAACAGCAGTTGCATTACTTTCACATTAATATTACTAAGTAGTTTCAGGAGTTTTAACTCTTCAAATTGTAACTCCAAAATGCAATTACATACACTGATACTCCAGGATTGTTTATTATCTGTGAAAATTTTTAATTATATCAGGGGACAGATTAGGAAGCTAGTGAACACCCAGTTGTCTCATTAATTTGACAATCAATAAATACTTTCTAAAATTTTCTATTTTAAATCTTCTATTTAAAATAATTAAAATATTGATTTTGTGGTAATGACACTAGTAATTAGTTTGAACAATTAAATAGTCTCATAAATCAAAGATTTAAATTTTTAGATCATATCGTTCATCTCACTTGTGATGTGCTTGATCAGCAAATTAACTTTCTCACTTGGTATTTATTTATTGTCTATAATTTGAACGCATGAGATATCTAAGCAAAATTTACAGATAATGAGCACAATGAATTTGACTGCACTTTGACAATCAGAAAAGAGGAGTCTCTTTTTTTAATCACTCATGAAGCCCCGGCCTGGAAGCAGTCAATAAAGCAATTGGATGTACTAGGCCTAATTGGAATGCTCTACAAATATTGTATAAACTACTGGTTTTAAGAGTTAATCCTAGTGTATTTGAAAAAGCTAGTTATAGGGCATAATTAAGCATCTTCAAGGGATTAAATTCAAGTTCGCAGTATTTCAGCATTCTGTAATCGTATATATTAAGCCAGCAATCGATTTTCGCAATTATGGATGATATCATAAAGGACAGAATCAGTTTTCATGAAACTTGCCTCCTATACTAAATCGAGAAAAAGATCTAGCTAGGTCCCAAATTCAAGAAAGTCGTTTGGACAAAGGCTGCTTGCTATAATGCAAAAAATGTTCAAGCAATTCACACAAAACTTGCCTCCTATACTAATTTGAGCATGAGAAAACGAACCAGCTAGGCCTGGAACTCAGGAAAGCTTGTTTTGAAAGACTAAAACAAACTGAGCACTGAAAATGCTGCCATACATTGAAAATGGTTCTAACAATTTTTACAAAATTTGACTCTTATAATAATTCCAGCACTAGAAAATTATTGAGTTAGGTCACTAATTCAGGAAAATTAATTTTATATGGTTAAAAGAAGCTCATTACTCAAAATGATGGTATTAGTCGAAAATAATTCCGATGATTTTTAAGAAATAAGCCTTAGTCGAAAATGAGAAAACCATACAACTAAGTCTCGACTTCAGAAAAAATTGTTTTGATAGGTTTAAACATTTTTTTTTTTTTTTAACATTTAATCTTCCGTAATCAGAATTCTTGCCAATACTATTAGTCATTGATCATCAACAATATAAAGGATGATCTCAAAGGCAGCGCTAACTGTTTACTTTCTAAACTAAATCGAGCATGAGATAATGGACTATCTCTATCCCAAGTATGGTAAAATTCATTTTAACTAGCTGGAACAAATGAAATTTTATTGATTTTACCAAATTTGAATTTTGTGAAGTTAAACATTTTTATAAACCTTCTGCAAATATATGCTAAAATTTCTTGATAAATAACTGTACTTATACTCTTGATATGTTTAAAACAACTACCATATTTTTACAAACATTGCTGTAGTTTGAAGCCATGGCGATACAACCTGGTGCAAAATTAGTAGCAATTTTTAAAGCAAGAGAATTTTTTTGCCAAACTTACCACACCATTGTCAAAATAGCTCATGTTGGCTGGCAACTTTTGATTTAGACAACGACTGTTGAAGAAGAATCATTTTAATTTTTATAAAACATGGAGAATAGCACTCAGGATACGCCTACATAACAGCAGTCATATAAAAAATGTTTATTTTCATAAGTGACAATCCAAATTTCCCACTATATACAAAGTTCTTTTTTTTTTAATTATTAGGAATAAAAGATTATTTTGAAAATAGGTTAATACAATGTTTTTCAAATTATTAATATAATTAATATATGTATCAATCTAATCAGTGTTTTTGATTTGTGGTTCACAGAGAAGAAAGGACTAAACTGAGAATTTGATTAAATTAATGCAAAAATAGTAACTTTTATCTGCCTACGTTTGAATCACTTTAAAAAATATATATACAATAATGTTATACATATTGCCAGTTTTTTGATGTAGTTTTGAGAAGAAAGAATAAAAATATTGTTTTTTTGGCATTATGATTATTATGTAGTTAATAAGGTTACGTAGTTAATAATCTGTTCTAAGAATACTTTCTAAAAAATTCGAAATTTAAAAAAGATGACATGAACGGAGAATGTTCTAAATTACCATTAATTTAGAACAGTTATAGATAGAAGCTTTAAATATTTAACAATACCAGATTTTTTTCCCTCAAACAATCGAAAGACATCAGGCTTAGATGCTGTATATTCCCGCAGTCGCCATCTTGGATTTCTTGGCGTTTTTTTGTTGGTGTTTATCAATAAGGCAACCCCGACGAGTGACGTGTTCTGGCAACCCCATTTTTAGCCTAACATGTGCATAAATCGCTGCTTGGTGACATTTACTACTTGGCAGAAAAGGGGTTTTCATGCCAAGAAAAAATCCAAGATGGCAGCCGTGGGAATATACAGGATCTGTTCCAGACATCATGCAATTTAGATACGACACAATGGGTAGCTACTCACCTGGCATTGAATAAATGTGGGTATGAAACAGGAAATAGGCTGCCTGAAAACACTTGTCAAAGTGTTCAATTTCTAAGTTTTCTCTATCTTGCCAAAAAAATTTTTTCAGCTTCACTAACCTAGAGATTTTATCATGTCACTTTCTCAATTGTAATTAGCAGATTGATTATATAGTAACTTATTCGGGTAAAATTCCATAATTAGGTTCATATTAGCGTATTTTGGCTTGCATGATTTGCTGAAAAAATATGCATAGATTTGTAAATTACTGGAAATGACACTTTGACAACTCAAAGGTATGCAAATGAGATATTCAGGTCTCATGTCATACTTTATGCTGCAGTTATTGCTGATTCCTTTCTTTTAATGCATGATATAGTTGAACTTGTGGAAAATATATTTGAAAAGAAAACAATACAATATAATGTAGTGGCCAGCATGCTCTCCATAGTTAAATCTGATACAGCATATCTGGAACACACTGAAACGACGCATTGCATGCATCTGTTGACTTTTCGAGGACTTTGATATATCACTTTTTGAAGAGAGAATTCCCTAAACTCTTATTGGCAACTTCATTGCATCCATGGAAAACAGATATTCAACATTATTAACTGTTCAATGGGACCACACACCATAAAAAAATTTTTATTTCCTTTAAACATCATATTTTTTGTCATTTTGAGGTACTCAAAGTGATACGGAGTGTCTATGTTCTTGACATGATTAAATGTAAAAATTCTGATATATGATATTTTAATGTTTTATTTTCTGTATTGTTTTTACTGTATTGCGCACTTCCAATTTTATATTCATGTATGGCTGTCTTGCATGGTTTGCTTTTCTATTTTATTAACGGTGTATATGAATTTATATTTACAAGGGAGCCACTTTTGGTGTTGCTCGCATCTAGCAATGAAACCTGCTGCATTTTGTAGCCTTATACATAAAAGTTAGAGAACCGATAAAATTTCTCTGTTAAAATCATATTTTATATACTTTTTTACACTTTTAATTTTTTATTATTACATTTTTATTTGTTTATTTCACGCCAAAAGTGAGTTAAGTCGCCAAATATGGCTCTACAATTTTCCTGCCCACTTTATCTGAAGAGTAAATGTACACTACATATTACTAGAATTATATCAGATTACGATTTTTTTTTTAATTGATAGCATAAGAAACAAATGCAGTAGCCTCCCGCTTAACCAGCCTAAATGGGACTGAAGGTTACCCGGTTAAGAGAAAAGCCGGTTACAGCGGAGAAGTGAAAAAAAAAAGTATCAATTTAATTAATTAAACCCGTACGATGCATTTAGTTTTTCAATTCGTGTAGCTTTAAAAAAGTACATATTTTCTATATTTTGTGAAATGAATACTAGTTATAATTAACTCAATTGAAAGAAAAATTATCGCTGATAACAAATGATGAAGGGTCAATCCATTTCAAGTGGTCCAGCACTGGTTGCTTGACCATTTTTAAAAAATCTGAAATTTTTTGTACAACAACCCTAACATGATGGAAGTTCAAAATGACTTTTATTTTAATTTTATTAATTTTTGTTTGTGCATGGCGGCCATCTTTGTTTCATCGTCTGCAGCAATTTTCTCACAAGAAGGGTTTACGGAATTGTAAATAATTCATTGTTTATTTATCCAATTCAAGTGCGGATTAAAGCAATTTGTACAGAATGCATTGGGCTAAAAATTTGGTAATGGAGTAGTTTCTGAAACTAACTGCTTATTGGTAAAATTTAAGATTTTAAGACTTTTAGATTTTAACAGTTTCTGGTACAATTTCATATTTATTTGCAAACCAAAATATGAAGCAGATCAAAAAAAGTTTACTTGTCAAAAGTTATCAACGAAATGTTACTTAATCTCTTGACCTCTTAATCCTTTTCCAAAACTATATATAGAAAATGAAGACAATAATGATGGGGAAAATTTAGATAATATTCTTAGAACAGCAATCATAACTAACATGAACGGCAGTAAGTTTGTGTGTCTGGACAAAAATTTGGCAGTTACTGCTACATTTGATTCATACAACAAATGGTAGAAGATGGGAGAGAGGAAGAGAAAAGTGATGTGGAAGGGGATATGGAAGAGATTATAGAATCACCTAAAATTTCCAGTATTAACACATATACCAGCGGTAGAATTGATAAAAAAAAGTCACTGGTCCCAAGGACCAGTAAACATTAGAGTTTACTGGTCTGCAGACATCGTCACTGGCCCGCTACATAAAATTCTATGAATTACCTTTAAGTCTTTGAGTGACAACCCTCCCCTCCTCCTCCTAGAACATAAACCAAACTTCCTTTCAGTTACCCAAAATTTTCGGCATAATAAAAATGAAAAATTATAATTTGCTAAAAAATAAATAAACAGTACATAAACAAAAACTATAAAATTATTAATTATGTATTTTATTTCCGATTATTTATTTCAACTGTCTGTCTGTAAGTTTTAATGTGATTTTTTATTTTTTTAAATAAAATAAAATTCTGTGGTTTGTGTTTGGTTGCGATTTTCTCAGGGACGGGAAAATTTACCTGTCAGAGAGGGAAAAAATTACTGGTCCTGCGGACCACTAAATTTTTAAAATTAGTGGTCCGATTAAATTTTTAGTGGTCTTGGACCAGCGAACCACTAAGGATTTCAAACGCTGTATACCAAATTTTTTACGAACCTTCGTGAAAAAAAATATTTTTCATTAAATCATAATGATGATGAGCTGTACAGCAAAACAACTCATACTATTATTTCTTTGAAGAAAGATATTTTCAGAAAAAAAAGCAACTGCAAATCACTGATTTTTTTAATGTATTAAAACAATGGGGATTAATTAAAATGACTATGTATTTCTATTTAAATTTATGTAATTATGATTTTTTTAAAATGAAACCTCTGAATAACACCCACCTCTGAATAGCGGTCACTTTTCACCAGTCCCACTGGTAACAGTTATTCAGAGGTTACACTGTATATAAATAGTAAATATAATTCTATAAAAGCTTCCAAAATCATTGAAAACTGTTTTTTAGTGAAATACAAAATAAGCAAACTATTTTCTTTTGAAATTGAATGGAATAAAGTTTTGAATGTTTAAAATTAAATGTTGCTGTATTAAATGGTCCTTTGGTAAAAGTAATTATAAAGTAAATTAATATTTTTATACAATTTAGAAAAATTACTGTGGCTAATTAGGTCGGACATTACAGTTTCTACTGAAGTCCAAACCACTCCTCACACAAGACAAACAGCTATGACATTTGGTTAGGGTTGCCAGAAAACTCTACTTTTGAAGAAAAAAATGGCAATTGTTTCCCTGCCAAAAATGGGACAATAATG
This sequence comes from Maratus speciosus, assembly GCA_963932465.1. Classification (NCBI taxonomy): domain Eukaryota; kingdom Metazoa; phylum Arthropoda; class Arachnida; order Araneae; family Salticidae; genus Maratus; species Maratus speciosus. The sequence continues at coordinate 325,965,162 of OZ010793.1, forward strand.
TTGCAATTTTTCAAAATCAAATTCGTGAGTTCTTGAAGGAATTTTTTAACTTTTTTCAATATTTTATACTTATTATTACTAATTTTAATTTTTAAATTATTTTCTTTAAAAAACTTTAATGTTAATAGTCCAATAAGTGGTCTCAAAAATTGCATTTTCAGAAAGTTATGCCGCTGTAAAGTCAAGAAATATTATTTTAACAGAAAAATTTTATGGATTCTCAAACTTCGTAACATAGGGCTTTAAAATGCACCAGGTCTCAATGCTAGGTGCGAGCAACACCAAAAGTGGTTCCCTTGTTAGTATATTTTGTAATTTTACCATCCAATTTGCTTATTTTCATCATTTGAGTTTGTGCCAGTATATAATTAAAGATAGCATCTCATTTTCTTTATTTGTCACAAGTTACTATTAAATATATGTTCTCAGCAATACTGCTCAGACTAATCCCTCTGAGGGAAGTCCCAGTTACGTTATCACATAGCATTGTTTCGTATCTATAAATTTAATCTAGAAGTATCAATTAAGGTTTATTAGTGTTTTTATGTAAAAAATGTAAGAAAATCATTACATTTCTCCTGTTTTTACATCCACTTCTGATATTTGACTCATTACTCCCTGTTTATTAAATTGGCCGTAACCCCTCTTCTAGTAATCGTAGGAATAAAATTAAAACATATTTGGAATCATAAAATATTTGTTCTTCTAAATAAAATAAACAAACAAACAAAAAAGAAAAATTAAAATTTTCACCAAAATAGCTACTGTAATTTTGCGCGTAAGCGCCGCGGCGCATACATAAAAAAAAGTTTTAAAAATGCTGGGAGCGGCGCTTACGCTGATGCGGCGTATACGCCGATTTCACATTTTAAAATCTTCTTTTTATCTTACGCCAAGCTTTTGACTATTTTTGGAAAAGATTTATAAACATTCAATATAAGATTTATAAACGTTAAAAGATGAATTTAATCATATTTTGAATATCTTATTTCTTGCTACATAGCGTCGCGCATTTACACAGAAGTAAACAATCATTGACTGTTGTCAAATTCAACCAACTAAACTTATGAATACAGGAAGCATTATGCGATTTGCATCACCAAGACGATAACTTACTTTTGAATTTAAAAAAATTAAGTTTTATAAAATCTTACAAAAACTTTAAAAGACCTATAAAAATGCAAAGTCTGTCTTAAAAAGGTGTTTTTTAAAGTTTAATTGACTTAAAATAAATTTTGGTATGAAGTAAATCGCAGGTGTGATCGCAATAAATTTATTGCCGAATGTCGCAGATAAATAGTGCTACAATCAAACAACAAGTGCTACAATACAAATCAACCGAGCAACTAGCAAATCAAAACAAAAGGAGAATCAGTGGTTTGCATGTTGAAAAAAGGAAGCGGGTGAAAAAAACGTAGCATGGGAATCTAGGACAAAAATTACGAGATAAATTAAAATGTGTCGATATTTAGGAATTGCAAACATTACATGAATCATATTTCTTCTAAGATTTTATCAATATTTTTTGTTAATTTTAATCAGATTTTGCTAATACTTTTTTGCCTTGCCGCTTACGCAGCTATTTCTTTTTTTTAACCAATTTTTTGACAGTGCGGCGCTTATGGTAGGTGCGGCGCTTCTGCCAAATTTTTTTAAAATTTAATGTATTTTCAGAGGTGCGGCGCTTACGGTGGGTGCGGTGTGTACGTGCGAAATTATGGTATTTTAATGTAGGCTTAGCTTAAGTAGCTTTTAATTATCTTCAAATAAACAAACAACAACAACAAAATTTTCCTTCTGAAGAAGTATATTGTTATTGTTTTGAAAATTCTTTAATCTATGTCAATACAGTCAACTCTGTGAACTCTGCACACTTAGGGACTGAGGGTTTTGTGGATTATAGATCATAACTTTGTTTACATTTTATTAGGTGCGCTTGTAATTATATAAATACGTAGCAACTATAGTGGCCGTTCAGTCCGTCTATCCGCATACAACAGAGCAAAAACTATCCAACCAAATGGTCCGAAATTTTAAATATATAATTGTTACAAAATTTTGTCAAGTCATTTCAAATTTTATGAAAATCGGATGTATAGTTTAATTACAGGACAGTCAAAAGTTTTTTGTTACATTACGGCCAATGGATAAAAATTATTTCAAGTGCATTTTAATGATGTTACAGCCTTTCGAACAGAATGAAATTGATATGCATTTATGAAGTGCACTAAAATATACATTCAGCACAATATGTGGTACAAAAAATATTTATAAAACTAGTTATAGTATGAGCGCACCTCATTTGTCACGTTTGACGTGCAACTTCCAACTTGTTTTTTAAAGTCTGACTACAAATTAGGAACAACTGCACAAAAATTACAATTACAATAGAAAAGAAAAACATAATGCAACATTGGTTTAATATATTTAATAACTAAGTTAATTTAAAGAAAAATTAAATTATATACAATACAGTACAGAACCATTTATCCAGAATGGTTGGGGTCAGATGTATTCCGGATAACTGGTTGGGCATTAAAGCAGCATCCATTTGATAAGTTTTGTGGAATATATCTGGTTGTAGCATTATTTCTGATTTTAAATTATTAGATTACTTGGATTAGAAATCAGATGCAAGAAAGATCAGAAGTTAACCAGAGTTTGAAAGGAGCTAATTTATGGGAATCCCTTGGGAACAAAAATTCTTCTGTTTCCTCTGCATAAAAATTAAAACATCTAAAATACAACTAAATATGTTTCCATACTAGATGTTGACATCAAATTATACAATTGTTTCAAGCAATGCATATGTCAAACTGGCAGTGTAGGACACTTTTTTTCTGAAAAGATTTTGAAATAAGTCTATTAGAAATAGCATTACAGATAACTGGTTTTCCGATTAACTGGTTTCCGGATAAATGGTTCCATACTGTACTTATTTTATAGATTAATCATTATTTTAAATACTGACACAACACAATGGTAGTTTCAGTTTTGGTTTGTTGTCAATAATTTTTTCCGGTAGTTTATGAACACTCATTACTTCTTGCTCTGAGATGAAATTAAATATTTAAGGAAATTTAAATATTTATATCAAATTTATATTTAAATATTTATTTATTGGAAAATTGATAACTGAAAAAAAATATATACCAAATTTAACTCTGAGTTTAACTGTTAATGACAATTTGCATTGTTTACATTCAACTTGTAGTGTGGATAATAGACGTTTGTGGATTATATATCGGAGGATTTCACAGAGTTGACTGTATTAGGGAAAATGTTGACACATTTTTGTTGGTGTATCTGCAAGTAATATGTTACATATTGACATGCCAATATTTTTATCTTACTGTGAAAATATTGTTTCAGATACACTCATTCTTGAACAAACTTGTCTTTAATATTATACGGGTGATAAGGATATAATTCTGAAACATATGTGTTTATTTCTTCATTACTTAATGTGCTAACTTAAAAAAGAACATTAAACATATTGTAAATACTTACATAACTATTCGTGTCTTTTTTTTTTTAATGTGCTACAGAATTTTTGCAAAATATTCTATGTTAAAATTTGTTACCACAAACATCAGCCTACTTAAACTAATAGAAAATCTGCCACTGGCTGCATTATAAATTAAAAAATTTGTAAAATATATCACAACGAGTGAGGAAGGAATCTTCTTTTTAATTGCTTTAATGCTTAATTGACTTCCATGTTGAAAAGTCTCACACATATCTTAGACTAGAGTCAGAGAATACAGATGACTGTGCAAATGCCATTCACAGGAAAATTTTTGAATTTTCAGAAAATTTTTACAGAGGTAAATAAAATAACCAATAATATCCTCCCCCCCCCCCCCCCCCATTTCATTCACTGATATGAATTCTGAGTGCATTACTTAGTAACCCTAAAATTGATATTTTCTGTTAAATTACTTTAAACTATTTAACATTTTATTTTAACAGGTAGCATTAAAGATTTTGCCAATTCTCAATCAATCAATAAGCTGATAGATAAAAATTAATTAGTAGATTTGATGAATTTTTAACATAATATTTTAATCTAATATAAATCATCTGGGAATAAGTTTATAAAATAAATTTATTTGTGCATGCTTATGATTCAGTAAATTTATTGGATAAATCAAATAGTTTTCAATTTTACACTATATCAGACTGTAAACTGGGTAAGTATGGAAAGAAGGGAAAATGTACCATGTTCAGTGTTTTTACTTTCTTTTTTTTAATCTTATTTATTACTGATATTCATTATTATTCATACTGCAGTAAGTAAAATTTTTATTGAACAATTTTATGCTTAACTAATATTAAATTACACTATCTATAGTTTAAAAAAAAATGCACAATTTTACAAAACAAACTAACCATAGCTATATATAACATAGAAAAGAATACTTACCTCTTATATCATGAGATAAAAGGAGCAGAGTTAAAGGTGTACCATGTAATAATGGAACCCTAAAACAATAATTAAAAAAAAAATTACAACTTTGTTCATATCAAAAACACATGTTACTCAATAAGCTTATTGTAACGATGTTAACTTTGCAGTCTTCAGTAATTTCATTTTTTTTTTTTTTTTTTTTTGAGATATGCATCAATAAGTATATACGATTTCTAAAATTTTGAAATTATCTTAAAGTAAATTAAAAAAATATATATTAATTAGACTAAAGAAAGAAGATGCTTACTTATAGTTGACTAAATGATCCAAATTAGATTCAAGTTCTTCACCGTCAATCAATGGCAGACATAACCAACCAACAGTTTTATGACAATTTAATGTCATTGTTTCAGTAATAAGTTCAATTATCAAAATCAGCTCTTTTCCAGGTATTGAAGAATAAAAATAAAATCTCTGAAATGAAAGCATCATTTTACAATCAAAATAAACTAGGTAAAGTGTAAATAATTAATACAGAAGAATAGAGTAAATGCAAGATTAATTTGTGAATAAATGAGGAAATCATAAGATTGTTCATATAACTTTTCACATCCAAGGGATAAAAGAATGGAATAAAATGATTACTTAATTGGTACAAAAAGAAATGAAAAGCATAATAATCATGTTTAGATTTAGGGAAAAGCATTCAGAGATTAAGGATCTAAGAATGAGATCTCCACAATTTTTTTAAAATTATTTGTTTAGTAATAAAAAATTTGGATAAGTCTAGAAAATCAACTGTTCCAATGTCAGTCTACATTTATGAGCTCACAGCTGTTGCTTCACCAACCAGCAAGTTAAGAAACTAGTATAAGAAACATAAATTTAATATGGTGTCATTCAAACTAACTCAGATCCTGATTTTCCCTTAGGCACAGTAGCCCCAGCTTAGACCTAAATTTTTATTTCTATCATAAATTTTGTCTTAAGTATAGACACCTGGTATACTCAATAGCTCAACCGTTAGCATATTGCTGTGCCACACTACAGCTCTGAGGTTTGCCTCTGGACTTGGACAAGATACTCAACATTTCATTTTTTCAGAGTCAATAAATGCATACACCAAAGTCTGCTTGATGTTCCCCAACAGGCAGATCACTTGACTTGAACATGTACTACATATATATAGTACTTCAGGAGGGCATATGGTCAAGAAAGCAGAGTTAAGCCCTTGCAGGCCATAATATTTCTTGAATTGTAGCACCATAGAGTTTAGTTTTCAATAGTATGCTGAAGTTTTTTTTTTTGCCAGTTCTGGGTTTTAAAATTTTGCAACATGACTACCACTATTTTCCCAAATAATATTCAAATAAAAAAGAAAGAAAAAGAAGTTTGCATTATAGAATTTACTGAAATTTTAAATATGTACCTGGTTAAACACAATTTTTTTATTTTTTATCTGTACAGGTTTTCCAGTCCAAGGGCTTCCCACAAATTTCTGATATTTATGATCAAATAAAACAGCTTGGCAGTAGCAGGTATCAAAATCTGAATCCTATAAATAATAAAGTACAGCAAATTATAAATCAATAATTTAATGAAAACACTGAATATTATTGAACAAAATTTTATTATTTTAAATGTCCATTATCAGATGTCTAACACAACTTAGCTCATAACTATAAAATTCTAAAATTTTACATCAATAAATATATATACTGAGACACAATTTATCAAGTGTCAGAGTGAAACCAAAATTAGAAGCGGGCAAGATGAGTTTTGCAATAGTTTATTTTGATAGCTGGTAACATTTTACTAAAGAAAAACTATACTTTTGAAAGGCTTTCATTTACCATACCAACAGTTGGCCAGAGGTGTCGTATCTACTACCCCAACATTTCTGAGGGTCTCAGGCAGACTCGCGACTAACTTGTATCTTTGGACAAGAAAATAAACTGACAAGGAAGGTCTCCATACGGGCATATTTAGAAAAATCTGAAAAAATTACAGAGTGTTTTTCTCATGTGGATACATATGTTTATAAATTTTTTTTGGCAGAACCTCGATAGAACGTTCGTAAAAAAATAATGAAAATTTCGTTTATCTGGTGATTTATCATCGGTTGGCGATGAAATGAAATTTCGAAAAATGTTTTTTTATGTCGGATATTCTTTAAGATAAAAATGTTTCATATTGAACTTGTTTAAATAAATTTAATGTTAATAACTTTAGTTTTATCAATTTTAGTTTGATTAAACTATAGTTTTGTCGTGTATATACATAATGAAAGTTGAATATCAAATTTTATAAATTTAAACAAAATTAAAATAAATAAAAATTGTTTAAATATCTCAAAGTTAAGTCCAATTGAGCAATGTCAAGTCGATTAAATTTTGTTGCTATGGAAACGACGAATTCTTTGATATTGAAAATTTGAAAGGAATAACTCTGGTAAATGAATCTTGCCTTTATTTTGGAATACGCTTAAATATATGAAAGTATTTTTTATATATGAAATTGTTTTTAAAGTAATAAGATACATAAGCAACATAATTATGTAATACGAAAAAATGTATTTATAAAACTCTCTCATTGTTTATGTTTAAATTCATTAAATACTTTTTACACGCATTCTAAAAATGAATTAACAAACAATTTTCAGGAGCATTAAAATCGTTTGCTTTTGGCGAGGGAATGTACTGCTCGCCAAATCGCATGACAGTTTCGTCTTTTTGCACCAAATACTCGAAAGTATTTTATTTTTTTACAGCTTCTCTACTGCAATTCTGCCGCTAAATTTGACTGATCCTTTATTACATGCATAAGTAGTTTAATTGGTATTTTTTTCAAAATATTCTGAGTATGCCCTGTAAGGAGACCTTCCTTGTGAGTTTTACTTCAAAGAGAGAGGTCCCAAGTCAAATTCTTGTAATACCTACTTGCAGAGTTTCCTCTTGATTTAAAAAAGGGCAGGGTGCTTCTTTTATTCTTAAGGGCATGCTTTGGATTTTTAAGACCACTTTTTTGATTTTTAAAGTCACTTTTAATATTTAAAACTTAGATATCTCTTTTCAAAACAACATTGAGTCAGATTTTAATATGTAAGTAAATTTGGTACTTTTTGGTTAGCCGGGCGCCAGTGTTATGTATACATGTATATGTCTATATAAATGTATATATACATATGTATACATGTACATATATGTGTATATATATGTATATATGTGTATATATACAATATATGTATACATATATACATATATATGTATGTATATATAACACTGGCGCCCGGCTAACCGAAAAGTACCGTAAATTTTTTAATGCAAAAAAGAAAAAAGGCACTTTTTTTAATGCAGAAGCAAGAAGGGTGTAATTCTTTGGATGGGTGGCAAAAAGGGAGCTATTTTGTAAACCAAAGGGCAGGCGGGTCGCAGACCCTCCTGAAACTGCCAGGGGGAAACTCTGTTTACTTGGATTTACACTACAAATCTCGATTTAGGACTTAATGAACTCCATTACTCGGAGTGATATATATTCATAGCATCTTTGCTTTTGATTGATAATGCATTTTTAATTAGTGGAACAGATGTCGCAGATGCACCAGGGTTGACATGGCTTTTCCTTTGTGCCATTTATCAAGATAAGCATGTGGGTTGTTCTCTACAATACTTGCAAATTTGGCCAGCAGTCTGACTTGAATGATGCATATGTAAATTTTCATAAAAATTAGATAAATGGTAAGAAATCAGTCAATTATTGAAAATTTTAATAGCAACAGAAATTGTTTTAAAAATTTGACTTAACAAAAAAAAATAAAATAAAAATTTGTGGAAAAAATAAAATAAAAAATGTGAGGGAATGACAGTGAGGGAATGATGAAATAAGACATTTTTACTAGTTGTAGGGGAAAAATACAAAATTATGAAGAAATCCAAACTGTTTCCTTTAAGAGAAACACTTAATATATAATGTGTGATAAAATTAAAATTTTTGATATTTACAAAAATTAATATTCTGTGTGAGGGAATGACTGCTAATAAAAACGCTTCCGGATATACTGACTAAAAAAAAATTCTGTAAAATTAACAAAATCTTACACCACCAATTTATGTTGCTGGACTGACAAGTGCTCAAAATAGCTTCTTCTCTGTGAAGGATGCTAGACTGCTACTGCTCATTAGTGGTAGATATTTGAGATAATAGCAATGTGTGAGGGAATGATGGTCTAACATGGGGAAACATATAATTGATTGAGTAGACTATATAATAATAGTAAAAATTAATATTTTTATTATTTTTTGTAATGTATCAAATAAGAACTTTATTTTGCTTAGGGTATTTTTAATTATTTTTATTTCTGGATGGAAAGAAATAGGCAATAAAATATGGTAGTACAGGTGGGGGAAAGGTGTTTGCATGATATATATTATATTTTTAAATACTAAATTTATTTATTTTTAAATTTTACTTTCTGCCCCTAATAAACTATGTTTAGATCCAGGGTTAGAAAAAACCCGGGTTTTTTCGAAAAAACCCAGCCCACTGGGCCCACTAGTCTAAAACCCGGGTTTTTTCGGGTTTTTCTGATAAAACCCGGGTTTTTTCGGGCTTTATTGAGTTTTTTTGGAGAGCACTTTAAGCTTCTAATTTTCATATACATAATACCTGAATTCTCCATTTATCAGTGAAACTTGGGCATAATTTGCATTAATTAAGTATGAATTAACAAAAAGTATATAAAAAGAAAAAAAAATCAAATTAATTTAAAAGGTACATCTGTATCTCATGGGACTAGTTTGCTGAACTAAGCATATATTAAGTGAACCACAAATGGATTTCTTCATATAATTCTTACCTTAAGTTAAACATGTTAAATTTATATAGTTTCTTTCATTCACTTCAAATCAGAAATCAGTTGAAGACTTTTTTTTTTCTCTTTTGAAAGAAATGGGATTCGCAATAATATATTTGAAAATTTTAGCAAAATTTGCTACATATATATTGCAACAGTATTAAATGTTAAATTAGATTGTCATAGAAGTCAGTAACATTTGTAAATCAGCGATGCCGCTGTACATGAAAAAACCTGGGTCCCCGGGACCCAGGATTTCCAAAAATCTGGGTCCCTTTTTTACAAAAGCGGGTCCCCATCAATAATAATTTATATTTTAATGGAATAAATGAAACTTGTTTATTTGGAAAAGATAAATGAAATGCATTAATTATTGTTTTAACAATAATTAAATAATGAATTAAAACCAGTATTATTTGCACTCAAATAAGATATTTTTATAAAAATATTAAGAGAAATTTTCTTTACTTTTTTAAAAGTATAAATGCAAGATACAATTTTAATTGTAAAATAATGTTTATTTGAGAGTAGAAGATACCAAGTTCCACTAACAAGTGTCCCTAATGTTCGCATTTCTTTTAAAAAGGGGCAAGACGGGTTTATTGAAAAAGATATTTTTGCTGAAAAAAAGAATACTTATGTTAAGTAAAGGTGTACTTTTTGTTGAATGAATGGGTGCTTTCATTATACTTCCCATTGAATTATTTGTCAGCATAGATCTGTGTTGGAATCAGAATCAGACATTTTCCTTGGAAGGGAAATTTACATCTAAATCACTAATAAGCATCAAATCTTAAATGTTCTGAAGGCGGGAGACATTTCAATGCAGTAAGAAGGAGGGGGGCCCAGTAGCAGAAAGTTATGGTTGTGTCTGCGACAGTAATTTAGTGGGATGAAAATTGTCTGCGGGAGTAGCATGTTACATTTTCTTATGTACAAACATTATGAGTGTTAAAATAAACAGTGTTCTTACTGATTAATACCAGGGGTGATTCTGAGGGGGAAAAAAAAAAAAAAAAAAAAAAAAAAGAAAAAATTCTGAAATTCACAGCAAAATTTCCGAAAGGTTACAACAGAGGGGGGGGGAGCGAAAATCAACTACCGGCACTAATTATGTGTTTTTCTTGCGCACTTTTGATGAAATTTGGGTTTTTTTCGCGATCTTTTGACGAAATATGCCGTTTATCTCGATCTTTTGACGAAATTTGCCGTTTTTTCGCGATCTTTTGACGAAATCTGCTGTTTTTTTGCGATCTTATGAGGAAATTCCTCTTCTCTTTCGCGATCTTTTGACGAAATTTGCCGTTTTTTCACGATCCTTTGACAAAAATGAGGGGTTTTTTCACGATCCTTTACGAACTTCGTGTTTTTTCCTCGATTCTTTGACGAACTTCGTGTTTTTTCTGCGATTCTGTGACAGAAATTTGCGTTTTTTCGGCACCTCCGGGACAAAATTCACGTTTTTCCCGGGATCTTTTGACGAAATTCGCGTTTTTACAGCGATCCCTTGGCAGAAATTTGCACTTTTTGCGATTTTTTGACGAAATTCCGCAAATTTAATTCCGATCTTTTGACATAAATTTTCCTTTTTTCGCGATCCTTTGACAGTAATCTGCGTTTTTCGTGATCCTTTGACAGAAATTTGCGTTTTTTCACGATTGTTTTACAAAAATTTCCGTTTTTTCGCAATCGTTTTACAAAAAATTGCGTTTTTTCGCGATCGTTTTACAAAAATTTGCGTTTTTTCGCGATCGTTTTACAAAAAATTGCGTTTTTTCGCGATCGTTTTACAAAAATTTGCGTTTTTTCGCGACCGTTTTACAAAAATTTGCATTTTTTTCGCGATTGTCTAATTAAATTCGTCTTTCTTCCTCGATCCTTTGATGAAATTCAAGTTTCTTCTGCGATTTTGTGACAGAAATTTGCGTTTTTCTTGCTCCCCTGGAACGAAATCCACGTTTTTTCGGGATTTTTGGATAAAATTCAAGTTTGTACAGCGATCTTTTGGCAGAAATTTACGCTTTTTGAGATCTTCTGACGAAATTCCTCCTTCTTTCCGCAATCCTTTGACATAAATTTGCGTTTGCTCGCGATCCTTTGACATAATTTTGCGTTTTTTCGCGATCGTTTGACTAAATTTGCGTTTTTCCGACAATCGTTTGTCTAAATTCGCGTTCTTTCCGCGATCCTTTTACGAAATTCGCATTCTTTCCGCGATTCTTTGACGAAATTCGTGTTTTTTCCGTGATCCTGTGACAGAAATTTGCATTTTTTCTACAAACCTGGGACGAGATTCATGTTTTTTTCCTGTCTCTTTTGACGAAATTCGCGTTTTTATAGCGACCCTTTGGCTATAAATTACTGATTTTTTATGCGAACGATTGCCGAAATTGATGTTTTTCGCGATATTTTTTGTCAGAATTTTCGTACCTTTTTTTTTTTTTTTTTTTTTTTTTTTAAGGAAATACTTTTTTTTTTTTTTTCAAGTTGGCAAATTTATCTGCAAGGTCCAAAATAAATCTGCGACGCACGTCGCGCGTCTCGAACTTTCTGCTACCGGGGAGGGGGGGGGGATTTTTCACTGTATCACTTACTGAATACATTATCAAAGTACACTGAAATCATGCTGTATTTTTAAGAATCTCAAAAAAAATTAAATCCCATTTTATGAATTTTCTACCTATAAGTTTAGTTTGCACATCTTTTTTGGTGCTTTGACTAAATTCACGTTTTTTTCCATGTTACTTTGACGAAATTCGCGTTTTTCCGCGATCCTTCTGTTGAAATTCGCTATTTTTTCGCGAGCCTGTCACGAAAATCGTGTTTTTTCCGCGATACTTTGACAAAATTCGGCTTTATTCCGCGAATTTTCGACGAAATTCCCTATTTTTTCGCGATCTTTTGACGAAATACACTATTTTGTTTCAGCCCTTTTACGAAAATAGCGTTTTTTCCGCGATATTTTGATGAAATTTGTGCTTTTTTCGCGATCCTTTGACGAAAATTCGGCTTTTTTACGCTATTTTTTTGACGACATTCGCTATTTTTGGGGGATCCTTTGACGAAATACACTATTTTTCGCGATCCTTTGACGAAAATCGGCTTTTTCCCGCGATATTCTGATGAAATTTGCGCTTTTTTCGTGATCCTTTGACAAAATTCGACTTTTTCGCGATTTTTTGACGAAATTCGCTATTTTTTCGCGATCTTTTAACGAAATACGCTAATTTGTCGGTGCCCTTTTACGAAAATCACGTTTTTTCGCAATATTTTGATGAAATTTGCGCTTATTTCCGCGATATTTTGATGAAATTTGCGATTATTTCCTCGATTTTTTTGACGAAATACTCTTTTTTTCTCGCGATCCTTTGACGAAATACGCTATTTTTTCGAGGCCCTTTTATATGAAAATCGCTGTTTTTGCGCGATATTTTGATGAGATTTGCGCTTTTTCGCGATTCTTTGACGAAAATTCGGCTTTTTTACGCGATTTTTTGACGAAATTACGCGTTTCGTGGGACGCGTAAGAGCTAATTTTTTGCGTCCCGTCTCCGATTTTTCGCGTAATTTACGCGCTATAGCGCGTCCGCGACATCCCTGTAAATTTATATCACAAATGGCGATACACTTATTACTAGCTTTGCTGCTTTATCAACTCCAAAATGATTACGTAACTTGCTCCAAACCAGACCAAATGTGGAAAAGTATTGTTCGATTGAAGCAGAGGTAGCTGGTACTGAATGTAAAGAAAAAACTCACAAAATCCAGGAGGAAACTTATCTGTTTCACTCTTTTTTGCCATAATCTGAACCATTTTTGTGTGGAAAACTCCTATATAACACTTTCATTGAACATTGAAGCAGGATAATAAATGGGATGATTAATCTTAAAAGCTATAACAATGCAAACAATCAGGATGGGGTTCAAGTGCAATCTTTTTGCATGCATTAAGATTTAAAGCATTTGAATACATTTTAGATTACATGCATGAAAATCTTCCTTCTTTTTTCTTTTTTGGTCATTTTATCTCTGCAATTAAAATAATAAAACTTTGTAAAAAATCACCATAAAATTAAAACAAAACACAGGACGCGTTTCGAGCTAAAAACATAACAGCTCGTCATCAGCTAAGCATACACGTGTCCGTAAACGAACTCGTTCGTTTACAGACTCCATTTGTTTTTAGCTCGAAACGCGTCCTGTGTTTTGTTTTAATTTTATGGTGATTTTTTACAAAGTTTTATTATTTTAATTGCTTCATATCGCCAGTTTTCGGTGCTGTTTCGCTGTTCGCCATTTTATCTCTGCTTATAAATTCCTTTAAATCTGGTTCTTTTGAAATATATTTAAATTGGCCTTTATCTTTGCATTCTCAAACCTTAGATTAAATAATGATACAGTTGTGAAAGCACAAGAAAATTTGAAAAAACCCACAATGGGTTTTTTCAATGCCCGTAAAAACCTGGGCGTGTTTTTCGCGCTGGGCCCACTTGGGCAAACCCTGTCTAACAGCCACTGACTATTAACCCAATTTTCCAGTTTTTACCCATACTCATTCCTTAGATTAAATAATGTTACAGTTGTGAAAACATGAGAAAATTTGAAAAAACCCACAATGGGTTTTTTCAAGTATGCATGCCCGAAAAAACCCGCAGATTAAATAATGTTAGTTGTGAAAACATGAGAAAATTTGAAAAAACCCACAATGGGTTTTTTCAAGTGGGCCCGCCCGAAAAAACCCGGGTGGGTTTTTTCAGGCGGGCCCACTTGGGCAAACCCTGTTTAGATCTTCTAATAAAAATAAAAATAAATAAAAATGTAATAAAATTAAGAGCATTTATATGACTGGGAAGCACTTTTTGCACTATTGCAGAGAATAACCCATGTAATAGAATATGTATTTCACCTTGTGTGCTGGTTAGTTTTATTTTATTATGAAACAATTTATTAAAAACACAAATAATTTTACTATTAAAATCCACACAAATTTATTATAAAATATGCACATTTATGGCAATAAAAAGAACACACAATTATTAGTATACATACACACAAATTATTTCATTATAAAACACACAGAATGTCAAAAGTACAATTTTATCAGGGTCTGGTGCAGGGTTGCCGGCTTTTAGCCAGGCCAAAAAAAGCCGGCCGGCTTTTTTTGGTTTTAACCACTTTAAAAAAGCCAGTTTTTATTTTTTAAAGTTGATTTGCAGTTAATTCATTTTAAATTTAGATCAATTCATTTTTAATACACTTATAAACATTTTCTATTTTAAAAAATTATAGATTTCTATTAAATTTTGTCAAATAAATAAGTCTTTATAACTTCTAGAAGGCAACTGTGAAGGCATTATGTCTGAAAAAAAAAAATTATAAACATTGAAAAGAATATAAGTTAAGCTCCAAACTAGGGATTGACCAAAGCAGCAATTCTGCCGAATACCGAAGCTTCGGTCAAAGTGTACACCGAATATTCGGTATTCGGCGGCCGAATACTTAAAAATTTTAATACACATTTTTGCATATATCAGCTATTTTAATAAACTTGAATTAAAATTAAATTCTTAATAATTTAATTCAATTACATTTTTATTGTTAAATCTAATTACACAAAAAAATTTAATGACTTCTTTCCCCTCACAAATTCATTAACCCATCACTTATTTATTATTATTTTATCACTAGTTAATACCCAAAATAACCCATGAAAATATTAAACTATACAGGCTACTATTAAAAATAAGGCTTGTCAGAAAAACAAAAGTTCATTCAAATAAAAAGAAACAATGCTGCCATTAAGCTGATTTACTGATTGTCTAAGTCTAATTATAAACACATTGAATAGGGATGTTCTCAAATACAAAAGGTATCACATCAACTCATACATTTAACTATTTTCTGTCAAATTATTGATGCATATTTATATTGTGATTAATATTTTAACATTGTGGTGATGAAGATAACAAATTTGAGCAATTTTAATTTAATGGTTATAAAAGCTGTATGATAGGCTTATTTGATGCGTGTATTTTCTTTAATAACATTAGATGTACAGAGATAAACTCTGATATACTTATTTGAAGAGTATATTTAAAAAAATGCACATTAAATAAATTTAAATGATAAGGAAAAGATGCCCATCTTCCTTACTTTCTTTTATCTCTATCGTAGACAGTTGTTTTGATCTCACCCCTATGTAAACTATTTTAGGAAGGAAAAAGTTTTTTTTTTTAAAATTAAAAATGGTCTTTGACTTGTTTTTTGTAGTGCAGCTGAACTCTGAACTCATACATATAATACTAAAACTCATCGTTTAGCCTATTCTACTTCTAAGTAAAAGAGAATTCTTCTACTTCTAAGAAAATAACTATCCCCAATTATTCGGCCGAATACTTAAAAGTATTCGGCCGGAGCCGAATATTCGGTTTACATGCCGAATCACCGAATACCGAATCGACTATTCGGTATTCGGTCAACCCCTACTCCAAACTGGTGTTTTGAAATTCTATATTACATAGCTCCACATATACTACACATTTTAAAGATTGTATTTAATTAATGACAAAATGTAGCATGCCAAAATGGAAACATTCTTATGTGTCCATATGGAGAGATTAAGTTATAAATGTCACAAGAGAAATTAGAAAGGATATAATATTTGAGGAGTGTGTGTGGTACATAAGAACATAAGTGTATAAAAAATAGAGCATTTAAACAAGGAAAAAAAAAAAAAGAAAAATTCTCTAAATAAAATTTTGAACAGCTTGTTGCTAAGCATATTCATGCATATGCTATTCATAATGTTTTTAATAGTGAGAAATGGTTTTTTTTTTAATATGACTATGTATAATTTTAAATGTTTACAAGAAACAAAATAAGACATATATTAATAGCTCTTAAAATTAATTAAGTAATAAAACTAACTAAGTAACCATTTTCCCCTTTAATTTTATAAAGCAATAAAAATGAAAAAATTGGCAGTTGGTATGACCCTTTTAAAATGTAGCTACATATTTGCAATTGTGACTACAAATTGCTAGCAAAACCATCTAAGCTTTAGTCCCGTATTAATGTTCTCATTATTGAGAAATTGGATTACTTATTAAACTCTAATCAATTAAATGTCATTAAAACTAATTAAAAACACTTTAAAAAGTGTAGTTTATAATTATAATGCTTCATTGTATAAAAGCCAATTATGGCCAAAAAAGCCGGTTAAAACCAATAAAAGCCACCGGCCTGGCTTTTTTTAATTTTAGCCGGCTTTTTTGCAACCCTGGTCTGGTGGGGTAAAATGGGTAGGGATTGATATTTTAGCATATAACAAATGTTACATTTAAGAGAGAGTTTTTATCTTTTAAATATATTTTCAGACATTAGTTGGCAAAATGGGTAGGGATTGATATTTTAGCATATAACAAATGTTACATTTAAGAGAGAGTTTTTATCTTTTAAATATATTTTCAGACATTAGTTGGCAACATTTCTATCCCTTCAAAAAGTTTCTGTATTGTATATAGCAACAGGATATACCCTTGTTTTCATCTGTAGAATGTGTGTGTTTCAATTGTGATAGTGAAAAACCCTTAAAAATCTATATTTTTGAAAATTATTCAACAAATATTTTTTATAGTTTTAATTAGTAAAGTTTATGACAAATTGGAAAGTAATATTTAAAATACTTTTTTTGTAATTAAATTTTTTGTGTGGTGGGGTAAAATGGGTATAAGTTAGGCTTAACTAATCGATCCAATTAAAATGTAATTAACAGGGATGAGATTTCTGCTTTTCGGCAGAATTCTGTGTTTTGGGTTCAATTGTGCTTTTTGCTTTTCAGAAACACTGTATATAACATTTACAGTTTATTTACAGGGTCACTCAAAAATATTCAGCAACATTATATGTGGAAATTCTATTAAATATGTTTTGCTTTTTCGAACTCAATCGAATTTATCTATGTCATTAAAGTACACTACAACATGTTTTCTATTGAAAATGGTAGGATTTATAGGATTTACAAGGCCACACAAAAGAATGTGGATTCAATACAATCTATAAGTGATAATATGATTTCCTTTCCTTACAAAGATTTAAAAAGTGCCATTCTGACAGCAATTACTCCTTCTCAGTCATATGGCACAAAAAATGCATTAGAAAATGTAATATGTAAAAGAAAATGAGTGCAGAGTAAAGGTGATGAAATTTTGACACATGATGAAGTAGCACAACATCTCTTACAAGAAGAAATCGATCGTTTAGAAAAGAAGGAAAATTTAAAGCCCCAACCAAACAAAATAAGAAAAAAATGATCCCCATCATTCACAATTACACATCCTACTTGTACAACTTCTAATAAAATGAAAATATTGGAAATTTTACCAGGCAAATGGGTTAAAGTGAAATATGCAAAAAAAAAAAAAAAAAAAAAAGTTTTGTTGAATTCAATGGACAAATTATTGGCATGGAGGCGGGAGGAGAGGAATTCAATGTGAAGTTCATAACAATGTCAAGCATTGGTGATTTTTTTTATATTTCCTGAACAAGACGACACAGATGGGGTTACCAAATCTCAGATTGGGAAAATTTTAAAAGGATCCACATTTCAACAACTGTGGTCACTACAGATTTCAAATTAAAAATAATTATACAATTTTTTAAAGTTAACATTTCAATTAATTTTGTATAATTTTCTTCATATAATTAAAATAAAAACTTACAATGAGGTTTCCAGTAAATTTATTACTTATTCAGTCAATACCTATTTTACCCCACATGGTACCCATTTTACCCCACTTCAGAGATAAAAAGTGTATGCGAAACAAAAACATATTGCTACTATTTAAAATTTAAAAAATAAATTAACAACTAGGGTAGATGTGCCAGTAATGGACACCCTTAAGGAATTTCTTTAAAAATTATTTTTTTATTAATAGTTAAAATTATTATATTCCAGTTTTTTCAATATTATATTAATCTATCGACAATATTTAACCATTCTTATAGCCTCATTTCCCAATATGAATAGAAATTTAATTTTAAATAACAGAAATATATCAAAACACCCAAAAGCCCAGTAATGGACACCCTCTGGCCCAGTAGTGGACACCCTCTGTTCCAGTAATGGACACCCCCTAAAAAGTAATAAATATAATTGTTTTTATGACTATTTAGAACCAGAATTTAATGAATACATACTAATGAAACAAAATAGTTATTTTCAAATAAATTTAACATTTAGGATACCAGTAATTAATAAAGTATTTGTGATAATCATTTATTGTTTGTATCAAATATTGAAATTATCAGAAGATCGATAGTTTTAATTATTTTAGATGGATAGATTAAAATACTAAATATCAGGCAATTACAGCTATCAAATTATTGTAACAGTGGTGGATTTAATGGGTAATTAAAAAAAAGTTTTGGAATATTAATGTTTAGTTTTGTGCCATTATTTTTAAATGTTTAGTTTTGTGTCCCTATTTTTAACAATCTTCCAGACTCTACTTGATATATCATTTATAATAATTAATATTACAAATATGAAAGAAATGATATTGTGAGTTGAATATTTTAAATACTAAATAAAAATTTATTTAGTATTTAAATTAATTTCAAAATAAAACTGTAGTACTGATGTTTGAGGCCAATGATCTGCAGATTTACTATAGTTTCATGAATATTACCTGTAACTTTCATTAATAGTATTACATTTTTTTTTTTTTAAATAAGGAAACATTTAAGACAGAAAATAGATTTTTAATAGCTTCTGTAACTTAATTGTTTTTATTTAAACGGAGAGGGATTAAGCCCTATGAACCCCTCTTTGACTGTGCTCTTAAACAATATTTTTTGCTTCCTGCCTGGTTTGATTGCCGGATTATAAAATATGCAAGGCATATGTACTACATAAAAAAATAATAATAATAAATAAAATAAAATATTGAAATTTCATAAAATCTCATAAAATAACTTAAAAGCAGCTATTTATAAAAGTTTTGGTGTTATTACATTTTGGTAAGTATAATTTAAAAATTAAATTTGATTATTTAGGTTTGCAGTTAAGCCAAAGTATTTTATGCACTATAAACATTACTAAAATTGCATTTTTAGCAATGTCTACATGGGGTGTCCATTACTGGAAAATGACTAATTAACCATCCCAGTAATGGACACCCCTCTTAAAATCTTAAAAATAAATGAAATTTTGTAAATGGCCATTGGTATATAAAATTCAAAGTTTTCGATTGCTACTCAAACAAAAACATTCAAATTTTGCAAGAAAATAAATAATATATAAATTGATTAAATGAAGCCAACTCTTAGCCTCTTCATTAAGATTTTCACAGAAAAACGGCAAAACTTTGAAACATTATTTTCTGCTTCCTGATTGGTTTGATTAAAAGTGTCAACAATAACCCAGTTTTATAAAACATACAAGGGGGAATTATAAAAAAAATAATTAAAGCTAAATATTTATTAGTTATTTTTTTATGAACCAAAAACATCAAGGGGTGTCCATTACTGGCACATCTACCCTACATAAATGCTTTGCCAAGACATCAGTTGCATAAATAAAAAATAAAATAAAATAAAATAAAATAAATCGTATTAAATATTTTTATTTCAATGAAAACAAGCATTGAATGAAAAAATAGTGCTTTTCATGCCCATTTTACCCCACCTGACCCTATAAAACACACAGAATGTCAAAAGTACAATTTTATTATTAAACACACAGAACGTCAAAAGTACAATTTTATTATAAAACACACAGAATGTCAAAAGTACAACTGGTTTGGAACACGTGTACTTAAATAATTCATCAATTTTCATAAAAAAAAGTCTTGATTTAATTCATATAAAAAAAAGTTGATACAAATAAAACATTTTCGACAGAATAGTAAATACAGAAAATTAACCGAAAAAATACCTGATTAAAACCATCAATATACTCCAAGCTTACACTATATGTTTGAAAACTTTTTTTGACATCTGATTTCCTTTCCTTGGACAGAGGAAGATATTGTATCCTAACTACTTTTTGTGAAACTGATTTTGGTTCCATTATGAAAATATCAGATTGCACTTCGCTAATTGTAAGTTACGTAAATATACGAGCTAACGTATATGATTCATTTAAAATATAATAGGCTCCAGTTAGATTCTGTACGTAACAATGGCATGTAGATTTTTCTGTTTTGTATCCAGTTTCGCCATTTCCAACAAAAAAGAAATATTCCGTATTAAAAATGAACCAGTATCCATTTTTAGCTTTTTTTTCGGAACCAAATAGCTTCAATTAAGATTATTATTAATTTTTGAGTGACTTTTAATCTATAGTGTATAAAACATAATTAACTTATCGGTCAAACAACGAGGAAAAACCAAACAATAACAAACTACTCCTTCACCGTTGCTTAGTAACGGAAAATAGGGCTACTGCCATGTGCCACAACAGAAGTATTTTTTAATGCATAAAAAAAAAAAAAATACATGTCAGGTTAATTGATGTTTCTTAATAATTGATTTTTATGGAATATAAACAGGTGAAAATGATAGTTTTTTTTAAATAACCGAAATTTTTGGTTTAGCATTGGTGGCAGCTGGAATGCAACCTAGAGATGCAGTGATCACTTTCTCCAACAACCAGTCAACCATGTAAAATGTAAACAAACACGAATTTGATCTTTTGGACTTTGGATTCCATTTTTGGGGTTTTGAAAAGCATTGATCGCTTGTAACTCCTTGTTTTGCTGTATCATTTTTTGAACCTGTTTCTTGGATCATTTGAGACAACAGCCTGCCGCTATAGGTCTTAGAGAACGCCCCCCTCAAAGCTCCATTTATGGGGTCTAATTTTTACTGAATCTTTGTTTTGCTGGGGAATATTAAAATTGAATAATCGACAAATCAGCTTTCTATTTATGTAGCTAATGGTAAAATGAGTTTTTTTCGCATCCTCGATTGAATAATTTATCATTTTTATTTTCGTTATCTATACAAAATGTGTTCAAATGATGTTAAACTGTCTAAAATGTTATCCTGGTTATTAAGACATGGAGTAATAAAAGAAGGTCTCAGTTTTGATGATGGCGGCTTTATCGATGTTGAGAAAATCTTGAAACTGAAACAGTTTAAAAATTACACTTTATGTGATATTCAAAGAGTAGTTGAAACTAACGACAAAAAGCGATTTACATTGCGTTATAAAAATTCTGATAGTACTATTTTACAAATACGAGCCAATCAAGGTCATTCTCTTAAAATAGATGAAAATGGTCTTTTATCTCTTCTGACTGAAGGAAACATCCCATCCTGCATTTACCACGGAACTTATTTACGCAACCTGAATTCAATAAAAACGAAAGGTTTGAATCGAATGCAAAGAAACCACATTCATTTTACAGCAAAATTTCCTGGAGAATCGGGAGTTATTAGCGGAATTAGAAAAAACTGTGAAATATGTATTGTTGTGGATGCGGTTCAAGCTTTTACAGATGGATTTAAGTTTTATGAATCTGATAATGGAGTTATCCTATGTCCTGGTGATGAACATGGTTGGTTACCATCAACTTACATTAAAGAAATATGGCAACTGAATCCGTTGAAGAAATTATGTTAATATTGTTTGACTGTTATTGAATAATATTGGTTTGATTATCTTTGAGTTAATATTAATTTGATTATTATTAAAAGTTAATATTGGCTTGTTTGTATTTAAAATAGATGCTTTTCACTCAATTCTTTCAAAATACAAAAACAAAAAATAATAAGAAATAATGCCATAAACCAAAACATTTTATTTTAACTTCAAAGCATTGTCTAATTTACACATGTGAAAATTAAAAGCTGCTATTAGCGAGATGTGTCTCCAGCTAACATAAAAGTACTGCAGATTTTTTAAGAAGAATGCAAGTTCTTAAAATTTTGTAGAAGTCTTGGTAGAAGAAATTAGCCTAATTTGTCATAAATTGCAGAAAAATATAAATTCTACAAAAGAAAAACCAAGAATCTGATTGTTCAAATTATTCCAATACAGTAATAATTTGTTAATATTTTATGTTCATGATTTGTTTGTTTAAAATAACTTTATGATTAATACTTTATGATTAATTATCAAACATTACTCAAAATGAATAATTTCAATGCTCTATTAATACTTTTCCCGAACATCGATTTATTTATTTCCATTCTAAATCACTGCTTTTTCACATAGCTATTATGGACACAGGCAAGTCTCTGGATTTTGAAATTTAATTAATTAAAATTTCTTCTCAAATGATTCTAAAGAAAAAAAAATTATTATTCATAAGAGATTTAAAATAATAAGTTAATCTTCTGCAATTAGGCAACTGATTAAAAAAACATAATTATGCTTGGAAATTATTTTAAAAACCATAAAGCGTCAGAAAATTGAGATAGTTTTCCAACAAATTGCATTTGAAAGTACATTTTCTTTTTCCTACTCAACAATGTAAAAATGGAAGTTCTGAGATGTTTAAAAGTTAATGCATTTCAATAAAAACTAAATCAATTGCTCAGTTCATTGCCACTGTCAATAAAATACCAATGTTACTGATGGATATGTTTTTGCTTATTAATATAGGTTCGATACTAAGAGAAAGGGGCAAGGGCAGATCTAGAGAGTCTTCAAGGTGGGTGATCATAGTAGAAGTTTGGAGGTTCCAATGTGACCCACAGTTCGGGTCAGACATAATTTTCTTTCATTGCAAGTTGGGTTAACTTTTTTGCTGTGGGTTGGGTTTGAGTTGCATTGATTTCTACTTTTTGAAGCAGGTCAAGTTGACTTCTACTTTTTTCTATGAGTTGGGTTTGAGCCCGGTTTGCTTAATTATTTTAGATTCAACTCAGTTAGGGATTGGGTTTCCCTCTTATGAGTTTTGTTCAGATAAACCAGATTTTTCAAAAGAAAGTGCAAAATATTTTTTCAGATAAAAACTGGTACTACTTCATTATACCGTCGACCAATTTTGCCAAATTATATAAAATTAACATAATTTTTATTTTTCATAATGAAAAAAGTAAATAAATTAGTAAAACATTAATAAAAACACAAATAAAACGTCGAATTAAAAGTCACTTAATAACTTAACAATAATGTCGAATGTTTAATGTCAAGTGAATGTGACATTTACGATCATCTACTATTGGCATTTAATCTTATAGTTTGGTGATAGTTTTTTTGGTCGACGGGATAATCAAGTAGTACCTAAAAACTATACACGGTAAAAGATCCATAACAGAAACTCTCAAAAAGCAAAAAAATTTAATTGGGGAAGACTTTTTTTTTAATCTTTTATATAATAAAACCTGTGAGTAGCAGACACTTTGAAATTGTGGCATTTGCCAGCTATTCAGATGTCAGACCTGTACAGTAAAACCGCCATACAGACACCCCAGAAGAGCAAACACCTCTATTTAGTGAGCACATTTCAAACCCCAACACAAATGTTTGCATATTTTCTCCTCTTAATGGGAGACAAATTCAGTGACCCCGAGGTGTCAGTTATTATTTGAGGGTTTACAATATTTGAATAATAACACAAGCCTGCAAAATTTGGGTTGTGTCATATTGCTTAGCTTTTGGTAATTGATTCTTACATATTTTGTAGCGCTGACTCCGAAAATGGCCTTCATTTTGTACCATCACGTCAGGATTTTTTTTCAAAATTTACGATTTGCGAAAAATTCTGATGGGATGTTAAAAATGAAAGTTATTTTCAGATTTAGTGCTAAAAAGCACATAAAAATAGAGTGATCTTATAATGTTTTTTTTTTTCTCCCCCGTTAAATCTGGAGAATAACCAATTTGCAAGCACAAACTTTTCTTGAAGTTTCAATTAAAGAGTTGTCCCATTTCAGAGAGATTCATAGTCTTCTTCATGGAAAGTTCTTAAAGTTTTGCATTGGAATAAATATTGTAACCTAATGAAGGGAACAAATATTTTTTCCAACTGGATTAAATCATATTCAAGGTTGGAGTAGCACAGTTGAAGTTAAATCTTCAACTTCAACTGTGCTACTCCAACCTTGAATATATTGTAACCTAGTTTTCTTTCTAAAAATCTAAACCATGTATATATTTCTTTTAACTCCACACATTGACTATCAGTCCATATTTCAAGCCATTCTTTTTGTAGTTCTTGCACAGATCCTTGATCTATAAGTGATTTGCATGTAAAATCATCTTCATTTTCTTTTTTCGTGGATGTCTTTATTTTCATAAAATTCTTCCATTTCTAATTTCCTTTTTTAGTGAATTTTTCAGTTTTCAACCAACGATCCATATTACTAAGCTAATCGTAAATCAATTTTCACATATAGTTAAATGAATGAAAAGACTAACTCCTTCAACTTTAATTTTACACTGTTTGGCTAAATGATTTCTTGAAAAAAAAAAAAAGAAACTCCTCAAAACAGGAGCCAACTTTTATTTTCTCTTTCCTTTTTTGTTAAGTCAGTGAAAAAGCACAAGTATAATTAGATGAATAATGTGAATTTTCCAGTTTGATTTTCTCTTTCTGTTGATATTAAATCTGTAACTCTAATTTTTTTTTCCTTATTTTCTTTTTCTCTTCTCAAAAATCATGTTTCCGAGTGAAATTATGATGCCACCAGTTTAAATTTTTGACTGTTTAATTCATCTTCTGATTGCACTTAATTGTTTATGTAAGTCACTAAGAAAATCATAAAAAATTCTTAAACATTCATTAAAATTTAAAATATATTATGAATGTGATTAAAATTCTAATTTTTAGGGTTCCGTACTTAAAAAGTAAAAACAGAACCATTATAAGATCACTCGTGTGTCTGTCTGTCTGTCACAGCCCTTTTACTCGTAAACTGTGCAACGTGGAAAGTTAAAATTCGGGGAAGTAATAAAGACTATTGACCCACATATTTACAGATTAATAAATATTCATAAATATATTTAGGAAAAATGTAGAGTGGCTAATTAAGTTACTTGAAAAAAAAAACTTTTTTTTGTATATCGTAAGAAAGCTTTCGTAACGCTGAAATCAAAAATATATTTCATTTAATTTTAGGTGTTATATTTTCAAAGTTATGGTGGAAAATGTAGCGCAAAAATATGTTCCTCCCCATCTAACTCCGAATCTATTGAAACTAAAATTATGAAAAAATTAGAGGTAGTAGACATTAATTTAAACCTTGCAGGAAAATTATAGCGATTACCCTAGGTCACATAGTTTTTGAGAAAATCGCATTTTTCCGTTATGCTCGAATTTCGATTTACGGGCTTCAGCAAAAGCGTTGAGCAGAGCTGGAGGCACCTATCGTAGCAGAAGTATAGACCCCTTGCATTGACGTCACGTTGCTATTAGCAACGACTGATGCTATGGCAGCTGGAGCACACACGTGGAGCACAGAACTGCATTTTTGCCGTTAAAAGCACGTGTTATCTTTCTGTTTAATTTAGATCTTCCTTATTTTTATTATTATAGTGCAAATAAGTCTAATAAATCAAATGGAGAGCACCATTTTGTCTTATATTTGGGCGCCATACGAAGCGATTTCAAACATGTGACGTCATGTGCAACCCGTCTATAAAAGCATTGTTGATCATGAATTTCAGAAAAAATCGTCGGTAATTAGCCGAAATATTAATCCTTAAAGACACGGGCGGTTTGGACATACATAATGACAGGGACGGCGTACTCTATGCTCCATCGGCTTTTAAAGCCTAGATAACAAATTTTAAGGATATATTTATGCAATGCAATGCCCAGTAGCAGTATAAAAGCAATAAACGTCAAATTGTTAAAAACAGACTAATTTAATGAGAATTAATCACATAAATATTATGGGATTCGCGACTAGTTTCCATTGAGTGGCTCTCTCAATACACCTACTATCCCAGATAGCATGTAAGGTTTCCGAAAAGGGTCGTTTTTGCTTTACTTTCTAACTATCCTGCAAAGGTTTTCGTGATAACCGTGTAGCCAACCCATGTTCGGAAATCATTATGATCCGTACGATTTTTGCGCATGCGCAACTTATTTCTTTTCACAGCCAGCGTAGCGTCTCCCAATGGCGTCTGTTTTGAAAGCTTTCCTTGTGTCAAGTTTATTCTACGTTTCTAACATTTACAGAAAATGCGGTAAGTTTGCCATTACTTTTACTTATTAGTATATATCATTATTATTTAAATCGTTCTTACTGTAGTCTTTTTTTCTTCTGTACTGTCTTATATTTAAGATTTCTGTGTAAGTTACCCATGGGGAAAAGATATTTGATTCAACGCTATTTTGTTTAATTATGTTATACAGCATGCTACATTTTTAAATTAAACTAACTTCTATAAACATGATTTACTTAAAACATGTTATAACGTATCGTTTCACGTTTCGTAACCATCGCAAATTTTCAAATGTATTTTGATAACATAACTGCAGTTCCGTTATATATACTTTTAACACATAGGATTGACGTAATGGTAATGTAAATGAATCATAAAACACGAAATCGAGAAAGTGTAAGGAGTTTTTTGTAGGAATAAGTGTTTAGGAACATATTTTATTATAATAAAACATTTTTAATTATGATCAAGGCTATACTAATGTTTTTATAATTAAAAACACTTAAGTCTTAAACACAATTTTGTTTTTATGTTTAATTATTTTAAGCTTGTAAAAATAAATTTTATCTTTTTTTCTTAAAGTCTTCAAAAAATAAGGAATGTATACTTAAAGTTTTAAAATCACCACCACCCCCTTGCTGTGGACTGATTTACAAATCAAAACAGACTTTGACCTTCAACAAATTACATTCATTTGAAAATATATATGCTGCGCGTAGCGTATAAAACATGTAGATCATTTCATTAAAATGTATTTATCAAAATATAGGTATATTGTTTGTTATCCCTTTTAGCGTCTATATATATTTACAGATGATTTTCTGTTGTAATTTTAAAATAACATTCAAACAGAAATCTTTTTTTTTTTTTCAATTATATTAGAATTGTTAAAAGTCTATTTAAAAAAGCTTTATATTCAAAAGGTGTCTCTTTAATATATTCCTAAAAAATTGCATTTTAAGTAAAAAAAAAAAAAAATGCATTCAACCTTCGCTCTTATTTTAAGGAGAAAAAATGTTTTATCATATGTTAAATAATATTCAAATTTAAACAATAATAATTGGGCCAGATGTCATATTCGCCCCATATTGGTGCGATTTTTTTTCTGACGCCAATGTCATATACGCAATGGGTACTTAACTGGTGCCAAAGTGCCATTATTTTGCTTGATGTGGTAACCTGGATTATGTTGTTTATGCTGTTGATGTTTTCTCCAAATTGGCAACCGAAAAAAAATCGCACCAATATGGGGCGAATATGACATCTGTGCCAATAATTGTATAATTATAATGTCCTTCATTAAATTTATTTGAGAATATCTTATCCTTATTGCACAAACTCCCTTTTCGCTATTCCTATATGTATAGTAGCTGCTATATGTAAAATTTAAAAACTGTCTTCAAACACAAGTAATTATTTAAAAGTTTTTCTGCAAAAAACCCCCACTAAATCATGTGCATGTATACATCTCAAAAAATAAATTTGTTACGTGTAGTGAAGAATAAAAAAATTATTTATTAAAAATAAACATACATTTACAGTAGAAATTAATTTTCGTATGTCATTTTGCCAGCTGATTGAGAATCGGCAAAGCTTTTAATATTAAGAGGCTGTACATATATAACGTTACCAACTTTATAGTAATTTTGTAATCTTTCCGGCCTTTACAATATCTTACATTATCATTCCTGGATTATGTCCCACCCTTCCATCACTAATCATATTGATATCAGTGTCTCAAAGTTCTTTTTATTTTTTCTTCCTTTCATTTTCTTTTTACATATTTTCAGTTATATGCAAATATATTGTTATACATCTGTTATTTATAAAATTTTCTAATAAAGAAGAAAGAGTATGTAAAATATCACTATATTAAATATAAAATAAGTTTATATCAATAAAATTTTTTAAAAGTATTTAAAAATAACTCTTTGTTACATAATGTATTCAACAGATATATTGTTTCTTGCCGCTCTTATCAACAAAACAGATAGACAACATTCTTCCTCTTTATTTTACTAATTAGCACAAGTATCACTTCAAACGTACTATCTGGTTTCTCCAACAGCGGATTATATGCAAATATATACATTAAAAAAAAAAAAAAAAATAGGAAAGCTAAACGTTGAGGTATTCCACATTTCAGAATGAAATAATTGTATATAATCATTTAATGATTTTAATAATAACTTAGTATTTTCATAAAAATAGATAACTGAATATTTTGATGTAAAGAAACAGTTACAAATAGAAAAATGAATATTTTGGTTGCATCAAAAATGGTAACAATATCGAAAATGAATCTTCTCCCTCTCCCTAGAGATATCTTAAGATATCAAGTGCCAAACTCCACCTCCCTGAAGTGATACCGTTATATTAAGCACAGCCTATAAAATCATGAGCCTTAAATGCTTATCAGTTAGCTTGTTAATTTTAAAATTGCCCATCAGTACTTTTAGTTATTAATAGTAAATTGGAAAAAATGAAATCAAAATAAGAATTATTTAAAAATTAAATGTTTTGTAAATTCATACAATATAAAACTTGGTTTATTATTATTATTGTTTAATTAATAAATATGAAATTACCTTACCCTTCTTGTCCCTTCCCCCCATAATTTTATCTGTACTGGCAGTGTGAAAATTGACAGGGCATGAAATTCATACTACTACTTCTTTTGGTACTACTTGATTATCCCGACAACGAATTTCACCAAATAAAGTTAGTACATACTTTTAATAAGTGTACTTTTAGTAGTTGACCCAATAGCAGAAAATCCTCCAAGTGTCTGCAACAGATACTTCAGAGGCAGAAAATAATCTGCAGGTAAAACAGGTTTCACAGGTTGCAAGTTTTACAATCGAAGTGTTAATCAAACGATCACTTTTTTAAAAAATGTTATTATGCATTTTATTAATTTTACTAATAATAATCTTAAGTTTTTGTATTAAATAAAAAAGAGCCAAACATAATATAAAGCAAAATAAGAGTTCAATAGAAAAATAACCTACAAATGAAAAAAGAAAATCTGCGACTCCCATCTCTAACTTTCTGCTACCGGTGTAGTTGATAATAAATATAAATTGGTACAAAAATACATTACAAAATGTATTGTAATGTTAAGCCCTTCATGACAACATATGTGTGATATGAAGTGTGTACACAGTCCTTGTAACTATTACTATATCGGAATGGTAATTTTTACGGTTCTTTTCGGTTAGCCGGGCGCCAGTGTTATATATACATACATATATATGTATATATACTTGTATACATAACACTGGCGCCCAGCTAACTAAAAAGTACCATTTTTACCTTATTTAATATAAATTTATTAAATAAGGAAAAAGTCACTATTTGAAAATAGTGGTACAAGGGAGGCTTGTCATGAAGGGTTTAAAAGTTTTTTCTTCATTGTTATTATTTTATGTTTTATTTTTTAGTTTCAAGAACTAATGACATCATCTGGTAAAGATGCTGAAGTCATGGTTGCTAGCATGTTGAGAAAATTACAGATGATGTTGGAACAAAGTCCTAACAGGGTACAAAATCTAAAATTGCCCAGCAAGAAGTGGAACAGACAGTAGTTTCTAAATTAACAGGTTGGTTATTATATATTTTAACAAAATTTGTTTTTGTGAGTTCATGCTCAATGGTACGAATAATGTTTTATTTTTCCTATGAA
Organism: Maratus speciosus; assembly: GCA_963932465.1. Lineage (NCBI taxonomy): Eukaryota > Metazoa > Arthropoda > Arachnida > Araneae > Salticidae > Maratus > Maratus speciosus. Next base: position 325,995,235 of record OZ010793.1, read on the forward strand.
AGTTTGTACTTTTCTGTAACTGTACGCCAGTTTTAAATATATACATATATTTACACACACACATATATATATATAGTGAAACCTCCCTGTGCGACCACCACCTTGACCAATCATTTTTTTCATGGAATGAAATTTATTCCCATAGGCTCAATACTAATTTTACCTCCATTCAGAGACCATCCCATTTGAACTCCCTCCATGAGCAACCCATTTTTTTGAAAACTTTTTACTTTAAGATACTTTAAGTAAAACTTTTTTACTTTATGATTTTGATTTGAATCAATAGGTTACCTTTATGAGTAAAATTTCATTGAATAATTCAAGGAAAATGTATCTTACCTTTATTATGCATATTTAAATATACATTATTGATCATTTACTTGACCTTTACTTTCAATATTTTAATCATTTTCAAAATTATCTTACTTTTCATCATTGTAGTTTATTACTTTACTTAATTATTTTAATATTTTACCATATTGCAAGCATTATGTATAATTTTGAATGCATTATTACATTTAAATTACTGTTTAAAAAATGTAAACAAAGTAATGATCAGAAATGTGCAAAATTCTAAATTCCGCACAACCACTGGTCCCAAGCTGTGCGGATTTGAGGGAGTCTAGTCTACTGTATATAATTCTCGATAATGACTGAACTCATTGTTTTTTCGTGAAGAAAGTATAAATTTATTTCTGAAAAAAATCAAGATATTGCTGATAATTGGTAATCACAATCTTTTTATCAAATATATTTATGTATTAATCAAGCTTTTATTATTATTAAGACTGGCTAAACCTGAAATAAAACTTCCTTACTTTACGACTTTGATGTGAATTAATATGATACCTTTGTGAGGAAAGTTCCATTGAATAATTCCTGGAAAATGTATCTCATCTTTATTATGCATATTTAATTATAAATTAATTATTATTTACTTGACCTTGAGGGGAGAGTGGGGAGGAATGTGATGCTTTTTACAAAAATAAGAAAATTAACTTTATTTGACACATAAACAAAATTTTGATATATCGAATACAAAATGAAACACTCTCTAATGTCCTTGAACAATATAGAAACATAATTTGCAGAAACAATTTTATAAAGAAATTATAAATTTCAAAATGTGTCCCATACCTTCCCACTAACAGGGAGGTATGGGACAGCTATAAAACATCAATGTATGATAAGGGGCAAATAGTCTATTGTTGGCTATATATACAGTCTAACAAAGTTGTAGGTTGATGTCTGTGCTACAATATCAAATTTCAGCACCTTCATCACTGGAAGGAAAATTCAGGATTGTCAATCAGAGATAGCATTAAAAAATCATCAGTTCAATTTATTTATGTTTTGAAGTAAATGAATATATTTATAATGTTATAATTAATATATTACCTTCTAAAAATATTTGCATATTAGCAATTTACATTCATCTTATTAAAAAGAAAGAATTAAACATGTCCCATTCCTCCTTCTACCTTCTTTTATGTTAAACTTCTTGTATAAACAAAAGTTCTACTTTTAGGCATAGTTTAAATTATGAATAATATACAGTATGATGTTCAATAAATAGAAAAACTATTACATCTACGCGTAAACAAGCCTATACTACTATATTTTACTAATATACAGAAAGCATAAAAAGTATATGAAGCAAATTTACTTCTGATTCTTGAAATAAAGCTTTGCTTAAGTCTTTAAAGTAAATCGGCATGTCAAAGGATGATGAAAAATTAGTTTAATTAACAAGGTATGCAACTGATATAAAAGGTTTGATAATTCTCACTTTTATTTTTCAGTTTTAGAAATTATTTAATTAATTTTTTTTAATATTTTAACCCTTTGCACTCAAAGGTTTTTTTCATTTGTATTACCAGCAACTCAAAGTGATTTTAGTTATATCTTATTATTTTTTTAATTCTTTATGAATACGAATACAAATGTTATGATATATAAAAAAAAAACTAAAAATTATAAAATTATTACATTTTGTAATCGTAAAGTGTGATACCTCTTGAAGCAATTGCCAATATGTAATCTTGGCTTTTCTAGACAGGTATCCAAGGTTCGTAAATATCATGATATTTTCGAAAACATCAAAAATATCCGATATTTTGATATATATCTGATATTTTAGATGAATATTTTCAAGCATAATATAAATTAGAAACTAAAACATATTGCAATTAACATACACAACTTAAACAATAGCATTCTAAAATGCATTTCTCTTTTTTTTCTTTCTTTCTTTTTTTTTTTTTTTTTTTTTTACTTAGAACAAAATTGAAAATGTACTATTTGAAAATTGATACAATTTGCATATATTTTGCATATGTATATAAACTATAGGATTTGTATCAAGTATCGAGAAAGTTTTATATTTTATAAAATAAAATTTTAAATACAAATTAGTTTTTTTTTTAATTGAAGAATTTTAACATAAATGTAAGCTTGTCTTATTGTTTATTCCCTAACCTGTAGTACAGTTTAGACTCAATTAAACCACAATCAGAAAATTCTTTTCTAATAATGCTGCATATAAGATTATGTAAATTACAGTTTCTCTTTCAATGGTTGTTCTGAATTAATTGTCTCTCATAATCATTAGTTTTACATTTAAAAATAAAAGTTTCAAACATAAAGCTTAGAAAAGATAGTTGTAAAAAAATTTTCTTGTATTCTTTGCCTAGAAAAGTCACTGCCAGAGACAAAAGTTTTTTATCTACAGAATGGCACAGTCAATAACAGTTGAAAATTTCATTTACATTTGTTTTGACTGAAGAAAACATCAAAATTATTTTACACATTGATATTTTAAAAATAAATATCAAATATACAAAATATCAAACATCTTGATAGTTTGAAAATAAATATCAAGAATTTGAAAATATCGAAAATATCAAAAATCTTAATATTTTAAAAATAAATATCGGATATATATCAAGATATATATCATGATATATATCCATTGATATATATCAACGAACCCTGCAGGTATCACAAAATTATTTTTATTGTCTCCATAGTGGAGCCCTCAAGTTTGAAGACAAATTTTAAATGGCTCCGCACCGGAGTCCTCGAGTGCAAAGGGCTAACTTTTTTTCAATATATAATGTATTTAAAACAATCAAAAATGGTATCAAAATTCAATTTGTGCGATTGCAGCATTGTATTTCTACAGTCAAAGATTTTGCACCTTAGCCGACTAAAATTTCGATTATACGCCTTTCTCAGTTATGCATCGTTTTAGAAAGGTTTCCTGAAAGACGTATAATTGGTACTTTACTGTTTTTTTTTTTTTGGGGGGGGGGGCTAAAATTGTCATATTGCCAGAGCAAAAGTTCTTTATCTACAGAACGACAAAGTCGAAAAATCCATTTACTCTTGCTCGACTGAAAATATACACAATATTTTGAAAATAAATATCAAACGTCATGATATTTTGAAAATAAATATCGGATATGTATCCATTTATATATATCACTGAACCATGCTGTTTGTAGCTATAGTGTTTACTCTTTAGTGTATACCCTCTGCTGATAGAATATAATCTTTTTTTTTTTTTTTTTTTTTTTTTTTTTTTCACCTATTTCACTAATTATTACTCTTTCTCACTCTCTTCTTTTTTTTTTCCCATCATCTGAAGATATAAGAAAATGCTCCTTTATGAAACCTTTAAACACATAAAGGCTAAGATTTATTATGGTTATTTGTGCTTTTCATTATGTAGGGATTTTTTTGTGTGTGTGTGTCACAAAATCAAAACGTTCATTTTATGAGTAACAATCCCAGATGAAGATTCTGTCTGTGTCACTCTCTATTGTGTACAGTATAACCTCGAAAATCCGGCATTGTCAGGACCATGACGATGCCGAATTTCTGACTTCAAAAATACTTTTAATAGTCTTAATGGTGCCGTTATTCGTAATTTAATTCATACCCAAGTAATAGAGAGAGTCTTTGAGAAAATTAGAAAATTAAATATTTAAAAAAATATTAAAATTAAAAGTTTCTATTCATATTTTCTATGTTACAAAAAAAAAAAAAAAAAAAATCTAATATATATCATTTCTTCTCGTGTAATTTCCTAAACATCGATGTCAATTTTATTTGCTTCAATTCTTTGAACAGCTTTTTAACAAGTTTTAATTTTACACAAATGTAGAATATTGATTTTGAAAATACAGTCTTATTTATCTAAAGCAGATGTTAGTTTTCCAGTCAAATTTAAGCATTTTCCCACTGATACCTTTTCTTCTGTACTCGGAAGGGATTCAATTTAGCATAGCATCTGCGATCTCACTGTCAGCCAATCCATCGCTTTCAATCTCGAAATTTTTAATTGTTTAACGATTTATTATTTTTCTTTCCCCTATAAGGTGGAAGTGTAAAAAAAAAAAAAGCGGCGAGATGACTTTGATGCTGGATTTTTGAGGTCACACTGTACTTTATTTACTTTTACTATACGTATGTAATTTGTGTGTTTATAATTTTATTTATTTTTTTCTAGAGAGAAAAGAATGAATCAAGAAGAAAAATTTAATGAAGTTCCTGTTAATTATATCAATTCTTTATATGTAAATAAATTACTATATTAATTCTTTATATGTAAATAAATAGAATTTTATAAACTGAATGATGTTTCATTTGTTTTCGAGACTATTTCCTTGATACTGAGAAATATTTTTCATTGCTTCAGTCTTAAGTTATTAAAAATAATTACAATCAGAAAAAGAACAATTTAAGTGAGTTAAATTATACTTTAAAGAACTAAAAAAATAATGTTAGTTTAGTATTTGCTCTGTTGCACATAGGATAATATTTCTCTGGTAAAAGAAAAACATTGGAGAAGGGAGGAAGGCAGATGATTTTTAAAATTTGTCTTATTGTAATATGTAATTTATATTGTTAAACAAGCAAGAAATTACTATTTTTATGTAAAAATGCTGGAAAGATCATTGAATTTGTAAAAAAAATCCTTTTGCATTTTGCATCATTAAACAATTTTCAGAGAAAAGACTAAATATATTCCCGTGGTCATCAATCAGAATCCTATGGAGGATTTATTTTATAAATCTGACAATATTCTCTAAATAATAATTGAAAATTCTAAGAAATAAGTTTAATAAATGAAAGAATTAAAAAATTTAATGAAGTAGTAATATAAAAAATATACAATCTTCTACAGTCATTAAATGTACACTATATTAGATTTCCACATATTTGATGTGCTATTTATTGTAGGTAAACACAGATTTCATTATATATGTATACAATAAAAAATTATCTGATCCTGAATAGTGAACTGGATTCAAAAGGTAAGTAACTGAAAGTATAATTAAATTTACCATGTATAAGCATAGGCATAGAGTTGTATGTTCTCAAGTCCCTGTAACATTTTAAATACTTTTTCTTACCCTCTAATATAAAAAAGCTTTCAGTTTTTTTATTTTATTGAATTTCTCCTTTTTCTTTTGTTAAAGGATAAATGACAAAAAAAAAAAAAATCCCTTTGCTTTTTTTAATTTAAGTTAACAATAATTTTCAAGACTCTATGCCTATGTGTATAAGAATGATTTTTTAATACTAAATACGTGAAATTTTTCAAGTTGCTAACTAAGCGTAAATAAACAGAGTGAAAAATGTCGAACCCGGATCCCTGAAATAGTGCTCCAATGCACTGTTGATTTGCGCCGAGTTAGCAATATAAAAAATTTCACGTATTTAATCTTCAATAATTTCACTGCTGATAATTAATTAAAATTTTACTTGGAATGGTTTTTATTCAAATGAAAGTGTTTTTCCTTAAGAATATTTTTTTTTAATGGGATTACACATCCCTCATACGTAGACACTTGCATGCTAATGTTAATTCTATGGGAGAATTTTTCTAAATATCTTGTTTGCATTTCAATATTGTAAATTTTATTATTTGTTACTTGTGGTCAATCTGTACAAACACCTTTTTTTTTTTTAAGTTTTCAGTTTTGTTTGCAATGTGTTTTTTTTTTCACTAGAGTATTTTTGCTTTCGAAAAACGTTCTGAATATATCCTAATAAGCAAAAAAAACCTTGTAAAACAAAGTCGAAAAATGGCCTTTGTATCAAAACTGCAGGTATGCAATGCAAAAAAAAAAAAAAAAACCCGCAAGCGAGATATTAAAAAAAAAATCTCCCAGAGGATTAACATTAGCAATCAGGTGTTTCTGTGTGAGTGAAGTAGCCTCTTTTAATGTTTTTTTTTATTATTAAAATAGGATCTAATAATGTAGCGAATTGATAAAAATTAAACATATATTTTATACATACATAGTAAAAGACAGGGATGTAAGAAATTCTTTCAAGGTAAAAAATGAACATATTAATTAAAATAAGCAATTTGATAAACATGTGGACTAATAAAAACCAGTATTTTTCAATGTATAGATAATATTTGACTAAAATTTAATTTTCCACAAGAACAAACAAACAACAACAAAAAAATATGCTCAGCTCATAAAAATTCTAAGTTGAGTTATTTATCTCATTTTTCTATCAAATAAGATTTTATGATTTATAAAAACCTCATTTTCATTTTTTTATGCATGCTTGTAATAAAAGCCTTTCAGCAATCTTTGATTGCAACTCCTGTAACTTACCCTTTCGTTTCTTCCTTTTCACATGCTTATCATGAAACACTTACAAACTCCCTCAGATAGCGTCAACTAGGAACCTTTTTCAATCCTTTACAAAGCATTTACAAACTTTTCATGCAAAGCCTTTAAAAAGCATTCAAACATTTACGTAGCATGGTTGAAAAAAGGCTTTAAAAAGCAAAAAATGCTATCTGGGATATATCTTTAAAGGTTAACTAAAAACCTATATGAAATAACAAATATACAGAATAGCTATATTTGCTATTATTTAGGTTCCATATATCTTTGAACTTTCATGGTATATCCATTTATACTTTTCTAGTATACAGGGTGCAAAGGAAAGTCCCTTTAACCTGAAAATACTTGTGAACGGAGAGAGCTACAGCTATGCAAGTGAGGTAACGGTATAGTAAAGCGACTAAGCCCGATTTAATGAAAACGACAGCAGCGCCCTCTAGTGGTGAAATTTGGAAGATAGCCACTGCAAATCGAAAACGAAAAGAGATAGAGCAAAATTTCCAGTTAGAAAGTTTTATAGCATCAATTAATTAATAGAATACGGCATTTGGTTTACATGGATAAGATAAATCTTCGCCTGTTTTCCCAAAAGTGTCCGAAATCGATGCACACCATTTTGTGTAAAAGTTTGAATGAATAGTTAGAAGTATGAAGAAATACGCACAATTTATGCTATAAATACGTACTTATCTCAATACATTTTGATAACATCACACACAAAAAAAAAAAGACAAACTGTCTCACAGCGATAAAAAGTTAATATTCAGTATGTTCGAAAAGTTCGCCATTTCTTCACGATACACGTTTATATTCGTGAGAGTAATTCTGCATGTACATTTCTCAGCATGGAACGTCTATTGCAAGCCTCTTCAATACGACGACATAGATTTAATCCTTTCAAGGGCGGTGGCTAGACAGTCTAGCCACCTAATTTTAATTCCAAAACTGACAAATGGCACGAATAATATTTTAATAAAATTTTGCTTTTGTAATGAAAGTGCAAATTAGCTGGTTTTAGTTTTCATAGAAATTTGTTTGAGTATTCTGGTGCCAGTCAATTATTTCATCAGTTTACGAACAGGATTCTTCTGGTCCTGAAAGGGTTATTCTAAAATTTTAAATGTATTGGAAATTGAATCTTTACAGACATTACAGCACAGTACAACGTCACAATCTGTAATTGTGCACTGCTACATTTCCGGAATGTGAATAGGCAAAGTAGAATCGTCGCTCATTGATTTCGGACATTTTTAGGTATGCAGGCGACGATTTATCTTATCCGTGTGAACCAAATGTCGTTTCGTACTAATTAATTGATGCTTTAAACTTTCTAATTGAAAATTTTGCTCTACCTCTTTTCGTTTTCGATTTGCAATGGCTATCTTCCAAATTTCGCCACTAGGGGTACTGCTGTCGTTTGCATTAGGTCGGGCGTAGTCGCTTTACTGTACCGTTACCTCACTTGTATAGCTATAGCTCCGTTCGCAAGTATTTTCAGGTTAAAGGGACTTTCCTTTGCACCCTGTATACTATACAGCTAGAGATGGGCAAAACCGTTTCTTTTAAGGAATCGTTCACCGAAAGGAACGAGTTCTTTGGAGTCGTTCCTTTCGGTATCGTTCCGAAAAAAAGGAACGATTTTGAAAAATAAAGGATTCCAAGGGGGAAAAAACACTTCCGAGATAAAGAGAACCACATGCAATCCATAATATTTTTTACTAATTTATTTTCTTATGTACCCATCCATTTTCTTACGCATCCAGTCGCCTTAATTTTGTAATGTTTTGGACAGATGATTTTGTTTTTAAAGGTTCATTTCATTGATCAGTGTGTATACAGCTATATCCAACCCTACGTTGTATAGTTTTTACAAAGTCTTAGTATTCTTTTAGCAACGGTATTTTTTAAATAATACACTTACTAATTCATATATTATTGTACGGAACCCTCTGTGCGCGAGTAATACTCACACTTGACCGTTTATTTATTTTTTTTTTTTTAAGCCACTTTTAATATTTAAAATTCAGGGGGCTCTTTTCAAGACAACAATGAAGAAGTTTTTACTATGCAAACAAATTTTTTGAAACAAAAAAAGAGTAATGGCTAATTTTTTTATAAGAGGGGCAAGAAGGATGCTAATTCTTTGGTTGAGGGGCAACATGTAAAACTTTAGTTTTAGAACAGGCCGAAACTGTAGTAGAGTAGCATCATTAGACAATAATAATAAACTAGAATATTTTGGGCGATTCTAAAATGTAAGGGGGAAAAGTAGAAGAAGCTATCAATACATTTTGTGTTTTTGTAGAATCTATCAAAAATTTTAGTCTTGAAATATGCGTGTCAATTTCTGTTTTAAGGTTACCCAAGGAGGGAGGTGATGGGGTTACAGCCCCCCCCCCCCCCCCCGAAATTTTCGAAAATGATATGAAAAAAGTACTGAATTTTTTTCTTTCTTTTTTGGAAAATTTTCAATTTTTTTTCTATCATACAGCGTATTAACCATTCTCATTAGTCCCATATTAGACCACATTGACACCAAAGAAGAGAAAGGGCGCTGATGAAGTTACAGCCCCCGCCCTCCCTCCCGAAATATTCGAAAATTAAATGAAAAAGTATTTTTCTTTACTTTCTGTAATTTTTTCTTCTGTCATACAGCGAAATAGTCATACTCGTTAACCCTATATTAGTCCACATTGACATCACAGCATACTCAAAGATGGGGAGAGGGCTGATGGAATTACAGCACCCTCATTTCGATATACAGTCCTCCCCACTTAATCGGTTCACGGATAATCGAATACCCCGCTTATTCAAATAGAATCTTCCGGAACCGAATTTATTTCTATTGGTTCCATGTTATTTCCCCCCGCTTAAACCAAATACCTTTTACGAGCGTCCCCGCTTAATCGAATAACAACTGTGTGACCGATGTTTGAAAATAGGCGAGAAAGCATGTTTCAGCTGTAATTTCCTCCTACTTTTTGTCTTTTTCGGTTCCTTTACTCTAAAAACAAATTTTCAGTTCTTCCTGCAATGATTTCGGCCGGCAGGTGTATAATGGACAGGTCAAATGATTTTCCCGCTTTGAGCTCCCCACCATCACTTCTTGCTTTTAACCAGGCTTTAATGGCAATGCGCCGTCACTTCGAGACTCGAGATGGTAGTTGTAATATTTTGCACTCATTCGAAAAATAACTCAACTCGATATTTACTCTTTTAAAATTCCACTTGAACAAACCACTTTAAACGACTTTTTAAGGCAGTGTAAGCAGGGGCGTGCCGAAGGCTGTTTTAGTGGGGGGGTGTGAACTGAATTTGCCGACTGCAAGATCGGGGGTGAGAAAGGCTTTGTGATAACCCCCCCCCCCATTCAGCGACGGAGTCAACTGTTCTACAATACTGTGAATTTATAAAAATCACTAAAAGTCTTAAGTGTTCACCTGCATTCTCCTTAACCACAGTCGAAATTAAATGCTGTTATTCAGTATGTGTAAATTTTTTTAAATTATTTTACTATATAGGTATAGTTGAGAATTCTGTTATTAAATAGGATTCTGCTTACGATTTAAAAGGAAATGTGTACGGATGTACCGTACATTAACCAGTTCTCAAAAGTAACAATTTAAGAATGTTGAAGCACTTCGGAATTTATGTTTCTATAAATAAAACCGCATGCTGTTGTGTAATGTAAGTGTATAAATTTTAAAATACATAAAAAAGACAATTCTTGCTTGCTAAAAATAAGATATTTATTAGTATAAGAGACTAAAAATTATTCATCTACATTTTTAAATTATCACCCACCTATCCTTCAGAATAGCCCATTTTCCAGTTACACTGTCTAAATTCAACATGTCAGTTATGTCTGTTTCACAGGTTAATAGCATTAGTTCGTCCAGTCGCTCTTCCGACATGGTGGTACGGAAGTAATTTTTTACTAACTTTAACCTGCTGAAACTTCTTTCATTACTTGCCACAGTTACTGGAATAATTAAAGCCAACTTTTAGGCCAAAGAAAGGTTAGGATACAAATTAGCCTTCTTCACAAGTTTTTGCGCTGCTGCGCCGATTGTATCCGATTCAGAACTAGCTATTTCTGAGGACATGATATCAATTTCACATTCTATCTACATCTTTGAGATCATCAGGGAATAATTGACATAGTTTAGAAACGTTCTCGGTAGAGCTATACTTGATCCTAGATGGAAGGAAACAGGCCAGTGGTTTAATTTTCTCAAATACCAACTTATGAATGTCTCCAAATGCAGTTGTAAGCCGATCTACAAACCTTCAAAATTTCTGCTTTAAAATAATTCTCTCGTGTAAATAGAAACGCAGTTTCAGGATTTTTGTCGATCTTCGATGGAGGTCTCCGTCGCCTGTGCCGCAAATTGAACTCATAATCTTGATTATTCCATGTGTCTCGCAGATGTTGTCAGGTTCCTTAATGATGTTCATTATTGCCGCCGCATCACCATTCCGAAGTTTCTGAATGCTTTCGTAAGTTTTCTGCATTATGTCGGTTCCCTCTAAAATGTTCAGGTCTTCACATTGCAATTGCTCTGTTGCTAACTTGGTCTTAAACACAATTGTTTTCATTGCAAGTAAAGAAACAATGAAATCGTATGACATCATTTTGCTTCTTAATCCTGCCGCCTTAGCTCGAGCATCCTTGTCAACGTTCATGTCTTCAGAAATAATTTGCAGAGTATGGATGAGGGCATCATAGGACGATAAAAAAGCTGTGACTGAATCCGCTCGCATAGTCCATCTTGTCTTCGACAAAGATTTCAAGGTAAGACTCTTCTGAAAAACTTCCATTTTCTCTCTCAGTAAGCCGAATCGCTTTGTACTCAGTGAAAAGAAGTTATAGAGATCCTGAATACTGTCATAGAACAATTTCATTATATTGCTTTGTTCGCATGCATGTTAAACACATAAATTCACTTTATGCGCGAGGCAGGGTATGTATAAAATAGATCTACCAGCTATTTCTGAAAGTTTTGATTGAAAGCCTAAAATGCGGCCGGACATAGATGACGTGGTGTTTGTTCTAAGACTGTGCACGAGCTTGAGAAAGCGATATTCCAACTGACTGTAGAATTTCAGAACTAAGCTTAGCCATTCCTTCGCCTGTTTTATACAGATAATCTTTTAGTTTTAACAACCTTTCTTCTGGCTGAAACTTTGGGGTCACGTATTGGATTACAATTGAGAGCTGGTTAAGATGAGAGAGATCGGGTGTGCTATCAGCCATAACGCTAAAAAATCCACAATTTTTGACATTTACAACTATGTTTTCACGGACACATGATCCAAGAAACACAATAAAGTCGTTTTGCGACTTATTACTAAAATAGTTGGCATGGTATGGGCGAAGATGATTATCATCAATCCAGTTTTTAAAGTTGGAATCCACCTGTCTATTAATCTAATGATCTGAATGTAGTTATCGCTGTCACTTTCTCGTCCCTGAAATGCAAGTGCTTGACGACTTAGCTATCTGGTGCAGTCTAGAAGTATATTAATAGTAGGAGAGCTGTTGAACATTTTTGAGTAGGTATTTGAGGCACCCTGAAAATTTGTGCAACACTTCTTTTGTAATGCCTGAATACAAAATCGAATGTCTGGCTGAAGGATAGTGGCCCAAAAACTATGCCAGACACGTGTCAAGTGCCATTTTTTGACTACCCAAAAAAGGTATTTGAGGCACGCTGAGATTGAGACAGAATAATATTTAAACTTAGAAAAAATATTTTGAAAATGACAGACACTTTAGTCGGTCCAAAAACTGTGCCAGACACGTGTCAAGTACCATTTTATGACTACCCAAAAAAGGTATTTGAGGCACACTGAGATTGAGGCAGAATAATATTTATGCTTAGAAAAAAATATTTTGAAAATGACAGACACTTTAGTCGGCACAAAAACTGTGCCAGACATGTGTCAAGTGCCATTTTTGGCAAAATGGCACTTGACACGTGTCTGGCACAGATTTTGGGTCACGATCCTTCAGACAGACATTCGATTTTGTATTCAGCCATTACAAAAGAAGTGTTGCACAAATTTTCAAGGTGCCTCAAATACCTTCCCTAAAATGATTAACAGCTCTTGGACTATAATAATCTCTCTGTTTCTTAGACGAATTTGCTCCGCATTAGCTGCTGCCTCTCTACGTTGACTAGATAGAAAGTTGTCAACGTGCTTACTTTTTTGGGCCAAATTATCTAATTTATACACTGCAGCTCTATGAGCATTGCTCGTAAAATGAGCCATTAACTTGCCTTTACGGTTTTTTCCTCGGCCTTTCATCTCATGCCATACACGAATACCAACACTGATCCAAGCTTCTGCATTTTCAGTCCCCGGGCCATCAGAGCAAAGTGAACAAGCAAAACAAAATGCGGCATCCAGTTGGTTGCTGTATTCTAAATATGGATATTCTTTATCCCAGCAGGAGCTAAACTTACTCTGCTTCTTAGGATCTATGTCATGATTCACAGGGTACGATGATCTCTGGGGTTGATAAGGTCCACGAGACAGGATGAAAAGTTTCTGGTTTTCGGTTAAATTCTTTCCAATACGATCGGCTGGATCACAACTTAGAAAAGTCGAGGTATCTTCCTTTTCAGAAACATTGACATTTTCCATAGAATTGCTAGTTAGGATTTTATCTACATATTGTACATTGAATCCGTTTTCCTTTCTGGAGGTCGATGTTTTCATTCGGATGAAATTTTCTTATATGGCGATATAAATTATTTTTTTTCTGTGAAATGTGTGTGTACGCGATCACAGTGTGTGCATAAAATTTTCACTGAATTATCCGCCATCATGCGACAAAAACAAACTTTTGAAAATCGCTCTTCTTCTGTATCCGTGACCTCATCTTTTAAATGCAGCAACCTCAAATAACTAGCTCCAATCCAGAGCCAAGAGGTCACCAAATTCTAAGAGTCAGTCCATAGCAGAAGGGAGCAATTAAAGATGCTACATGGGAAAACTTACAATAGAGATTGCAACAACACCCCCCCCCCCCCTCCCTTTCACGAAAGTCTCAAATTCTCAAAAACGCAATTCTTTCTCTCTATCTATCACCTGCCCTCTCTGACAACACCTCCCTCCGTCACAGAATCATACACAATCTTCCGTGAAAAGTTCTTTCTTTTCCCTTTAAAGACGGACAACAGAGAATTGAAATGATACCGACGACGGGAGAGGGGACTTTTTGCAGGGTGTGTTCTTAACCCCTTAACCTATAATGACGGGCATAGCCCGCGTGCGATGATCGAGCCAAATGTAAATTCTTCTTACCACTAAAATTTCACAGTAAATATAGTTTAATTTAATTGTCGAAATTCCATGATTAAACAAGGCGAAAATCTCTATTAAATTTTAGTGGTAGCTATGGATTTGCCAAATCGTAGGTTAAATCGTAGGTTAAGGGGTTAACTTTCCAACTATTCTAAATTTTACCAACTCTTCCAAATAAGTGGGGGGGTGTTACACCCCCAACACCCCCCCGCTAGGCACGCCCCTGAGTGTAAGTAACGTAAATTAGAAGTAGTAAAATTTTGACCAAATTCAAACGAGCTGCATTAAGTGTGACGCAAACCATATAAATGTATGTACTGACATTAAATTAATACGTATTTACTTTATATTAGCATTTGTATTTATTTTAGTTTATGTTATTCTGTTAACGATTTATTATGCTGTTAATTAAATATACCGTAGATAGTTATTTTACCTTTTTATTACGCATTAAATATTTCAGTTATGACTCCCCGTTTAATCAAATAGCCGCTTAATCGAATAATTTTTCTAGAACCGTCAATATTTGTTTAAACGGGGACGACTGTAGTCGAAAATGAAATGAAAAAATAGTGGTGATTTTTTGTTTTCTGTTTGAGATAAATTTGCATCCCCCCTCCCTATTCAGCAGACTAGCCGCTCCCTTCGCTTTAGTTCCATATTAGTACTCAGTGACACCACATTAAACCAAAAAAGGTGGAAGGGGGCTAATTGGGTTTCAGCCCCCTTCCAAAATAGTCGAAAATTAAATGAAAAAAGCACTTATTTTTTCTCTTTTTGTTTGAGATAGATTAGTATTTTTCCCTCTATCATCCAAGAGACTAGCCACTCTCTTCTCTTTAATTCCATATTAGTGCACAGTGACACCACATTATAACCGAAGTGGTGAAAGGGGCTAATGAGGTTACAGCCCCTCCCAGAACAGTCAAAAATGAAATGAAAAAAATTCTGATTTTTTTTCTTTAAGTTTGAGGTAAATTTGTAATTTTGTTTTCTGCAATCCTTACTTTTTAGATAAATCTGTAATTTTTTTCTTCCGTCATACAGCAAAATAGCCATTCTTGTTAGCCCCATGTTAGTCCACATTGACATCACAGAAGGGGAAAGACGGGGAGGGGGCTCTCCAAAATAGTCGAAAATGAAATAAAAATATAGTGCTTTTTCTGTTTGAGATAAATTTGTATTTCTCCCCCTATCGTTCAACAGTCTAGCCGCTCTCTTCTCTTTAGTGCCATATTAGTGCACAGTGACACCACATTATACCCAAAGAAGTGGAAGGGGGTAATAGGGCTACAGACCCCTTCCAAAATAGTCGAAAATGAAATGAAAAAATAGTGTTTTTTTCTGTTTGAGATAAATTTGTATTTCTCCCCCAATCATGCAACAGACTACCCGCTCTCTCCTCTTTAGTTCCATATGATACAGTGCAGAGTGACACCACATTATACCCAAAAAAGTAGAAGGGGGTAATGGGGTTACAGCTCCTCCCAAAATAGTCGAAAATAAAATGAAAAAAAATGCTGATTTTTTTCTTTTTTGTTTGAGATAAATTTGAAACTTTGTTTTCTGCAATATAACGAACTAGCACTTCTGGTTAGTCCCATATCAGCGCACAATTACACCACAGCATACCCAACAAGGGAAAGGGGGGGGGGCTGATGGGGTTACAGGTTCTCGTATGAAATAGTCGAAGATGAAATGAAAAAGGTGCTGATTTTTTTTTTCCTTTCTGTTTGAGATAAATTTGTTATTTAGTTTTCTGTTTTACTGCGGATTAGCCATTCTCGTTAGTCCTATAGTAGTCAACATAGACACCACAGCATAACCAAAAAAGGTGAAGGAGATTTTATTTTCGGACGTGTGGAGAACAATTTTATAGACTTTAAGTTACAATGACTTTCTTTTAAATGAAAATATATACAGTGGAACCCGGTTAAGACGCGTTTTAAGGGAGTGGACAAAAGTCGCGTATTAAACGTGATTTGTATAATATTGCAAAAATTGCGCTTATTTACACATTTAATCGTCTAAATGAACTTTAGAGCTTTCATTTATATGTTTACGGTCGAAAATTGTGTCTTTTACATATATTTAGATTAAAATGTAATTGTATTCAACTTTAACTCATTGTTTATTGTTATAGGATCGACTGGAATCAAAACGAAAAATAAATGTGGATTCCAACGTGGTTTTATTATTTATTGTCGATTTGTACGTTGAAACCAAAAATGAAACAACAAAAATAACTTTCGTACTATTAGACTAATTTTTTTAACAGAAAGAAAAAAAAAAACACATTAAATCTTTCAAGTAAAACCCAATTTTTAAAAATCATATTTAGTTCTTGTATTAATGAGTACTACCATTATAATCAGCCCTTCATTTTAATATTAGAAAAAACTATTTTTATTAAACTTTGTCTCCGCGATTATTTGATGAAATTTAACTTTATCGATCCTATGACAAAATCCACGTTTTTTCACGGCCCTTTGAGAAAATTCGCAATTTATGCGATCCTTTAACGAAATTGGAGATCCTTTTCCTGCGAACGATTGCCGAAATTGATTTTTTTCGCCGACCATTTGTCAAAAATCGCGATATATTTTAAGTCTGAATTTTATTACTGATGACCGATTTTTTTAAATTTTCGAAACCTCATGCCTTAAATTTTCGGAAAATTGGGAACAGAATCACCCTGCCTCCCCCCCCCCTCCTCCGGCTATGGCCTTATTGTCATAAATGATTTCTGTTTACAACACAATTCAACGTTTTTTGTAAGATATAGAACATTATGGAAATTTAAGTCAGCACCCCCCCCCCCCTGCCGAAATAAAATCCTGGGTACGTCACTGGTTTTTAAAAAATGTTGTGCATATACATACAAAAGACCGAAAGTTGTTTTTAAATCCAACCTGGCTATTTTCTGACACATTCCTCTTGAGTTCATTTTTATTCTCAAAGTCATGAAATTGGTAGGGCTGTTATTCAGATACGATGTGATAGAGTAATTTTTTTTTTCAATAAGGCAAAGGCTTTTTCAGAAAATGCTGTCAAAGTTGACGTTTTATGCCAAACTTCCGGTCACGACAGCCCGATAAAGATCGTAAATATCAATCAAGCGCTAAACAGAGGTGATTCTGTTCCGAATTTTCTAAAAATTTAAGGCATTCGGTTCCGAAAATTAAACAAACGGTCATATCTGTCCGAAAATTTGGACATAAAAAAATATCACAAATTTCAACAAATGGTTGTCGAAAAAGATAAATGGTGTCAATGGTTCGCAGAAAAAATTGCCAATTTCGTCAAAGGATCGCGAAAAATCCCCGCAAATTTCGCCAAAGAATCGCGGAAAAAGCGCGAATTTCGTCAAAGGATTGCGGAAAATACACAAATTTCGTCAAAGAATCACGAAAAAAAACCCCCACAAAGTTCACCAAAGGATCCAGGAAAAAACGCAAATTTCGTCAAAGGGCCGCGGAAAAAACGTGGTCGAAGGATGTGGAACGAATATTTAACAAATCTCCCTGCGTTCCCCTGCCCCCCTCCCGAAAATTCACAAACAATGTCTATCAACAATGTAACGTGCCAAACTTATACAAAAATAATTTTGAAGATTACGATTTTTATACAAATCACTGGTTATAAAATCAGTTGCTGTCATGCATTAATAATTAAAAAATATTAAAAATCAGAATGCAATTTTTCTGTATACTGGAATCAGCCACTAAATGAATGAATATTTAATTCGGAAATAGAATTCATTTATGCGGTATGTACTGTAATAAGGGGGAAAATACGAGTTTTTATTTCATTAATTTTTAACTTATTACTAGTGCAACAACTCGGTTATATTTTTCCATGTTGCATTAAAGAATCTACTAATAATGTATTGATGATATTTTTGCTGCTGTACGTTCGATGAAAAATGCTTTATATCTGGTTTGGATTTTGTTATTTTTATAAATATAATAGCTAAATTGCACCTATTTGCCTTTTCTATTGCAGTGGCTGTCAAACGAAATTCAATTGAACATTACATCTTTTTAAATTCATATAGAAAGGCAAAATATATGTCAAAAATACTGCATAGCATGAAAGGAAGAGAAAATTATTCTGATGTGTTAATTGAAGTAAAAAATAATTGCATTATTTGTGATCTGCCCGTATGTATAAAATTTATTGCTTATAATAGAAATGAAAAATGAATTTTACCTGTATAACGATTACCAAATTAAAATTTTTCACGTGCCAGAAAAATTAGCTTACGTGCCATAGGTTCGCCAACCCTGTCCTTCACCATTTTAACAGTGAGCATGTTCCAATTTGAACAAGTTGTCTGATGCATCTGTATTCTTTATTTCTAAATTTCATACATTTCTTGAACGCTTTAGCTGTTTTATGCAATTTTTTAAATTCTCTCGTGTGAAGAACCAGTATGATATTGTCATTAATATTACAACGCAATTGACATTTCTATCAAACAAATAACTTTGATATCCATAAGGTAATATTTTTTTTTATGTAAAATAACTATATGCGATTAACAGACTATATTCTATAACAGAAGATTCTGTAGTTAACTTCATATAAACATATGTTAGCTTCGTCCTGTTTGAAATAATCATTAAAAGAATTTTTTTAAATATTAGCACCGTAGCGGTAGCCTGTATTGTGTTTGACGAGTTCTTGCAAAAAACCCATAACTGCTGCACATGACATTTTCATAAAAATATACAGTAGTAAGCCATTATAACATGTATATCAGTTTTGTTAAGTTTGAAATGGATTAACACTAGTAAAAACGCACATCAATCAATTACCGCCTATAGACCATAACGTATTCCAGTTCTTTGCGTGTCCCTGTAAAAGAACTATACATGCTACAACATTTTCAATAGAGCTATTGTCCTCAATGACATACATACATAAATTTCGTAACAATCCAAGTAAATTTAAAAAAGTTAGAGTGCGGACAAGCAGATGAACTGAAACCATAAACACTTTTCTCCAATGTAGGAAACAGGGAAGAAGATGGGAGGGGGCTTTATCGCAAGTCCTCTTCCATTCACATGAAGACATGTTTTTGAAGTCACATGAGCTGGATTATATAAAAATCTCTGTTTTCTGTCTTTAATATACTATCATAATTCACCTAAAAAAAAAAAAAAAATCTGTCCATTACACAGCCAAAAGTACACTACATGTAGTACACAGAAATATTCTATAAATATTGATTTCTAATTTGTAAATCTGCAGATCAAGAACCTCACACGTTCTATGAAAGTCGCATTTTTATTTTGAACTCCGATTTTCTATTTGAAATTTTTAGCTGCTGTTTTATTTATTTCAAATTAAGTATTATGTAATGAATATTTTCAGGAAGCTAAACTGTTACGAATTTAAGGGGTCTCAGGACTCTTAAAATTGGAAAAAATGAAAAAAAAAAGACCATTTTCAACATTTAATATCGTAAAATGTATTTGATTTTAAGATACAATTTTAATTGGAATAAAATGTATAAGTATGTTCTTTCATTTCATGTATTTAAAAAATTATAAGATGCAGAATTAGCATTTACAGGGAGCTCCAAACTGTTAGACATTTAACGAGCAAAAAATCGGCATAACAGCTTACCCGCACGATTACAAAATAAGTGTAGCAACTAGAATGAAAATTTTGGTGCCTACATTTACTTCAGATTGTAATAATTACCCTGAATCTAAATAAATTTGTATTTGAAGCTTTTTTATATTTTTAATACAAAGTTGTATTTAGCTAATGCAAAATTAAGAAAATTTCAACAGTATAATCACCTAAAAAATATTGTTTTAAACAATAAAAAGGACATTTTAGGTTCAGCTTATACAGACTAATATGAAACATATGTTTTGAAAATTTCATGAAAAAATATTCATAAGTTTTTGAGATATCGTGCGCGTTATGCCCAAAAACGTCATTTGGAGAAAAATGGCTTCAAAGTTTCCGAAACGACGCTTCAGCTATTGAACGTGTATAAATGTAAAAACCATAACTTCAGTTCTAATAGGAATTTCAAGGAAACAATTATATCAAAATGTTCAGAAAAAATAGGCGTTTAACATCTAAAAAAAATTAAAATTTCGAAAATTTTAAAGCTTTAAGAGTCTTGAGACCCCTTAAACGCCCAATACGATTACATGCACAGATACTGCCGGTTTAAATGTTTATTTTCTGCAAAAAATTGTATTTGATCGAGGCGACAGGAGGGGTTGTTCAGGAGGGGTTGTTGTGGAGGGGAGGCTCCGTCCTCCCGAACTTCCCGTTGAATCTTTAAATAATCGTAATGCTCTAGACTAGGATTCAGTATTTTAATCACTTATATAAGTACGATGCCATTAATAATTAGTTGATTATTTTTTATTAGTATTTGATTAGATATTGATAATAGTACTAATTGTAATTTGAAAATGCCTACTTGAGCCTCTCTTATAAATTTTTAATTGCTACGCTTACGGGTTGGAAAACTTATTATTATTATTTTTTTAAATACGCAAGTTTTTTTTTTTTTTTTTTTTTTTTTTTAAATACTATCTGAATTACTCTAACCAAAGTTATTTATTATTTACGGTGTTACTTTATTTGTTTTGTGTTGCATACTTGAACGTTTCCCCGTTTTTCAATTTCGTTGTTTTTGTCACCATTTTTCCTTCTACTTCATTGCGACCTTCCTTGACTTGAGTTTTACACCAATAATTAAACAGACGGTGTCATATTTATAGTAGACTTTCCCCTTGCATACAAAACCTTTCTGGTAGGGAATTTCGGTTACATAATTCAGGGTATTTTGTATTTCTAAATTTTAGTGAATAAGTTTTTTTTTTTTTAAGAGACTAAGAAACAGCTTATTTAAAAACTAGTTTTGTTGATATTTTTATTTGAACAGACCTTAATGACTGTCTTTCAAGTAATTTCTGTTGCGAATACCATTCACGTGATCAGCTGATTTTAACAGAAGTGACATAATGATACACTGCAGTTTTAGGAAGACATCAATTTAATTACAAACCACAAAAAATAGACAATTTTGTTATTCAAAGCTTTTGTTCGCATGTTATGCACGCGGTTATTTTCTTGGAATATGTTTCGTCATTGCTAGTATTCAAAAACAATAATGATAATATAGAAATTGTATTGCAGTATGAAACCAATCTAAACTAGTATGTTGTGGCCATCACAAAACTTTCTTCTACATAAATCACATCAATTAAATCATTTAAATAGTACAAGAAATGACAACGATTTAGCACCAATTCATATCAAAGTGTATCTGAATTTGAAGTTGGATGAAAATTCGTGCATTAGTTCTTGAGATAGAGCTATAGCGGAAATTCTGAAAAAAATGTAGCATAGCAGCGCCACCTGTTGAGCGATTTACACCAAAAGTAAACAGCACTAAACGATATCAAGGTATACCTGAATCTGAAGTTTGTTGAAAATCCAAGCATTAGTTCTTGAGATAAAGCTATTGCGGAAATCGCAAAAAATACAGCATAGCAGAGCCACCTGTTGAGCGATTTACACCAAAAATTAAACAGTACTAATTTATACATCAATTCATGTCAAGGACTAACTAAATCTGAAGTTTGATGAAAATCCGTGCAATAATTCTTTAGATACAGCTCTTGTGGAAATCGTGAAAAATGCAGCACAGCAGCGCCACCTGTTGAGCGATTTACACCAAAAATTAAACAGCACTAATTTATACATCAATTCATGTCAAGGACTGACTAAATCTGAAGTTTGATGAAAATCCGTGCAATAGTTCTTGAGATACACCTCTTGTGGAAATTGTGAAAAATGCAGCACAGCAGCGCCACCTGTTGGGCGATTTGCACCAAAAATTAAGCAGCACTAATTTATATCAGGGACTAACTGAATCTGAAGTTTGATGAAAATTCGTGCATTTTTTCTTGAGTTAGAGCTATTGCGATAATCATGAACAATGCAGCATACCAGCGCCACCTGTTGGGCGATTTTCACAAAAAAGTAATCAGCACCAAACTATATCCTGGACTAACTGAATCTGAAGTTTTATGAAAATCCGTGCAGTAGTTCTTGAGATACAGCTATTGCAGAAATCGTTAAAAATACCGCATAGCAGCGCCACCTGTTGGGCGATTTTCATAAAAAACTAATCAGTTCCAGTTTATATCAAGGTCTAACTAAATATGAAGTTTTGTGAAATTTCGTGCATTAGTTCTTGAGATAGAGCGCCCACAAAATTTGTGTCACATACAGACAGACGGACAGACAGGCAGACAGACGGACAGACAGACAGACAGACGGACAGACAGACAGACAGACTCACAGACAGACATTTTGTAAAAACATGTTTTTTGGAATCTCTGACTCATAAAACATGTAAATCCGTCGAAAACTGGAATTCGAAAATTTTCATGAAACCAATACTTTCTTCTTGTAAAGATAGAAGAAAGTAAAAATTTAAAACGCACCCATGTTTCTGCCAACCTCTGTATGTATTTAAAGGAGATGAGTCGATTAGCATTGATTTTTGGCTCTCCCTGCTTGAAAATTTCCACCAAGCACATACAGTTAAAAAAAATTTAATTCCTTTTTTTTTAAAATGCTACCCTATTTGTTTATAGTTTTTTTTAGTTGTTTTATTTTCTTACTTTAAAGTACTAATAGATAATTAAATGATAATCTAATCCCCCCCCCCCCTCCTTCCCTTGGAAATTTCTATCCTCTTTTTCCCTTTCCAACTTCCCCAAGCATGCAGTTTAAAATCTTTAAAACGATTTCATTTTCAAAAATATTTCTGCCCTATTTATATTTATTCTTTTACCTTAATTGTTTCATTTGTTACATCTAAATTGTCCCCCCCCCCTCCCCCCGGAGATTTCCAATATGTCCTCCCCCTGCACCCAGCACACAATTTAAAATACTTTTATTTTTGTAAATATATATATATATACATTTATACCATATTTATTAATTTGAAATACAATAGCGCTCAAAAGTATTTTGACAAAGATAATAATTCACTTAACCCTTTGCACTCGAGAGCTCCGCTGCGGAGACATTGTCTTTCTTTGCAAAATTTGTTTTTGGCACCAGTAATGAAGGAAAATAAAATGTACCTTTTTTAATCAGAGCATTTTTTTAATTGTGTACTTGAACGAAACTTCTTTTAAAAAAGTAATGCCGATCGAATAAAATTTGTGTAAGAGCGCAAAGGGTTAATTGAAAAGAATAATAAAATACAAAAATCAATCATTTATTTTATTTAACCATATTCAATGTTTTAATTTTTATAAATTAACAATAAATATTAATAAAATTATATATATATATATATATATATATATATATATATATATATATATATATATATATATACATACATACATACATACATACATATATATATATATATATATATATATATATATACATACATACATACATACATATATATATATATATATATATATACATATATATATATATATATATATATATATAAAACCATTAATTAAACATTACTGACTACCATCAATAATTGTGATAGCATGAATGAATTTACAACAATACAGTGTCCCCAAACACTCTGAATGGATACCAAAAACATAATAAACAAGCAACTATGTATAAAATAAATAAAATCTCATGTACTATATAACAAGAATTAAAAATAAAGAAAAAAAGAAGAATTTGGATTTCGATAAAAATAATTGGAAAGCTTATATATTGAATTACGTTTTCAAGAGTACAGAATTCAATTATATAAGCAAAATCATCAGTCGTTTTCTATGAGAAAAAAGCTAAAAGCTGAAATTTTTTTTCTTCTCCTGTACTCTAACGACCAATATAACCAAAAGAATAGTTTCAAACTAAAAACAGAATGAAATTAAATGCTATGAAATGGAAAAAGCAATACAACCTTTTAAATAATTAATATATAGCAAGAAAAAATAGTAATATTACACAAAATACCTAATAAAATATCAGTTATTTTATCCAAATATACATCAGCACATGGTATCCAAAATCACGATAAGTTTAAGGTTATTTTTACAGTTAAGTTAACACAGATTTTATAACCCAATGTATACAGTTAATCTATTTTGAAATACCGTGAAAAATGCAATTAAAATAATATAAATAGAAAATAATTACATAATAAATAAATAACCTCTTAACACTTTAAAAATTTCTTTTAATTTCTTAACTAAAGGAAAAAATACCAAAACTATAAGTTTACAAAATTGCAAATATCGAACATTAAGCTCCACCTTGTGTTAAAAATTTATATTATTACTCGATTCGAATCATCAGACAGAATCCAATTTAAATTTTAGTGCTGCCATCTATGATATAAACTTGAAACTGATATGAACAAAATGTCATAAAGATTATGCTATTATAATTTAATTCATTCATAATATACCAACTATATATCAACAAATCTTAATATACAAATACCATATTATATTTCATTATTCATATAATCGTTCTAATCGGCCTAATCGTTCGGAGTTTTCGTGGTTTTCTTCGAACCTTGGTTCTCCAAGCGTTAATACGGGTTAGGTTCCATTAGAAAGACTCCACGGAAGGCACCCCCCCCCCTTAGGGCCTATATCCCACGTGCTGATAATTGGCCGACATAAATACAACCAATCCATTCCCAATTAATCTTTACGGAAAATTTAAATAATTTCAAAACAATAATAATAGAGCATTATGCTATAAAACTAAATAATTTATATATAAAAATATAAGCTATAAGAAATACTTTTAAATAAAAAAATTAATTAATAAAATGAACAGGAAGAAGAAAAAAAAATAAATGGATGTTGATATAGTTATGTCAGAATCTGCATTTCCCAATTGCCTAATAATAACAAATAAATTGTGTGGTTGATTTTCATATTAACCATAAAAAACTAAAGAACATGAATATGGGATTAACATTCACATAAAACCGTTAATTAATCATTTAATACTAAATTCAAAATAAAACATTATTAAAAAGTATAGAGGAATAATAAAATACTAATAACTCAATTTTAATACAAACTGTAATAACATTAGTTATATCAAAGAAACTTATTATGCATATTATTCCCCATAAAGATGGTAAACTACAAGAAATTAATATGATATTGTCCCGAGAAGACTGAAAATTAATAACAAGTTAATTGTTAACTGATTCAATATTAATTAAGCTAAATAAATTCAATATGAATTGAAATAAAAATTTAACGTATCCATATAAATATAAAATATCGAATCAACCTCCATATAAAAAGTGTATTAGGAATGTAGTTATAATTAAAATGCCCCATCATTTTTTAAAAATATTTTTAAATTAACCATTGCGTATTATCCAGACAACACCACCCTCCTCCGTACTCTAACATCTACCCACCCCTCCGTCCTTTAATATATTTTTTTATTTTTTTATTTTTTTTATAAATATTTTCTTATTTTATAAGTTTTTTTGTAATTTTGTTTACGCATGTGTTTTTTTTTAATTTGTTTTTTTAAAAAGATCATGTAAGTACTAATGGTATATTAAAGAATATATGAATTTCTTTGGAAAACCTTGATTTAATGCATCATAAATTAGTTTTTTAATATTATTATTAATTAGTTGAGAAGAACATAAACATTTTATTCTATATAAATGGTTAAGTATTATATTTCAATATACAGAATTATGAAGACAAGATTTAAAATTTGTAAATGTATTAACTTTGAATTTAAATTTTTTACGTTTATCATATAGATCTGTTATTCTTTTGTTGTCTTTTATTGTAATTTTAAGATCTAAGAAGTTGATTGTATTATTAGATAAGAGGTTTTCCGTTAATTCCAAATTAGTGGGATAATCTACTGGAAATTGAGAAATTTTAGTTTGTTCGGTGGAAATTAAAATTATGTCATCAATATGACGATATAAATGTAGATTATTATTAGTAACGTTCATAGTGATATAAATATAAGTCTGATAATAAACTACTGGATGTACAGCCACCTTTTTGTGATGCTGTAACTCTCGAATTTTTGAACCGATTTGGATGAAAATTTTCATATGCATAGTACATACTAATGCCTCGACCGAGTTCGTTGGCCGGCTTCATCCGCCATCTTGTTTCAAAATGGCGGCCATTTGAATTTTGTGAACACGTTTGGAAATTTTTAGGTTTTCTAACTTTCTTTTTAAAATGACCTATGTTGTTAACTTATACTGTGTGACTCTTTAAAATATCTTTTAATGTTTCTAACATTCTGTTTAAAATGTTACATAAGAGTTTGCATTTTGTGAAACGCAACATTTTCTATAAGTATACAATATTAGAAAACATAAAAAAAATTTCATAAATTCCAATGGCCGCCATTTTGAAACAAGATGGCGGATGAAGCTGGCCAACGAACTATCGTTAGTATCTAGGTATATCGTTGATATCCCTAAATAAGCTCGAAATCTGTTGTTCCCAAAATGAAGCAAAAAGATGAGGGGCTGTATCCAAATACAGTAGTACGTGCAATATTGTAAATGCTATATTGGCACTAATTAATGGATATATTGATACAACCCCTCATCGTTTTGCTTCATTTTGGGAACAACGGATTTCGAGCTTATTCTATCAGCGATAATTTTCAGAATTTTCAAGCTATGTTTTTGAAACTTTCACAAAAGTTGCTCTATACACTTAGCTAATACATTATGCATATTATATTTTGATTACATTCGCGCATGCGCAGTAAAACATTTTTTAGTAAACGTGCTGATTTTTCGTCCAATTTTTATTATTTTTGAATTCTGATTGCAGGGTATTGTGTACAATATTGTTTGTCATATTTTCTGAAAAAGACTTTTTTTTATATTAAGAACTCTACAAATTATAAGCAAAAAACTTGGCAAAATTTGGGACTATTTTTATAAAAACTTAAAATTCTCTACGATGAGATATGCATAAAAATGAACACAGTTTATTGCAATAAGACACTTAATCATAATCTACTGTGTTGAACGCTTTTGCTACGTTAGTTTTTACAGGGTTATCCAAAAGATATTCGTTCTTTTTCAATTTGTTGACGGTTTCCTATGGGGTTTCTGGAAAAAATCTTCACGGAGATATATGACCTGTACTATTCTGTTTACACACCTGGAGTTTCAAGATAATTCCTCATGTGTTTTTCTAGATATTTAAGAAAACGTTTAAAATCGCAAGTGACCGGTCACCTTTGGCCATATAGTGTATGTTTTCATTTTCTGCTTGTTGGTGGAATATTTTAAGTAATCATTTAGCTGTAAATCAGCTTAAAGTCATTTTCTGAAATCCGAAACATGGTTGCCGATTTTTTTTTAATGCACAACGTAAGTTATTGTATTTTCCAGCTTTTGTACTCTTTTTTTTTATATATTTTTTATTTAACATATTCGTTTAAAAATTTCTGTCTCTCTCTCTCTATATATATATATAATTTATATATCAAACTTATAATATATTTTGTAGGATTTCATGTGTGATCGCTTATAAGTTTTTATGAAACGATAGTTTTTCAGGGAACGATATAAGGCGCAAGCTGAAATTTTGCACTCAGGCGCGCCCCTCGATATCGACAACGTAATTGTGTCGGTACCGACAATGCATTGTAGCCAGGGGTGGGCATATTCTTTATTAGAAACCCTTTTCATTATATTTCCATGACGTTTATCCACATAAAACTGTGATGTACTGTTTTCTCAAAGAATGGAATTTTCTGCCAAGAGTGTTTTTTTGCTGTACTCATATAAATTATCTAAATTTCTTTATCACATTTAATAAAGAACTGTTGAGTGCACATTTCCTTCTAATTTCTTGTTTCGCTGTTCATTCATTTTTAACACTTTCCGACAAAGTTGAAAAGTGTTTATAACTTCGGTTTGTCTATTTGTTTGTCCGCGCTCTAACTCTATCAAATATACTCGGATTGCCCTGAAATTTTTGGATATTATTGACGTTTACCCTAGCACGAACTCTATTTCAAATAAAGTTTGTAGCATGTTTAGTTTATTTACAGGGACAGTCAAAAATATTCCGTTACATTACGACCAATGGAAAAAAAATCGTTTCAGATGAATTTTAAAGACGTTACACACTTATAATAAAATTGATATGCATTTACGAAGTGCACTAAAATATGCATTCTATAGAATATACTGTGCAAAAAATAATTATTATTCATTTACAGGGCCACGCAAAAGAATTCCATTACATAATGGTATAGAGGGGGAATTGTTTGCAGCGTATTTTAATTATATCAAACTATTTCATATATAATGAAATTTATATACGTCACCAAGGCTTACTATAAATTATTTCATGTATAATACGAAGTGCATAGCATTTACATAGGGGTGCACAACCTTTTTAAGAGAAGGGCCACT
This sequence comes from Maratus speciosus, assembly GCA_963932465.1. Taxonomy (NCBI): domain Eukaryota; kingdom Metazoa; phylum Arthropoda; class Arachnida; order Araneae; family Salticidae; genus Maratus; species Maratus speciosus. The sequence goes on from OZ010793.1 coordinate 326,023,645, forward strand.
TACAAAAATGTTTGGGTTGTCGAGGGCCACATCAGTAACACAGAGAAAATTCTATATCAGGGAGGTTGTGTGGGGGGAGGGTAATAAGTCTTTATTCTTGATGAATAATTATTTTTTGTCTATAATAAAAATAAACAAACTGAAATAAATAATTGTATGAAGGAATGCTGGGATTCATTCTTCTTTCGCATTTGTATGAATAACCATTCAACACTTTATGAAGACTAACGGTTCCTTATTGACAGATGGTAACTTGAAGAAAAAAAATTACACAACATTTCTAAATAATTGAACGTTATTGAAAATTATATAAAAAAAAATTATTGAAGAATGACTTCATTTAGAATAAAGGGAAACTTATTTTTGAAATAACAAGGCATGATGGATTAATTATGCTATTTTTTCTGCGGATTATTAACAAAACTCTTTTTTTTTTCTTTTGTCAATCAAGTGCAACTAATTGACGAAATTCGCGATTTTTTATCAATGACCGATTGACAGATTTCGCGATAATTTTCCATTGGCAATTGACAAAATTTGCAATCTTTTCAAACAACCAATTTGCGATACCTGCGATAAATTGACGCAATTCGCGATTTTTTTCAGCGATAACTTTCCAAATTTCGCGATTTTTTTTCCATAATGGATCAACGAAAATTGCGATTTTTTTCCGCCCCCCCCCCCCCCCCCCCCCCCATCGAATTATTTCGCGACCTTTTTGTTCTGCGATCGATCTTCGAAATTTGTTTGAAAAAAGTTTTTCCCATGAACGATTGACAAAATTCGAGATTTTTTGTTTTGGGACCGGCACACAAATTTTGTAATTTTTTCCATGAGCTATTCACGAAATTCGCGAATTTTTGGGGAAATTCACGATTTTTTTTCACGAGCGATTGACAAATTTCGTAATATTTTTGCGACCAATTGACAAAATTTGTAATTTTTTCTATAAATTGTCAAAATTCGTGATTTTTTTCCGCGACAGATTGACAAATTTCGTAATATTTTTGCGACCAATTGACAAAATTTGTAATTTTTTCTATAAATTGTCAAAATTCGTGATTTTTTTCCGCGACAGATTGACAAAATTGCGATTTTTCCCCAGTCGATCAACGAAATTTGCAATTTTTGTACCTCATCGACAAAATTCGTGATTTTACTGTGCCCGATGAACGACATTCGCGATTCTTAACTGACTCTGAAGAGATTTGTAATTTTTACGCGACAAATTGATGAAATTCCACATTTTTTTCTCGCGATAAGCTGACGAAACTCACGATTTTTTGGCAGCCGGTCAACAAAATTTGCAATTTTACCTTATCTCATCGACAAAATTCGCGATTTTTCTGTGCCCAATTAAAGAAATTTGAGACTTTTCCGCGCCGAGTCGACAAAATTCGTGATTTTTCCTCCCGCGATCAACAAAATTCGAAAATTTTCCGCGCCCGATAAACAGAATTTGCGATTCTTAATTGACTCTGACGAAATTTGTAATTTTTCCCGCTGCAAATTGACAAAATTCTGATTTTTTTTCACGATCAACTAACGAAACTCGCGATATTTCAGCCACCGATCAAGGATTACATAATCGACAAAATTCGCGATTTTTAACGAGTCCGATCAACGAAATTCACGATTTTTAACTGACTCTGACGAAATTTGCAATTTTTTCAGCGGCAAATTGTCGAAATTCGCGATTTTTTCGCGCGATAAACTGACAGAACTCGAGATTTATGCTCAACTGATCAGCGAAATTTGCGATTTTTCTGCGACTCATCGATAAATTTCGCGATTTTTCCGAACTCGATCAACGAAATTTGCGATTCTTAATTGGCTCTGATGAAATTTGCAATTTCTTCCCGGGGCAAGTTGACGAAATTTGTGAATTTTCCTGCGACATATGGACAAAAATTGCAATTTTTCCAGTTATAAATTGACGAAATTGTGTAAAAAAAAAGAAATTATATAAATTGTGATCGCTGGCCACAAGTTAACCTATGACGGGCCACTTTTGACCCGCGGGCCACAGGTTGTGCATCCCTAATTTACAGGGACACACAAAAGATTTAAAATATTATATTCTGTCCGAAGTACTGTATATTAGCGATGATGGCAGGAAATGCATTTTTAACTATGGTATGCGCTTTTAAGTTTCACTATATTTAAGCATACTATATGGTGTGTATAAATGCCATAGTTGATATACACAAGAATTCGTAAAGGTTACTGAGAATGAGCGTAAATTACTTTAAGGTGGTTTTTAAGTGAGTTATGCATTTTTATGCTGAACTGCATTCAGTTTACTAAGAATTGTTTGTAGAACATAGATAAAATGATCAAGGCCACGCAAAGAATTGGGTACATGGCCGTCTATGGATGATAATTTCTGGAAATGTGATTCCAGTAGTTTTAAGAGTCTTTTAGTTTGAATTAAATTTCAGCTAAATACTGGCATGTAATAAAGGCATTAGGTAAACTACAGAGATGAATAAAAGTATTCAAGTATGTTTCAATCTATTAGTATAAATTGCTGAAAGAGAAATTTCAGCCTGTTATGCGTTTTCTTGCTAAACTAAATTTTCCCATTATATAGTATGTATATTATCCTACAGAACAAATACAGGTCCGTTCAATAGTTTGGAATACATATTTGGCTATGGACGGTAACTGCTGAAATCAGTTTTCAAATGTTTTATCTTTTCTCTAAAATGTTTATTTAGTTATGCATCTCCCCAACACTTTTTTAAATTTATGTTGAAGAAGCATTGAAAATTTGGAAGGCAAAGTACAGAGGAATAGGATTTAATATGAATGGGACATCAATTTTTACTCTACAATTCGCAGATGATGAAGTTATAACTGCAAAAAGTAAGAATGATTTAGAGAAAATGACGGTAAAAATTAAGGAAGAATACGAGAGATGGGGACTTCACATGAACGTCAGCAAGACCAAATACCTATATGTATAGGAGGAAATGAGACAGACTTAAATCTAAATAATAACATAAAAATAGAAAGTTGTAAGCATTATAGATATCTAGATGTAGACATTAATAGAGAAGGAAGAGAATCACAGGAAATTAAATACAGAATTTATCAGGGGAGAAAGGCTGTAAAACTATTAAATTCTATTTGGTGGAGTAAGGAGATCTATAGGAAAAGAAAGTATAATATATACAACTCTATTGTAAAGAGCATATCGTTATATGGAGCAGAATGGTGGAGAATTATGGAAACAGAGAGAAAAAAATTAGCTGCAGTAGAAACACTGGTCAACAAATTTGAACTTTTGCTCTGTCCTAAAACAGAAATTAGTTGTTTTTTATGCGGTTTTTTGTGCTGATTCCGAATCTAGTTTTAGATTTACTCCAGCACGTCAAGTTTGAGAGATATTTGCATATTTCAATTCATGAAAATTTAGTAAATTTTATACAATTATTTGCAAATTTAAGGTATAAAGCAATATCAGACAGGGTTTTTTATTTTATGTTATGATTACTACCTAATTTACTTCACAAAAACGTTGTTTCTGAGATTATACTGACATGTGACTGTGAAATATTGTACCTAATTTGCATATTTTTCATGTTTTTCTAATAATGTTTCTTGACGTTCAAATATTTCTGGCGCACGAGTACGTTAATATGTTTCTAAACCAGTTTTTTGAGCTGATTTCAAATCTTGTATCTGTTTTCTTCTATCACGTCTAGTTTTTGAAAAAAGTGAAATTTTAGTTTTTGGTCAAAAAAACCAGAAATAGCTTTTTATGATACTTTGTATGATAAACTTCAACTAGTTAGGATAGATTCTATTACTTATTTTTTTTTTCGATTATATAAATTTTTGTTTATGTCTCTGATATGAATCTGACCTTGTTCACCTTCTTGTAAATGAATTACACACCCCTAAAAAGCATCTTATATCAAACCTGTGTTAATGCCGTGCAAAAGTGGAAATTCATCTTACTCAAAAACTAGACATGACATAAGAAAACAGACTGCAGATTTGAAATTAGCATAAAAATCTAGTCTAGAAAAACATTACGTCAATTCTGTGGCAACTATTTTAAAGTTGATAGTGATGTAAACATTACACCATTGAAAAATATGCAAATTAGGCTTAATAACTGATAAATAAATGTTAAGAATATGCAAATCGCGTCGTTTATCTGAAGCAAATAGTCAAGTAGTCATTATCTAGAAAACGTAATTAGATGTGACATATATTGTATCTAAAATTTGCATAAAATGGCACAAAAAAGCTTAAATATGCATAAATTTAAATATGCAAATTTCTTAAAACCTGGACCACCTAGAGATAAACGGAAAGTATATTCGGAATCAGCGCCAAAAACTGATCTAGAATCAGCTAATTTTAGTTCTAGGACAAAACCACTGTTGTACAGTGAAATGGATGCCCTAAGAAGATCATGCAGGATATCAAGAATAGAAAGAATAAGAAATGAAATAATCAAGGAAATGATGAAAATAAAAGGAACCATATTAGACGATGTAAAATAAAGCAACTAATATGTTATGGTCATGTTAAAAGAATGAATGATGAAAAACTACCCAAAATCACACTCAATTATAAAACAAATAAAAAAGGAAACGGGGAAGACCACGGAAGAACTGGATGGATGATATTGCAAAGGCAATGAGGAGCAGAGGTCTGAAGGAGGAATGGACCCTTGACCAAAAAAATGGAAAAGGACTATTGTAGATTCTTCGGATGGCGGCATCTGACGCCATTAACCGAGTTTATATTTACCTTATTTCCCTAAATAACGAAGTTTTGTTAAAGCACTCAGGAAGTGTTGGAAAGTGTTTCACAATTTATTCTTAGCGCATGATTTTTCTATCTTGTTAAATTATACATCAAAAACAGGTTGTACCTTAACTTTTGGAGGGCAGTGTACATCTCTTTTTTTTTTTTATTTATGAAAATCAGGATTTTGAGCTTTTTATTCTAAAATTCTAATCAAGTACTTGAAACTTAAGGAAGTGAAATAAACAAACATTAAATCTAATAATTTGGACACGGAATAAAAAGTAAATCGGAATTGCAATAAAATAGCCTCATTACTTCTAATTATAAATGTAGACCGGTTTACCCTGAAATATCTAGCAGAAGAAAGCATTTTCAAGGTTGTTATTTGCTTTTCTCTTTACTTATCTTATTCTTCTCATATATTCTTCCTTACTGACGTGAAGGAACCAGTCCGAAAGGTTTAACGATTCGTCCATTTTATGCAAAGACGTCATTGGCAGTCATTTATCGATAAAGTGAAACTAATAATTATTAATTATTTTTCTTCCGCTATTCCTTTTTTTCTACTTAGCTGAGCAATATTTTTATTTAAAGGAATTTTTACTACTATGCATTAGATGCTTTCGTCTGAAACAGATTGTCCATAAACATTAGTTAAGGGACAGGTGTGTGGGGATGGAAAGGGGGGGGGGGCTCAGTGGCTTAAGAAAATCCTAAAAGATTCCATGTTGCTTTTCGTTTCCAACACGGACCACACGGAAAAAATGCGAAATTAGCGGCCATAAATAATAGTGCCTTCAGAATAGTAATGAATATAAATTTTAATTATAATAATATTTTTACTTTATTTTATCTTCAATAGAGGAAATTATTATAATCGAAATCTTTTTCGACTACCGGTTTTCGACAGATTTACACGTTTTAGGTGTCAGAGATCGCAAAACACATGTTTATACAAAATATCTGTCTGTCCGTGTGTCGCCATTGTACCATCGAAAAGTGTATGAAGTTATGCATAGAATTGAACCAAATTTTTTTGTGTATGTTTTTGGCTGCGACAAGCAGGTCCTCCTTCAATTTAGAAGTATTCCGCCGGCAGGGATCGCTGTAATAGCGATTTTTATGCCATTTTCTTTATTGTACCTTCAAAAAGTGTATGAAGTTATGCATAGAATTGAACCAAATTTTTTGTGTATGTTTTTGGCTTTGGTCAGCAGGTCCTCCGTGAATTAGGAAATATTTCGCTTGAAAGGGGCGCTGTGATAGCGATTTTTGTATAATTTTCTCGTTTTTTCTAGTTCTATTGTCCATCGGCGCTCATAAGCGACGGGAACCTCGTGTCCTGCTAAGCCGCTATTCGCAAACAGCTGATGTACAACAGAATGAGGAAAAACTATTTATTTTAATAAATATCATGATCGAGATTAACTAGTTTTTCCTGCGATTAATCGACTGAAGCAGAAATTTAAGATGAAAATCAAAGTCGGTATAGTACTGAAATAATAATATTGAAGTATTAACATCTGTAGCTACTTCTTGAAATATTTAGACGTATGAGATAGAAGAAAGTTAGTATCTATAAATAATAATAATTTATATATAATAATTTATTTTAAATATACAGTAGAACCTTGATTATCCGAAGTAATTGGGACCAACCCTCTTTCGGAAAATCGAAATTTTCGGATAATTGAGAATGCTTCAACTTTAAGATTAAGGACTACACTATATCGCCTATAAATATATATATTTATAATATATATATAAATACACTATATGGCCAAAGGTGACCGGTCACTTGCGATTTTAGACGTTTTGTTAAATATCTAGAAAAATACATGAGGAATTAACCTGAAAGTGCAGGTGTGTAAACAGTATAGTATAGGTCATATATTTTCACGAGGATTTTTTTTCCCGAAACCCCAGAAGGGACCGTTAACAAACTGAAAAAGAACGAATATCTTTTGGATAACCCTGTAAAAACTAATGTAGCAAAAGCGTTCAAACTCGAGATTATTAATAAGAGGCTTATTGTAATATACTGTGTTCATTTTTATGAGGATAGCATGTATACTCGTAGAGAAATTAAGGTTTTTATAAAAACAGTTCCAAATTTCGCCAAGTTTTTTGCTTATAATTTGCAGAGTTCTGAACATAAATAAAAGTTCTTTTCAGAAAATATGAAAAACAACATTGTACACAATACTCTGCAGTCAGAATTAAAAAATAATAATAATTGGATGCAACATGAGCAGGTTTACTAAAAAATATTTCACTGCGCATGCGCGAACGCAATCAAAGTATAATGTACATAATGTATTAGCTAAGTATATAGAGCAACTTTTGTGAAAGTCTCAAAATCATAGCTTGAAAATACTGAAAATTATCGTCGATAGAATAAGCTCGAAATCCGTTGATCCCAAAAAGAAGCAAAAATATGAGGGGTTGTATCAAATATCTGTTGATTAGTGCCAAGATAGCGTACACAATATTGCACTACATTTGGATACAGCCCCTCATTTTTTTGCTTCCTTTTGGGAACAACGGATTTCGAGCTTATTTTATCGACGATAATTTTCAGAATTTTCAAGCTATGATTTTGAGACTTTCACAAAAGTTGCTCTATATACTTAGCTAATACATTATGCACATTATATTTTGATTGCGTTCGCGCATGCGTAGTGAAACATTTTTTAGTAAACCTGCTCATTTTTCATCCAATTTTTATTATTTTGAAATTCTGATTCCAGAGTATTGTGTACAATGTTGTTTGCCATATTTTTTAAAAAGAACTTTTTTTTATATTAAATACTCTGCAAATTATAAGCAAACTAGTCAGATGTACCAATCCCAAAACTTTCTTCTATCTGATACATGTTAATACTTCAAAATTCGCTATCACACTGTCAAAATTAAATGGCAATCTATGCATCTCATGAGGATTCTAAAGATATGAAATTCCGTGCATTAGTTCATGAGATATGGCTATCGCTGAAATCGTCTAAATCCAGCAAAATACTACCTAGCAGCGCCACCTATTGGGTGATTTATACCAAATCCTAATCAGCAACAATTTATGTCAACGTCTGACTGAACCTGAAGTTTGGAGAAAATCCGTGCATTAGTTTTTGAAATAGAGCTATTGCAAAAATCGTGAAAATTCCTGCATAGCAGTGCCACCTATTGGTTAATTAACACCAAAACCTAATTAACAACAACTTGTATCAACATATAACTAAATCTGAAGTTAGATGAAAATTCGTCCATTAGTTCTATAGATCTATTGTGACAATCGTGAAAAAGGCAGCACAGAAGCGCCACCTGTTGGGCGATTTACACCAACACCTAATCAGTAGAAAGTCATATCAAGGACTAACTGAATCTGAAGTTTGATGAAAATCCGTGCGTTAGTTCTTAAGATAGAGCTATTGGGGAAATCGTGTAAATCCTGCAAAATTCATCATAACAGCGCCACCTATTGGGCGATTTACACCAAAACGTAATCAGCATCGATTCATATCAAGGACTAATTAAAGCTGAAGTTTGATCAAAATCCGTGTATTAGTTCTTCAGATAGAGCTATTGCGAAAATCGTGAAAAATGCAGCATAGCAGCGCCACGTGTTGAGCGATTTACACCAAAAACTAATCAGCATCAATTTGTATTAGGGACTAACCGAATATAAAATTTTATTAAATTCCGTGTATTAGTTCTTGATATAGAGCGCCCACAAAATTTGTGTCACATACACACAGACAGACAGACAGACAGACAGACTCACAGAGTCACAGACAGACATTTTGTAAAAACATGTTTTTTGGAATCTCTGACCCCTAAAACGTGTAAATCAGTCGAAAACCGGAATTCGAAAATTTTCATGAATCCAATACTTTCTTCTTGTAAAGATACAAGAAAGTAAAAACTTGGCGAAATTTGAGACTGTTTTTATAAAAACCTTAATTTCTCTACGAGTATACCCGCTTTCCTCATAAAAATGAACACAGTATATTACAATATGCCACTTATTAATAATTTCGAGTTTGAACGCTTTTGCTGCATTAGTTTTTACAGGGTTATCCAAAAGATATTCGTTCTTTTTCAATTTGTTGACGATCCCTATGGGGTTTCGGAAAAAAAAAATATTCTCTGAAATATATGACCTATACTATATTGTTTACACTCCTATAGTTTCAGGTTAATTCATCATGTATTTTTCTAGATATTTAACAAAACGTCTAAAATCGCAACTGACCGGTCACCTTTGGCCATATAGTGTATATGTGTTATTTCTTATTATGGTAACAACTGCTTAATAAAAATAAAGCAATAGCAAAATAGAAGCAAGAATAAATTAGTTGGATTTTAATTTTGAAATTAAGTACCTTTTACATATTTCACATGAGTTTGGAAAAAAATTTCGCTTGCCTTTGCTTTGCAGCTCTATCACGAAGTTTTTTTTTAATACTATCACCAGTATCACATCCTTTCTGCTGCTCCAGTCAAGTCAAACCTTTTGCAAAACATTCAAAAGCTTCAAAATTGCTAATTTGTTCGTTTTCTTCGTCCACATCGTTGTCCTCTTCTTAGCTTTAAGCAATGTGATAGTAAAAAAAAAAAAAAAAGCTTTGAAAATGGGTTCTGCGCACAAGGAATGTGATGGTAAAAAAAAAGGAGGGAGAAAAAAAAAAAGCAAGTTTAAAAAATTGATTTCGGTTAAAAGAGTTTCGGATATAAAAGAGATTCTACTGTACTTATATATATATATATATATATATATATATATATATATATATATATATATTCTATGTAAGATTTTGTTGGCTGAAATTTAAAAAACGTATTTTAAAATTAAAATACGTCCTTTTTTATGTCATCGGATTTTTTCCTGATTAAATATCTCAAATGATTATTTATTACCTATTAAGAAAAAAAAAAAAAAAAGTCCTTCCGGCCAGTGCCGGGAGGAAGAGGTAGCTTTCAAATTCCTTATTTTAAAAAAGCCAATTTATATTATTCAAACACACGAAGCTCAATTTAGTGAAAACCGAATATAGGAGATTCAATACCAATTTTTATCAATACTAAATCATTATGAATGAGAATTTCGCGAAGTTAGTCATCTTTATCCAAGCTCCTTTTATTTAAAGTCACATATATTTGGCCGCCAAATTCAGCGATTTCTTAAAGTGCCTGCCTTTTTAAGACAACATGGTGGATGAGGCTAACCAGTGAACTTGGTCGAGACCTTAGTAATTGCTGTGCACATGCTCACTCACATCGGAATCGGTTTATATATACGAGTGTTGTCGCAGGCAAAAAATCAGATTTTTCAAAATGTCACCCACATTAGATATTGAAATTTCTATATCTAAGCCATTTTTTAAGATAAAGACAAACAAAAAATGCTCATGAATCCTTATATCAAGGTCAAATACTTAAGAAAGAAACCTTTTTCAATTTCTAATTTTTTTGCATCTCACTTTAAATATAATTTTTTTTTAATTTAATGGCCGCCATTTTGAAACAAGATGGCGGATGAAGCTGGTCAGCGTACTTGGTGGAGATATTGATGTATACTATCCACATGCCTTCTTACATGGAAATAGGCGAATACGTGTGTTATCGCGTGACAAATACAAGATCGTTTCAAAATGTTAGCCATACTAGAAATTCAAAGTGCTATAATTCAAACATTTTTTAAGATATAATCAAAAGAACAAGTTTTCAGAAACAAAATCTGCTCCGGAATCTTTGTATCAAGGCCAAATACATAAAAAAATCTTTTTCATTTTCCAATTTTTTAATACCTCATTTTAAATTTTAAATTAAATTTTTTTTTAAATGGCAACCCTTTTGAAACAAGATGGCGAATGAAGCTGGCCAACGAACTCGGTCGAGACATAGGTATGTACTATGTACAGACCAAGTAACATCCAAATCGGTTAATAAATACGCCTGTTATCGCGTGACAAAAATTAGGTCGTTTTAAAATGTCAGCCACAATAGAAATTCAAAAGTCCTTCCGGCCAGAGCCGGGAGGAAGAGGTAGCTTTCGTATTCCTTATTTTTAAAAAGCCAACTTATATTATTCAAACACACGAAGCTCAATTTAGTGGAAACCGAATATAGGAGATTCAATACTAATTTTTATCAATACTAAATCATTATGAATGAGAATTTCGCGAAATTAGTCAGCTTTATCCAAGCTGCTTTTATTTAAAATAACTTATATTTGGCTGCCGAATTCGGCGATTTCTTAAAGTGCCTGCCATTTTAAGACAACACGGTGGATGAGGCTAACCAGTGAACTTGGTCGAGACCTTAGTAATTGCTGTGCACATGCTCACTCACATCGGAATCGGTTGATATATACGAGTGTTGTCGCAGGCAAAAAATAAGATTTTTCAAAATGTCACCCACATTAGAAATTGAAACTGCTATATCTGAGCCATTTTTTAAGATAAAGACAAACAAAAAATGCTCTTGAACCCTTATATCAAGGTCAAATACTTAAGAAAGAAACCTTTTTCAATTTCTAATTTTTTTTGCATCTCACTTTAAATATAATTTTTTTTAATTTAATGGCCGCCATTTTGAAACAAGATGGCTGATGAAGCTGGCCAACGAACTTGGTCGAGATATTGATGCATACTATCCACATGCCTTCTTCCATCGAAATAGGCGAATACGTGTGTTATCGCGTGACAAATGCAAGATCGTTTCAAAGTGTTAGCCATGCTAGAAATTCAAAGTGCTATAATTCAACTATTTTTTAAGATATAAACAAAAGAACAAATTTTCAGAAACAAAAAGTGCTCCAGAATCTTCCTATCAAGGCCAAACACATAAAAAAAATATTTTTCATTTTCCAATTTTTTAATACCCCATTTTAAATTTTTAATTTAATTTATTTTTAAATGGCAACCCTTTTCAAACAAGATGGCGAATGAAGCTGGCCAACGAACTCGGTCGAGATATTGGTATGTACTATGTACAGACCAAGTTACATCCAAATCGGTTCATAAATACGCCTGTTATCGCGTGACAAAAATCAGGTCGTTTTAAAATGTCAGCCACAATAGAAATTCAAAATGCTATAACTCAGCCATTTTTTTAGATATATACAAAAGAAAACCTGTTCCGGAATCTTTGTGTTAAGGTCAAACACATACAAAAAAATCTTTTTCATTTTCCAATTTTTTTGTATCTCATTTTAAATTTAAAATTTTTAAAATTTTTTTAAATGGCCGCCATTTTGAAACAATATGGCGGATGAAGCTGGCCAACGAACTCGTTCGAGATATTTGTATGTACTATGTACACACCGAGGTACATGGAAATCGGTTCATAAATACGTCTGTTATCACGTGACAAATATCAGGACGTTTCAAAATGTCAGCCACGCTAGAAATTCAAAATGCTATAACTCAGCCATTTTTTAAGATATAGACGAAACAAAAACTGCTCCCGAATCTTTTTATCAAGGTCAAACACATAAGAAAAAAATATTTTTTCAATTTACAATTTTTTGGTACCACATTTCAAATTTAAATTTTTCTTAAAAATTTAAATGGCCGCCATTTTAAAACAAGATGGCGGATGAAGCTGGCCAACGAACTCGGTCGAGACATTGGTACGTACTATGGATAAACTAAGTTACATCCAAATCGGTTCATAAATACTCCTTTTATCGCGTGACAAAATTCAGGACGTTTCAAAATGTCAGCCACGCTAGAAATTCAAAATGCTATAACTCAGCTATTTTTTAAGATATAGACGAAACAAAAACTGCCCCGGAGTCTTTGTATAAAGGTCAATTACATAAGAAAAAAATATTTTCCATTTTTAATTTTTTGGTACCACATTTCAAATTTTAAATTTTTAAATTGTTTTTAAATGGCCGCCATTTTGAAACAAAATGGCGGATGAAGCTGGCCAACGAACTCGGTTGAGATATTGGTGCGTACTATGTACACACCAAATTACATCCAAATCGGTTCATAAATACGAGAGTTACAGTGTGACATAGTTCAGATATATATATATATATATATATATATATCAATTTTGAACGGAGGGTGGTTTCGGGGTCTGGGGGCCATGATCGATGAAAATATACCAAAATTTTTTGAAATCGCTTTCCTCCGAACGGCTGCAATATGTAGCTTTTTGTAATGAAAGCTACCTAAAATGCTATAACTCAGCCATTTTTTTAGATATAGACGAAACAAAAACTGTTCCGGAATCTTTGTATTAAGGTCAAACACATACAAAAAAAAAAATCTTTTTCATTTTCCAATTTTTTGGTAACTCATTTTAAATTTTAAATTGTTTAAATTTTTTTAAATTGCCGCCATTTTTAAACAAGATGGCGGATGAAGCTGGCCAACGAAATCGGTCGAGATATTTGTATGTACTATGTACACACCAAGGTACATCTAAATCGGTTCATAAATACGCCTGTTATCACGTGACAAATATCAGGACGTTTCAAAATGTCAGTTACGCTAGAAATTCAAAATGCTATAACTCAGCCATTTTTTAAGATATAGACGAAACAAATACTGCTCCCGAATCTTTGTATCAAGGTCAAACACATAAGAAAAAAGTACTTTTTCAATATTCAATTTTTTGGTACCACGTTTCAAATTTAGATTTTTCTTAAAAATTTAAATGACTGCCATTTTTAAACAAGATGGCGGATGAAGCTGGCCAACGAACTTGGTCGAGACATTGGTATGTACTATGTACAAACGAAGTTACATCCAAATCGGTTCATAAATACGCCTTTTATTGCGTGACAAAATTCAGGACGTTTCAAATTGTCAGCCACGCTAGAAATTCAAAATGCTGTAACTCAGCCATTTTTTAAGATATAGACGAAACAAAAACTGCTCCGGAATCTTTGTATAAAGGTCAAACACATAAGAAAAAAATATTTTTCCATTTTCAATTTTTTGGTACCACATATCAAATTAAAATGTTTTTTAAAAATTTTAAATGGCCGCCATTTTGAAACAAAAGGGCGGATGAAGCTGGCCAACGAACTCGGTCAAGACATTGGTATGTACTATGTAGATACCGAATTATATCCAAATCGGTTCATAAATTCGAGAGTTACAGTGTGACAAAGGTCAGATATATATATATATATATATATATATATATATATATATATATATATAACCATTAATTAAACATAACCTACCACCATCAAAAAACGTAATATTATGAATTAAAGCTGTAAGTATAAAAAAAGTGCCAAACAATTTATTATAAGAATTATTATGGAAGAAAAAAGAAGAAAGTGGACACCGACAAATAATGGAAAAGCTTATATATTGAATTACGTTTTCAAGGGCACAGAATTCAATGATATAAGCAAAATGGTGTTTTCTGTGAGAAAAAAAAGCTGAAGCTAAAAATTATTTTTCTCTGTGCCCGAACAACCATTATAATCAAGCGAATAGATTAAAAATGAAAACAGAATAGAATCAAATAATATGAAATGGAAAAATCAATAAAACCAATTTAAATATTTATAGCATATAAAATAGAAATATTACACAACATACCGATTAATATTTCAGTTTTTTTCAATATATCCACTCGCACATGGCTACGCACATGGCTACCATAATATCGTAAAGATTAAGGTGAATAAAACAGTTAAGAAATCACAGTAATTGATACCAAAGGATGCAGTTAATACATTTTGAAATACCATGATAAATACAATTAATATAAAATAAAATAAAATAAATAGAAAGTAATTACATTATTTAAAATAACTAAAATGCACTTTTAAATTACTTAATTTCTATTTAACAATATCGTCAAAATTTAGCTAAAAATCCACCTGGTGTAGGAAATTACAACTGAAAAGGAGCTGCAAAAGACAAAATTTATAACTTATCGTCGAAAGACAAATTTTGGTGCTGCCATCAAGTAGTATTTTTATTATTCGAATGTCACAAGATGAACAATTGAAAGCCTTTGAATGTAAAAATTTATCAAAAGCAAAACCAAACAAATCCTTATATATAGATAATTATAAACCTAATATAAACCTCTCTCTATATTTTTTTTAATAAAACTATCGTTAATAAAATTTTTAAAGAAAGCATTCAAAATATTCTATTATCTTACTTATTTAAACTACACTAAGAATTTAAATAATTCTATAACATTGATAATATATAGCATATAGCTATATTCTATAAAATAAATTCAATAATAATAAATAAAAATAAAAATATATTAAAAATAATATAAAAATCGTTAATAATAACTATTATATATATGATAATTATAAAATGATCAGGAAATAAAAAACATATGGAAGTATATAGAAGATTATCAGATACTTAAATTCCCATTACCTAAAAATCTCAAATATAGTGTGTGGATTATTTTCATACAGCCATAAAAATCCAAAAAGTATGAATGTGGGACATTCAAACACATTAAACCGATAATAAATTTTATAACACAAAGTGAAAATAGATCAATATTAGAAAGAATAGAGGAATAATAATAAAAAATAATTACCCAATTTTAATACATGCAGTATAACTTTAGTTATATTAAATACACTTATATGTATATTAACTATAAAAATGGCATACTATTAGTAATTAATATGATATTGTCCTGAGTAAATTAAAATTTAATAACAAATGATTGTAAATTAGATAAAACTTTAATTAAGCTAAATATAATATTAATGAAAGCCACCAATTACATATAAAATATCAAATCAACATCCTTATAAAATACGTATTAAAAATAGTGATAATACAAGAGCCCCATTTTTTTAAAATAAATTAACCATTGCGTATTATCCAGACAACACCACCCTCCTTCGTACTCTAACATCTACCCACCCATCCAACCTATAATAATTTTTTTATATATTATTTTACAATTTTTAATTTTTTATAGATATTTTTTTATTTTATATATTTTTTTGTAATTTTGTTTACGCATGTGTTAATTTGTTTTAAAAGATCATGTAAGTAAAGTACTAATTGTATATTAATGAATATATGAATTTTTTTGGAAAACCATGATTTAATGCATCATAAATTAGTTTTTTAATATTATTGTTAATTAGAGGAGAAGAACATAAACATTTTATTCTATATAAATGATTAAGTATTATATTTCGAAATACAGAATGATGTAGACAAGATTTAAAATTTGTAAATGTATTAACTTTGAATTTAAATTCTTTACGTTTGTCATATAAATCTGTAATTGTTTTGTTGTCTTTTATTGTAATTTTAAGATCTAAGAAGTTAATTGTATTGTTAGATAAAAGGTTTTCCGTTAATTCCAAATTAGTGGGATAATCTACTGGAAATTGAGATATATATGGATATATATATATATATATATATATATATATATATATATCAATTTTGAACGGAGGGTGGTTTCGGGATCTGGGGGTCATGATCGATGAAAATATACCAAAATTTTTTGAAATCGCTCTTCCCCCGAACGGTTGCAATAGGTAGCTTTTTGTAATGAAAGCTACCTAAAAAAAAAGATTATATTGAAAAGGTGAAAAAAGGGGATCGGTAAATATTTCTGAGAACCTTAAAAAATACTTAAAGAACCTCTAATACAAAGCAAAAAGCGGTACTCTACGGAACTTTTTTTTTTGTGGTTTGTGAAATCATTATTATATATTTATTTTATTAGAATTTCTTTAAATAATCATACAACTAATAAAATTGAAAATAATCTACTTGTAAGAAGTCACTCTTTAACAGAAAAATAAGTTGAATCACGTTTTTTACACAACTATACCTCATTCTATGCAGTGGCGCAGCCAAGGGGGGGGGGGAGGGAGTTGGGGGTTAAAACACCCCCCAGAGCTCAGTAAAATTACTATAATTGACGTTTATATGAATCAAAACCAAAGTTAATATTTAAGCTTTTTGGCTTTTTTATGAAGCCGCCGCTTTGTTAAATCAAATTCTATTCAACAAAGTGATTCAATTAGACCACGAAAATTCTACTTAAAACTGTGAAAGCGCATGCATTGCATGCAGCCATTACATGCATTGGTTAAGTAAAAATTGGTTATTTGGACTAAGTCTTTTTTCGAGACGTCTTATGCTAAAAGAATGGAAAAGAAGCAGATTTCCTGCCACACAGACGCTTTCAGTTCAAGTATTATATAGTGGGCCGTTTCTGAATTCCACTTCTGTCTTTATTCCATGTTCGAAACAATAGTAGACCATCGAATTCCAAAGAAAACATAAAACATACACTTTGTAGATCTCTCTCTGTTTCAAACGCCCTGTTTTACGCTTTTTGCTCTCAGTTATATCTAAGACCAAGATTTGCGTACCCAGGTAAAAATCTTTGTAAAAATAAGAATTAAGAAAACAGTACATTAACACATGGAAATTAGTCGGTAGAACGTCAGTGCGCTATACTGATGGCCCGAGTTCGAGTCCCGGCTTGGAATCTTTTTCACTATGTTGGCCTTTGCGCCTATTAAGCAATTACTTTGAAATTTGATTTTCATTTGAAATATTGTATTCAAGGCGAATGATTCCCTCTGGAATAACTTCCATGTGTTACTATAGTTTCTATCGATGCTGGATTTAATTATGTTCCGTGTTTGCCCCAGGTCGGTGGCTCACGATAAATATTCCATCTTGTGCTGCGTTTTCAGCCTTGCCAACATATAATAGTGAGAAATTTTCCTTTCTGGGTATCGTTCCAAGTGGTTTAGTCGGTAGAACGTCATTGCGCTATACTGATGGCCCGAGTTCGAGTCCCGGCTTGGAATCTTTTTCACTATGTTGGCCTTTGCGCCTATTAAGCAATTACTTTGAAATTTGATTTTCATTTGAAAGAAAATAGTACTTTTAAGTTATAAAAAGTTGTTTTTGATTAGGATTGAACAAATTATCGCAATCGAGTGTTTCTTTCGAGCCATTTGTTCCGCAGGGCTCTGTGACCAAATTTAAAGAATATGTTTCATTAGTTGGTAATGTATAGCAACGAGTAATAGTGCTTGTTGTCGGGGAAGCACTACCACCCGTACCTCGCAGGAAAGAAGCATTGATTGTAATTTCATTGACTTATAGATACATGCCTGGTAAGTATGGATTTTGAAAGGAAAGGGGTTAAATGTAAGACATTTTGTTAGAATTTATAAAAAATACTATCTATAATTATACAAAATTTTATGCGACTCATGCATTAATTTTAATTAATAAGCAAGAAATTAGTTATCCATCGATTTACATTTATTTCATTTTAAAGAATGCTATTTGCATATCATCAAAATTATACCAACTGACCTGTCCGGCGTTGCCCGGGACCACGATAATTACCTCAATTTTGCATGATTTTATATCTTTGAACCTATTTTATATTTCTAAATGGAATTTTCGCTAAAAAATTTTGATTATTGTAGGTAAAAGCATTTTTAATAAGACATTTTCACGGTTTTTTTTTTGTTTGTTTGTTTGTATTTTTCCCGTAGAGTTGTTTTATAGTTTTAAAAAAATAGTCCTTGTTGTCTGAATTCTATAAAATCTTCATCCGTTATAAATATAACGGTTTTACACACCGTGGAAAAACATTGATATCTAGTTGTAAAAGAAATTTGTTCTCCTCTCGTTTGTTTTTTCTGTTTTGTATCGGATTCTTTAAAATAACAACAACAAAAAGAAATCTTACTGTCTGAATTCTCTTACTCTATTTTATTTGATTGTAAATGTTTAACTGTATCCAATCCTTCTTTAAAATTTTGTGAAAAAATTTTGCATATTTAATAGTGAAAACATGAGCCAAAGCCGAGCAAACCCACGTCGAAACACCTACCTTTTTAGCATTTTCATCGAAAATTTTTCAGATTTTTTAAAATACTTTTATTCATCAGAGCGTTTCGAAATTTTTGTAGGCGTTCTAAATTTGGTCTTCCGAGATGCTCTTAAAAGATTGTGTCGAAATACAGACATTTACTTACTTTTAGCTTAGAAAAAAGATCGTCTTCGAAAGGTGCGAAGTGACGTGTGGTTCTGAATAAATTGTAATTTAGAATGCTTTCAGCTCATTTCACATCTTTAAATCTCTAATTTTTAATAAACTTTTTATACCCAGAATCTGCATCTTCAGAGTAATAATTTCTATACTAAATTTCTAGTTTATAACGCTAAGAGCTTCAACAAAATCATAATTTAGAACGCTTTTAGGACGTTTACCGCTCACTTCATCCTTTTAAATTTCGCAATTTTTAAAAATCGTTTTAAGGGAGCATTTACTACATGAAAGTAATCGCCGTGCCAAATTCCAAGCTTCTGTGCCAACTATCACATAAATCACAATTTTAGAATGTTTCTTACTCTTGCATTCTTTTAAATTTCGAATTAAAAAAAAATCTGGGCGAGTATTTACGTCTCTTAAGTAACGTAAAATTTCAAGTTTCATGTAAAATTTCAAGTTTCCATGTAAAATTTCAAGTTTCTAGCCCTAACAGTTCTAAGTATATTATGATTTAGAACATTTTTAGAGCGTTTTCCGCTCATTTCACTCTTTTAAATTCCGAATTTTTTAAAAACCGTTTTGAGCGAGTATTTATACCATAAAAGTAACCACCATGTTGAAAACATAGCATTCATAACCAACTGTATCGCACAAATCGCGATTTTAGAACGTTTTTTGCTCTTGCATCCTTTTAAATTTCGAATTTTTGGAAATCTGTTCTTGGCGATCATTTACGTTTCTAGAGTAACAGGCGTGCCAAATTTCAGGTATCTAGCCCTAAAAATTCCCAATAAATCATAATTTAGATCGTTTTCTGCTCATTTCATTCTTTTAAATTGAATTTTTTTAGAAACCGCTCTTGAGCACTTATACATCCCAAAAGTTATCACCATGCCAGATTCTAACCTTCTATACCAACTGTATCATACAAATCTTAATTTTAGAACGTTTTTTGCTCTTGTACCCTTTTAAATTTCGAATTTTTAAAAAACTGTTCTGGGCAAGCATTTAAGTCTCTAAATTAACAACCATGCCAAATTTCATGTTTCTAGCCCTAACTGTTACAAATAAAACGTGATTTAGAACGTTTCCTGTTCCTTTTCCTCTTCTAAATTTTTAATTTTTTAGAGACCATTCTTAGTGAGCATTTATATCTTAAAAGAAACCACTAGACAAAATTTCAAATTTCTGGAACCAACAATATCCCAGAAAGCAATTTTAGAACGTTTTTTGTTCCTACACCGCTTTGGAAGTTGTTGTACCGATGTAAAATATAGCCTATATTGGAGCGGAGATGGTCACCAGCATTTTTCCAACATTATTACGGTTACACTCCACACTTAAAAAGTAAAACGGAACTATTATGAGATCATTCGTGTGTCTTATTTTGCTGGCGCTCAGCGTTGAAGTTAAGGGCGCTCGGTGTACCAAGGAAAGATGATGTCGCCGCAACGGCGACAACGGAGTGCAAAGGGTTAAAGTTAAGAACAAGAATTCGGGATTGTCTTGGCATGAAACCGTGTGTACTTTTGATTGAACAAGTGGATTGTAACCCTGTTATTTTCTATGTAAAAATTATTTGCTGGACTGCGCTCTTCCATCTCTTAAAGTTTGCCTCATCATTTTTAAACACTTTTTATAAATCTAACCTAGTTTTGTGTTAATTCATTAGTGCATTTTATGTTTTCTAACTCTAATATTATAAACGCAACGCTTTTTAAATGAAATATAGCCAACGTAACTGCGAAAAAAGCGTTATGATTTGATTAATTAAAAAGATTGATTACATTAAACAGTGATTCATATAATCGGCGAACACCTTTATCTGAAACTCAAAACCCCCCTAGAGTTGAATTCTGGCTGCGCCACTGATTCTACGAATAAAGCTCGTGTAATCAGTAAGCACATTATTAACGTACACTCGTAATATAGTGGGGAATGTTACTTCGTAACTATTGCTTTTTCCTTAACTCGATAGATAATACGAAATATTATTTGAAGAGCTCAGATAATAAAAGTGGTATGTGACCAAAAAAAAAAAAAAAAAAAAAAAAAAATAAAAAATAAAAATAAAATAAAATAAAATAAAATAAAGCAATTTAACAAATTACAACGACCATTTGGAAAATGATTTTTTCGAAGACTAAAATTTAATACATAAAAAATCGCACGGAGTTGATCCTACATTACGTACGCCATGAATTAAACATTAATAGTGTTATGACACGTAAAAATTGCATGCGCAAAAATCGCCTGCGACTCGTACGTATTATCCAAGCATTTTATTGGCTGTTCGGGAAAAGGCTTTTCCATCGTCAGATTTCCAAGAAATCTGATGACACATTTTAAATGAAATTTCATTCTTAAACTTCTAAACATTCGACAATATTACTTTTTACACCGTCGGATAGAGAAAAAAATGTACTTTTAAATGCAATTTGTTTGAAAGCTGTATCTCAATTTGTTTCTAGTTATTAATTTTTTTTGTAGTTTTTATTACTTTTTTGTCATAGTGGCAACAGAAGGTATCCATCGTTGTTGAAAGTAAAGGGAAATACAGATTACTACATAGACCAATCAGAAAACGAATAAAATTGCGGATTAAACCAATAAAAACCTTCAGATATGCTTTTTATTTCCTACCCTGACAGAGAACAATAACCATTTTTCCAAATAGTTAAAGAAAAAAAAACAGTTAATCAATATGATTGAAGATGATCAATGATCCTCTACCATCTTTTAAATTACTATTAAAAAACATAACAGTCTTAGAGATTTCAATTGATAAAGGAGGCATTTGACAATAAACGCAAATACACATTTGGAACTTTGCAGCTCATTTTCTCAAAACGATATATTGTGCCACTTTTCACCTTTATCATCTTTCGTCTGAGCTCTTCATTTATACAAATTGTCAAAGATATTGAAACGGTTTTAAAAATGGATCTTTGCCTACCGAAATTCTCATTTTCTTGCATGTGCGCCGCTTTGTTTAGCGCTTCATTAGAAAAACTCGTTCATCTACAGGCTTTTGTTTGCGTTGTCCACTGACGTACTAATACGTGCCTTTTCACTTTCAAAATATGGTATTTCTCTAACTGGTCTGGTGGGTATGGTGCAAAAGTTAGTAACTGCACGAAACATGTAGTACTTATCTGGAGAACCATTAAATTTGTTTTTATAATTCCTATCATAAAAACGTTTGCTAAAAAACTTTGTATTTTTTTCAATTTGTTATACGAACAGGTTTCTGCATTCAGTGATGTTCATTTTACTTGTGTTTTATCATGTATGCTGTCTTGTGTTCATCTTTAATGTGTTTTCTTTAAAAAAATTTCCTTCTGGTTGAAATCCATAATTTCTTTTATCAGGACAATTGGCCTATTTGAAACCAGGGTAACTGTTTTTTTTTTTTTTTTTTTTTTTTTTTTTAATTACGGAAAATGAATGCCAGGCCAACTGATTCTTGCCAGTCTACTGTCCCTTAAATATAAGTGATGCTGACAACAATGTGGTTTAAAGGAATTGGGGTAAAAATTAAAGGTTGTCACAATTTACATAGAAATATCTTTTTGTGCAAAACCACTCTCGCGAAGATGTCAATTAGCTTGCAAAAAGTTAAGAAATCTATATATTTAAAAGACAAGGCTGTTTTTTTAGTCATCTGGCCTCAACTTTCTACTGAACCGATTTTGATAATTCTTTTTTTTTTTTTTTTTTTTTTTTTTAAACAAAAGCAGCTTATTTGTAGATGTTCACGTGCTCGCTATTTTTTTTTTTAAGTAATCCCATTTTTATATTTTAATTTTAATTTGAAAAGTCCTTTATGAAATTTCTTCACATTGGTGGCAATCGGGTTACTTCCATAGTTGAAGAGAGAA
The DNA here is from genome assembly GCA_963932465.1 of Maratus speciosus. Taxonomy (NCBI): domain Eukaryota; kingdom Metazoa; phylum Arthropoda; class Arachnida; order Araneae; family Salticidae; genus Maratus; species Maratus speciosus. Next base: position 326,046,312 of record OZ010793.1, read on the forward strand.
GAGAAACGGGTAGCGGTCGTTGCAGCAACTGGGAACCTGAAAATTTGAGCATGCGCATCAGCTCTGGATTTTTGCCTGAGTGAAGAACCAGATCGAAAATAAACACCGTTTAAAAAAAAAAGGGAGATCTAGCTATACAATAATGACTGTTTTAGTAGTTGACTCCATTGAAGAAGGATAACAACAGATTAAAGACTATGAAAATGAAACATTTTCTAAATTCTAAAGTTGTGACAACTTATGCAGTTTTATATTTATATTAAATAAAAACAATAAAAATTTAGACTCATTCATAGATTTTTTTCTTCATAAAAACAACAACACAAAGAGATATAATTATTTTACAAAAAAACATTACTGGATACACGAAACTCGCTGTGCAGCAATCTCAAAAATCGTCAATGCCACGGTCAGTAACGCGCGTATGAAACCGAAAAATCATCACTGGACACTCGAAACTCGCTGTGCAGCAATCACTAAAATGCACGAAACTCGTCAATGCCGCGGTCAGTAACGCGCGTATGAGCGCTCCGCGCCCATAAACCGAAAAAAAAAACATCATTGGACACACGAAACTCGCTGTACAGCAATCTCTAAAATGCACGAAACTCGTCAATGCCGCGGTCAGTAACGCGCGTATGAGCGCTCCGTGACGATGAAACCGAAAAAAACATCATTGGACACACGAAACTCGCTGTGCAGCAATCTCTAAAATGCACGAAGGTCGTCAATGCCACGATCTGGTAACAACAAACTGGTAATAACAAAAATCTATTTATCGTCTCGCCAAATCGTTATATGTCTGCAGATTGAATTGGCAATTTTTTTCAAAACGCGCCAAAATGCCATTTTTGTAAATGATTGCCAATCTGAAACTACGAGATAAACAAACCAGTGTGGCGGTTACTTTCAAAACGAAAGTGATTTTATCAGCGTTTTGAAAAAGAAAATTCAAGAAATATTAAAAATTACAAAAATATAAACTACAAAAATGAAGTGCTTAAAATAACTTCTTTTACCATTATGTTAAAGTTCTGATAACTTATGTAATTTTATATTTTTGTTAAATAAAAACAATAAAAAGTAAAACTCATTTGTAGATATTATTGTGGCACAGATGCCATATACGCACTACGATGGCGCGATTTTTTTCTCAATCCAATTTCGCGAAAACCTCGTTTTCGAATACCAGTTACATATATATTTTTAAAAAGGGAATAACATTAAATAAAAAAATGTTTAATTAATAACTATAGAACAAAGCAATTTATATAATTTTAAAAAGAAAATAAAAGTAAATAAACAATTTATCAATAAATAAACAACAACCGGTTACCATATCAAGCAAAATAACGGCACTTTGGCGCCAGTTAAGTACCCCGGTGCGTATATGACATTGGCGTCAGAAAAAAATCTCGCCAACGAGGTGCGTATATGACATCTGTGCCGTTATTTTTTCTTAAAAACAACAGCAAAAAGATAAATGATTATTTTACATAAGAATTAAGTGAAAACACGAAGCAAAATTCGGTATTTTTCGAAAATATGAGCCTTGTCACTTTTTTTAGGCTTCAAAAAGAGAGATTTTCTGCCAACTGATGTAAACAACCATGAAAACAAGTTAAATCTTTAACACACTGGAATCTACTTACAGATTCCAGTCTTGTCAGCGGACGCCATATGTTGGATTCATTTAGTTAAGAGATTTATTTACATTGGAATCCAACATATGGTGTCAGAAGTGGGATTCCAATGTAAATAAATCTCTTAACTAAATGAATCCCTAAAAGTTAAGTATTAAAATATCTATAAGCTATTAAAACTGCCCTCAATAACATTTCTTATTGTCAAAGCTAATATATTTCTAACTTAAATTCAATGACAGAAGAGCCATATATATTTCACATTACTTTATTTTGATAAACTTCTTTTTAGAACAAAACAAAACCAACTGTTGCCAGATATTGAAACAATGCAATTACAACCGGTTAAATAATTATGCAGGTGACTGATACATGGATGAAAGATAAAGTTAGTCATTACGTAACAAACCTGATAAGATTTTTTGCTTATATATTAATTATAAGAATACTCTTAAATTTATCAAATGACTTTGTTTAGTCGTTATTATTATTACTAATAAAAAAATACCTAACTTAAATCAATAATTAAAAAATGGGTATATCTTTTTTTTAAATGGTGTTTATTTTCGATCTGGTTCTTCACTCAGGCAAAAATCCAGAGCTGATGCGCATGCTCAAATTTTCAGAACAATGGGAATTACCATATCCTTACGGATGCCATTTTCGTATTACAATTAAAAATAACTTTAAAAAAAATTGAACAGAAAATGGCGTCACGATTTAAAAGAACTCATTTTTACTCATAAAGCTGTTATATTTCAATATTTTTGTCATTCCACTGATACTGAGATTGAGACGCTAAAATGAGAGTGCTTCAGTAAGTGAAAATGACGTCATAGTAAAAATGAAATGAGCATTTCCTTTGATAAAACTAAATATTTTATTACGAATGTGTCTAAAAGTAAATTTCTGGATTTGGCCGGCACGTAGATTAGAACCTCAAGTCAAGAGTGCGAATGTTTACATGCAAAATTGTAGGAATCATCAAGCTTAGAAATATATTTAATTTATTAATAATCTATTGCATGATATAATATTTTTAAATTAGTGAATATGAATATGAAAAGTAAGCATGTAAATTTTGCGACGGTGAAAACGACATTAATTTTAGATTTCGTTGAAAAAAATTATAATTGTGTCATAGTGGCGCAATTTTCGTTGATTTTTCATCACGTAATTCCAAATATCAAAGCCTCAATTAATAACGTCATACTTTCTTATCTTAATTGCATGTTATTGATTACGTATAAGAATAAAATTTAATTTTTCAATAATTTGAAAATTTAAAATTAAACTTTAGTTAAAAATAATATTTGTTTTAAGAGTTGGGGTAGCCAATATAAGATTGGTTAATTATTAGCCCTCGATATGCTATTTCTTTCGGCCAGCAATTAAATTGTCGTCTCTAAAAAATAACGTTCCGTTGTATAACCCAACCGTAAAACAAGCAGATGTATCATAGTACGGATAAATACTGTACTGCAATTTTTTAAAATTCTAAGCATCGCACATTTTCAATTTTTATACCGTCGTATTGGGGGGAAAAAAGTACTTTTAAATGCAATTTGTTTGAAAATTGCATCTCAATTTATTTTTGAGGTATTAATTTTTCTGTAGTTTTTAGCACCATTTGTTTAATGTTGGCAACTCAAGCACTCCATTTCTGTAGAAAGTAAAGGAAAAGTAGTTGGAAAGTAGTAATTATATCTTTTTGTTGCCATTTTTCCCATAACAACTGAAAAAAAAGTAATTAAAATACTTACTATTTTGAAAAAATATAAATGAATGATTTCTGATAAAACATGGAGCTATTATAAACTATATTTAATTTTAAGTATCTATATTGATATTACAAACAAATGAAGGCATATAAATCATTAGATAGCCGAGTTTTTTTTATCGAGTTTCTTGAATATGACGACATCTCTTTTTTTGGATTTGTGTATTATTCAGCAATAGTGACGTCCTATGCATACTTTACTGTATAGATGTTGTTTAATACTGGATCAGAAATGAGGAATTCTTCAACGGTTGCGGATGACGTCATTTTATATAAAATAAAAGTGTGTGTTTTTAAGTCTTAACACTGAAATATGTTTTGTACTATATACATATATATATATATATATATATACTACATATATTTTTTCCTTCATCGGGGGCGACACTAAATTCTGAAAAAGCAGAATCCCTGTTTTCTGTTTATTGTAATTATTTTTATGATTTTTTTTATAAATTCAGACAATCCGTTTTTTAAACGTTTTCATTTCGACGGGTTTCGATTCGTAATAACCCTTTTTCCCCTTTACTTCTTATTTTTTAAACTATTTTATTTAACTTAACTTGGTTATGTATGTAAAGGTGGAAATTTGTAATCCGTTTATCACTCTCTTCCTCATCTAAAATTACAAAAATGATGTACACAGGTGTGTTTCTGATGAAAATACAGCATTTTAATATTTTTGGAACTTAATTATAAATTAATAAATTAATTTTAAGGCATTTTAGGTGCGTTCGTAATTATATAAATACGTACACGTAGCACCTATAGTCGTCATCTGGTCATTCCGTCTGTCCCCATACAACAGCGCAAAAACTACCCAACCGAATGGTTTGAAATTTAATGTACAGAATCGTTGCAGAATTTTGTCTAGTCATTTCAAATTTTATGAAAATAGAATCAAAACTTAAAAAGATATTAATAGCAGTTTTCTCCTTTCTATTAAAATCCTATCATACGTAAATGAATTCAATGATATCCCATGATAGGTAATGATTCTAGGTTTCCACAGTGATTATTCTATTAAATCTTATCATACGTAATGAATTCAATGATATCCCATGATGGGTAATGATTCCAGGTTTCCACAGTGATTAATCCATTAAATCCTATCATACGTAATGAATTCAATGATATCCCATGATAGGTAATGATTCTAGGTTTCCACAGTGATTATTCTATTAAATTCTATCATACGTGATGAATTCAAGGATATCCCATGATAGGTAATGATTCCAGGTTTTCACAGTGATTATTCTATTAAATCCTATCATACGTAATGAATTCAATGATATCCCATGATAGGTAAGGATTCTTGCCATGGCGCTTACGTCCTATTTAAGATGGAGTCCTATTATTTCCGTATTACCGAATTTAATATATAGAATCGTAATACATTTTGTATTCATGCATTTTTTCATGAGAGTGCAACAGCTATTGCACCAAGATCTGAATATTTATAAAACTAGTTATAGTACAAACGCACCTCATTTACCACGTTTGACGAGCAATTTCGGGCTTCTTCCATTAGCCGTCGAATGTGATAAATCACCAAATACTCTTTTTGGTTACAACTGTATACGAGTTACAACAACAATGGGGTTAATTATTCGACAAACCAGACTGGCCAAAATAAACCAATTGGCTATGAGATTTCTACTTTTCAGTGTTTAAAATATTTCATTGTTGCAAATAAAATATAAATAAAAAATAAATCGTGTAATATATTTCTTTAGATAAACCCGCTCTTATCTCTACACAGTTTAATTCAAAGTTATCTTGTATTTCAGTGACCTCCGTCAATTACTTACTATTGTATTCCAAAAATATGCTATAAAAAATCTTCTAAAAGCGCTCATAACAAATGGTGTTGTAACTTTCAATGTCTTTCTTTTAAAAGGTTTCCTTTTGAAAGTATTTTTAACATACTAATACGTATACGCAATTCTCGTTCAGTAACATATGGTTTGTTTATAATTTCCTAGATAAAAAATATGGGAAAAAACGAGAAATATTTCGAGAGGAACCTTAGATAAACAATAGATTTCGAAGTCAATGTGAAAACTCAAAAACAAAGCGTTTTTTATTAGTTATTGTTCTAAAACAAAAGAGAAAAGGAAAATCTTTATATTTTATAATAAGATTGTGAGTGATATTATGACAGGTAAAATCTGTATTCTTTTGAAACAAATCCACAATTTATTTATTTGTTATTTGTCGTGTTTATGAAGCTTCCTTCTTAAGAAAAATTAACTGACGCCGGTACAGTTTAAGAAGTTTAAAAACATTTTTAAATATTAATATTTGTTTTAAATAATGAATTTCTATATAGATATAACTTGCAGTTATGAAATACGCCCGAAATATTGAATTATATTTAATTCGGCGAATTTTTTTATTGCTAACACTAGGCGTAAAACCAAAAGAGTGAAAAAGTGCCCAAGCCAGGACTCGAACCCGGGTCAGTGGCATAGTGAACCAATGCTCTACCAACTGAGCAACTCGGACGATACGCAGTCTGACACTCCTCAACTCTTATATGTTGACATTATATAAGAGTGAAAGGTGCCAGGCTGGGTATCGTCCGAGTAGTTCAGTTGGTAGAGCATTAATGCGCTATGCCAATGTTGGCAGCATATAAGAGTAAGAGGTGCCTGGCTGGGTATCGTCTGAGTAGTTCAGTTGGTAGATCATTAGTGCGCTATGCATGTTGGCAGCATATAAGAGTGAGGCGTGCCATGTTGGGTATCGTCCGAGTAGCTCAGTTGTTAGAGCATTGGTGCGCTATGCAAATGTTGACAGCTTATAAGAGTAAGTGGTGCCTGGCTGGGTATCGTCCGAGTAGTTCAGTTGGTAGAGCATTAGTGCGCTATGCCAATGTTGGCAGCATATAAGAGTGAGGGGTGCCAGGTTGGGTATCGTCCGAGTAGCTCAGTTGGTAGAGCATTGGTGCGTTATGCAAATGACCCGGGTTCCAGTCCCGGCTTGGACATATTTTTATTCTGTAGTTAGCAATGCAAAAAATTGTGCAATTGTGCAATTAAATAATTCAATGAGCTTCTGTTCTTTCTTTCCTTTGGGATATTGAAATTTATATCTACTCAGTTATGAAGTTAAGCTCTACATGTCTATCTTCTTAGCTTACATATTTTGCATGTAGCATGCCTAGAACTGGTTCTATCTATAGCACACTAAATTAAAAACATACACCATGCAACATGCAAGTACCTTAATAATCCGTGAGGCAGCTTCACATTTTGCAAACTGATTTTGGCGTCGATGATTTTGGTATATATGAGCAATTAGATGATGCATATAACAAAACTGTCAGTCAGCTGACGCGCCAGCGAGGGTTGTTGGGGAAATAGCTGTGGCCGTTCTCGAGTTGATTGGGGGAGGGGGAGGCAAGACTTAAGGGGGCAATCTGTGTATATAAACTATATACGTATAAAATAAATGCATTTTCCCTGTTTGTTGGATGTCGGTCAAAAAAAGCATCTGCTGAAAAAAGTTTAATTTTACGGAAATCTTTTTTTTTCTTTTCTACATTATTTTCTGTTTATTTAACAGATAAACACATTACATGGCTATTATTTATCGGGACAACAGGTTGTTGCGACTGCAAACAATCTTTAGTTCCTATTTAAGCCTGAGTCAATCGCATCTAAAAACAGCTCACATTCGTTTTCTCTGGAACTGCTCGAGAAATATCAATATTTCTTTTAAGTAGTTTTAGCAGGACCTAACTATAAACTGATCGTTTGGCCAGAAATAAAATGCAGTGGTTACTTTAATTTTTTTGAAAGTATGTATGTATATTTTTCAAAATTGCGTAAATATACATACAGTCGGACCTCGTTATTCTGACACCCGGTTTTCCCGTCACTCCGCTTATCACGGCAGTTTTTCAAAGTCCGGATTTTCTGTATATGATTTTAATGTAAATAAACTCCGGATGTTACGTCGTTGAATAATTTTCAACTCCGGATATCCCGACGGTTTAGAAAAATCGTCCATTTTTCACAATCTATCTTATAAGCGCGGAAATTAAGCGGTAAGAAATGTCTTAACCAAACTTTTCACAAAAGTGTCTAAAACACCCATTGAGATAAATGAGAAATTTTTCTTCAATCCTTTATCTGAATAAATAAACCCACACACTATGAATGACCCACTTAAGCTCTAGATAGAAGTATCAGTCTACTCACGGTATTTTTGTTCTTGTCAGGCGGTTCTTTCTTGTGGTTACACGGCGTTTTTCATCCGACTAAAACCGAAGCATTGCATTGCATTGAAACGATCAGAAATTATCTAAGATCCATTTCTGAAACAGAGAATATTGATTACAATTCATTGTATATTATTGAAAAACAGAATAGTAGGAAGCACATCTAGGGATAAGCAAACCTAAATTCATCAATATTTCATGTATCAAAAAAAAAAAAGTCATCATAAATCTGATTATTGTTATTTTCAATTTTGTTTTGTGTTTATTTTGTTTAATAATGATGTTTTATTGCTTAAAACTGCGAGAACAGTTATGAATTTAAAATTGTCTTAAATTAATTAAAATACAGCTTTTTATAAACATTTTTCTCCATCTCCGGTTACCGCGACACTCCGCTTATGACGACACATTTTTCTGGTCATCAGAGTGTCGGGATAACGAGGTTTGACTGTATTTTTTTTTCGAATGATTAATTTATAGTTTAGTTAATGACAAAACTATTTTGAAATCACTTCCGTAGTAGCTCCCAAGAAAAAGTACGTCAATATCAGATGTTTTTACATGAAATTTCGCAATTGTTTCTTCTTTAACCGTTGGTGGTTGGTGGCTCAACAATTCCGACTTGAAAAATATATTCTCAGATGTTAGAAAGATGTGAAGAATGTAAAAAAAGAAAAAAAAAATTATTTACTAATCTGCAATAAACAAAAAATGACACACATCTCATAAATAGTGTCAATTTTCTAATGCAAAATTGTAAAGTATACGAACTTTCCTTTGTAAACAATCTTTTTTGTAAACAATCTCTTTTTCTCCAGCCGTTTTAATTTTACAAAATTTACGAAGATCATTTTAGCAATAACGATGAGAAACTGCTCAAATGACAAATAAAACTTTGGAATGCGAAATGAACTCAGTATCGCCGCCTGTTGATAATTCTATGAACAATTTATATTAAGTGATGTATTCGGAGATAGCAGAAATAAATAAAATCGTGTTTAAAGACCACTGAATAAGTAACATTGACTTTTGGGTATGTTGCAGCTGCAGCTATGCAACGCGATGATACAAGAGGTTAAGAATGCACAGTATATTCAAAAACTTGAAAAGTGTGATTTAACCATCATTTACAGTTTGTTGCATATATGGCATGTCCATTTAAGAGTTCTGTTTATAGAGTAGAAAATAGTAACATAATTGTCGTACATTTAATACATTATCACGCAGAAAATCGTATGAAATCTAGAAAATTTACCGAATAAAATTCACCAAACAATCATGCTGCCGCACACTATGCCCAATTTTTTTTTTTTTTTTTAGGGTTCCGTACTTAAAAAGTAAAAACGGAACCATTATAAGATCACTCCTGCGTCTGTCCGTCTGTCTGTCTGTCTGTCTGTCACAGCCATTTTACTCGTAAACTATGGAACGTGGAAAGTTCAAATTCGGGGAAGTAATAAAGACCATTGACCCACATATTTTCAGATTAATAAACATTCATAAATATATCTCTCTATTCTAAAAAAAAGTTACTACCGCTGTCACCGCCGCCGCCGGTTTTGAATTTTTTGTGACCGGAGGTCTTTCTTCGTTAATATTAAGAAAAATAATGCATACAAAAATATGAAAATCGGTAGTATTATAGAGAAATGTTTGATAAACACGCTGATGCAGACAGTTTTCAAATCGAAGAATTATTTTAAGAGATATTTAATGCCAAAGTTGGACAAAATCGTTCCATTAAAAAAGTTTTATAGGAGCAAAAACTGTACATAGGAATTTAATCATTTTTAGATCATTTTATACGTTTGAAGTTCCCGGTGTGCAGACTGTTTTCTTTTTTTTAATTTGGCTAATTATTTGAGGTTTTATTTCTATTTTAAATTCAAATTTTCAGGATTTCTAGAGATATTTTTTACAGACTAGGGGGCTCGGCCCCCTACGAGCTACGCTCGCCAACCCCCGTCCAGACACCGCAGACTCTAAATGCACACTAATGTGATCGGCTTTAAAAAGATTTCGAAAGATTGAATTATAATTTAAAAAACAGTGGCGATCTCCCTATAAACAGATTTCTATTCATTTCTCTTTGATTGGGAAAATTTTAACGCCAAATCCGCTGCGGTACTACTTGATTATCCCGTCGACTAATTTCGCCAAATTATATAAATCGCCAAACCACTTGCCAAATTATACAAATTGACATAATTTTTATTTTAAACAACGAAAGAACAAATAAATTAGTACAACATTAATAAAAATACAAATAAAACGTCGAAATAAAAATAACTTGATGACGTAGACACGTGTAACAACATTTCAAAATAACCTAGTATAAAAGGAATTAAGTAAACAGAATCTTTGTCTCCCGGTATTTTTTAACAAAGCGAAAAGAAAGTTCTTTTAAATGAGACATTTTAAATTAATCGTTTTTAATCTGACGTAATTTTGACCAAATTATTCTTTCTCTTTTTAATATTCACGTGAAAATGCTTGTGTTAGAAATGAAATATTATTTGCGCTTGCCTAAGAAAAATAGTTGAAAAGTATCCGCTCAAAATATCAAATAAATGTCTAGCGCAATTTCTAAATTTAAACCGTTTTGCAATATTATTTTGTGTTCGTTTTATGTAATAACTGTAATGTGACGTAAATATGACGTAATTTCTCCTATTTAAGACTTCTAATGCATGTTAATAAATTTATTATTTTACAAATTCCTTTCTCTCTTAAAATTCACGTGTAATTATAGTTTTATGACGTAATTTTTAATAAGTTCCTGCTTTTTGTACATAATTATTTAATTCTAATTCCAATGTTTTTTTTCTGTTTATAATAGTCACGTGTAAATAAATTTTTAATTTATTACACGTATAAATATTTTTTTTTTTTTTTTGAAGCAAACATTATTTTTTCTGCTGTTTATACAGTTGGCAACAGTTTAAATTAATATCACTTTCTAAAATCTGTAAAAAATATCTCAAGAAATGCTGAAAATTTGAATTTAAAATAGAAATAAAACCTCAAAAAATGAGTCAAAATAAAAAAATTAATGCAATCTGCACTCCGGCAAATTCTAACGCATAAAATGATCTAAAAATGATTACACTGCCATGTATAGTTTTTGCTGCTATAAAACTTTTTTAGTGAAACGATTTTGTCCAACTTTAGCATTAAATATCTCTTAAAATAATTCTTCGATTTGAAAACTGTCTGCATCAGCGTGTTTATCAAACATTTCTGTATAAAGCCATCGATTTTCATATTTTTGTATGCATTATTTTTCTTAATATTAGCGAAGAAAGACCTCCGGTCACAAAAAATTCAAAACCGGCGGCGGCGGCGGTGACAGCGGTAGTTACTTTTTTTTTAGAATAGAGAGATTGAGAAGAGATTTTTTTTTAATATTTACTAGGGGGTTCGGCCCCCTACGAGCTACGCTCGCCCACCCCCGTCCAGACACCGCAGACTCTAAATGCACGCTAATGTGATCGGCTTTAAAAAGATTTCGAAACATTGAATTATAATTTAAAAAAACAGAGACGATCTCCCTATAAACGGATTTCTATTCATTTCTCTTTGATTGGAGAAATTTTAACGCCAAATCCGCTGTGGTACTACTTGATTATCCCGTCGGCTAATTTCGTCAAATTATATAAATCTCCAAACCACTCGCCAAATTATACAAATTGACATAATTTTTATTTTAAATAACGAAAGAACAAATAAATTAGTACAACATTAATAAAAATACAAATAAAACGTCAAAATAAAAATAACTTGATGACGTAGACACGTGTAACAACATTTCAACATTTCAAAATAAGCTAATATAAAAGGAATTAAGTAAACAGAATCTTTGTCTCCCGGTATTTTTTTACAAAGCGAAAAGAAAGTTTTTTTAAATGAGGCATTTTAAATTAATCGTTTTTAATCTGACGTAATTTTGACCAAACTATTCTTTCTCTTTTCAATATTCACGTGAAAATACTTGTGTTAGAAATAAAATATTATTTGCGCTTTCCTAAGAACAAGTAATATAAAAATTTTGTTTTTAAAGTCATTTCCTACTTAGGCTATCAAAGAAAAATTTAATATAATCAAGCTAATATTAGTTTTTGTTGCATTAAAATATCTCAATTTGTTGATTTTCTATAAGCAAGTAGGTTTACAATGGAACTCTATGGGAATTTGGCGAAATATTACAGATATCGCCAAGTTGGCGTCACTTTTGGCGACTCATTTTGGCCGCCAAATTTGGCGATATATCGCCAAGTTGGCGACATTTTTTGGCGGTATTTGGCGACAGAACAGGGTCCCCCTATGGTAACCCCTTATTGAAAATACTTTCATTGAACTTCAATAACCAATGGCCGCCATTTTGTTTCCCATGCAAAACTAAAATTAATTAATTAAAATTTAATTAATTAATTAATATTTGAAAAAACTGTATTAACATCAATTGTCATCCAGTACAAGTTTAAAAAAAATTATTTCAACTTGATAGCATGAATAATGAGTATTTTATTAACGATTGAAAATTTGAACAAGATAAATATATAAATATATAAATAAATATAGGGAGAGTGTGAGCTAATAGTAGGAATTGAATGAATGAAAAATAGTTGAAAAGTATCCTCTCAAAATATCAAATAAATGTCTAGCGCAATTTGTAAATTTAAACCGTTTTGCAATATTATTTTGTGTTCATTTTATGTAATAACTGTAATGTGACGTAAATATGACATAATTTCTCCTATTTAAGACTTCTAACGCATGTTAATAAATTTATTATTTTACAAATTCCTTTCTCTCTTAAAATTCACGTGTAATTATAGTTTTTATGACGTAATTTTTAATAAATTCCTGCTTTTTGTACATAATTATTTAATTCTTATTCCAAATGTTTTTTTCTGTTTATAATAGTCACGTGTAAATAAATTTTTAATTTATTACACGTATAAATATTTTTTTTTTTTTTAAGCAAACATTATTGTTTTCGCTCTTTATACAGTTGGCAACAGTTTAAATTAATATCACTTTCTAAAATCTGTAAAAAATATCTCTCGAAATGCTGAAAATTTGAATTTAAAATAGATATAAAACCTCGAAAAATGAGTCAAATTAAAAAAATAAATCAATTCTGCACACCGGGAAATTATAACGTATAAAATGAACTAAAAATTATTAAATTCCGATGTATAGTTTTTGCTACTATAAAACTTTTTTAGTGGAACGATTTTGTCCAACTTTAGCATTAAATATCTCTTAAAATAATTCTTCGATTTGAAAACTGTCTGCATCAGCGTGTTTATCAAACATTTCTGTATAACACTACCGATTTTCATATTTTTGTATGCATTATTTTTACCGACTTCGAAAAAAGGAGGAGGTTATCAATTCGACGCGTATGTATGTTTTTTTTTTTTTATGTATGTTCACCGATTGCTCCGGAACTTTTTGTCCGATTTATGCGATTTTGGTTTTAATTGAAAGAGGATACTCTCGAATTGGTACCACTTCCGTTTCATCGAAATTGGTTGAGTAGTTTTTTAGTAATTCAACAAAAACCAATAAAATAAAGGATTTTTCGCAAATTATCTTTCATTGTTGTAACCGGTTTTTCATTCATAAGCATAAAGCTATGTATTCATATGCGTTATCGCCAAGTTGTCGCCAGACTTCGCGCCATTTGGTGAAATATCGCCAAATTTGGCGACCAAAATAAGTTGTCATAAATGAAGCCAACTTGGCTGTAACTGACTAATTTGGCGATATTCCCATTCAAATTCACTAATGGATCTTCTCCAATATGTTTCTTCACAATTTCTAATCGGCAGTCATATTTACAATTCTCAATTGCCAACCATTATTTAAAATGCTAAATAATACAGAAGCAAACTAAATTAATACATGAAAACATCTGAATTGTATCAAGAAATGAGAACATGTAAATTTTAATCAGATTGCACGATAAAAGCAAAAAGTGCGCTTTTTACTTTGCAGTAGTTTTTGAAGTCGGTTTTATTTTTGGTAAAAAAGTTTATTATTCTTAATATTAACGAAGAAAGACCTCTGGTCACAAAAAATTCAAAACCAGCGGCGGCGGCGGCGGTGACAGCGGTAGTTACTTTTTTTTAGAATAGAGAGATTTTAGAAAGTGATATTAATTTAAACTGTTGCCAACTGTATAAACAGCGGAAACAATAATGTTTGCTTCAAAAAAAAAAAAAAAATATATATATATTTATACGTGTAATAAATTAAAAATTTATTTACACGTGACTATTATAAACAGAAAAAAACATTTGGAATTAGAATTAAATAATTATGTACAAAAAGCAGGAACTTATTAAAAATTACGTCATAAAAACTTTAATTACACGTGAATTTTAAGAGAGAAAGGAATTTGCAAAATAATAAATTTATTAACATGCGTTAGAAGTCTTAAATAGGGGAAATTACGTCATATTTACGTTACATTACAGTTATTACATAAAATGAACACCAAATAATATTGCAAAACGGTTTAAATTTAGAAATTGCGCTAGACATTTATTTGATATTTTGAGAGGATACTTTTCAACTATTTTTGTTAGGAAAGCGCAAATAATATTTCATTTCTAACACAAGTATTTTCACGTGAATATTAAAAAGAGAAAGAATAGTTTGGTCAAAATTACATCAGATTAAAAACGATTAATTTAAAATGTCTTATTTAAAAGAACTTTCTTTCCGCTTTGTTAAAAAATACTGGGAGACAAAGATTCTGTTTACTTAATTCCTTTTATATTAGATTATTTTGAAATGTTTATCTTATTTTACTTAATCAAAGACGAAAACAGCGATTGACATATGTATTTTTGGTACTACTTAGTTATCCCGTCGACCAAAAATCTATCATTCGCCAAACTATAAAATTAAATGTCAATAATGGTTGATCGTAAATGTCACATTAACTTGACTTTAAGCAAGTTACACGTGTCTACGTCATCAAGTTATTTTTATTTCGACGTTTTATTTGTATTTTTATTAATGTTGCACTAATTTGTTTGTTCTTTCGTTATTTAAAATAAAAATGATGTCAATTTGTATAATTTGGCGGGTGCTTTGGCGATTTATATAATTTGGCGAAATTGGTCGATGGGTTAATCAAGTAGTACCGCAGCGGATTTGGCCTTAAAATTCCCCAGTCAAAGAGAAATGAATAGAAATCCGTTTATAGGGAGATCGACATTGTTTTATAAATTATAATTCAATCTTCCGAAATCTTTTTAAAGCCGATCAAATTAACGTACTTTTAGAGTCTGCGGTGCCTGAACGGGGGGTTGACGAGCGTAGCTCGTAGGGGGCAGAGCCCCCTAGTTTAGTAAAAAATAGAGGGGCTAATTATGCTACTTGAAAAAAAAAAATCTTTTCTTTGTATACCATGTGGGGTATACTGTGAAAGCTTTTGTAACGCTGAACTCAAAAATACATTCTTTTTAATTTTAGGTATTATATTTTCAAAGATATTGTTGAAAATGTAGCGCAAAAATATGTCCCCCCCCCACCCCCCTCTAATTCTGAATCTACTGAAACTAAAATTATGAAAAAATTAGAGGTAGTAGACGTTAATATAAACCTTGCCGGAAAATTATAGCGATTACCCTAGGTCACATAGTTTTTGAGTAATTAGCATTTTTCTGTTATACACAAATTTCGATTTACGGGCTTTCAGAAAAATTTTTGAGCATCGCTGAATATACCTATCGTTGCAGAAGAATAAAAGAATTGCTGATAATGATTTTCTCAAAAAATCATCGGTAATTAGCCGAAATATTAACACTTAAAGGTACGGTCAGTTTGGATATACACAAGGACAGGGGTGGCGTACTCTATGCCGAGTTAACAACTTTTAATGATATATATGTGTAATGAAATGTCCAGTAACAGTATAAAAGCAATAAACGTCAAATTGTTAAAAACATTCTAATTTAAGGGGTCTCGAGACTCTAAAAAGTAGAAAAAATGAAAAAAAAAAATCCTTCCGGCTAGTGCCGGGAGGAAGAGGTAGCTTTCAAATTCCTTATTTTAAAAATGCCAACTTATATTATTTAAACACACGAAGCTCAATTTAGTGGAAACCGAATATAGGAGATTCAATACTAATTTTTATCAATACTAAATCATTATGAATGAGAATTTCGCGAAATTAATCAGCTTTATCCAAGCTGCTTTTATTTAAAGTAACTTATATTTGGCTGAGATGTTGATGTATACTATCCACATGCCTTCTTACATGGAAATAGGCGAATACGTGTGTTATCGCGTGACAAATACAAGATCGTTTCAAAATGTTAGCCATACTAGAAATTCAAAGTGCTATAATTCAACCATTTTTTAAGATATAAACAAAAGAACAAATTTTCAGAAACAAAATCTGCTCCGGAATCTTTGTATCAAGGCCAAACACATAAAAAAATCTTTTTCATTTTCCAATTTTTTAATACCTCATTTTAAATTTTAAATTAATTTTTTTTTTAAAATGGCAACCCTTTTGAAACAAGATGGCGAATGAAACTGGCCAACGAACTCGGTCGAGACATTGGTATGTACTATGTACAGACCAAGTAACATCCAAATCGGTTCATAAATACGCTTGTTATCGCGTGACAAAAATCAGGTCGTTTTAAAATGTCAGCCACAATAGAAATTCAAAATGCTATAACTCAGCCATTTTTTTAGATATGGACGAAACAAAAACTGTTCCGGAATCTTTGTATTAAGGTCAAACACATACGAAAAAAATCTTTTTCTTTTTCCAGTTTTTTGGTATCTCATTTTAAATTTAAAATTTTTTAAAATTTTTTAAATGGGCGCCATTTTGAAACAAGATGGCGGATGAAGCTGGTCAACGAACTCGGTCGAGATATTTGTATGTACTATGTGCACACCAAGGTGCATCCAAATCGATTCATAAATACGCCTGTTATCACGTGACAAATATCAGGACGTTTCAAAATGTCAGCCATGCTACAAATTCAAAATGCTATAACTCAGCCATTTTTTAATATATACACGAAACAAAAACTGCTTCCGAATCTTTGTATCAAGGTCAAATACATAAAGGAAATATATTTTTTCAATTTTCAATTTTTTGGTACCACATTTCAAATTTAAATTTTTCTTAAAAATTTAAATGACTGCCATTTTTAAACAAGCTGGCCAACGAACTCGGTCGAGACATTGGTATGTACTATGTACAAACGAAGTTACATCCAAATCGGTTCATAAATACGCCTTTTATCGCGTGACAAAATTCAGGACGTTTCAAAATGTCAGCCACGCTAGAAATTCAAAATGCTATAACTCAGCCATTTTTTAAGATATAGACGAAACAAAAACTGCTTCGGAATCTTTGTATAAAGGTCAAATACATAAGAAAAACATATTTTTCCATTTTTAATTCTTTGGTACCACATTTCAAATTTAAAATTTTTTTAAAAATTTTAAATGGCCGCCATTTTGAAACAAAATGGCGGATGAAGCTGGCCAACGAACTCGGTCGAGAGATTGGTATGTACTACGTACATACCGAATTACATCCAAATCGGTTCATAAATTCGAGAGTTACAGTATGACAAAGGTGAGATATATATATATATATGGATATATATATATATATATATATATATATATATATATAATAAATTTGAAATCACAAATATATGAAGAAATGGATAAAGTTTTAAAGATGATCCAGAAATGAACATATGAAACCAGTATGCAATATAAGAAACTATGAATGACTCACAGAATCATCAGAGGAGCTTGTGAGTTCATTCATAGAAGATGCGTTATTTCATCCAATTTTGTCGGCATTAAGCCTAAAATGACAAAATTTAGCTCCTAATAACGCAAACATTACAAAAAACAGATAGTAAAAAGCCAAGAGATCCAAAGAAAGATACACCTCACACAGGACATTAAAAATTATAAAATAAAAAAATAAAAATTATAAAATTAAAAAATAAAAAAATAATAAAAGGGCAATTGATTAATTTAACGTTTTAAAGACAAAAAATTGTAATATAAAAAAATGAGAATATAAATAACATTTAAAAAGATGAGGAATATTTGAGATAGTAAAATTTAGCCTTGTATTATGTAAATAAATTTGAAAATTTAAAAAGCAATGAGGAACATTGAGACAGAAAAATATATCCTTAAATGATGATGCAATATGTGGAAATATATTGTGTTAAATGCATGATACCTCGTATTTTTTTTTTTTAATTATATGTCCATACGATATATAAGCATATATACATACACTTATACACGTTCACACACATAAAAACATACAAAGTTTTAATCTTTTTTAGCATTCCCGACCTCAACCCTCCATAATGGTATTTTTATTTTTCTTGTGTTTTTTATGTTTTTAGTGTATAATGTATGGAAAAACATACACATACACCAAACTTTTTTTTTTTTTTTTTTTTTTTTTTTTTTTTTTTTAAGAATATATATACATATATATATATTATATATATATATACACATATATATACATATAATTTTTTGTGTGCATGATTTTTATAATTTTTTCAGCATTCCACATCCCACCCTCCATAATAGTGTTTTCGATTTTATGGTTTTTTTTTAAACATATTAAATGCTTATACTGGTAAGAAGTAGAAAAAAATGAATATTAAGATATGAGCCATGCAGATATAAAAGAGATGGGATAATTATAAGACAATGCTAATTGTATTAATTTAAAAAAATTAGGCTGTAAGAATTGGGAGGAACATAGACGTTTGATACGAAGACAATGATTAAGCAGAATATTTCTATGAAATATGCAAGCAGGAATTAAAGTTCGTAAAATTAATTACATTAAATGAAAATTCATTGCGTTTATGATAAATGTTGAATGTTAGGGTGTTATTCGGGAGAATATTAATTTTAACATCCATAAAATTGATACTAGAATTATTTGAAAAGGTAGTACTAAGTTCTAGATTAGAAGGGTACTTTACAGGAAGAGATAATAGAATTATTTGTAACAGGAAGAATTATCATATCATCTATGTATCTGTAGAGCAATAAATTATTATTAATAAATTTACGTTCATAAAAGTAAAGATATAAATCAGATAACATGCTTGATGAAGCAGCTCCTTTGGGGTGCCCTGTATTTGAATAAAAAAAGCATTGTCTTGGAAAATAAAATTATGAAATAGTAGAAAGTTAGTCAAAGATGTGAAGTAGTCAGTATCAATGTTATCAGGTAAATTTAATAAAGGGAAAAATTCTAGAAATAATGAATTGATAATAGAATGCAGGTCTTTTAGAATGATATTATTAAATAGGTCTTTGAAATCTAAAGTAATAATATTATTGACATATATATATATATATATCAACTTTTGAACGGAGGGTGGTTTCGGGGTCTGGGGGTCATGATCGATGAAAATATACCAAAATTTTTTGAAATCGCTTTTCTCCGAACGGCTGCAATAGGTAGCTTTTTGTAATGACTATTTTCAACATTTAATGTCTTAAAATGTATATGATTTTAAAACACAATTTTAATTGGGATGAAAGATATAAGTATGCACTTTCGTTTCATGTATTTAAAAAATTGCAAGATACAGAATTAGTATTCATAGGGGGCTCGAAACTGTTAGACATTTGTTGAACAAAAAATTGGCATAACAGTTTACGCGCAGGATTACAAAATAAATATTGCAACTAGAATGAAAATTCTAGTGCTTACTCGTTGATTGTAATAATTTCCCTGAACTTAAATAAATTTGTATTTAAAGCATTTTTATATTTTTAATGCAATGTTGCATTTAGCCAATACAAAATTTTGAAAATTTCAACAGTAAAATGACCTAAAAAAACATTTTTTTGAACAATAAAAAGGAAATTTTAGGTTCAGTTTATTACAGACTAACATGAAATATATATTTTGAAAATTTCATGAAAAAATATTCAGAAGTTTTTGAGGTATCCTGCACGTTATGTCCAAAAAACGCCATTTGGAAAATAATGTCTTTAAAGTTTCGGAAACGCCGCTTCTGCTATTGTGCGGGTATAATTCTAAAAGCCAAAACTTCTGTTCTAATGGGAATTACAAGGAAACAATTATATCAAAATATTCAGAAAAAATAGGAGTTAATCATCTAAAAAAAATTTAAAATTTCTTAAATTTTGAAGCTTTAAGAGTCCTGCGACCACTCAATCTAGTGATGGGCGATTCTTGAAAATTCGACAATCGAGAAAAATCGTCATCGTAAAAAATCACAATCGATATAGCCATCGATTAATTCCTAGAATCTACAATCGAGATGTTTTACAATCGATTATAACGAGAGAGCTAAAAACAATTGTTGGAAAACTTAGCTATTATTCTGGCCGAAATTTTCATAGTAGTGATAGGGTTTGCTCGATAATTCTGCTATCGTAATTATTTTCTCCTGATTTAGGCTTAAGGGGTTACTTCAGTCAATTGAAAAGACCTGCTCGCTAAAGCTAATCTTATGGAAGAAATTTATAAAGATATCTCATTTGAATTTCAGTATTTTAAAATGATTTTCTTTGCATTGGAATAAATTCCCCTTTCTTCTTTATGAAACTGCAATGTCCAAATCGCGTAACTATGGCGCATTTGATGAATCAAATAACCTTTCTACTGTTTAGATAACTCCAAAAAGTTTGATACAGTTTAAAGTTCCCCTAAATGTCAAATACTGTGGAATTTCTCCATTGATCGAAAACAAAAGTTTCTTTCGAAAAACGTAAGGATAGTAAGATAAAGATACCTGCCAAGAGTGAACCTGCCTAACACGGAAACTGTTTTCCAGTACCTAGCGATTCCAACATAACTCTTTAAGTCTGTATCGAAATCCAAAGTAGCTACTTTATGACACATTTAAAAACTCATTTTTTATTTTAGACGCATTAGCTAGAATCGATTAGCATTTTCTTCTTTTCGATAAAGGCAGAAGGTTTGATACAAATTAAAGTTCCCTAAATGTCTAAAGTGTATCAAATGCTGTGGAATTTCTCCGTTTATCGAAAACAAGCCAGCTTTATCGAAAAACGTAAGGATAACCAGACATATATAACTACTGAGAGGGAACCTGCCTAACACGGAAATTGTTTTCCAGTGCCTAGCGATTCCAACATGATTCTTCAAGTCTGTATCGAAATCCAAAGTAGATAGTTTCTGATACATTTACTAGCTCATTTTTTATTTTAGGCGCATTAGCTAGAATCGATTAGCATTTTCTTCTTTTCGATAAAGGCAGAAGGTTTGATATAAGTTAAAGTTCCCTAAATGTCTAAATTGTGTCTAATGCTGTGGAATTTCTCCGTTTATCGAGAAACATAAGGGCAACCAGACAAATATAACTGCTAAGAGGGAACCTGTCTAACACGGAAATTGTTTTCCAGTGCCTAGGGATTCCAACATGACTCTTCAAGTCTGTATCAAAATCCAAAGTAGCTAGTTTCTAACACATTTACTGCTTATTTTTTATTTTAGGCGCATTAGCTAGAATCGATTAGCATTTTCTTCTTTTCGATAAAGGCAGAAGGTTTGATACAAGTGAAAGTTCCCTAAATGTCTAAAGTGTGTCTAATGCTGTTGAATTTCTCCGTTTATCGAAAACAAAGGAGTGTTATCGAAAAATAGAAAAGTAAACAGACAAATATATCCGCTAATAGGGAATTCTATAACTAAAATAAAACATCAATGGACTTCATTTTTGGTATTTTGGATAATTTTAATTTTCCAATACTTACCAACGTGGTATTAGATGATGGGTTTGGAAAAGGTAGAAGAAACGCCCCCCCCCCCCCAAAAAAAGGGGCATTAGGCCCCAAACTGACAGGGCAGACCAAGGATGAAAGTTAACTTCATGTAAGAGAGGACTAGGGGAAGTTGAGAATGATAAAAAAAACTAAACCATTGAATAAGAAAAAAATTGAAGAAAAGAAAAATGGTAAAAGAACAAGTGAAGCGTGTGATTAGAGCCAGACAAATGAAGAGGGGCCCGATGGGCCACAGCTGGTCCAGAATGAGTGCCCAAGTAGTCAGAATGGGTCAAGAACTTGGAGAATAGTATCTACAATGAAGAAAAACAATGAGACAAAACATTATGAAAAACAGATGAAAAATACAAATAGCCTGAGGCTAAAAGTAAAATGTTTCACTGGGCGGCGTCCCCTGGTGGTAGTAAAAATATAATTGATACGAGAAGATAGGGGAGAGTGAAAAGACTTTATTTTGTGAATTTTATAATTTTTGGACAAACAGTATACTAAAGGTTGGAAGAAACAAAACTTTAAAGCGCCCTCTTGAGGCGAAGAAGGGAGTTAAAATTAAGAAACATATGTCCATATTTTTGATTAGATTTTAGACACAATTTGATGTTAGTCTTATAATTTTCCTATGAGTGCAAGATACCGTACCACAGTACGAAAAAAACCGCTGCTAAGTATATTCCTTTAGAGCATTTTAAGCCCAGGGGTCTAAAATTAACGGTGGATTGACAAAAGGAAGGTAGATTTAGAAAGGTTATGAGATTACCCTTATTTTAATATGTTACATGAGTGGGGTAAAATAATTTTGAAAAATCCTCTTTCCTGAGGCGACACTTAAAATCTTGAAAACACATAATTGCAGTGCAGTTTTGTTTTAACAATAGCATTCTAATATTAAGATATATGGGACAGCTTAGGAGGGCTAAAATAAGAGAAACATTGAAAATCAAAGACAAACTGGCGCCGCCAAATTCACTAGAAAACTTCTATATCAAGAACTGAAACCCGAACTGATAACTTAAACCACTATGCCTCCTAACCCATATCGGTTAATAACAAAAGCGAATGGAAAAGAACATGTACTCCTTTGGGAAATCATGACTTACACCAGAAGCGCGGTAAGTTTGACTCTTCTGAAAGCTTCCTGTCTCTCGCCCTCTCTCTCGCACTTCGAGATACATTTTCTGCTGCACTTCTCTCCTCGTTTACCTGGAGGAGAGAGCTCTCTCGAGGGCAAACCTCTCGCTTGCTTTGAGATATCTCACCGATTGTAACTCATCGCTTCCCATTGCCATTCTCGTTTCTCGCTCTCGGTCTCTGTTCAACATTTCATATGACATAGTCGTTGAGCCAGGGGCTCGTGTGGTTTCATGTCAGCGGACTTGGTAAACTATATATTTTTGGAATCACCACAACAACAGCACCTCATTTATCCATGATACTTTCGAAACCAGGGTAGCTTATGGGCGCCATATTGAAAAATGGCCGCCGTCGTTGAGTCAGGGGTTCGAGTGGTTTCATGTCAGCGGACTTGGTAAACCATACATTTTTTAATTCACCACAACAACAACATGTCATTTATCCATGATACATTCAAAACCAGGGTAGCTTATGGGCGCCATATTGGAAAATGGCCGGCGTCGTTGAGCCAGGGGCTCGTGTGGTTTCACGTCAGCGGACTTGGTAAACCACACATTTTTGAATTCACCACAACATCAGAATGACATTTATCCGTGATACATTCAAAAACTTAGTAGCTAATGGACGCCATATTGGAAAATGACCGCCGATAAACAGGGTGATTAAAAGATTTTCTTGGTTTTGCATGCTATTAAATTAATTGGACGATTGAAGAGACAATAAGTAAAGAAATGCAGGGGTCAAAAGTTACAGTCAAAGATCTGCCACAGTCGAGAGATACTTTTGATATCAGGACAGCATTTCTTCACATGATTCGTGAAAGAACCAAAATTAGTTCTACATCCAGATCTATCTTTGAGCAGGATCCAGAAAGACGAACGTGATATCTCATATTTACAGAACATGATTACCAATGAATGGATAAATCTAGATACGGTAATAGAATCAACTGGAGCAATGACAAATCTAGAAATTGTCGAAGACATGGTCAAAGCTCATGAGATGGGTGAAGAAGCTTACCAAACTTTCAAAAGAGAATATCTGTCTGAAGACTCAAAGTCAGACGGGTTTTCCAAACCTCTAAAAATAAAGAAGCTAAAGACATTTTCCGACTTTAAGGAGAAACAGAGTGTAAAATTTAATAAATCAGAGTTTGTTGCCTAGGCAGAAAGAAATATGTTTGCTCAGATGACGATCATTGCAGAGCGAAGAAATTTCGATATGAGAACTGTCTTTTTCTACCCCATAGGGCCTCTTCCATAGTCTTTAGTAACACTTGATGGTTTAATGCGAAAAACTGGAAAATCAAACTGATGGATGTTATGACAAAATTGCGACTGCTGAAAGAATGCAAATGATAGTAATGTTAATATCATTGATGGAATGTGTTTAGTTCAAAGCTACCGCAGGAGCTACAATCATTTGGACAACTAGCAAAGAATCTGTTTTCTAAAATAATAAAAGATTCTACATCCTCTCAAAGAATCGATGTTGTATTTGATGCATGCAGGCAGGTGTCAATAAAACGAAATGAACGAAAAATATGAACTGTTGGTAATGTGATAAAAGTTATATACTCGTGGACACCCCGTACGAAAATGGAAGCAGTTTCTATCTGATGAGGAGAACAAGAAAGAACTTATACATTTCATTTCTCAAGAATGGGAAAATGAACATTATCTGAAATAGTTCATACGAATGATGTACGTTATTTACTGAGAAAAATGCTATAAATTCACGATATAACGATATAATGAAGAATACACTAAGAGGTTATACGCGAGAGGTTATTTCGCTCACACCATGCTTTAGCGTCTGGATTTAGAAATATTATTATAATCTCTATAGATACTGATGTAGCAGTTATCACACTGCTTTTTTTTTTTTTTTTTTTTTTTTTTTTTTAACGATTTGAAAAACTAGAAAGGGTTAATATTTGCAAAATGTGGATCCAATGACAGGGTAAAGTAAAGTGCTACAATTTGAGTGAGATGCATGGACTTCTAGGTAAAGCGGTATGTAATGCATTCCCTGTCGGGTGCGATACAGTAAGTGCTTTTGCAAGGGGAAATGATGATTCAGAACACTGAATTTCGAAATGCGCTTAAGGCGCTTGATACTGACGCTGATATAGCAGAGGAAACAAATAAACAGCTTGAGCCGTACGTTTGCCATCTCTATTATGGAAAGCACAAATACTCAGACATCAATGAATTGCGCTATATTCTATATATATTTTTTTGTAAAAAATGAGTTTGTGCAATCGCATCGCCTTCTGCCATGTAGTAATACACTCTATCTATAGGTAATGCGAGCTAATTACCACGGTCTTGTTTGGATGAAGTGCCTACAGGCTGATCCTGATCTTCTATCCCCAGATAAATATGGTTGGATTTTTGGAACAGATAGTGAAGGAAAAGGCTATCTAAAGGTCCAGTGGAATGGCAGTCCTCCTGCTTCTGAAGCTATTTTGGAACTGATGGCATGTTCTTGTTCAAGAACATGTGTATCACCATCATATGCGCGTCTTTTTAATAACCTCAGATATACAAGCATATGCAGAATGTAGAACTGTTCTATGACGATGGAAGTTATTTGGACACAGGAATGTCAACCGATGATGATGCTTTTACATGAATTTTATTCGGTTAACACCACTTTTTGTCAAACAATTAAATTTAGCTTAGCCATCAAGAAAATTCTTAATTAAATAAGGAAATTTTTACTTTTCTTTTTTTAGTGGTATCAAAAGCAAGCGATGGAAACACGTTTCCGAAAGTGCATATATGCACCCGTGGTCCCGAAGGGGTTAATTCTTAACAGACTAAGTACAAAAGTTTCCCCAGTATTAATTTTTTTCTTGAATTGCTGTGTCTTACCACATGAAAATAATACGCATTAAAATGAAAAACTGGATGTTTATCCCATCGAAAATGTCAATAAACATAAAGTTAAATGTAAAGATAAGCATCATATTAAAATAAAATCGTAATAAATATAAAATTTGCATAACGTTTTATGCTTAACAATATTTGTTCTTTCCATTTTTTCATTAAAATCCATTTAATTATGTGATACTGGCAAATAAATCATATGTATCTATATGCGATAGATGGCGCTCATTTTTTCAATATGGCGTCTATAAGCTACCACAAATTTCATAGTATCATCATAAAATAAACTCCTTGGACCATTGTGAATCCAAAAAAGTATATATCATCAAGTCCTCAGAGATGAAACCAAAATCACTAATTTTGGCTTCTGGCTCAACGACTAACATTGTCGAGAATGAGAAATCAGTTTTCGTCCTTCCTCGAAATGTTACTCTCGATGATTGTCATTTCACGCTCGGCCAAGAAGGGCCGAGATGAGATATCGAGGGGTGAGCTGGACAGAGAAATAAGCATGACAATGATCTGTAAAATGAAGCTTTAATTTTCAATGTTTTTCTTATTTTAGCCCTGCCAAGCTGTCACATACCCGGAGCCCTCTGATAAATATTATTTATTAAATATAAAGATTTCAAAGAGGAAGGTGGGTCGGGTGAATTCCAAGGACGTGAGAGTGGGCGGGGCGCAATAAAAAAAAATTACCGAACTCTTCCTGTGACATATTATCGAAAAACCCTTTGACAACTCTTTCATATTATGAACCTTTCTTCCCCCGAAGGTAAAATTCAGGGGGTGGGGAGGGGGCGAAAATTTTTTTAAAACCGTAGCCGATTTCTATAATAAATTTAAATATCATTTTAGATGTCTTCCGGTAAATATTATTTATTGAACATAAAAATTTTAAAGTGGGGGCTGCGTTCCGGGGCGAAAGAGTGGGCCCAAGGGGGGCGGGAGGGGGAGCAATTTTCAAACTTTTTTTGGACCGGTCATGTGATATGTTATTGGAAAGCTCTCGAATGACTCTTTCATATTATGAGACTTTCTTCCTCCCCTCCCCAATTTGGCTCCCACTGCGGCGGGTAGTTTTTCCGTTTTTATCATTTTAGATCGGATTTTTTTATGGAGCCCTCCGATAAATATTATTTATAATATTATATGAAATTTCAGGACACTTTTTTAAATTTAGCCAAGACCCCTCATGTGACATATCGTTGGAAAGGTTTGTGACTACTTATTGATGCTATGCACTTCCGGTGGCCGTCCCCCCACTTTGCACCCCGGGGGACACTTTTCCAAATATAGCAAAGGCCACTCATGTGAGATATCGTTGGAAAGGTCAGTGACTACTTATTGATGTTATGCACCTCCGGTGACAGTCCCCCCCCCATTCCCCCCCCCGGGGGACATTTTTCCAAATTTAGCAAAGACCCTTCATGTGAGATATCGTTGGAAAGGTCTGGGACTACTCATTGATGTTATGCACCTATGGTGTCCATCCTAACCACTTTGCCCCCCCCGGGGGTTCGTCCCCCTTGCCCCCCCCACGGGAGGCACTTTTCAAAATTTAGCCAAGACTTCTCATGCGAGATATTGTTGGAAAGGTCTGTGACTACTTATTGATGTTATGCACCTCCGGTGACAGTCCTCCCCACTTTGCCCCCCGGGGGTCACTTTTTCAAATTTAGCCAAGACCCCTCGTGTGGGATATCGTTGGAAAGGTCTGTGACTACTTATTGATGTTATGCTCCTCCGGTGACAGTCCCCCACCCCACTTTACCCCCCCGGGGGACACTTTTTCAAATTTAGCAGAGACCCCTCATGTGAGATATCGTTGGAAAGGTCTGTGACTACTTATTGATGTTATGCTTCTCCGGTGTCCGTCCCCCCACTTTGCCCCCCCCCCGGGAGACACTTTTCCAAAAATATAGCCAAGACCTCACAAGTGAGGTATCGTTGGAAAGGTCTGTGACTACTTATTGATGTTATGCTCTTCCGGTGTCCGTCCCCCCCACTTTGCCCCCCGGAAGACACTTCTTCAAATTTAGCCAAGACCACACATGTGAGATATTGTTGGAAAGGTCTGTGACTACTTATTGATGTTCTGCACTTCCGGTGACCGCCCCCCACTTTTCCCCCACGGGGGACACTTTCCTAAATTTAGCCGAGACTCCTCATGTAACATATTGTTGGAAAGGCCTATGAACACTTACTCATGTTATCCACCTCCCGCACCCCTCCTTCCTCTTTGCCCCCACGGGAAGGACCACTCATGTGACATATGGTTCGAAAGGCCTAAAGACCTGTGACGACTTATTCATATTATGCAGCTACTGTATCCCTCCGCTCACTTTGACCCCCTCCCCCAAGAGATCTGGTCCGAGGTTTCGAGATTATATTTTTTTACAAGATTTTGTACTGCGTGCACACCACGCCTGCTATACGGTGTCGTATATAGCGGGTAACCTGTTCGTGATTTCATATTACAAGAATACGTATAACTTAGGGGCCCCGATTAAAGGAGGGGCCCACTAGCGGGCGAAGTCACCTAGTCTTTATTAACGCCGACTCATTCCAGTTCACCCGCAGACTATTCTTGATAAATGTATGACGTATATAATATATAATATATGATGTATAAAAGCAATTGGCAAACTGGAGTCATCGAGAAAAAATTTACACAATCGAAAAGTATCGAGATGTCCATACAATCGAGAAAATCGAGAAAAACATCTCGTTATCGCCCATCACTAACTCAATCCTTTCCGGCACGGAGTAATTCTATTTATAAACTTATGAAATAATGAACTGACACCAGAATTTATAAACGAATTTATTAGAAAATGCGAACTTGCTTATTGTCACGTACATGATAAAAGGAAAATTTTAATTAAATATTCTTGGTGCCGTTTGTCTGTTTTGGAATTAAAATTAGGTGTCCGTTTTTTAAGGGCATCGCCCTCGAAAGATTTAATTAGAATGAATCGCATAAATATTGTGGGATTCGCGATAGTTTGCATTGATTGTATCTCTCAATACGCCTCGAGTGACTTTAAAAGTTAATTAAACGCCTATCTGTAAAAACGCGGCACTGACCAAGGCGGCGTTGCAACTTTGAGACCTCAATTCGAAGCGCGCTTAGCACAATGCCAAATTTAAACTTTGAACAAAGGTTTTGTTTAAGCTACACTGTAGAAATAAAGGTTATTACTACGCTGAATTTAGTTTCATGAAATGCCAAATAAAGTTTAACTATACACTGCTTTTATTGTCAGCACCGAATTAAGTTCATCATAAACAGATTAGGATAATATTAAAAAAAGAGTTATACGAATAGCGATACTTGATAATATTTAGGTTCCATATCTCTGTGAACTTTCATGGTATACCCATTTACACTTTTCTAATATATACAGTTATACCCAACCCTACGTTGTATAGTTTTTTACAAAGTCTTAGTATTCAATTAGCAACTTTTTTTTTTTTTTTTAATAATAATACAATTACAAATTCATATATTTATTCTACGGAACCCTCTGTGCGCGAGTAATGCTCGCACTTGACCGTTTATTTAAACATTGATCGCATATGATGTGCGAAATCCCAAACTTCTATTTCAATATGTCTTATTATTTGATATGTATAGTTGTTAATTTTACAATACAAAATGTTAATTTTATACATTTTTAAATAAAAAATCTCAAATATTAGTAATTTTTAAATAGAAAGTTATCCTTTTTTAACACTTTCCAACATCGTTGAAAAGTGTTTACGAATTAGGCTTGTTTGTCTGTCAGTCTGCCGTCTGTCCATGCTCTGCAGACATACATACACATGGTACTACAATCCATGTAGATTTCGACCTCCCTCAATATACCTCCCCACACCCTTCGATCTTCGGCCTTTACTTTATAATTTATAATATGGTTTTGTGCAAGATCTTTCTCTACCTCTTCTATCCATCTCTTCCTGGGACTACCAATACTTCTTTTCCCAATTAAATTACCACTATAAACTTCTTTGTGCTTCCTCTCATCGCTCATTCTGATTAGATGGCTTAACCATTGCATTCTTCTTATTTTTAGAGTATTTATTATATCTTTTTCATTATATAACTGTTCTAACTCCATGTTTGTCCTTATACGCCATGTATTGTCTTCTTTATATCCATGCTCTAACTCGCGTAAATATATTCTGATTATTAAGACATTGATATATGTTATTGGGATTTAATATGGCATGTTCGGTATTGAAAATGAAGTGTGTAGCATTTATGGTTCGTTTACAGAAATCGTTTGCGGTGCATTTTAATGATATTATACTATTTTAAACATATTGAAATTTATATGTATATATCGCTGAGGTGTACTGCAAGGCGTTTACTGTAGAAAAGAGTGTGCATATAATTAATCGTTCATTTACAGGGACACACAAAAGAATTTGACTATAGAACTGCCTATGAACAATAATTACTGAAAGTGCGTTTTCAGTTGTGGTACGTGTTTTGAAATTCAGCTACTTTTTTCCATGTTGCTTGGTGTGTAAAAATTCTATAGATCATATACAGGGCCGCGTAAAAGATCTCAAGTACATTTCCGTTTACTGACGAAAATTGCTGAATGGGAATTTTCAACTGTGGCGGTGTTTAACTGAACTAACTTTTAGTATAATATGTGCTTGTGGAGATTTCGCAAGCAACACCTGCATTAGACTGAGTGTCTCCGTATTTTCCGCTTCGAGATTAAAAAGGAAATGAGCCTTAACGAAGCTGTGTGAAGTAAAAAGGCAGAAGAAGTAAAGAGAACGAAATGAGTTCGACGACGGAAGGTTTTGTTAAAAAAGAACGGAATATATTTCGGTGAAATAAGATTGAATATTTACACGACGTAAGAAACCCTCAGAAATATATTCAACGACGTCCTAAATGATAGACTTTAAGCTAATTAAAGAACGAGAAGAGTGTTTATATCTGTATTTTTTGTTGTGTATTCGTCCCAATAAATGTCAGTGCTCGTCCTAAAAGTGAGTTGTGAGTTATGTATGGAGTCTCGCCCCCATAAATTGGCGTCAGAAGTGACAGTTAACCCACCAATATGATTAATTAGAGTTATTCATCCTACATATTCAAGCCGGATATTCTTCTAACGGTGAGTTCATTGCTATTATTTTATTATGAAGTTAGTTGAAATACCAGAACTGGAAGTTGCGTTTAAAAACGAACGAACGCATAAAATTAAATTGCTGCATAAATTCCTATTTGATGCTGACGGTGATCGCTCTAATAGAAAGAGAATACGTGATTTTACTGGTTTCGGTTTTCAAACCGACAGCACCGAATTCAAAAATAAAATAACTAAAGTTCAAACTGATTTTTCATTAAATGATCTGATTACAGTGTGCAATCTACTTTGTATTGATAATGAGGGATCTTTAAACGATCTCGCAACCCGATTAGTGACATACCTTTCAGATTTGACCTTACTACAAAATAATATTAAACAAAATGAAAGTGACACCGACTCGGAACCCGAACTGCCTTCAAATAATATGACTTCAAGTAATAACACTCAATTATCAAATTTTGACAAACAACAGCAATTTCCAGTTCAAAGTTTTATGCCATCGTCTATAAATTTTACTGATATTGAAAGTGTAATACCTCCTTTCGATGGTAGTTCTTTTAGTGATATACACGTATGGTTTAATAATTTTGAGGATGTTACTAATATGTTTAATTTATCTGACTTTCATAAATTCATATTTTGTAAAAGATCATTACGAGGAAAAGCCCAGTTATTGGCACAAACAGAATTTCATATTAATTCATATGACAAACTTAAACAACTCTTAATATCAGAATTTAGCACCACTTATAATTCTGCCGAGTTACATGATATATTAAATAAACGAAAATTGCAAGAAAATGAATCAATAGAAGAATATTTTCTTATCATGAAACAAATATGCTCGCGTGGTAAAATCGAGGATTCCGCATTAACGCAATACATCATAAACGGCATACCCGACCCCGTTTTCAGAAAATCAATGTTATATGGATGCCAATCCATTGTAGAATTCAAGCAAAAGCTCAAAATTTATGACAAAATTCGACATGACTTTGAGAACACTAAATTTCGTAAAGTCAAACCTGAAATGCCAATGAAAGAGAAATCCTTTCGACCAAAATCTGATCTTTTTTGCTTTAATTGTGGTTTGTCGAATCATAAAAGTAGCCAATCCAGACATAAAGATAAAGGCCCTCGTTGTTTTAATTGTTCGAATTTTGGCCATAAATCGGCTCAATGTGATCAACCAAGGAAGCCTAGAGTTAAGTCAGAACCCTTCAATGTTTCCACTGTCACGTCGAACACTTTCATGACCAAACAAGTCATTATTTCGTCTGTAAATGTTACATCATTGGTAGACACAGGTAGTGAAAGAAGTTTACTAAAGGAAAGTATTTATCGCAAACTCCCTACAATTTTGAACCTTGAACATTCAACTATCACATTAACTGGATTAGGAAATACTATAATCAAACCCCTAGGTTTTTTCTCTACGAACATTATGATAGATGATTTTAATTATACAACTAATGTTTATGTATTCCCAGATTATTCCATATCTTTTGATCTTATTATTGGTACAGATATCATTCAACAAAGTATTTTAACAATTTCTGGAAATAATATTTCGATGCAAAAAATCGAGAAAAATGACGACACGTCCAATAATTTTTTGATTAATATTGCTCATGTGTTAGACGATCTTAATCTTGATTTATCTCATATTACCGATGAAACAATACGTTCAAAAATTTCAGAACTTATTCAAAATTATTCTCCTAAAAAAATAAAGACAACTGATGTTAAATTATCAATTCATCTGGAAAACGAAGAACCTGTTACTTGTCCTCCCAGGCGCTTGGCGCAAATAGAGAAAAACTTCGTCGAAAAACAAATTTCTGAGTGGCTCGAAAAAGGAATTATTCGTAAAAGCACTAGTAATTTTTCATCACCTATTGTCCTAGTAAAAAAGAAAGATGGTTCATATAGATTGTGTGTTGACTATAGGAAGTTAAATTCTAAAACACATAAACAACGTTTTCCCCTCCCAGTAATTGATGACATTATTGATCAGTTGCATTCTGCAAAAGTATTTACTACTCTTGACCTTAAAAATGCTTTTTTTCATGTCGAAGTAGAAGAAAATAGTAGAAAATATACTTCTTTCGTAACACATTCTGGTCAATTTGAATTCTTATATATGAATTATGGCCTTAGCGATGCACCGTTAGTGTTTCAAAGATATATTTATAACGTTTTTCGAGACCTCATTAATGAAAAAGTACTTATTGCCTATATGGATGACTTCATAATACCAGCTGAAAACGAAGTCGAAGGACTCCAGAAATTACAACGCGTCCTTACAACTGCATCCGAATATGGTTTAGAACTGAATCTCAAAAAATGCCACTTTCTACAACGAGAAATTGATTTTTTGGGTTACCACATTAAAAATGGTCAACTGCACCCATCCCCCTTAAAAACTAAAGCTGTCCTTAATTTCCCAGAACCTAAAAGTATAAAAGATGTACATTCATTTGTCGGATTAACTTCATATTTTCGTAAATTCATTCAAGATTACTCTTTAATAGCTAAGCCTTTAACAGATCTTCTTAGAAAGGACACTAAATTTCACTTTGGCGACCAGCAACGAAATGCATTTAATCAGCTGAAACACATCCTTTCTTCAGGTCCTGTTTTAAGCATTTATAACCCTAGTAACGAAACAGAAGTTCACTGTGATGCATCTATTGACGGTTACGGAGCAGTCCTCCTTCAAAAGTCTTCTATTGACAATCAATTTCACCCTGTCTATTTTATGAGCAAAAAAACCACAGATGCCGAACGTAAATATTCGAGTTATGAATTAGAAGTTTTAGCTGTCATAGAAGCCCTTAAAAAATTTCGCGTTTACATTCTAGGTATTCCTTTCAAGATAGTCACAGATTGCAACGCATTCGCCCTTACTATGAATAAAAAAGATCTTTGCACCAAGATTGCTCGATGGGCTTTAATGTTAGCTGACTATAACTATACAATCGAACACAGACAAGGTACACGCATGCGCCATGTCGACGCTTTAAGTAGAAATCCAATATGTATGGTCATTCAAGATAGTTTTACTACCAAAATCATACAATCACAGAACACTGACGAACATATACAGGCCATCAAAGAAATTTTGAAAACAAAGCCATATGACAACTATTTCCTTAAAAATAACGTTCTCTATAAAAATCACAAAGGTATCGATCTGATAGTTGTGCCGGATGAAATGCAGCTAAATGTCATTAAACACGTTCATGACAAAGGACATTTTGGCCGTAAACGCTGTGAAGAACTCCTTAACGAAGAATTTCTCATCCCTAATATGTCAAATAAAATTGATAAAATTATAGCAAATTGTGTAACGTGCCTTTTGTATAATCGCAAACGTGGCAAACAAGAAGGTGAATTGCATCCCTTACCTAAAGAAGAGACTCCTCTCCAAACCTACCACATTGATCATTTAGGCCCTCTTGAAACAACCAACAAAAATTATAAACATATTTTGTCTTTAATAGACGCATTTACTAAATTCGTCTGGTTGTATCCATGTAAAAGTACTTCTGCTACCGAAGTTATATCAAAACTACGACAACAAAGTCATACTTTTGGCAATCCTTCCATTATCATTAGCGATAAAGGTCCTGCATTTACAAGCAAAGAATTTGCTGATTATTGTCAAGATGAAAATATAAAGCACGAGACAGTTACAACTGGCCTTCCCCGTGCCAATGGTCAAGTAGAGCGACTTAATTCCACCATAATTTCTGTAATCTCTAAAATGTCCAAAGACGAACCGACCAAATGGTTTAAACATGTTCCTAAAGTTCAACAAGTCATTAATTCAACTTACCAAAGAAGCATTAAGAGAACACCGTTTGAAATATTATTTGGTACAAAAATGAAACAGAAAGAAGATGTACAAATTATTGACCTCTTAAACAGTGCAGTCGAAGAACAATTTATGAAAGACAGAGAAGAGCTCCGTAAAGAAGCCAAGAAGAATATTCTGGAAATTCAACAAGAAAATCGCAAGCACTATAATTTACGACGTAAGAAACCCCGTAAGTACAAGCTTGGTGACCTTGTAGCAATTAAGAGAACCCAGCAAGGACCAGGTTTAAAGTTGAAATCTAAATTCTTAGGTCCGTATAAAGTAATCAAAGTGATGTCTAATGACACCTACGACGTAACGAAAATCTCATCAACTGAAGGACCGATAAATACTAGCTCCTGTGCTGAATACATGAAACCTTGGCCTGACGATAACTGAAACTTCAAAAACATTTTTTTTAAGTCTTTTCTTCTTATGTGTTTGTAACAATTTTATAAGTCAACCCATATGATGTTACGCTAATTCAACTATGACGTGCAGATTTTTTTTTCTTTCTCTTTTCCCCCTAAGAACAGTTACTGGTTTTTGTTTTTTGTTTTTCAGATTCTATTTTACCACATGTCGCTGCGGCAGCTCCAGATGTCAGGACGGCCGCTTGTGGAGATTTCGCAAGCAACACCTGCATTAGACTGAGTGTCTCCGTATTTTCCGCTTCGAGATTAAAAAGGAAATGAGCCTTAACGAAGCTGTGTGAAGTAAAAAGGCAGAAGAAGTAAAGAGAACGAAATGAGTTCGACGACGGAAGGTTTTGTTAAAAAAGAACGGAATATATTTCGGTGAAATAAGATTGAATATTTACACGACGTAAGAAACCCTCAGAAATATATTCAACGACGTCCTAAATGATAGACTTTAAGCTAATTAAAGAACGAGAAGAGTGTTTATATCTGTATTTTTTGTTGTGTATTCGTCCCAATAAATGTCAGTGCTCGTCCTAAAAGTGAGTTGTGAGTTATGTATGGAGTCTCGCCCCCATAATATGTAGTTTACATAAAAATCTATCGATTCTATGCAGGTATGCACAGAAAAATTCAGATATCTTTCCGACTATTGGTGGTAATTTCAAAAATTGGGCTTTCAAATGTGTTGGGCGTTTTCCAAAGATGAAGTTTTGTTACAGTATTCTGGATGTGTTGGAAAGCGTTTCATAATCTATGCAAGATTTTTAGTTCTTATTTTTTAACAAGTTTGATGCAGAAACTTTTTTTTCCTTACGGGGGCTTTTATCTAATCGAACACCGCTAACTGTCAAAGTCGCACCTGTATGCAGGCAATAACAACGTTTCTCATCCCTAAAGGCTTACCAACGATTTTGACTTTGACGAAAAATTTTTAAAATCATTCATAAGTATCAAAAGCCAATTATTAATAATAATAATTAATTAATTAGACATAGAATATTGCTCACAAGACAATAAAAATATATATTTTTTACAAGGATATAAAAAATTGGACTTACATAAAAGAATTTTCATCAATTACTCATTTTTAATTTTCGCCTGTTTTTCCGACTTTACTATACATTTCCTTCTAAAAAAGGGGTCTAGACGGTATACAAGAAAAACAAAAACAAAAAAAAAAACATTAATTTCTCATTTCTCATGCTGCGGGACTTATAGAACAACTCAATATAGCTCACAAACAAGGGAAAAATACATATAATGTTTATCTATGTCTGGAAATTCGTCGTTATGGCAAACCGCGTGCCATGCACCAGTAATATTTCTTATTTAAAGTTTTTCCAAATTATATTAATCATATCAAATTACGAGAGAATGATTGTGATCGTTTTCACATTGTGCTCTGTTGAATAACATTTTTCTGAACAATGGCAACTAAGATTATTAAGAGGAATATAAATTCTCATGTTCGTACGAGGATTTAAAGTTTATTAGCCCCCGGTACGGTATGCTATTTCTTTCTCCCAGCTTATTTTGTGTATTCCAAAAAATGACGTTACCTTACAGAAGCCAGTCGTAAAATAAAGCAGTACGATTAAATAATCTATTGCAATTTTTTAAACTTCTAAGCATCGCGCATTTTCAGTCTCTATACCGTCGTATTGGGAAAAAAAAGTTCTTTTAAATGCATTTTGTTTGAAAACTGTATCTCCATTTATTTTTGAAATATTGATTTTTTTGTAGATTTTAGCGGTATTTTCTTAATATTGGCAACGGAAGTACTCCATTTCTGTAGAAAATAAATTAAAAATAGCAATTATATCTTTTTGTTGCCATTTTTCCATAAAAACTGAAAAAAAAAATTAATTAAAATACGTGCTATTTTGAAAAAATATAAATGAAGGATTTCTGATAAAACATGGAGCTATTAGTAAGTATATTTAATTTTAAATACTATCTTTATTAATAATACAAACAAATGAAGGCCTGTGAATCTTTAGATAGCCGATTTTTTTGTCGAGTTTTTTGAATGATGAAATCTCTTTTTTTTTTTTTTTTTGGATTTGTGTATTACTCAGCGATAATGACGTCCTAAGCGTACTTTACTGTACATGTTGTTTAACACTGAATCGCAAATGATGGATTCTTCAGCGGATGTGGATGATATCACTTTATAAAATAAAATCGCGTGTTATAAGTCTTAAAACTGAACTACAGTAGAGTCCCGATTATCGGAGTTTCCACTTTTATCGAGTTATTTTCTTCTGATGGACTGATGGCTTCCATTATTATGAAACAGTCATTATAAATGAAGTGTTAGGTGAAGATGAAAGAGCAGTCGTAAAAAGTTAGAACTCTGATTTTCTGGTCAGAATGGGGGGGGGGGGGGAATGGCCATTTTCCCCCCCATTCTGACCAGAAAATCAGAGTTCTAACTTTTTACGACTGCTCTTTCATCTTTACCTAACACTTCATTTATAATGACAGTTTCATAATAATGGAAGGCATCAGTCCATCAGAAGAAAATGATCCATTCCAAAGGTACAAGTTCGATTAACTCGGATAATCGGGACTCTACTATATCTATATTTATATACATATATTTTTTCGTCACCGGGGGCGACACTAAATTCTGATAAAGTAGAATTCCTGTTCTCCAGTATTTCACTATAATTTAGTGTGACCAGGGGTTCCAACTCTCGTTCCGCGTAACACTTGCATGGGACGCCAAAATTCCCGGTTTTTCATGATGTGCAAATTCTTTTAAACTTCTTTAAGTACTATGCTATTCCTTAGTCGACAATCGAACTTAAGGGATCTCAGGACTCTTAACCCTTAAATGCCGAGTGTTGCTTTTCGGCAACATACCCAATTTAGGCTTCTAAAATACTATTAGAATAATATTGAAGCTATAATGCCTAATGTTGCCAATAAAATACATTCTGAAAATATTATTAAATCGATTTTTAACATGTAGATGGCAACACTTGTGCTGTTTAAGAATAAAGATAGATTTATTTTTTCAATTGTTGCTACGTGTTTTTTTTTTTTTTTTTTTTTTTTTTTTTTTTTTTTTTTTTGTTTTTGTTTTGTTTGGAAGGTTGCGAAATACCCTATTTTGTTCTGCAGTGAGCAAGTAACATTTATTTCTTATTATAGTTCCTAAAATTCTTGTGTGTTTAATATTACAGAATTTTACCAAGGAAAATAATTTTTTCAATGAAAGAATAGTATTGCCGATTCGTAACAAACTGTTTTTTAGCCGCAAGCCATACTTAAAACAAAATATGATTTTTTTAAGTATTTTCCTATGATTTATTTAAAAAATGAAAGCCGAAAAACATTATTACAATGATTTTTGAAAAATCAGGCATTTAAGGGTTAAGATTGGAAAAAATAATTAAAAAAAAGACCATTTTCAACATTTAATATCTTAAAATGTATGTGATTTTAAAACACAATTTTTATTGGGATGAAAGATATAAGTATGTACTTTCGTTTCATGTATTTAAAAAATTGCAAGATACAGAATTAGTATTTATAGGGGGCTCGAAACTGTTAGACATTTGTCGAACAGAAAATTGGTGTAACAGCTTATGCGCAGAATTACAAACTAAATTTTGCAATGAATATTTTGGTGCCTACTTATGTTTCGGATTGCAATAATTACCGTGAACCTAAATAAGTTTGTATTTAAAGCATTTTTATATTTTTAATATCAGATAGTATTTAGCTAATACAAAATTTTGAAAATTTCAGCAGTATAATCACCTACAATTTTTTTTTTTTTTTTTTTTTTTTTTTTTTGTACAATAAAAAGGAAATTTTAGGTTCAGTTTAGGCAGACTAACATGAAACATATGTTTTGAAAATTTCATGAAAAAAATGTTCGGAAGGTTTTGAGATATCGTGGGCGTTCTGACCAAAAACGTCGTTTGCAGAAAAATAACTTCAAAGTTTCGGAAACGCCGCTTTAGCTATTGAGCAGGTTTAATTCTAAAAACCATAACTTCTGTTCTAATGGGAACTTCAAGAAAACAATTATATCAAAATGTTCAGAAAAAATAGGAGTTTAGCATCTAAAAAAATTAAAAATTTCGAAAGAGTCCCGAGACCCCTTAACCCTTTCCGACGCAGGGGTCCCACGTCGGGACCACCTTATTTTAATTCCAAACTTACAAACGGCACCAAGAATATTTTAATAAAATTTTGCTTTTGCAATGAAAGTTTAAAGTAACAGGTTTTTTATTTCTAAAAAAGTCGTTTGTAAATACCGGTGTCAGTCAATCATTTCATAATTTTACGAACAGAATATGTCTGTGCCGGAAAGGGTTAATGAAGTAAAACACATGATAACCGAACTTGTCTATAGAGGAAAAAAATTATGATCTCGAAACAGTACAAATCTTCAGATAGAAACCTATCTAAAATGGAATATTATTTTGGTTCCATGCGATTCTGTTTCCACAGGTTTTATTGTATTTATTTCAGTAAAGTCTGTGAAAACTGTCTTCTTTATAACGGAATCCTGCCTTAAATGTAAAAACTTCATATTTCCCTTACTGAAGAAATGCCTTTAGAATTAAGTGGTACGCCGCTTATTCGGCACTCAAACCGAATACTTTAATATCTGGTTGCCGAATAATGACTCATTTT
Organism: Maratus speciosus; assembly: GCA_963932465.1. Classification (NCBI taxonomy): domain Eukaryota; kingdom Metazoa; phylum Arthropoda; class Arachnida; order Araneae; family Salticidae; genus Maratus; species Maratus speciosus. The sequence goes on from OZ010793.1 coordinate 326,085,878, forward strand.
TTAAATTATATTTTTTAACATTCTATCGGAAAAAGTTAGTGCAAATTTAATTTGCTCCTTACCAATATTATCCCATTAAAAGCAAATTAACAAAAATAAATACCTATATATTTTCACACACAAAAAAGAAATTATAAGGTTTATATATAAATCTACCCTATATATATATAATGCTAATGAAACGATTTTATGAAGCGACTGATTAAATAACCAATTATGTTTTACAGCTATTTCTCCTAAAATATGGAACGTTTAGCGGGAAAATGAACACCAGTTATCCGTATTCATCCACATGTGTCAAAAATGGGTATTAGAATTTTAAAATTTGATTTAGCTTTCGAGATATTAATTTTTTTAATTAATTTTAATGACATTTCTGTAATGATGGCAACTAAATGACTCCATTTTTGTGGGGGAAAAAGGAAGAAAAGGGAAAACTGTAGGGATATTAGATTTTTTTCTTCTTCGCCATTTTCAAATTGAAATTATCTTTTATTTCAATCGATAGTGAAGACAATATTGCGATTAAATTATGGTTTTCAGGAAATTTTGAAAAAGTAAGAACTTTTTTCACAGTTCGATCGTCAGGAATCAGTTTATTTTAGAAATCAAAAATCGTCTGTCATCTTCAACTTTGAGGCGCGGAGCACATTGAGACACCCGCAAGGAAATCTTTCACGTCCCGCGATTTTGTGGATCATTGAAATGAAAGGAAAAGCGCATATTGACACACACGCAGTTTTTCCGACGCAGGTCCTGCTTGTGAAAGTATAATGTTTAAAATATAACAACTAATTATTTAGAATTAAATTTTATTAAAGGCAAGTTTTAAACTAGAAGCATTAAGTGCTCCGCATTTTCAGACTGTAATATGTTACGTTTTTCTGTAAGTAATGATTTTTATGAAGGAAAAGAAAAAGCCACTTCAATAGGATGTTTAGTAATTATTGATAACCCAGATTTATAAGTAAGAAAAGCACAGAAATTACTTAAATGTTACCTTTTTATGTTCAATGATCCTGAATGAAAAAAAAAAAAAACTACTATGTATACTAAGAATAAGCAAAAAACAAAACATGATTAAATTTCAGTGTTTAAACTTTTAGGTTCCAAATTTTGAATTCATGAAAATTTACGCTCTAAAGCATTTTTCGTGAATTTTTGAAACTACATTAAGAGATTTACACAATCATGTAATAAATTTTAGAAGGATTTTGTCAATTAAAATTAATTAATTAAATTTGAATTTATAGGGATTTTGTGCAATATTTATAACCCCATTCAAATCTTTATTTAAAATATTTTTTTGGTATTTCATAGAATTAGGAAATGTACAAATGTAATGCTCTTACAGTAGAAATATTTCCGAACTGAAACTGTTGGAAACTTATACGTATGTAAAAGCGACTAATTTACACATTTATTTTTTAGAGAGTACAGATACATAAAAAAGTTATTGTTGACAAACTTTTGAAAAATTATACTTTTTGTTACTAAAAATTATTTTTTTCATAAACATGGTCAATAACTCTGGTAATTGACTCCATGTCTATTTTGAAAAACCAATAACTGAAACAAAGTGAACCAGTGTCTACTGACACTTTATTTGCAAAGTAAAACATTACTTTGCAGAATTTTTCAAGAAAATACTTATTTGAGTTAGACTTTTGCTGAAGTGTCGGTGACTGGTTAGGTGTCAATTAGTGGGTGTTTCATCCTATATTACAGATGAAACATTCGCAACTCTTAAAGTTTTACTTTCTTCTATCTTTACAAGAAGAAAGTATTGGATTCATGACAATTTTCGAATCCCGGTTTTAACGGATTTACACGTTTTAGGGATCAGAGATTCCAAAAAACATGTTTTTACAAAATGTCTGCCTGTCTGTGTGTGACACAAATTTTGTGGGCGCTCTATCTCAAGAACTAATGCACGGAATTTAATAAAAATTTATATTCAGTTAGTCCCTGGTACAAATTGGTGCTGATTAAGTTTTGCTGCAAATCGCTCAACAGGTGGCGCTACTATGCTGCATTTTTTACGATTTCCGCAATGGCTCTATCTCAAGAACTAATACACGGATTTTAAGCAAACTTCAGATTCAGTTACCAAGTTGACTTAAGTTGTTGCTTATTAGGTTTTGGTATATATTACCCAACAGGTGGTGCTGATATGCAGAATTTTTTTACGATTTTCGCCATAGCTCTACTCAAAAACTAATGAACAGATTTTAACGAAACTTCAGATTTAGTTAGAAGTTTACATAAGCTGTTGCTGATTAGATTTTGGTGTAAATCATGTAATCGGTGGCGCTGCTATGCTGCATTTTTCAGGAAGTATTAACATGTATGAGATAGAAGAAAGTTTTGGACTGCCACATCCGTCTAGTTAATATTGTTCCGAAACAAACTACAATGCGGGTAATTTTTTTAACATAACTTAAAAACTACTTGATGGAATGAGCTGCAATTTTAGATTAACATATATGAAGCTATTAGAAATCGATTTCTGTTAAAAAAATTATACGTTTACTCCGCCAGTAGTTGATACCCCTCCAGTAGTCGATCAAATTTTTGAAATATTGCTCCATTTCTGTCGGAAATGAGTTTTATACGTGACACTAGACATAATATTTTTGTTGGAATGTTAGTGCACCTGTTGTCAGATTGTTGTCAGCTGTCTGCTGTAACAGAAGCCATTTTATGAATTTTTTTTTATTAGAAAGTGCAAACATTTGGTTTTTGCTTAGTTGGTGACAATTACGCTAAGTTAAAATAATCCACTTCCATCTTGCTTATTTCAATTAATATATTTATAAGACTTATTGTTAATCACAGCCCAAAGATAGTATTTTAAAGATTATTTTTTAGATTTTTGATCGACCTTTTTCGCCTCTGATCAATCATTGGGAAAATGACAATTAAAAAACTATTTATTTATAGTTTTGTTGCTATTTAATTTCAGCGGATTTCATGTATGTCCATTATAGGACAATCACTAAGCATTAACGCTTTCCGGCGCGGAGTAATTCTGTTTATAAACTGATGAAACAATGGACTGACACCAGAATTTATAAACGAAGTTATTAGAAAATACGAATTTGCTTATTTTCAGGTACATTATAAAATGAAAATTTTTAGTTAAATATTCTTCGTGCCGTTTGTCAGTTTTAGAATTAAAATTAGGTGTCCTTTTTTAAGGACACCGCCCTCGAAAGTTGCATGGGTTGAAGCAATCATGTTAGTTTACTTCTAAAACGCAAAAGGAAGGAAATAAAATAAAAACCCCGTAGCACTGCACTGACTTTATTGTATCAACTACTGGCCGGGTCACCCTATGTTACATTTCATATATTTTTTAAACATTGATTTAAAAATGCATATTTTTGGAAAAAAAATCTTAAATTTTCACATCTTTATTTTCAAAACAAGAGCCAATGAAGGTTTTTCCTGGGGATATTCATGTTCAGTGAGTTAATTTCATGCAGAATTACACATTTTCACTTCAAAGACAATTTCATTGTTGTACAATATTATAACAGCGCAATAGGAAACCTCTTGAAAACGGAACTTTCTTTCGGTCCCTAAGGGTTCTTTTGCCAAATTTTATTGTATAAGTTTATTGTAAGTTTATACAGTAAACTCTGTCTAAGGCTGAATCGATCGGGACCGAGAAAATTTCCCATAGTAGACGATATTCTGCCTTAGACAAATGTTACTCTATGTCTATGGATTTGCAGTGACTTGATTATCTTTCCGAGTTAGATTTTCGTCTTACACAGAGTCCGCCTTACAGAGAGTCTACTGTATTTATTTAGTACATCTAACAGACAGAATTCCAAGTGATCACAGAAAATTCCATTTTAAACAAGTTTCCGTTTTAGTAGGCCAGCTTGTATATGGCTTTCTTCCGCAGGGACCATGAACCTTTTACATTTACATCAGGATTCCGCTATAGACAGTTTTTGTTTTCTCAGCATTTACTATATTTTTATGTCTTGATTTAGAGGAATACCGATTTTTGTGACAGTTGGCCTGGCAACACAATTATTACAACCCCGCGCATCAACCTAAAAGGATTGATGACCTCCTGACATTAGAAATATACAAACAAGAGGATAATGAGACAACCTATAATCAGACGTCTGAGCGAGCTTCACTTTTAATTCGATCAGTGGTGGTCACACGCATTAGACACGTATCGCGTGCCTACTTGGATTAAACGCATAGTCAGTCAAGTGTTGAGATTGAAAAATTGAAATCGTGTTATTAAGCGCGATCTTTTGTTTGATACAAGGAACTTTGAGAGAAAGAAACTAAAATGCGAATTTCCCCATGTCAGCGAAAGTATCATACATTTTACAAGTATTGTAAGAGAAGAAAACAGCGATCATTTTCGTTGTCCATTCCGTATGAAGCGAATTTTCTTATTTTTTTTAGCATTTTCCAAAATAATTGAAATGAGTTTAAGATTTCGATTCGTCTGCTTGTTTGTTCATCTATTCGTCAATTCGAGCTCTAAATTTTGTAAATGTACTTCGATTCTCACGTTATTAAGGCTGCTAGTCACCCAGCTTCCGAAATACCTTCGGTAATGTTAAGTCTGTGGGCTTTTGATCCATTTTTAGGTGCGTTCGTAATTATATAAATACGTAGCACCTATAGTCGTCGTTCAGTCCGTCCGTCCGTCCGTCTGTCCGTCCGTCTGTCCGTCCGTCTGTCCGTCCGTCTGTCCGCATGTAACAGAGCAAAAACTACCCAACCGAATGGTCTGAAATTTCAAATATATGATTGTTGCAAAATTTTGTCGAGCCATTTCAAATTTTATGAAAATCGGATGTATAGTTTAATTACAGGGACAGTCAAAAGTTTTTCTTTACATTACGGCCAATGGGAAAAATTATTGCAAGTGCATTTTAATGATATTAGAGCCTTCCGAATGATCTGAAATTTTAAAGATATAACTGTTGCGAAATTTTGTCGAGCCATTTCAAATTTTAGGAAAATCGGATGTATAGTTTAATTACAGGGACAGTCAAAAGTTTTTCTTTACATTACGGCCAATGGGGAAAATTATTGCAAGTGCATTTTAATGATATTAGAGCCTTCCGAATGATCTGAAATTTTAAAGATATAACTGTTGCAAAATTTTGTCGAGCCATTTCAAATTTTAGGAAAATCGGATGCATAGTTTAATTACAGGGACAGTCAAAAGTTTTTCTTTACATTACGGCCAATGGGAAAAATTATTGCAAGTGCATTTTAATGATATTACAGCCTTCCGAATGGTCTGAAATTTTAAAGATATAATTATTGCAAAGTTTTGTTGAGCTATTTCAAATTTTAGGAAAATCGGATGTACAGTTTAATTACAGGGACAGTCGAAAGTGTTCCGTTACATTACGGGGAATGGGAAAAATTATTGCAAGTGCATTTTAATGATATTACAGCCTTCCGAATGGTCTGAAATTTTAAAGATATAATTGTTGCAAAGTTTTGTTGAGCTATTTCAAATTTTAGGAAAATCGGATGTATAGTTTAATTACAGGGACAGTCAAAACTGTTCCGTTACATTACGGGGAATGGGAAAAAATTATTGGAAGTGCATTTTAATGATGTATCAGACTATGCGCTTTATGAAGTGCAAAAAAGTATACATTCAGTACAATATGGGGTGCAAAAAATAATTATAAAACTAGTTATAGTACGAACGCACCTCATTTGCCACGTTTGACGAGCAATTTCCAACTTGTTATGTTCAAAATATCTCCTTTGGAAATTAATATTTTTAACTTTTTTTTTCTGTGTACTCTTCTTAAAGGATGTCTCTTTTTTTCTTAGTTTTCAAAATACTTCTAAGATCTACGCTTAATTTTATATGAAGTGTTAAAATTTTACTACCAGTCCGTCAGTTTTTAAAACGTAAAACATTAAATTAAGCATAGATTTTAGAAATATTTTGACAACTAAGAAAAAAAAAAGTGACATCCTCTAACAGAGAACACGGAAAGAAGTTAAAAATATTAATTTCCTGAGGAGACAGTGTGAATATAAAACTGCATCAAACGCCCATAGACTTAACATTACCGAGGGGAATTCGGAAGCTGAGTGACGCGAAGCCTTAAGGTTTACCATAGCATATTTCCTATTGAAAATGAAGTTGCAGCTTTTATAATTAGTTTAATTAGGGCACTCAAAAGAATTCGCATACATTATGGTCTATGGAGGATAATTGTTTGGAGTACATTTTAGTTATGTTAGGCAGGCCGCACACCGAGGCGACAAGCGATAAAATGTGCGAATCAGGAGACACATTTTGAAATTCAAACCTGTTTCTTCTTCTAATAAGACGTGCGCTATGTTGCTTGAGTCGCCTCTGTGTGCGGCCTGATTTAGATCACCTCAAATACATGCAAATTTATATGCTTTGTTGATATGTTACTACAACGCAAATACTACGTAGCATTTATTGTTCATATACTGGTATAAACAAAAGAGTTGTAATGCATTATTGTGTGTAGGCAGTAATTGTTTGAAGTGCGCTTTATAAAACTGATATTGAGGAAAGCGATAACATTTTACATAAAGAAATAAGGGATATAATATTTAAGTGTGTTTCAGAGGATTGCACAAAAAATTTCCTATACTTTTTTGTCCTAGTGAAAACTGCAGGAAGAGCCTTTTCATACCCTCTATATAATACATATCCTCTTCCAATGACACTAATTGAAGGGGGATGGACAACACTATATGATACACAGACCGGATCTCTAGTATCAGGCGACTCTGAAATGGATAAAATAGGGGTGTGGTCTTTGGAAAATTTAAATGAAAAAAAAATAAGTTAAGATATTTAAACTTCATCGGTATATTAAATAACTGAATCATCGGAATAATTTCATCCCCATTATTCTCTCTCATCCTAGAAGAAAATTCGCTTCGGGCTCTAAAATAGATAATTTATTATTATTATTATTATTATGTAACTAACGATAAATTTATTATGTAAACTATTTATTCGTGCTCTAGTATTAGGCAACGCCGTAATGACAATAGCAATAATAATAATGAAAACTATGTAGTCAGACGTGCGTAACAGTTGCTTTCGTCAATTCTTATTGTATAAAAGAGGTCAGTATTTAACTGTACAACATATTTTAAATGTTTCAAGGATTTAGAGCGGAATAATAAAAAAAAAATGAGTCAAATAATTAAATCTTGCTTTATTTTCTGAATTCTAGCACGAATTTACCTTTAGCGATCGGAAACAACTTAAGGATTTTGGGCTGCAATTGTTATTTGTTTTTAAACGAATCATCGGCCTGCGTAGAAATAAAAAAAAAATAAGGCAGGGGAGCTAACGTACTCATTTTGAAAAAAAAAAAAAAACTGAACATTTAACATTATTAGTAATTTATAAAATATTTATATAATTAATAAAATATTTAAGATTCTAGCTGAAACGAGTAGCAGCAGATGTAACATACACGCAAAGATTGTAAAAAATTATGATTGATTTTCATGAAAATTTGTAAAAGAATGCAACAGACAGGGTTTGGTGATACATATCAATGGATATATCGTGATATATAACATGGTATATATCCGATTTTTATATTCAAAATATCATGATTTTCGATATTTTCATATATTTTGTATTTATTTTCAAAATATTATGCATGATAAGTTTTGATATTTTCAGTCAAAGCAAGTGTAAATGAATTTTTTAACTGTTATTGACTCTAGACAAAAGAACTTTTGGCTCTGGCACTGACATTTTAGCCAAAAAAGAAAATAATATATTTTCTAAGCTTTACATTTGAAGCTCAATTTTTAAATGTGGAACCAATAACTATTGGACAATGTTAACTTAGAACAACCATTGAAAGACAATCTGTCTAATTTGGATAAGCAGTTAGTTAGAATTTCATTACAAATAATATTTTCTGGTTTCGATTCAGTTCACTCTAAACTGCACAACAGGTTAAAGAATGGAAAAGCAGACAAGCTTATATTTGTGTTCAAATTTTTCAATTAAAAAAATAGTTTGAATTTAAAATTTTCTTGTATAAATTTTCTTGATACTTAATGCGGAATTGTGTAGTTTGTTTTATGATGAGTCTAAAAAGCAAATCATTTAGCTTTTCAGAAAAGTATTTCCGTTTTCAATTAGTTCAGGCATGTCAAACTCGTTTATCGCTGCGGGCCAAATTAAGCATGTTATACAAAGCCGAGGGCCACATAAAAAAAAAAGTAGATAATATTATTATCATTGCACAGAATAAAATTTGCGCACGTAACACAGCATTAATAAAAAAAATATTCACGTAAAGTTCCAACATTGTTATTATTCCTAGTTTATTTTATCATATATATATATATATATATTCTGAAAAACACTCGTTATTATTTTTCATGAACCAAATCTACAAAATTTAATTCAATTTTCTTGATTGCATTTATTTTAAAAATTGATTGTACACGCTAGTCTATCAATCTTTACCTATAGCAAAATCATATCTGTAAATCTGCAGCATTTGTTTTCCTAGTAAAAATTAAAAAATATATTTTTTTAATCATAAAATTTATTTTATAAACTGCGTCTTATATCAATGCGCTACTTCTTTGACTTCAATTATTAAATACATTTTCTCGTTAAAATTATGTTATGTTTATTTGACTTGAAAAATAACGAAAGGCTGGCAAATTACGCAAAGGTGTTGTACAAAAGGGCACTTCCGAATATAGGCTAAAATATGCCTAATTGTCCACTGTATAAAAATCTGTCGATTGATAAATAATTACTGAAATTTAGAAATCCCATACCCATGTATTTTCACTCTAATATGGAATTGCACTGAATTCTGATTAACTGCAGTACTAAATTGTAAGCAACAATTTTAACGTCAGTCATTAGTAAATAGATTAAACTGATTTTCATGATTCTTGAAATTTAAAAATCTTCTTTTGAATTCATTTTTGAATTTATTTTCAGTATATTATAAAAATTTCTACTCCGGAGATTTTTATAATGATGTCTGACAACACTTAAAATTAAATGCATTTTCTTTTTGAAAATTCTCCAGTCAAAGTAATAAGTTCTAATTGAAAACGCTAATACTATCAAATAACATGATGGCATTATGAAATTTGCCTTCAGATTGAAGTTTGCTCATAGGTGCTTGTAATTTCAAATGAATACTTCAAGTACATTGCCCATTGGTGGTCTTTTAAAAATCCCCATTCATAAATTATGAATTTGAAAGGAAAATGGTAAAATTTTTTAACAGTTCAAAATTGACAGTTAAGGCTGTCAAATTTCTGTATAAGAAGGTAGATATGTTTATTTTCTGTATCCAAATTTCCAAGATATTTTCTAGGTTAACGATGGTTAAGCGTATCGAACTTTACATATTTTTATAAGCACCATAAGTTTTTAAGCACGATATCCGGCTTTGATATATCTATCTGGCTATATATAATACTTTCTAGGAATGGTATACTTAGGTTAAAGTATTTTCAAATTTATTTAACTGCTCTGTGAACATCATTTCTTCCATTTTGTAGTAAATAATTTGACCCGCGAAATATTTAATTGAATAAACACAATAATTATTTTTATAGAGTAAATTAGTTTTCTTCAATAGTTCAGGTGAAAGAAAGTTGTATCTCTTTTAAGACGTATCAGTTTCAGTTTTGACAGTTTATCTGTCCGATGTTTGGCCTGATTTTCATGAGTTTTCTTTATAGTTTGTCCTGTAGCAACTGTAATTAATTAATTTTTTTCAAACTCCAACAAACATAGAACTTCAGTTTTCGTTTTAATATAATGGAATTGTAAATCACCTTAAAAAAAACTGCGATGTTCATCTTTAGTTAATCATATTTATTAATACTGGTAGAGATCTTTAAGAATTTTTTAAAAATAAATCCTGGAATATATGTGAGTATGCCAATAAAATTTGTGTACATCAATAATAAAAAAAGAAGAATCAAACAGGATTAATTAAAAATGATACATTTAGCAACCTTAGTAATGTAAATAATTAAAGAACTTAAATGAGCAATTTATGCTCGACTAAAGCCCAAGTGAAGAACTTGGATGACATGTTATGTCTTTTTGTGTCAAGCACAAAAATGTTAATTTGTGTTACTTTCAAAGCAACTCATTTAAAACTATTTTAATTTTTTTTATTTTGATTTTTTGAAAGTTCTAACTGTTCTTAATTAGCACCGATTTCTGTTAATTTGAAAATACATTTATTTTTATTTAATACAGCATAAAAAAAACTCGAAGAGAGAAGTAAAATATAGTATTAATTTCGACATAAAACTTATAAATATTATAAGTAAAATATTGTAAAAGTTTTATGAATCTTTAAATTTTCAAACTCAAGGCCCCGCTCTATGTTATATTCCGACTGATTATCTTAGCATCCGAACTTTCTTGGAGCTAAAATTTAAAATTGAATTACACCTATATCTCTACTCCATACAGCAGTGTTGCTAGACGAACGGGATTGTTTTTTTTCCCAGAATGTTACCTTATTCTGAAGAGAAATATTCCACTTATTTGATAACTAAATAAATAAGACAAAATTTACTATTAAAAATCGGTGGTAGTATTATGAATAAAATAAAGGCCCGCCTAAGCGGCTTCTATAATATATTTCATATGTTTCCATTGTTTCCCGTCCTTAAGCCCATGGTTGGTGTAAGTGTGTTCGGATAAAGTGTATTTTCAGCATACGCATTCGAACAACTGAATTAATCACAGGTAAAAGGCCAAAGGCTTGGCGGACTACAGAGAAGTAATCAGAGGGTCAAATGTGGCCCGCGGGCCACGTGTTTGACACACCTGAATTAGTTGATCTTCAGTTTTGTTGCAAATAAAAACTAGTCGGAAGTGATAATCCCAAAACTTTCTACTATCTCATACATGTTGATGTTTTAAAATTCGCTATCACAGTGCCAAAATTAAATGACAATCTATGCCCATCATTAGGCTTATCGTGTGCATTAAAAAGGAGATATAAGCATCGCATTTTCCAAACAAATAATTGAATTCCGGCACCACCCTCTTAGATGTCTGTAACCAAAATTCCCAACCCAAAGAGCATTTAAAGCAACATCTGTTGGGCACTATACACGCAAACCTAATAAGGATCTATGTGAAAGTGTTACAGAACATCAAGTTTCATTAAATTCCACGCATTAGTTTTTCATATAATATTTATCGCGAAAATCGTAGAAAATGCAGTATAGCAGCGCCTCCTGTTATGTGATTTACACGAAAACCTAATAAGCATAAACTTATGCCAAAGTCTAACAGAATATAAATTTTGATAAAATTCCGTGCATTGGTTCTTGCGATATGACTATCGCTAAAATCATGTAAATCCTGAAAAATGCAACACATCAGCGCCACCTGCCAAGCGATTTACATCAAAACGTAATCAGCAACAATTTATGTCGACGTCTAACTGAAGCTGAAGTTTGATGAAAATCCGCGCATTAATTCTTGAAATAGAGCTATAGTGGAAATCGGGGAAAATGCAGCGTAGCAGCGCCACCTGTTGGGCGATTTACACCAAAAACTAATCAGTACCAATTTATATCTAGGTCTAACTGAATTTAAAGTTTTTTTAAATTCCGTGCATTCGTTCTTGAGATAGAGCGCTTATTAAATTTGTGTCACATATAGACAGACTCACAGACAGACATTTTCTAAAAACAGTCAAATCTTGTTTAGGCTCTTCTAAAACGCATAAAGCCGTGGAAAACCAGAAGTCGAAAATTTTCATGAATCCAATACTTTCTTCTTGTAAAAATAGATGAAAGTAAAAAAAAAGATAGAAAAATACATTCAGAATATTGTTTTCATGTTAACTTTAATACATTTTAGTTTCTAATTTGTATAAAGTTTGAAAATATTTGAGGACGTGAGTTTCAAAACTCGCCTTATCCAAAAAATCAAATTTTGGGAAATCGCGAAAAACCTGTAACTGCGACCCCGTGCATCGAATACCTCCAATTTTTTGCATACTTATAGATAGTTGCTCTATGATATCATTGTGTTAAGTTGGAAAATCTACTTTAATTCATTTATTAATTAGTTTTGTTGCCAACCTATGAATAAGAAAGTTTTGATATCAATTTCTTAAAAAAACAAAACATCGTTTATCATACTTGCCGAAATAAATTAAGTTTCTATTTTTGGTTATCGGATAATAATATTTTGTATCCAAAAATAATCCTTATGACAGCAATACGTATGATTAAAATTTAGTATTATGTTTCATTATAAAAAAACAAACTTATCAACAATCAAATAAAACTTACCATAGATAGCTTATTATTAAAATAATTTTTTTTAATGCTATATTATATAATCTATATAACATATAATGTTATATATGTTACCGGCCAAACCCGATTTTAGGCCAAACTAGTTTATCCTAACGCGCATAGGATAAACTAGTTTTTCCTAGGCCAAACTAGTTTATCCTAACGCGCATCGGATAAACTAGTTTTTCCTAGGCCAAACTAGTTTATCCTAACACCCATAGGATAAACTAGTTTTTCCTAGGCCAAACTAGTTTATCCTGATGCCCATAGGTTAAACTAGTTTTTCCTAGGTCAAACTAGTTTGGCCTAACGCTCATCAGATAAACTAGTTTAGCCTGCTATTAATTGGTTTGAACTAGTTTATCCTAGGCCTATCTAGTTTATCCTAAGCCAATTCAATTTGGCGGGTTTTTATTGATCTCAAAGACCGCTTCGGAGTCAACCATCTAGTTTATCCTAGGCCAATCTGGTCTATTCTTGGGCAATTCAGTGTGACGTCCTTTAGTTGATGCCAACTAATGTTGAACACGAGCACCAAAAAATAAAATATTGAACTATATTGAAACTTAAATTCAATTTCTCAAAAATGAGTCACGTTCACGCTCAAATTAAAAAATTTTTCAAACGAATCCGCTCAACTCAAACACATCTATGGGGATTTCACTAAAATCTCGTTCTTAAAAAAAAAAATGTAATAGAAGTTTAGCGTCTAAATTTACAAAATTTTGTGAGCTAGTCTTTTGGTTATTCGATGTAACTGTCTTTACGGGCCCGCCCAATTTTCCTTCCCGATACTCGTTCCGGGGATTACTTTTTTCGAGAGATTCGGACCGAGATGAACCGGGTCTCAATTTTTCAAGCTTAAGTCGGTACTGGACTGCATTATTCTTTAGGTCTGCACAGGCAGAAATTCTCAGTCCAATTTCCAACCCAGCTCATATGAAAATCATTTGGACAGGCAGGATCTCTGGTCTGTTCATTAAAAATATCATTAACATTTGGCCCGGCCCATTTTTTTTTTATGCTCGTATTTTTAAATCACTATTATTAAATGATTAAAATTTATATATTTATTATTTTTCCACCTATTCCATTGCTGCTGCGAAGGGGGGGGGGGGGGGGTTCTTTCAGATAAATTATCAAGTGGGTGGGGGAGGAGAATTAGAGTGAGGAAATGGTGGTCTTTTTTGAGTGGTCTTTACGGTGGTTTGCATTTAATGCATTTCCTTAAAAGAAAGAGCTTTTTGAAGTTTAAATGCTTTAATTTCGAAATACATGTAATTCAACGAAAACTAAAGAAATTTTACTTTTTCTTCCAGTTTGGTAATAATTCTTAATACCCCTAATTGTTAAAGTTTGAAGAAATTTTATAACTTATTTTTAACACAAAAAACAGAAGAAACAATTTTCTTATAATAAATATTGTTCTATTAATTGATTGATTTTATTTATAACACAATTGAACTTCGAAAAATATTATTATGTCTACTACTAATGATTAATGAAGTGCATTTTATTTAATAGCTGTTAAAGGTTAAAAGCAAGCTGCAACTAATTAAAATTCAATTGAATTCAATTGCAATTAGATTGAATTGCAAATAATATATTTTAGTTGTACACTGCAATTAAATTAATCGCATTTAAAATATTTTCAATTAAATTAAGTGGGAGTTGAAGCGCGCATTTAAGTAAATTACGATAACATTTTAATATGGTTACACATTTATCATCACCATTGTAATTTTTATTCAATAAAAATCTGCCCCCTGCCCTTGCCCAGCACACAAAATTAAAATTCTTTAAAAATTTAAGTTTCTTCTTTTTTATTCTGCCCTTTTTATTCTATTTTATTTTGTCCTAGTTGTTTTATTTTTTACTTTGAAATACTAATACTATGTGACCTCGACAATTCGGCATTCAGAAATCCGGCAATTTCAAAAATCTGGCAACGAAGGTCACCTCCTCCCCCTTTTTTTTTATTCTTCCAACTTATGGGACGAAGAAAATTAGCATTTGTTTACGAATAAAAAATTTCGAGATCGAAAGAGATGAATTAGCGGACACTGATATCGCTCAATCTGTGCTAAATAGAACCGCCGATAACGCTATAGTAGCAGCTCAGTGGAAGGAGAAAGAGGAACCGGCAGAAGAAAAGATGTCACTTGAAAAATGTATATGTTTGACTAGAAAATTACTATATGCTTTAGAGGAACAAGACTATATTTCCGAAATTAATATTGTTCACTCATAAAATCAAAAAAAAAAAAAAAACTTGTTAAAGAACGGCAAAAATTGAAGCAAATGAAATTGACATCGATGTTTCGGAAATTACACAAGAATTGATTTCTGTTTATTAGAATTTATATACCATAGAAAAAATTAATGTTTTATTTATTTTTTTTTCCGCAAATAAATATCACTTGGCTTTGAAATAATTATGAATAAATGCACCATTAAGAATATCAGAAATACATTTGATTTTGTTTCCGAAACCTGGAATTTTAAAATATCCGGCAAGCCCCGGTCCGACGATGTCAGACATTCCAGGTTATACTATACATTATTAATTATTACTCTAAATCCTTCCTCTCTTAAATTTTATGATAACCTCTAATCCTATTTTTTGGTTTTCCAGCACACAATTTGTCATATGGAACATACTTTGTAACTGACGACGGCTGTGAAATGGAGAAGATAGGGGGACGGCAACGCACTCCCCATCAAATAAAAGATATTATACAGGGGTGACGGTAATAATACTTTGCATAAGGCAGGTGTGGTAATTGGATCAATAAAAGCACGTCAACTTGCACTGGCCTAGGATAAACTAGAAGGTTGGCACCGGGGCGGTCTTTGGGATCAATAAAATTACGCCAAATTGAATTGGCCTAGGATAAACTAGATCAGACTAGGATAAACTAGTTCGGACCAATGAATAGCAGGCTAAACTAGTTTATCCTATGAGCGTTAGGCCAAACTAGTTTGACCTAGGATAAACTAGTTTGGCCTAGGAAAAACTAGTTTATCCTATGCGCGTTAGAATAAACTAGTTTGGCCTAAAATCGGGTTTGGCCGGTAACACACACACACACACATATATATATATAATGTACTTATATCCAAAAATAAATTAAATAATTCTTCTGGAATATCATCGTAATCCTACTCGACCCTCTCCTTCTAGTCTGGTTCCTTAGAAATAATATTTTTATAGAAAGTAAGCACCTCCATTTCTGACCAGTTTTCATCAAAATGTTTGTTAACAATGCGTGGACAATGGGCATCCTTAAGTTTTGCTTGCTTTACAGGGACTCCCTCCCGCTTCTTTTTAAAAAGAAAGTCGAGTTTTTAGATGCCTCTAGCACAACTTTTACACTCTGAATTTTGATATTCCAAGAATCTTTCGAAATACACTTCCAGAAATTTGAGGATGGCAATGGTTCTTAGTCTTTATATAGTACCTTATTGTAATGCCTTTGAAAGCGCACTGAGATGCACTTAAAGAAACTTTCAATGTGAAAGTTTTACTTTTCTGGATGTTTCATGAAAGAAAAGAAACCTGGGTGGTTTCTTGAAGGAGATGTTTGAGATGTGAACTTCAAAATAAAGTTATCTTATGCAGTTTTGTCTTTGCTTGAAAAAAAAAAAAAAAAAAAAAAAAAAAAAAACAGCTTGGTGGAAGCGTCATACATCTTGCATTGAGAGGTTAAATACTCGAGGTACTCTTTCTGGTGAGTGCACTTTGAGACGACCGGAAATGCCTCAGGTTTATGCATGAGAATAAAAATTAAATCTTTTAACCCCTTGAGGGGCAAGCAATTACATTTGTGTAATGCTGAATTCCCACCGGAAAATTAGAAAAAAATTATTTCAAAATAAGGAAAAGCAATTTTACGGCTTTTTTTCACCAAAGTTAGAAAAGTAAAATTTGACAATTTTTTTCTGGTGTAAATCTTTATTAATCGTAGGTGGGATAAAATATATCCCACCGCCCCCCCCCCCCCAAGAGGTTAACACCTTCTGACAGTAAGAAATATAGAAAGTGATTCTCCATTTTTAACTTACATTTTAATCTTCTTTTGCGTGTATTCTTTACTAGCCCGTGTTCGTATTTCGTTTTCTCTTCTTCCCCCTTCCCCCATAAAATACATGAGTTTATTCACTGTCCGTTATGCATAAGACATGCTGTAAAACTTATTTAACCCCTAGAGGGGCAGGCAATTGCGTTTGTGTAATGCTGAATTCCCACCGGAAATTTAGAAAATATTTAGTTCAAAATAAGGAAAAGCAATTTTACGACTTTTTTCCACCAAAGTTAGAAAAGTAAAATTTCATAAAATTTTTCTGGTGCAAATCTTCATTAATCGTAGGTGGGGTAAAATATATCCCACCGCCCCTCAAGGGGTTAATTAGTTTGTACGAATAGAACAGGTAAAAACTTTAAACGAAAATAGTAACAAGTCGCAGAGAAATGAAGGAAAATTACTGTGATAGTAGCTGATAAGCTAGTCTTCCGTTAGTCTAGGCATGGGCAGGGATAAAGCTAGTTTTGTTGCCAACTCCCTAATGGATTAGGCGAGTTTTGAAACCAAACCAATATCTTAAGAACCCAAAAATAAAGGATAAAATATTTTTTTACAGGTTATAGTGTTTTTCCTATGCAGGTTTACCAACAGAATAGATTGATACAGAAAACTCGATTTTTTAAACTTTGGATAAGGCAAGTTTTGAAACTCAGGTCCTCATTTATAATCAATAATATAAGTTGACTAATTCGAAAATATCGGTTATACATATAAAAAGTGTCCGACATATATCAAAATATCGGATATTTTGGATATTTTCGAAAATATCATAACATTTACGAACCCTGGTAGAAGGACTGCAACTTCAGAGGATGCGGTCCGAGCTATCATACATGTTGAATTATATGAGGACGTAAGTTACAAAAATTACCTTATCCAAAATCTGTAAGTAAATTCATATATTGCATATGTGGAGATGCGAGAGAACAGGTTGTCCCTGGAATATAGACGTCGCATAACTAAAGGACTGCTAACAAGATCGAAACGTATAAAGCAATAGTTTTTTTTACCCTTTCAGTGGCAAAGGCAGGGCCTGATTATCGCACAGGCCGTGGCCTTGGGCCCACTGCTGAAAGGGGCCCCTACTGGTCCAAATTTTAAAAAATGATTTAGATTTTTTTTTTTCTAAAATTACAGTTTCCTGCAATTATTTTATCCAAAACTATTTTGGTTAACTTGGCAATCGTATGATAATCTAATAACCCCTCGAATACTTCCGGTGGAAAAAATCTAGCTGCTATTTTGCTGTGAAGGGACCCAGAAAATGTGCTGGGCCTTAGGCCCCCGACAACCTTAATCGGGTTCAGGGCAAAGGATTTTTAATGATAAAATGTTGAAATAAATGATTGGCGCTGGATTTTTTCAAAAAATGTTTTTGTAAATAAGAAAAAAGGCTATATTTCACATACTCATTAAATCGAAAATATTTTGCCACAATTCTGGCGGCTTGTGGGTTTTCTGTTACGATAATACCATAGATGCCAACACTTCTCAATTATTCCGGAGTCTGATCGAAGATGAACACGTTTTCACCCGGAAATTTTATTTAGCCAAAAATTTCAAAATGAAATCGAAAATGTAACTCGTAGAAAGAAGGCAGATTTTCTTCTATACATTTTCCGGTTTGAACATGCAAATTTTGTATCAGACTCCGGAATAATTAAGAAATGTTGGCATCTATGTAATACTATTTTAGTCATAGTGTGCTGACGGTACTTTAAAAGTACCACTTTAATTAATTACCTCTAATTGATTAATTTTTTTACGGTTGAGTATTTTTATTATGTTTATCCTTTAATTTTCCTTGTAGTAACTGAAAAAAAAATTACACGAAAAAACATTCAGTAGATCATAATGCAGTAGATAAAGGGATTAACTTCCCGTTAATTTTAATGCTGATTCATTTTTATCATCTATTCTATTAGTTCAAAAGTTTCTTATTTCTTCTTTTCTTTTCTTTTTCTCTTTTTTTACGCTAAACCGATTTTGTTTAAATGAAAACAATGCGCAGTGGCTATAAAACCAGTCCAAACTGCCACACTTTAATGTAGGTCTTAAGGTAAATTTAAATTACTGAAATCTCAAATTTCATCGCAACATGCATTTTTCAGAACTATCTAAAACAATTGACGTCATCTGAGCTTGAAAAAGAAAACGATTAAAACAAAGTGGGTTTTTGTAATTGCTCGTATAAATGTCGCTTAAAAGTGGAAATACTAACTCTCAAAAGTGCGAGTGAGAAGGTCAGCCGTATTAGTCTGAGATGTGGATTTGGTTCGATCTTGTTTCGCCTAGAGGTGTTTTGTGACCTTAAAGTCACACATCAATGAAAGTACCACGTGGTAGCATTCGTAAATAAACCCAGATACGAGTGAAACATTGTTTCAAAATGTGTTTGTTTTATAAATAATATTTTGCGTTCCATAGCTATTGATATATTTTTTTAAGTGCACAGAAGTGATTTAGAAATTCCTCGACCACATTTCTAATTTATAAATTCTTAATAAACAAGATTATTACCTTATTTCATGCAGGGGCGTTGGAAAAAGGGGTCAGATGTTGATGAGGTTTAAGTTCTCCCTATTCGAATAAAGACGATTTTTTTTAACCCTTAACTGGTGAGATGGGGTGTTTTGCACCCCAGATAAATTTAAATTCTGAAATATATTCATTTTACATTACTTGACTGTGCACTTACAAATGTATGTACACTTACAGTACTTTCTCAGTTATTTTTATACAAGTAAATAATGCTGTATATATATATATATATATATATATATATATATATATATATATATAACCAATAATTAAACATAACCTACCACCATCAAAAACCGTAATATTATGAATTAAAGCTGTAAGTATATATATAAAAAAAAAGATTAAATTATTTATAAGAATTATTATGGAAGAAAAATAAGAAAGTGGACACCGACAAATAATGGAAATGCTTATATATTGAATTACGTTTTCAAGGGCACAGAATTCAATGATATAAGCAAAATGGTTGTTTTCTGTGGGAAAAATAAGCTAAAGCTAAAAGTTATTTTCCCCTGTGCCCTAACAACCATTAAAATCAAGTGAATTGATTAAAAATGAAAACAGAATAGAAACAAATAATATGAATTGGAAAAAACAATAAAACCTATTTAAATATTTATAGGATATAAAATGAAATAATAAACACCATACCGATTAATATTTTAGAATAAATCCACGCTCACATGGCACCCATATCGTAAAGATTAAGGTTAATAAAACAGTTAAGAAATCACAGTAATTGATACCATAGGATGCAGTTAATACATATTGAAATAAATGTTAAATAACTTTTAATATAATATAAAATAATATAAATAGAAAGTAATTACATAATTAAAATGCACTATTAAATTAATTAAAAACCGTTAAACAATATCGTCAAAATTTAGCTAAAAATTCCCCCTGGTGTAGTAAATTATAACTGAAATGTAGCTGGAAGAAGTAAATCTAGAACTTATCGAAAAAAAAAAAAACACAAATTGTGGTGCTGCCATCTAGTATTACATTTATGATTTAATTGTCAAAAGACTTGCTTCAGTTGTAAGCAATTGAATGTAACAATTGTTTTATTAACAGCAAAACCAAAAATATCCTTATATATAGATAATTATAAACTGAATATAAACCACATAGTATTTAAAAAAAAAAAAAAAAAACTATTGTTAATAAAATTTAAAAAGCATACAAAATATTCTATTAGCAAATTTATTTAAACTACACTAAGAATTTAAATAATTCTAGAACATCGATAAAATATAGCATATAGCTATATGCTATAAAACAGAATAAATTCATTAATAATTAATATAAATAATTATTAAAAATATAAAAATCTTTAATAAAAACTATTATATATAAGATAATTATAAAATGAACAGGAAATAAAAAACATATGGTAGTATAAAGAAGGTGAACTGATACTTAAATTCCAATTACCTAAAAAGCACAAATATAGTGTGTGGATTATTTTATACATCCATAAAAATCCTAAAAGTATGAATGTGGGACATTCAAAAACAATAAACCGATAATAAATTATATAACACTAGGTGAAAATAAATAAATATTAAAATATTAATAAGAATAGAGGAATAATAATAAATATAATTACCCAATTTTAATCCATACAGTATAACTTTATTTATATTAAATATACTTATATGTATATTAATCACTATAAAAATGGCATACTATTAGTAATTAATATGATATTGTCCTTAATAAATTAAAATTTATAACAAATGATTGTAAATAAGATTAAACAATAATAAAGCTAATAATTAATGAAATTCACCAATTACATATAAAATATCAAATCAACATCCTTATAAAATACGTATTAAAAATATAGTAATAATACAAAAGCCCCATTTTTTATATATATATATAAATTAACCATTGCGTATTATCCAGACAACACCACCCTCCTCCGTACTCTAACATCTACCCACCCATCCATCCTATAATAATTTTTTTATGTTATTTTACAATTTTTATTTTTTATAGAGATTTTTTTATTTTATAATTTTTTTGTAATTTTGTTTACGCATGTGTTAATTTGTTTTAAAAGATCATGTAAGAAAAATACTAATTGTATATTAATGAATATATGAATTTTTTTGGAAAACCATGATTTAATGCATCATAAATTAGTTGTTTAATATTATTGTTAATTAGAGGAGAAGAACATAAACATTTTATTCTATATAAATGATTAAGTATTATATTTCGAAATACAGAATGATGTAGACAAGATTTAAAATTTGTAAATGTATTAACTTTGAATTTAAAATCTTTACGTTTGTCATATAAATCTGTGATTGTTTTGTTGTCTTTTATTGTAATTTTAAGATCTAAGAAGTTAATTGTATTGTTAGATAAAAGGTTTTCCGTTAATTCCAAATTAGTGGGATAATCTACTGGAAATGGAGTAATTGCAGAATGATCAGTATCAATTAAAATTATGTCATCAATATAACGATATAAATGTAGATTATTATTAGTAAAATTACGTTCATAATGATATAAGTATAAGTCTGAGAGTAAACTGGATGTACAACCGCCTTGTGGTATACCGACATGCTGTAAATATAAAGTGTTATCTTGCAAGATATAATTATTATAGATAATGAAGTTAGTTAAAGATTTAAAATATGCAATATCAATATTAGATGGTAATACCAGTTTTTTATAATACTTTTTAAATAATGCATTTATAATTTTATGTAAATCTAATAGGTCTATATTATTAAAAAGATCTTTGAAGTCATATGTTGTTATATTATATACACAATGAAGATTTTTTAAAATATTGACAAGTTGATAGCTATTTTTTATACAATGTGTATTATCATTGTTTGTAGCAAGTAGATATAATTGATTAAGAATTTTTAAGAGAAGTTTATTGGCTTTATTATTATATGTATTGCAACCAATAGTTACAGTCCTAAATTTAATTGGAGTTTTATGAAATTTGGGAATAAGAACTAAATATGGATAATTAAAGTTAGTAGATAAAATATTTAATAGTTTATAATAACTTCGAATTTTACGATTATTTACAATTACATTGTCATTAGTTTTTTTAAATGACTTATTAGAAGAAATACAATTTGTAAGCAGTTGGTGATAATAAGATTTACAAATAATAGCATAATTATTAGGAGATTTGTCTACATATGTAATAACGTAGTTTTTTTTGTAATTTAGTAATTTGTTGGAAAATATGCTGTGTATTAATAGAAACCAAATCAGCCATATTATTTTTTAAAGCCATAGTTAATTTTTCAATTACTAATATTTTCCACTGATTAAAATATTCAATAGGCTTATTATAAGAGATAGAAATTTTATAAATAAAAATATCAATATCATGTGTAAACTGTTTGATAATAGATTTAACATTAAATTTAGATTATATATATATATATATATATATATATATATATATATACATATATATCTATATAATTCAGTACGTAAAGAAGAACTATAAACGTTGATCATATTTGTAATGCATAAAGCTGCAAGCCAGAGGCTTAAACTTTAGCTCTGCAAATTTTTATTTTTAACTGGTTTTATTTACTATTTCAAACTTTCAAACCACAGTTTCATTTCTACGAAATAGTTTCAGAATACTTAACTCTTGCGAATCGTAACTTGAAATAGGATAACATATACTGATATTTCAGGACTGTTTTTTTTTTCTGTGCAAAGTGCTCCCCCCCGCCCCCTCTCCCGTTTTCTCTTTCCCTAATTTTATAATCGTAATTCTCTGGTGATCAGTATCTTTAATTTTCTATCTAAAATAATTGATTTTATGATAATGGCATTAATAATTAGATGGAACAATTAATTATTAAATATTTTACTAAATAGTGGAGATAGGGGCACATGTGAACAGTTCGCATAAATATAGCTTTTTCTAATAATTGGTTTAATTTCTATAAACAAAAACTACTCAATATGGTAAACAGAACTTTCTTTTACACATAGTAATTTTTTAAAAATCACCTGTATAGTTCTTCTTACATTTTTAAATAATTTTATAAATTCAAAACATTATTCACATTTGGCCCATCATCGGGGTAGTTGTGAACACACGTGGGGCACATGTGAACACAAGGAGAAAATATCCTTTGGCATGCTTTTTTATTATTTTATTCATTTGAAATCGTAATCATTAGTTATATTACCTGTTAAATTCACCATAAATAAAAAATTATATATATATTTCTCTAGTTTCTGGGTGATGTGTTAAGCAAAAGATTATAAAAGGAAAATAAGTAGATTTTTGGGGGGGACGGGAGGCTTAGAGGATTCATTAAGTATTGTTGCAATAAAAATAAAAAATGAAGAAGCAATTTAAAAAAAGAAAATTGCCTATATGAAGGGCTGTGGGTTCGATCCTCACGAGGGCGTTGATCGATTTTTTTTCTTGTCAGGAAGCCAGATTTAAAATTGTACATCCATTTCATTTAAAAAAAAACTGATCAAAAAATCACTCACCCCCCCCCCCTTTTTTTAAGATATTTATTTTAATCAATTGCTCTTCAACATTTCCCCTCTTTTTAGTACATTATAATATAAGCTTGTTTTTAAACTATTTTTTTTTTTACTTATAATTTTTTTCTTTAACACTGATTTCGGTAAAAATTCTATCCTATACAATTTCAGCACAAATCGAGAATTTCTGTTAGGTTAGTAACTTACAAATTTAATCGTAAAGACCCGGTAGTATTCTTAATGTTAAAATTTTCTAATACTTTTTTAAAAGTTTCAATTTTCCCACTTTTCTGAAATATTTATGCTTTATTATTGCACTACTTTTGTTTCGTGAGTTAGGTCTTTTTTTTTTTTTTTTTTTTTTTTTTGGTCATGAAATATTATCTCTCTAAGTATTTAAAAGAAAAGAAAAGAAAGAAATTCGTGTGGCCGAATTATGTTCTTATTATGAATCTTATATTCTTTCATGCATTGCATCAGTTCTCTATAAACTGTTTATCTATTTACGACTAAAAATTAATTTTACAAGTACGTTTTTAAAATTCGACAGAATAGAATGGTTTAAATATATCTTCAAAGTTTTGTGGAAGAGGGCCCCATAATTTTTAAGATGACACGATTTAAACCTTTTACTAACTTCTGAGATTTCAAAGCTACTTAATCCCTTTAAAAATAAAATAGAAAAATACTGACATGTTGTAGAAGGCAAAAGCGAACCTTTATTTAACCCTTTTGCTACCATAGCAGCGAGAATGAAGTGTTCCGTTGAGAATGTAGTGAGGAGTTCTATGTCCAAGCATTTTTAAATATTGATCTTATTGGGTGAAAATAAATGCATATAAAATCGGATTTTATTGAAATACTGATTTCGATTTATATGACACATTTTACAGTAGCTCTACGGCAACACAAGGGAGATGACGCACGTTAAGTCCGATGCTAAAGTGCATTGCTACGTGCACAGAAGAGACATTCTAAACGTTGCGCACTGGAAACGTTGGGAGCGAAGGGATTAAGGCTGCTCGTCACTCAGTTTCCGCATTTCCCTCGATAATGTTAATTCTGTGGGCATTTAATGCATTCGTATATTTAAAATATCTCCTCGGGAAATTAATATTTTTAATTTCTTTTTTCTGTGTACTCTTTTCTTAACCCCTTGAGGGGCGGTGGAATATCCCACCTAATTTTAATCATGATTCGCACCAGAAACTTTTAACTAAATTTTACTTTTTCTAACTTTGATGGAAAAAAGTTGAAATAATGCTTTTCCTTATTTTGAACTAAGCTCTTTCGTAAATTCCGGTGTGAGTTCGACATTACAGAAACACAATTGCTTGCCCCTGAAAGGGTTAAAGGTGTCTCTTTTCTTCTTACAAGGAGAGGGTCCGAGGTTGGTCTCACCGAATGCGATGAACATTTGTGTATCGATAGAGTATAGTTAGTATATAAATATAAAGAGCCATAAAGAGCAAGCCCCAGCCCAGGGGGCCTTGAGAAAATAAGTCGCAAAGTTTTGAGCTACAGTTCATAATCGGATAAATTTCTTTTCTTTTGCAAGCGGTTCAGTAGTACGATCGGCAGCACGTTAGATTTGAGTTTTTTCGGCCCGGGTTCAAATCCGGCTTGGGCTTGTGTTTCGGAACGGAAATTTTTATCAATAATTTTCGAACTGCAATTTAAAAAATATGTATAATAATAGAAATTTATGAAAAATATGAATTAAATGTATGTTTTGTAGCATATAAGTGCTTTTTTGACTACGAAATTTCGCAAGTTTAAATATATAATGAAAAGTAAAAAAAAAAAAAAAAAATATTTGTATCTATAGACCAGAAAATTTTTGTTGTTATTTAAAATTATTTACAGTTATTTCAATGAATAATCTACTATTTTTCACAGAGAAATAAATTAAAACACGTGATATAAATGTGTGAATAATTATAGTACTTTAATTTTGTTTCTGTATGAAAGTATTTCGAATATTTGATGATTTTTTTTATACCCTTTTTAAAATTCTTAATATGACTTTTTTTTTGTTTCGGATTTTTGGTTTTGTAATTATTACCTACATAATAACTATTTTCTGCAATTCAATATCTTTTTAGAATTTATTTTTAAGCACAAAGACATTTATTCTAACTACAATTATAAGAATCCAAGATTTAAAAAAATCAAAATTTAAAAGCGAGTTGGTAAAAAACGATAGGTACATTTATTTCACTGTGAAAAATAGTAGCTTATTTATGTAAATCTACCCTATATATATAAATTCCTAATGAAACAAATTTATGAAACGGAAGTATGAAACGGAAGTATGAATCGACTGATTAAACAACTGATTATGTTTCACGGCGATTTCTCCTAAAATATGGAATACTTTGCGATGAAATTAACACCAAAAATCAATATTGATCCGCAGATTTCAAAACTGGTATTAGAATTTTTAAATTCGAATTAGTTTTCGAAATATTATTTTTTTCCTAACTTTATATACATTTTTCTAATGATGGCGACTCAAATTTTAATCAAACAGATATTTTTTTTTTATATATATTTCAGAAAAGATTGACATGGTAACCCGGCTATTGTTGTTTATTTGATAATAAATGTTTATTTCTTTTTACAAATTATATAAATTATTTTGTTCTATGATTATTAATTATTTTGTTTTATGTTTCCTTTAGAAAATAATTAAGAAATACAGTACTACTTAGTTATTCCGTCGACCAATTGCACCAAATCATATAAATCGCCAAAGCACTCGCCAAATTATACAAATTGACATAATTTTTATTTTAAATAACGAAAGAACAAATAAATTAGTATAAATAAATATACGAATAAAACGTCGAAATAAAAATCACTTGATGACGTAAACACGTGTAACTTGAACTATTATTTTAACACAGTCAAACTGACTGGTAAAGTTATCATACGAATTGAATATTTCCAACTGACCGAAAAAATGCCCAGGCTGGGAATCGAACCCAGGTCCTTGGCTTACAAGGCCAATGCTTTTCCATTTAAGCTAACTGGGCCGACAACCAGCCAGCATATTTCGCTCAGATAACCTTATTGGTAGGAACATCTGGTCTGTCATGTAGACAGCTCAACAGAATAAACCGCAGGTAAAGGATAAATAAAATGATAAATAATAAAGGATAAGATAATAAAGGATAAAAAATATTCAATTTGTATGATAACTTTACCAGTTAGTTTGACTGTGTTAAAATAATAGTTCATCTACGTATCCATCGTTTATATGGAGGTCCTTTACCTGCGGTTTATTCTGTTGAGCTGTCTACATGACAGACCAGATGTTCCTACCAATAAGGTTATCTGAGCGAAATATGCTGGCTGGTTGTCGGCCCAGTTAGCTTAAATGGAAAAGCATTGGCCTTGTAAGCCAAGGATCTGGGTTCGATTCCCAGCCTGGGCATTTTTTCGCTCAGTTGGAAATATTCAATTCGCACGTGTAACTTGCTTAAAGTCAAGTGAATGTGACATTTACGATCAACCATTATTGGCATTTAATCTTATAGTTTAGCGATAGATTTTTGGTCGTCGGGATATCTAAGGAATACCAAAAATGTATATGTAACTGGTATTTGAAAACGATGTTATCACCAAATTTTCGTAAAAAAATAAAAATCATCCCAAACCTGTATATCTGTAACCGTGTATATGTGTAACCTGTATAACCGTATCTGGTCAAATATTACCACTCAAAAAAAAAAAAAAAAAAATGCTAACTGGCGAGTTGAAAAAAAGCTATTGGCGAGATTTGCATCCTGCTGGCGTAACAGTACCTAGAATTCTTTGCGACCATGGCAACTTTTATGTAGTTTTATTCGGAAAAAAAATTGATTTTTTAATCCAAATGGAAAAGTTACGGTCCCATATTGGCGCGATTTTTTTCTGACGCCAATGTCATATACGGAACGGGCACATAACTGGCACCAAAGTATTGCTATTTTGCTTCATATGGTAAGCCGGATGTTGCTGTTTATGATGTTGACGCGTTCCCCAAATTGGAGTCGTTAAAAAATCACGCCAATATGGGACGTATATGACATCTTTGCCAAACTTTCATATGAACGGCGAAGGGATCAGACCGTATTTGTTTATGGCAGTTGATGATTTGAACTACTATAATATAGATGAAATGATGGCGATAGAATAATATTTGGCGTCTTATCACCTGTACCTATGGCTAACATTAATGTACCAAAATGGAACCTAGAGTTTAAAAAGCGAAGTGAGCCGCCTGGAACTGTTAATGATAGTCACATGACTTAGGCTATTGTTATAGAGATTGTTTTAAAATACCGGGAGACAAAGACTCTTATACTTAATTTATTTTATTTTACTTCTTTTCAAATGTTTAACTGATCCTCTTTAATCAAAAACGATAACAACCATTGGATGTCTTAACAGCAACTGATTCGCCCTTAAATTTTTGCAATCAAAGGGAATTGAATGGAAACCCGTTTACAGGAAGATCTGCACAGCTTTTTTCAGTATAATTCAATCTTCTCTAATATTTTTAAAACTCATCAGATTAGCGTGTTTTTAGATTCTCCGGTGTCTGAACGGGGGTTGGCGAGCGTAGCTTGCAGGAGGCAGAGCCCCCTAGTAACAGTAAATAAATTTTAAAATTAGCTTAATTTTATGGTCTATAAAGTTCCAATTGACTTTTTTTTAGTTTGTTATTATTATTATTTATTTATTTTATCTTTACTTTTCATTAAATATATAAGCATGCAAAGATTCGCACTTAAAATTGTATTTATATAATTAAACTGCATTATATAAAAATATTAAACACGAAAAAAAAAATTTGATTTCCGAAAGAAATTGCTACGTAGATACTTATTCTAATTAAAAATCAAGAATCCCAGACTTTAAAAATCATATTAAAAATATGAAAGCATATTTTTAATAAATTATCAAATATTTGAAGTATTTGAATGAGGAAACAAAATGAATATAATATATTTCAGGGTTGCCTCGCTACAGGGAATTTCCAGACTAGGAAATTCTTCGGTACCAGTACTTTCTTACAGAGAACCACTCTTTAAACCATGCGAAATTTCGTGCGGTTAATATAGATATATTTTTCTATAAAAAATACTGATATTTTGACTGGAAAATTCCCTGAAGCGTGGCAGCCCTGTATTTGTTCACTTATTTTAATTTATTTCTTTGTTAAAAATTGTTGATATTCATTGAAATAACTGTAATTTTAAATAACAACGAAAAATGTCTGGTCTATAGACATATAAATATGTTGTTTTTTTAAACTTTTCATTATATATTTAAACATGCAAAATTTCGTAGTTAAAAAAGAACTTATATGCTACAAAACGTACATGTAATTCATATTTTTCGTAAATTTCAGTTATTATACATATTTTTTCAATTGCGGTTCGAAAATTATTGATAAAAATTTCGTTCTGAAAAACAAGTCCGAGCCGGATTTGAACCCGGGCCGAAAAAACTCAAATCCAGCGTGCTGCCGATCGCGCTACTGAACCGCTTCCAAAATAAGGAAATTGATCCGATCATGAACTGTAGCTTAAACTTTGCGGCTTATTTTCTGAAGAGCTCCTGGGGATTGCGCTTTATGGCGTTCATATATTTATATACTAACTATACTCTATCGATACACAAATGTTCATCGCATTCGGTGAGACCAACTTCAAACCCTCTCCTTGTTAGTTCTCCAAATATTTCTAAAATGTATGCTTAATTTTATATGAAGTGTTAAAATTCCCGCTTTTAACGCATAAAATATCAAATTAAGCATACGTTTTAGGGCTAAGATGTGTTATTATCCCACCCTCCGCGATGTTGAGTATTTGGCGATTTTTATCGCTCTGGCAACCCCGGCGTTTGGCGTCTAGTAACTTATTATGGCAACCCCTTTTTTACGACGCGAGAGCGTGCTGTCGTTGCTGACGGTTGCTTGACTCTTGTACCAGATACTCTTTGATATCGTGTTCTATGGCTGTCTTTTTATTTTTATGTTAAAGTTATTGGATGTATTTCATTGACTATAGTTTCTGTAGTCCGTTTAAACGCTCTTGCTGAAGTAATTAAGAAATATGAGGAAATTTTGACATGAAAGGGAGGTTTGTTTATAGCGTGTCAATGCGTATTAAGCCTATTTTGAAAAATGACGGCGGTGTTATATTTTGTGCTGTAGGTTTCAAAAAAGCAGATGTCTGTTAAGGTATGTTGATAATTTTATGTATATTTTGTTGCTTTAAGAGTTTTTTACATTTTGAGATTGCTACAAAACGAGAACTACTGAATTTTGAGAATGCTATATCGCGAAAAATGCTGAATTCGGCGATGTTTTTTTTTTCGGTAAATGAGCGCGAAGCGCTCATACAACTATTGCTGATTGCCACTTTAGCGAGTTTCGTTTTTTAGGTATATTTTGCTGTTTTAAGAGTTTTTTACATTTTGAGATTCCTACAAGACGAGAACTGCTGAATTTTGAAAATGCTATATCGCGAGAAAGGCTGAATTCGGCGATGTTTTTTTTCCGTTAAATGTGCGCGAAGCGCTCATACAAGGATTACAGATATCCAGTTTAGCGAATTTTGTTTATTATTTACATTTTATTTTCGTTGAGCCAAACATGCGTATAAACGGGTGCTTGGCGACATTTACTACTTGGCGGAAAAGGGGTTTTCTCGCCAAAAAAAATCCAAGATGGCGGAGGGTGGGATAATAACACATCTGTTCCGGTTTTAGAAATAGTTTGACAACTAAGAAAAAAGGGAACAGATAACATAAGTTCCCCCCGGCCGCCATCTTGGAATTCTTCTTGGCGTGAAAACCCCTTTTCCGCCAAGTAGTAAATGTCGCCAAGCACCGGTTTATACGCATGTTTTGGGTTAACGAAAATAAAATGTAAATAATAAACAAAATTCGCTAAACTGGCAATCAGTAATCATTGTATGAGCGCTTCGCGCACATTTACCGAAAAAAAACACCGCCGAATTCAGCATTTTTCGCGGGATAGCATTCTCAAAATTCAGCAGTTCTCGTTTTGTAGCAATCTCAAAACGTAAAAAACTCTTAAAGCAGCAAAATATACATAAAAAACGAAACTCCCTAAAGTGGCAATCAGCAATAGTTGTATGAGCGCTTCGCGCACATTTACCGGAAAAAAACATCGCCGAATTCAGCATTTTTGCGGTATAGCATTCTCAAAATTCAGCAGTTCTCGTTTTGTAGCAATCTCAAAATGTAAAAAACTCTTAAAGCAACAAAATATACATAAAATTATCAACATACCTTAACAGACATCTGCTTTCTTGAAGCCTCCAGCACAAAATATCTCTCATAACACCGCCGTCATTTTCCAAAATAGGCTTAATACGCATTGACACGCTATAAACAAACCTCCCTTTCGTGCCAAAATTTCCTCATATTTCTTAATTACTTCAGCAAGAGCGTTTAAACGGACTACAGAAACTATAATCAATGAAATACATCCAATAAATTTAACATAAAAATAAAAAGACAACGATAGAACACGATACACGATATCAAAATACATGCACAAAATTCTAAGCTTCTCAGGGGTTGCCAGAACACGACACGTCACACGGGGTTTCCATATCGAGTTTGTCATATCCGTAAACACCGCCAACACGCCAACAAAAAATCGCCAAACAATTCAAAACAACGGCTGAGGGAAGATACGGCATCTATGCCAAAAAAAGAGATATCCTATAAAAAGAGCATACATAATAAAGAAATAAAAAATATTAATATCCCGAGAAGATATTTTAAATATAACAATTTATCAAACGCCCATAGCAGTGATGGAACAGTGTAGCAGCATAGAGAATCAATTGACACCGCAAAATTTTATTAGTATTCTTCATCTAACTTCAAGACAGAATTTCCGAGATTTTTGAAGGCGAAGAATACTCTAAAAATTTAGTGGTGACAGTCGCTCAACTGCTGCGCCACTGTTCCATCGCTGCCATAGATTTAACATTATGGAAGGGAATTCGGAGGCTTAGTGGCGAGCAGCCTTAAGGGTGTTCTCGAATATTTTATTTTCCCTGCTCGACAGCGTGAATCTTTCTGACATATTCATAAACTTGTGGTAATTCCTATTCGCGTGAAAATTACAGGTAACATTCGGGTGCCTAAAAACAGAACATTCCATCATTGTCAAAATCCCGTAAAACGATTCAAAGCGAGCACTTAGACGGTATTACCTGAAAGATATGTTTCTTTTAAATGAAAGTGGAAAAAAAGAATACCGGCAAGTCGTACGCATTTGCAGCTAAAGGTGATTACTAGATTATATCACAAAGTAGCGAGTTTACATGTAAGAGCAGAGCAGTCTTAATATCTTTTTTTAACTTTTATCAGACATATAATATACAGTTTTACTTATATTTTTACAGAAGATCTATATTGTTCAAAATTTAGTTCAACCTTTCCCCAAAACATGACGTCAAATTTGTTACCATTTTATGGTGAGAACTTGTTCCAACGTTTAGTGTTCAGTTTGAACCATAACTTGCGTAAGTTGAACCATGAGCTAGTAAAATGCTGAATCAGTGTACAATAAACAATGTACAACAAAATCAGTTGTACAATAAACTGATAAAATATCGAACCATAGTTACAAATAACCCTTGAAAACAAAGACTAATTAGACCAAGACCGCTCTTTAAAGTGTAATCGGCATACAACAGATATCCGTGTTTGAACCGGAATTCCAACCTGAAAAAACTTACCCAGCGCACTAACCACTATACAAGCAGGTGAATATCATATGAGCTCTATATTGAGAATAAGAGCTCTAACTCTCGTAAATTACTCGGATTAGCCTGAAATATTTATGTTATTGACGTTTACTATACCACAATCGCTATTGAAAATGAGATGTGTAGCATTTACTTCATTTAGAGGGACAGTCAAAAGTTATCTGTTATATTACGGTCAACCGGAAAAAAATCGTTTCAGATGCATTATAATGATGTTACATCATTTCAAAATGAAGTTGATATGCCTTTATGAAATACATTAGAACATGCATTCTGTGGAATATGAGGTGCAAAGCATTTATTTTTCATTTACAGGGCCCATACAAAAGAATCCCGTTGCATAATGGTCTACGGCAAAAAACTGTTTGCAGCGTATTTTAATCATGTTTACACTATTTCAAATAGAATGGCATTGATACATATTACATTGTTAAACATACATGCAAAAATACTGCTACACGCTTAACCCCTTCGACACGAGCGTCTTTTACAGAATTTTTAATCTTTTATCACCGATTTTTCAAAAGAGAAATTTTTGCCTAATTGAATCGGGAAAATGCCCGATTAAATAAGGAAAAATTTACAATAAAAAATAACTGGTTAGAATATTCAAAGATTCTGAGCACCTTGTGCGTCACATATACCGGGTGTCCCAAAAAGGACTGGCTGATTTTAAAATTCAATAACTTCCAAACGGTGACAGATATTAAAAAAATTCTTGCAGGAGGGTTATGCATAAAGTCAAAAGTTTTTCTACAGTGATTTTCGATTTTAGTTCGAATTACAAGCAATAGATGGCGCTGCGATCAATAGGGCTAAATTCAGGCTCGATTTTTGGTACTTCGTGGCCCGGATAATACATTTCCATCTCCTTTTTCTGCATGGAACAACAGAAAGGACCAAGAATCGAGCCTGTATTTAGCGACTATTGATCGCAACGCCATCTATTGTTTGTAATTCGAACTAAAATCGAAAATCACTGTAATACTAAATAAAACTTTTGACTTTATGCATAACCCTCCTGCAAGAATTTTCTTAATATTTGTCACCGTTTGGAAGTTATTGAATTTTAAAATCAGTCAGTCCTTTTTGGGACACCCGGTAGGTGGTTAAAGGATTAAAACACGCAAACCATAGTAAAGAAAAAGCGCATGACTGACTGGTCGATGAAGTTTCTTATTTTTTATATTTTTAATGAAAGAGTAGCTATTATTTTCATTTGTTGAACACTTATTGTTACCATAATATATAGAACACTCCGACCATGGAAAATTCCACAATTTATGTCGGCAAAACTGGGCAAAACTTCTGTGTAGTATTCATATTTTAATTCATAATGGGGGGCGCCAACATTACATCTGCATTCTAAAATTTTTTATTTACTATATTTTAATCTTAAGTTTTGGCGTTTTATTATCTTGCTTTAAATTAAAATACAAATATTTCTTTTTGTAAGGATTTCATTGCTAAAATTTTCATGGTCATTGCCATTAATAATTTTTAGGATATTCGGATTTGCTTCTGTTACTGCTGGGGTTTACTGCAAGATAGTTGCTGTAGAATATGATGTACATAGTATTTATCGTCCATTTACAGGGAAATGCAAAATATTTCGGATACAGATCTGAAATACTGTCTATTGGCGATAATTGCTGGAAGTACGTTTTTGGTTACAGTATACGTTTTTAAGTTTATCTAAATTTTTACATATTACGCGGTGTGTGTAAATGCTATATATTATATACAGAGAAACAAGAACTCCAAAACATGACTGAGTATGAGGGTGAATTGCCTAAATGCGTTTTTTTTTTAATGAGTTATGCATTTTTAAGCTGAATTACATTTATTATACTAAGAGAAGTTTGTAGGATATAATTAAAATCATATACAAGAACACCACATGACTGCTTTGGGGATGATAATGTCAAGAAACGTGATTTTAGTACTTTCAAGCGTCTTTGAGCCTGAATTAAATTTTAGCTTAGTATGTGGCATGTGTAAAAACCTATAGGTGTTATACAGGGCTGTACAAAATAATTCAGTTATGTTTCCGTCCATTAGTATAAATTACTGAATGTTAATTTTCAACCTGTTATGTGTTCGTTTTTTTTACTAAACTAAATTTTAAAATACCATATAGAATATATGCAAATCTATAGATCAAAGACAGGGTTGAACAAAAGAATTGGAGTCCTTTTTTGGCTATGGACGGTAAGCCCAATGTCAGACGGGCGTCTTTTTGTCTGCTTTTTTGCTTACGTATTATCCATTGGTTTAATTGCTGAAATCTGGTTTCCAAATGTGTTATGTGTTCTAAAATGTTTGTTAAGTATCTTATTTACCTTATTAAACAGCGAAGGTTTGTTAAAGTTTCTGAAGGTGTTAAAAAGTGTTTCATAATTTATGCTTGACGCATGATTTTTCGTTATTGTTTACATCTTACTGTAGCATGAGGAAATATTGAACCATTGTTGAAGAATTAATCAAAGTCAAGACTTCTGAAATAGGAAAGAACTTTCTTTAGGTGAATTTTGCATTTCTTTTTTTTTCACCATCAAATGGTTCAGTGTCGTACAAAGTGTTTTTTACAATCTACGGCTCTCCCAAGAAAATAGCCTCGTTACGCCCATGCCTGTTCGTCAAGGTTTTGTTATACTTTTCCGACCGGGTAAATGTGATAGAATTACACTTGACCTATCGATTTTATTCAAATAAGTTTGATTGTATTGTAAAGATAAACAAGTTTGAACTTTTCCAAAAAAATGACACACCTTCCCTCGATTCCGGTCGACCCGCTAACTTTCTTTTTGCGCGCAGGTCGTTCACTTTTCAGTATCCAATGCCACCAAAATCATCCGGCGACCGTGACCGCTCGCTCGCCGGTTATCGCCCCAAAGAAAATGTTGCTAGACTCGCCGCTTCTTTCTTGCTTTTCTGTTTTTTAATTTTTTTTTTTTTTTCATTCATTCTTTTTTTTTTTTTTTTTTTTTTGTTGTTGTTGTTGTTGTTTTTGTTTTGTTTTTCCAGACTGCGCTTTATTACCGTGCTTACACTTTTACAATGCGCACCTATTTTCCGAAACTCTGGACGTGAAAAGCCAGGTACGCAGACACGGGTATCCGCAGAATAAAACCCAAGAAGGGACAAGATTTGGAAAAGCTGTCTTTGTGATCCGCTGCAAAACCTGCATTTTTCAAACTGGAGAACATAAAATAAACTAACCCATTTATGCCTGAATTTTTGTTTTCTCAAATTTGTTGGCAAAATCACTTTAAAATGTTGCAAAATGAACTGAAAAAATACTAAAAAAAAAATTGCGCTAAAGTTTTACACGCTTAAAAGCTAAAGTGGATCGCTGAATCCGAATTTTTAACTTCCTCCCAAAATCCCCCCCGCCGCAACCCCCACAAAATAGCTGTTTTTAAATAAAATTTTTAATTGTCTTAGGGGAAAAGTATGCAGAAATTCAGAAAGTAGACAAAATTTGCAACAAATAGGATACATAACATTAACACATAAGATAAACGGGGAGAGAGGGGGCTGCCTCGGAACATTCCTTGCGCGCTGTTCTCAAAAACCAAATTTTTTCAAAAAATCAATTTTTTGGGGGAGGTTGCCGGGTGAAATTTTGGTGGGAAGTTACAAATTTGGATTCAGCGACCCAAAAAACATAAAGTGAGTCAAAATCCAGAACTGGTATTAATTTTGCCAGGTAAAATCCCCTATTGCCTGGACTTGCATAACTTAGTGCACGTAGCGCCGCAGTGCATGTTCAGAGGCAGCCCTCCCCCCCCCCCCGTTCATCCTGCATCATAATGTCCTGTATCCTATTTGTTGCAAATTTTGTCTACTTTCTGAATTTCTACATACTTTTCCCCTAAAACAATAAAAAATTAATTTAAAAAACAGCTATTTTTTGGGGGGGAGGGGGGTATTTTGAGGGGAAGTTAAAAATTCGGATTCAGAACCCAAATAACTTAAAGTAAACCTTATAGGGAAAGTTCGTAGGGGAGACGGGAGAGCGAATGTAAACGAATTGCGCAACTTAGTCCACGCAGCACCGCGGCGCATGCTCCGAGGCAGATCCCCCCTCCCCCTCCCCATTCATCCTACGTCATAATGTCATATATCTTATTTGTTGCAAATTTCGTCTACTTTCTGAATTTCTAGATATTTTTCCCCTAAAACAATAAAAAAATTGATTTGTTTAACAAAAACCTTTTTTTTTGGGGGGGGGGGGGCATTTTACCAAAATTGGGGGGAGTTGCCGGGGGAAACTTTGGTGGGAAGTTAAAAATTCGGATTCAGCGACCCAAAAAACATTTAGTAAGCCTTTTTCCAGAACTACTATGGATTTTGCTAGGTAGAGTCCCTATACGGAGTCTATTGCCTGGACTATTAGCATTTAATGATTTTAAAAGACTTGTAGTGCAAAAACATTACTTTTCTTCTTTTTTTTTTCTAAAATCATCAGAGATAAAGAAATTTATTTAATTAAATTTCAAAATCTGTCTCGATTTCCTCCTGCCAACGCCCATGGTAGCACACCATCTTTACAATAAATCTTAAAATTAGGACTTGAACTTTTTTTTTTTTTGTGCGTGTGTGTGTGAGAGAGATTTTTTTTTTCGAAACAGATTCGGGAAAGAAAACATAAAAATATGTAATAGTCTGAATAGGAATTATCCTCTAAACGGAAGTAAAGACAAGTTTAACGCATTTCTTTTTATAATAACAGAGTTCACAAATTACCGGATCTTCTCAAAGAACAAGTACTTTTCAATTCCAAGAAAGAATTTTCAAGAGCATCACACTCGCATCTGACAGGTTTCAAAGTCCTCATTATTATTATTATTGTTTTTGTTATTTTATGCAGACCTTCCTATATCTATTACACAATCATTTATACTTATACTCATTAAAATCTTTTCGTAAATATGTTTAAGTGAAAATATCAAAAAGAAATACGCAAATAGGTGGTTTCTCACGTGGAGATCCATGTGAAAAATAAGGAGAAAGGTGTGTTTTCGCAATTATATTTTCCACTTATAAATTCGCCTTTTTGGTAGATTTCGTAAGAAATACTACCTATTTTTTAATCAAAAACCATCATCCTACTCTAATTGGCGCGTTTCTATTTTTTTTTTTTTTTTTTTTTTTTTTTTTTTTTTTGCGAATTACTGAATATGTTTTCGATCCGTAATCTATATCAGCCTTTTTTTAAAGAAATAAATCGTATAAAAGTGATTTTATTCTTTTCTCAAACTTGATATTTCAATTTTCCACCAAAGAGTAATTTTTTTTCCTTCTTAATGTTTAATTTTTGTAGCAGCAATTTGCCATTCTTACTTTTAAAAAGATTAAGTGTTTGGCGTTGAATTTTGTTGCCAAAATCGTGAAGTCTGAAAAAGTCGACAAGGTCAGCTTCTTTACTGATCTGTACAACAAGTTCCCATATTACTGAATAACTGCGTTTGCAGCAAAGATGGACAGGAAAGCCATTTTTGGCATTTTGTATCAAAATTAAAATTTCTTTCAATTGAAAAATCAATAAAATCACCAAAAAACATTTCGGGCAATAACTATTGCAAAGTATTTGATCATAATGTATTCGTATATTTTTGTGCAGTCCTGTATAAAAATTATAGATTTTAAACAAACTAGACTAACAAGTGTTTCACATGCAAAACATATAATACAAGTTAAAACACACTTCTTTTATTTACTACCTATAGAAGATAACGTATCTGAATTCTTTTGCGATGCCATATGAAAGATATATGAATTTTTCAAATATAGTTTTCGATATTAAATGTGTTGTAGTGAACTTCGGTAACACATATCCATTTTATTCTGCTTGAAATGGAATAGTATAATTAAAATTAATTTCAAACAATTTCAGCCCATAGACAGGCTATACTGTAATGCACCGAAATTCTTTAGTGTGCCTTCCTGTAAACGAATGATATAGATACTGCACAAACCATTTATAAAATGGTGCGTATTTTAATGCATCTCAACGAAGTTATAATAATTTCGTTACGTTTAAAATAGCATAAAATCATGAAAATGTACTTAAAAAATTTAATTTGTAACTTATCCGAATTTTTTATGTACACTTGTAAACGAATGAGAAATATACACAGGCTATTTTCAAATAGGGAACACACTGTAGTGCAGGAGAGTTTTGAGCTTTCATAAAATTTTAAAGTATTATAACTGGAAGCCCACTGCCGTAGTGGTTAGCACGTCTGACTACGACGCTGCAGGTCCACAGTTCGAATTCGGGATGGGCAAGGTTCACTCAACTGTTCATCCCTTCAAGGTCGATAAATTGAGTACCAAGCTGACCGGGACATATTCTGTATAGCAACTCAGGGCATATGGTCAACAGGGCTGACCACTGTAGGCCATGATCCTTAGTGGATCGTCAGGTTAGTTTTTTTATTATCAATTCATGAGTTTTGGTTGTAAGAGAATGGCATTTTTACTGTTATACTTCTAGAGCATGGAGAAGATCCTAAATATAACTTATAAAATCCAGGCACCGTACAAAAAAATTAAATTTTGTATTTCAAAATGTATACAGATCCTTGCAAAAGAAATTGGTATATCTAAAAGCTATCTACTTCATTTATGTACTTTTTTCAATTGGAAATGCGTTTCTGTTATTAGCAGTTTAATCCCTTTACGTGAAACACCTTTTACAGAAGTTTTAATCTTTTACGGGCGGTTTTTCGAAATAGAAAATTTTGCTTAGTTTAAGGCAGTGTTTCTCAACCTTTTTTGGTTGACGGCACACTAAAAATATCTGGAATTATTTGCGGCACACCTGAATATAAAAAATGTAAAAAAGGTGTATGACACAAAATAAATTATTTAATTACAAAATTTATTCAATGAGCGGGCTGAGCCTGTTTTCTTGAACAAATGAAATAAAAATGAGGTTCCGAAGTCGACAGACAAGTTCGCATTTCATCGTCAATTTTTAAATCTTTCTTGCTTTTTGGACTTTATTTCTGTCAATGCTGAAAGTCCAATTTCACAGAACCACGAAGTTGCAAAAGGCAGAAGAATTTTAATAACTTTCAAGCTCGAGGCAGGGTACAACCTTTTGACATAAAGCCAAAACTCATCCAAATTTTTCTCGAAGAATGTTGAGCTTTTCGTCAGCACTTTTTTTGAGTGGTGCGCTGGAAACACTAATACAGGGAAAGGAGTGAGCAAGGAAGACAGCAGATGGCAAATGGAAATGGAAGTGTCGTATCGTTGATATGACACCATGCAATTTTAATTATTTGTCAAAAACTCTCGCGGCACATCTGACAATCTCTCGTGGCACACTAATGTGCCGCTGCACACTGGTTGAGAAACACTGATTTAAGGGGACTCGGTGCCCTTTGAATTTTTTTTTTAATTTAAGCATTTTAAGGTACATTTTTTGCATAATAATAAAATACTTAATGAAGGAAAAAATGGTTCTATCAAGAAATTGTTCGATTTCCCCGGCAAAATTTGCAAAATTTAAATAAAAAAAATTAGATAAATTTTAAAATGTATCTTCTCGTACAATTTTGAACATTTTGACCTAATTTTTTTTAAACTATTCTTAAAACTGTGCTGTCTAATTTTAAGTATCGGATTTACCATAAGTTAATTACTTTGGGAGAAAAAAAAAACAAAATGTGCAAATACGTGTAAAATTACAGTAAAAACTGAATTTATTTTACGTTTTTATGTGTAAAAAAGTCCTTTTTACTTTATTGTAAATCCGATACTTAGTTTTATCAAATAAACCATAAGGAACACACACACACAAAAAAAAAATTCAAGTCAACTAAAAAAAATACATAAAAGTTTTATCACTTTGAACATGCTAATTCGTCGAGAAAACACAAACTGAGAAAAACCACTTTTAAAGTGAAGTGGGAGTGGCATGAAGTAGGACAGCGATGTAATAAAATCGCTTTTAATTGTATTTATAATACTCGGGTATTTACGAAACTTCATGAGAATATACTAGGGATAATAAAGTATCATTTAAGCAAAAAATTAGAAAATCGATATTTTCGTCATTTTTCGCCGAATGGAGGGTATCGAGTCCCCTTAATTGCAGAAATGCTCGGTTTCAATAAGGTAAAATTTACAATTAAAAATTACTGGTAGGAACAATGAAAGTTTCTGAGAACCTATGCGACGCGACGCTCGTCACTAAGTGTTTAAGAGATAATCGTTAACATCTTTTTTGAACTTTTGAATCTTTCGGCATATTTTATAAAATGTATTTTTTGAAGACCTTGCGAACGTGTTTTAAAATCTGATACAATAAAAATAAACATAGGATTCTCTATTTTTTTTTTTTTTTTTTTTTTTTACAATTAATAATCTCCATAGTGGAGTAGAATTTTGCAAGTCCGATCTAGAGTGTTTCATCTCACCTTTAGGAAGTTCCCCTATTAGCTAATGAACTTTATCCACATGTAGTTACATTGTAAGTGTAGTTACCTGTTACATGTACACATTAATATTACATTGTTAACATTGGTTAAAATTAACAGTTATGTACTAATAACACTGGTCGGCACCAAAATCCCCCCTGTAGAAATTGCTTAAACAAAAATATTTACTTTTTAATATGTAAATAAATTATGAGCAAATGTATATAAACATTAGCGAAGATACAGTGCCAAAAGGAAGTAAAATATGTTTGTAAATACTGCTGGACTCGGAGGAGTGGGAGACACCAAAAGAACAATGCGCGACACAAATATCAACAAAATATAGTTTCATGATAAATTTTATTAATTCGTTATCTAATACAGTGAAACTATTGGGTATATGCAAAAGTACCGTTTTTGTATAATACACGATTTTGAAAAATTGTCATCAACTCTTCATTACCTTCAAAACGTAATATATGACATTTTGATTAAAGTGTAAACAACATAAATTTTTATTCGATTTAAAATGGATAGTTTTGTGCTATATAATCGTCATTTGCGGGAAGTTATGTTAATACTTTTATAATTTAAAGAAAAACGCTGCTGAAAGTCATCGTTTACTTGTTGAAGTCAGAGGCATCGCGATGGGGTGTTATGGGGGGGGGGGAGCCCCCCCCCCCCCAATATATGTGAACTTAGGAAATTATAGATTTTTGAAACACTTTCTTTTTTTTTAAGTTAAAAAAAAATATTGTTTTGCTGACTACTTTTCTGAGTTCTGTAATAGTAAACTAGTTAAACTTTCAAAAGAAGTACAAAAAGCAGCCAGACTCAACTTCTCATTTTGTATCTCTGTGCTACGAAAATATCACAAATATCATCATATCCAAACCTGAATTTCTCTACTGTTGTCCATCAACAGTGTCTCTAATACATTTCCTCCAAAACTCTGTTCCTTTTTCGAAAATCTAAAAATTAGAGGCTATTTTCATATGAAGTACGAACGATTATGACTCGTGCACAATTGATGACAAAAACTTTCATTAAATGAACCAATAATTATAATTTTTATGTTTTTAGTTTCAACTTTTTTCTTTGGAAGGAATTTTTTTTTCTATATAAGTATCATTATTATTAAACACACAATGAACATATAATTTTAGTTGGAAAATAGAGCAATTTGTTTCACATTGGGGAATTTTTGAATTATAAGTTGGAAACATTTTGAACTCTCCCCCCGAAAAATGTTTTGTAGCCACGCCCCTGGTTGAAGCTTAGTGTGAACATGCTTTTCCTGAGAGTATGTCTAGAAGGTGGTTCAGGCAATTTAAAGAAGGGTTATTCGATGTTGAAGACAGGCCGAAAAAGTTTGAAGATGAAAAATTGCAAGCATTATTGGATGAAGACAATACACAAACGCAACAAGAATACATTATTACTACAGTAATACAAAACCACTATATTAATGTTCCACTTTTATATACTTGCTAAATAAACCTGTACTTTTATATAAAAACGGAACTTACTTTTGCATATACCTAATATCTTTTCCATGTTTTAAATTTTATCTAGCATTCTAAATTAATGTAAAAATACTCATTACATTAAATCACATAAATTAATGTCTTAATTCCATTTTTTAATTATTAAAAGTACACCTATATTAAGACATACTATAAATACAATTAATACAAAAAACCCAACTGGAATGAAAAATTAGTCGGGCCAGGACTCGAACCAGTCTCCACAGCGTACCATGCTATTGCTCTACCGGTAAGCTACCATCGTCCAGGGTAGCTTAGCGGTAGAGCAATAGCACGGTACGCTGTGGAGCCAGGTTCGAGTCCTGGCCCCGACTAATTTTTCATTCCAGTTGGGTTTTTTGTATTAATTGTATTTATAATCTGTCTTAAAATATGTGTACCTTTAATAATCTTTCATTATTTGTTATTATTAGAAAAGTGTTTCGAGGGAAAATGGTACATGTTGGAATAATTTGGATGCCATACTTAAATTCAGAAATGCCAGATCTATATAGTTCACATATTTGCTTCGTAGGGAGGACTTTTTATTTATTTTTATTTATTTATTTATTTATTTTTGTCGCCCAGTGTAATGAATATGCATTAGTAGTTCATTATAATACATAGATATATGACCTTCGAAAACTTAAGTACGGCTGTCGGTCTCACTTCTCTACCCGATTTTGGCTAGTCAATGCCACTGTCCTGTATCAATTTCGTGGCAATCCAACAAACAATCGGAACAGACCAAACCGATCGGGAAGACAGATGAACATAGACAGACAGATGATTCGAATTCATAAATACTTTTCAATTATGTAGGATAAAATGTTAAAATATAAACAATTATTCTTACGTAAAAGAGATACATAGATACATAGAGATACAAAGACGAGAGATACAATACGTTAAGATACACAAGAAACATAAGATAATAAGAGATACATAGCCGTTTGAAAGGACTTTTACTCGTTGAGGGACAGGCAAAATTATAATTAGGGATTAATAAAGATTTTTATCGGATAAAAATAAATATCCCGTGGATTAATAAAAAAGATTTGTAATTGCGTATGATTGTTACAAATCTTCTTTCCAATCAACGCACTCAGTTGTTTCATCCGCATTAGAAATACATTTATTTCAGTAGCTGTGTTGTTGATCTTCATGTGATCACGAAAGGAAATTTTTCCGAATTTTGAATTGATGTAGAATCACTTTAAAAAACCTCCATTTTGTTTCTTTAAACGATTATGTTTTGACAACAATTCAATAAATCAAATCTCGTTTTTCAAAATGAGAGGTGAGAAGTAGAGGACCGATTGTGAATAGGGAAGA
Source organism: Maratus speciosus (assembly GCA_963932465.1). Classification (NCBI taxonomy): domain Eukaryota; kingdom Metazoa; phylum Arthropoda; class Arachnida; order Araneae; family Salticidae; genus Maratus; species Maratus speciosus. The sequence goes on from OZ010793.1 coordinate 326,129,467, forward strand.
TAATAGAAACATAAAGTGGGTTAAACAAACGGCTATTTAAGCCTAGTATCATGATTAAAATCTTTTATTACACGCTTAATTCATTTATTTAAATATGGAACTCTGTAATCAATTTTTCACCCACTTCCTTACTAGTCCAGGGCAAATGTGCAAAAGGTCGAGTAGATTTTTTTTAAAAATTTGCTTATACTAAGGCCAGCATGGAAAAACTAAGTTTTCCGACAAAATTTCTTAAGGGAGAATTTTCTGTGGCCAAAAAACAACAAAATTTTGGGACTTTTTTATATATTTTTTAAATATCTCAAGACCCATTGCCGTAGCATATTATTTGTCAATTACAATAATATTAGTATAATGTATATATATAATATGAGTATAATATGAGTATAATCTTAAAGAGGGCAAAATTCTCTACAACTTTCATGCCTACAACTTTTTTATACACTCACGCAGTACGCCATTTCAAAAATAAGACAGTTTTTTTTAATTTTCTTAAAAACCGTGAAAAACGTAGCTTTGCCCCAATATTCAAATGTTCCCCACGGATTTAATCGTATATGTCGGCTTCTAAAAATTGGTAGTAATAAATTATTTATTATTTGCACACCCACGTCTTTATTTTCATCTCAACAAATATTTTATATTCCATACGTACTAGAGTTTTAGAAATTAGGTCTAGTTCTCTGTTCTCGATGACAATACAATGTTTTCATATTTTCAGAATTTAATTATTAGATTAGGGGCTGTGCATATATAACGTTATCACTTTTTGTGGCAATTTCGAACCCCCTCCCCCCCTTACGATATCATACGTTATCATCCCTCGAAGCCCCCCCTCGAAGCATCCCTCGAAATGATAAATCAAAATTACTTGATTTTTTTTTATTAGGATTTAAAAAAAAATGACTAACATATATGTTGTATTACACTGTAATAGAAAAATGATAATGTAATAGAAGAATTTCTTTCTCCAAGCTTATTTTGTGTCCAAAAAATAACGTTACCTTACAGAAGCTAGCAATAAATAAAGCAGGTATATCATTGTACAATTAAAAACGCTATAGCATTTTTTAAATTTTCTAAGCATCGCACATTTTCAATTTTTATACCGTCGTATTGGGAAAAAAAGTACTTTTAAATGAAATTTGTTTGAAAACTGTATCTCCGTTGATTTTTGAAATATCAATTTTTTTGTAGTTTTTAGCACCATTTGTTTAATTTTGGCAACTCAACTACTCCATTTATGTAGACAGTAAAGGGAAAATAGTTGAAAAATAGCAATTATATCTTTTTGTTGCCATTTTCTAATAACAACCGAAAGAAAATGTAATTAAAATACGTGCTATTTTGAAAAATATAAACGAATAATTTCTATTAAAACATGGAGCTATTATAATCTATATTTAATTTTAAGTTATCTAATTTAATGTTACAAGCAAATGAAGGCCTATGAATTATTAGATAGCCGTTTTTTAGTCGAGTTTCTTTAATGACGGCATTTTTTTGCTGCATATGTGTATTATTTTGTGATAGTGACATCCTATGTATACTTTACTGTCGATGTTTAAGAGTGGATCGTGAATGTAGAATTCTTAAGCGGATGCGAATGACGTCATTTTACATAAAATAAAAGTGTGTGCTTTAAGTCTTAAAATTGAAATATGTTTTGTACTATTTTTATATACATATATCTTTTTCATCGGGGGGCGACACTAAATTCTGAAAGAGCAGAATTTCTGTTTTCTAGTTTATATTATTCTTTTGTGAAAATAGAACTAGTGTAGACATAGACGAAAAATTCTAAAAATGGCAAATGCCGGTTTCTTTAAATAGTTTTGGGATTAAGTTTCAATTTACTATCTTTTTCATCGACATTTTAAAATAATAATACATTTCTATATCGATAACTTCCAAATATTGTCTTAGTTTAATAAAGTTTTTGGTGTACTCTTCAGTATAGGGGTCTTGGCGCTTTTTAAAAAGGGCAATTCGGGCTTCAGAATGAGCGATTTGTTGACAAATGATGTGATCAGCTATGAAAATAATCCTGATGAGATTTTAGGTTTATTTATACAGTAAAAACCCCCCTAAAGCGACCACGTTCCGTTCCAATAAAAATTGGTCGCTCCGAGAGGTGGTCTTAATGGAGGTCATGTTTAAATCTAGAATTTAATTGTTGAAAAAAGGCAACAATAAATGTTACTAAAATTTATTTTTCACATTGGGAAAAAATATGAAAATGTAAGTATCAAAACAAAAGTTAATTTTACATAAGTTAATTACTGCATAGTTTAAAAAATGAATACATTGACATTTTCTTTGATTTTACGGTTTTATCTTTAATAACTTTTATTTCGAAGTTCAGTAAATAAAGGCAGTTTTTTTTTCTTGGACGGGAACAAATAATGACGATTTCATTAATTTATCTATTTGTTTAAGAGTTTCCTGACAGAATAGGGCAGGGACCGTCATTCTTAATTTGTCATCAGAGGTAAATTCATTGCCTAAAAAGGCACAAAGGAGTTTAAACACATAAAAGTTACGGAATAATAATAAAAAAAAATTCTAAACTTAGTTTAGAAATTTGATGAATAATGCGCTCTCCAGAATTATTTTTCTAATAAAACCGTCTTCAAGCGACCAGGAAAAAACGGAATTTGTTTCATTTTCTTCAAAGAAATTGACCGCTCATGGAGGGAGTTCAACTGGGATGGTCTCTGAACGGAGGTAAAATTAGTATTGAGCCTATGGAATAAATTTCGTTCCATGAAAAAAATGGTCGTTCAGGGAGGTGGTCGCACAGGGAGGTTTCACTGTATATGTCTACCCTATATATATAAAATCCTAATGAAACGAATTTATGAAACGGATATATGAATCGACTGATTAAACAACTGATTATGTTTCAAGCGATTTCTCCTAAAATGTGGAATACTTTGCGATGAAATTAACACCAAAAATCAGCATTGATCCGCAGATCTCAAAACTGGTATTAGAATTTTTAAATTCGAATTAGTTTTCGAAATATTAATTTTTTTCTAATTTTATATACATTTTTCTAATGATGCAACTCAAATTTTAATCAAAAAGATATTTTTTTTCTTCATACTTCAGAAAAGGTTGACATGGTAACCCGGCTATTGTTGTTTATTTGATAATCAATGCTTATTTACTTTTATAAATTATATAAATTATTTTGTTCTATAAATATTAATTATTTTTTTTATATTTCCTTTAGAAAATAATAGACAATAATTAAAAAATACGGTACTACTTAGTTATTGTGTCAACCAATTTCGCCAAATTTTATAAATCACCAAAACACTCGCCAAATTATACAAATTGACATAATTTTTATTTTAAATAACGGTAGACCAAATAAATTAGTATAACATTAATAAATATACAAATAAAAAGTCGAAATAAAAATCACTTGATGACGTAAACACGTGTAACTTGCTTAAAGTCAAGTGAATGTGACATTTACGATCAACCATTATTGGCATTTAATCTTATAGGTTGGCGATAGATTTTTGGTCGACATGATAACTAAGTAATACCAAAAATGCATATGTAACTGGTATTTAAAAACGAGGTTTTCGCAAAATTTTCGTAAAAAAAAAAAAAAAAAAAAAAAAAAAAATTCACGCCAAACCTGTTGTGCGTATATGACATCTGGCCAAATATTACCACTTGAAAAAAAAAAAAAAATTGCTAACGGGCGAGTTGGAAAAAAGCTATTGGCGAGATTTGCATCCGGCTAGCGTAACAGTACCAAGAATTCTTTGCAACCATGGCAAATTTTTTGTAGTTTTATTCGGAAAAAAAAATTTGATTTTTTAATCAAAATGGAAAACTTGCGGTCCCATGTTGGCGCAATTTTTTTCTAACGCCAATGTCATATACGGAACGGGCACTTAACTGGTGCCAAAGTATCATTATTTTGCTTGATATGGTAAGCCAGATGTTGTTGTTTATGCTGTTGATGCGTTCCCCAAATTGGCGTCGTTAAAAAATCCCGCCAGTATGGGACGTATATGACATCTGTGCCAAACTTTCATATGAACGGCGAAGGGATCAGACCGTATTTGTTTATGGCAGTTGATGACTTGAACTATTATAATATAGATGAAATGATGGCGATAAAATAATATTTGGCGACTTATCACCTGTACCTGGCTAACATTAAAGTACCAAAATGGCACCTAGAGTATAAAAAGCGAAGTGGTCCGCCTGGAACTGTTGATGATAGTCACATGACTTAGGCTACACATATTATTATTGTTTTTATATACAATTATATATATATATATATTATTTTTTTTATATACAAATGACTAATGCTAGTATATAAAAATGGATAAATGGCTTCTTTATATACAAAAATTGTATAAATATTGAAGATATTGCTTGTATATATGAAACAGTGAATAGATTGTCAGAAAATATGTTGCCAAATTTCCTTCTCTCGCCAAGGCCGTTTTCTATATTTCACCAAGGCCCCCTATACTGGAAAAGTAACATTTTGGGCTCATGTTGAACTAGATGGGAATTCAATAAGCTGCACTGTTAAAATTCTTCAATTCCCAATCAAACGATTTCAGACAATAATGACTAATAATGGCAGCCTATTTAAATTAGAGTATTTCGTGTATTTTGTCATTATATTTTGATGTAGAATCTAAATCAACACCATTCCGAAAATGCTCTGTGTATCCATGTTGAATATATCACGCGTGCCACTTATAGCACGTATGTCATGGGCTCGCTGTCCTTGGTTTAGGACTTCGATTTGACTGCCTGTCTATTCGCGCTCTAGCTTTTGTAAATATGCTTTGGTTTCCACAAAATTGATATTTAAGTATTGCGCGGCAGCGCAATACTTATTTATTTCCAGTGTCACTTCTCAATGTTAATTTAACATGGAAAAGCCTATGGAGATCATAACTTTTTCATTTTTTCTTCCCACCTTTTTGTCCCTGATGCCACTCATTTTTTATTCTTTACTAATTCTAACTATATTATAAATTTAAAGTGTAAAAACGTTTGCCTGTCGTCAGGTTCAAAACGAATGGTAAAATGTCTTTGCATAGGGGTGAATTATACCCAGAGAGATACATGGGCCAATTTAATTTTACATTATTCAAATATTTTTCTTAATAATTTCAATTTTCGCTTTTTTCATTGAAAATCAACGGACATTTTTCATAGAAAATGTAACATTTTTACTTCATTGTTGCAAAAATTTAGTTTTTTTTTTCAACAATTATAAAGGTGAATATGACGTCATAGTGGAAATAAAAAGGATATTTTTAAAATAAGTTTTTGCTTTTCTCAAGTTTATATTTTAGCAAAAAGTTTCTAATGGTAGCTATTTTTACGCAGGCAGCGAACTTAGTGGGGAATTACATAACTTAAATTTTAAAATGCATTTTTTTCCCAGAGAGAGAACTATTTATACGCCAAGTTAAACTTGGGTAATAATTTTCTGATGTGTTTACATCACCCCTTGGGAGAGAATAAGGTTTAAAAATTTAAGTGAAACTTTTATTTTTTATTTTTTTACTGTATCACAGCTATAATATTGTCAAATATTAGCAGTAAGCATTCAACACAATTTACATTCATATTCATAGCGTTCCTGAGTGGGAAATAAGGTATCTAAATTTAAGTTAAGTTAATTTTTTATGTTTTGATTATAGACTTTTTACGTTCAGATTAGAAGTTTTTGTCCAAACTACCGCAACCTGCTTTACTACAGTGGTGAAACATTTTGAATTACACATTGGTGAAGTGCATTCCACATTGTGATGCAATACCGCATAGCCTGATGATGATACTCTCTATTAATTTTGAAATGCGTTCGTCTGAGTGCAGTAGTTATTAAAAAACTTGACATATTAAACAAAAACATAATTTGAAGAACAAATTAAAAAAACAAAATTTATTTCCTACATTGTTTAAGCCCGAGAAGGGACAGATATTAAGTTATTTCATTCAGTTAGTTCTACATTTAATGTTAAATTTTTGTAACAAATTAGTTAAGCCAATTGAAGATTAAAAAATAAAAATAAAATTGATACAATATGATACTTAAAACACCCTAAAAAATGAGATTTCATTCAAATAAAATCGAAATAAATCCTAGACTTTTTTTTAAGTTTTGTATTGTGCATGCATCTTATCATATTATGCACAATTGTCATAAACATAATACAAAATCTGCAATACAAATATTTTCAATTAAAACTGGAAGAAATCTAAGATTTATTCCGGTTTCATTTGAACGGAATCTAATTTTTAGGGTGTTTTAAGTATCATATTGCATGAATTTTATTTTTATTTTATAATTTTCAATTGGCTTAACTAATTTGTTACAAAAATTTAACATTAAATGTAGAACTAATTGAATGAAATAACTTAATATCTGTCCCTTCTCGGGCTTAAACAATGTAGGAAATAAATTTTGTTTTTTTAATTTGTTCTTCAAATTATGTTTTTGTTTAATATATTATTGATGCTCACTAAAGAAGCCTTGTCCAACGCAGTGCCCGCGAACGTCATGGCGCCATTTGAGAGTTTTCTTAGCATCTGTTTGAAGTTTTCTGTTACTAGATTTTAAAAAAAATAATTTTAAAGGATTTTTTTGTTGTTGAAACGTATAACATTTGCATGTTATCATTCTAGATGCGACATTTGTCCGTAAAGTATTTTTACATTGAGTTAGTTCCTCAATCGTAGGGACCTGATTGCATATTGTGACGAGGCATATATGCATGGAATAAAATGTGTGTGCTCCACTACTTCAATCTAAATATAATAAAACACAGTGTGAAGACTCCGGTACGAACTCACCGAAACAATGGATTACTTTCATTGTTGCAGAGAAAAGAGAAATACTAAAAAATATTCAAACACGTGAATTTTCGGACGTATATTTTTTAATTCGCAGGTTAAATTTCGGTAAAAATACTTCTGCACGTGAACTTTGTTTTTATAAGTGAATAAAAATTCGTATTTATTGTGACGTCGCCAGAATAGCGATTATTGACTTTATTTTATCTTTATGAATTATTGGTTTCATTTTTTTAAAATTACAATTAAATAGAAAATAGTATATTTTTTGTTGAATTCATGGTGGTTAAGCATAAAAGTACGTATGAAAAGTTTGCTCCGGTGAAAATGACATTATGCTTAGCATTAAATGTATTTTTACATTGATAAAACTAAAAAAATATATATGATTGGCCAACATGACGTAATTTTCACTGATTTTTCAATTATTAATTATAAAAATTAGAGATGGAGACTTTATTGATTCCTTTTGATTGTATACCTTGATAACAAGTTAGTAACAGCTTTTTTTAAAACTGCTAGGGGGCTCTGCCCCCTACGAGCTACGCTCGCCAACCCCCGTTCAGACACCTCAAACTCTAAAAACACGCTAATTTGATCGGTTTTAAAAAAATTTCGGAAGGCTGAATTATTATTATAAAAACAGTGGTGATCTTCCTGTTAACGGGCTGTTTTCGTCTTTGATTAAATCAGATCAGTGAAAAATTTTAAAATAAGCTAATATAAAATTAATTAAGTAACAGAGTCTTTGTCTTCCGGTATTTTTTTTAACTACGCTATAAGAGAGCTATTTTAAATAAGACATTTTAAATTAATCGTTTTAAATCTGACGTAATTTTCACCAAAGTTTTCTTTTTCTTTTTAATATTCACGTGAAAATACTTTTGTTGTTAGAAAGAAAATACTATTTTGCTGCCTTAGAATTCACAACAATTATTTAAAAGATTATCTCAAAATATGAAATAAATATCTCGCGTAAATGTATTTTTGAATTTAACTGTTTGGCAATATTATTGTTTGGCCATTTTAAATATGACGTAATTTCCCCCATTTACGTATTTTAACGCATATTAATGAATTTATTATTTTACAATATTCTTTCTCTTTTAAAATTCACGTGTAAATATCGTTTTTATGACGTAATTTTCAATATTTTCCTGCTTTTAAAACATAATCATTTAATTCTAATTTGAAAGTTTTTTTTCTGTTTATAATAATCACGCGTAAAGAAATTTTTAATTTGAAGGAAATATTCTTTGTGCTGTTTAAAAAATTGGTAACAATTTAAAATAATACCCTTTTCTAAAAGATATAAAAAATATTTCTCGAAATGCTGAAATTTTGAATATAAAATGGAAATAAATCCTCAAAAGATGAATCAAGTTAAAAAAGAAATAAATGTAGTCTGCACACCGGGAACTTCTAATGTATAAAATGATCTAAAAATGATTAAATTCCTATGTATCGTTTTTGCTCCTATAAAACTTTTTTAAAGGAACGATTGTGACCAACTTTAACATTAAATATCGCTTAAAATAATTGTTCTATTTAAAAACTATCTGCATCAGCGTGTTTATCAAACATTTCTCTATAATACCACCGATTTTCATATTTTTGTATGGAGTACTTTGCTTAATATTAATGAAGAAAGACGTCCGGTCACAGAAAATTCATAAACAGCGGCGGTGACAGCGTTAGTTACTTTTCTTTTTACACTGTTAAAAATTTGCAGCGTTCTGGCAGGTCATTTGACCGTTTTTTCCGAAAACGGTTACACAACCGTAATTTTAACACCATTCTAACCATATTATTGGCCATTTTATGGTCAGAATATAGTTAAATTATGGTTATGAAACCGTTTTTTCAAAAAACGGTCGAATGACCTGCCAGAATGCTGCAAAATTTTTAACAGTGTAGAATGGAGAGATATTATATGTAAGATGAACTAATGTTTTAATAAAGAATTCAGAAAAGTAGAAGATTTCAGGAAAAATAAAATTATTAAAAATGGTGGAATGGTTAAAAAAAAAAAAAAAAAAAAAGATTGAAACGATTAAGGAACATTAACATTACAACGTTTGCACTTAATATAAATAGTTCGTCGTTTGTTTCCGGCTAATATACCACAACAAAATTAAGACTTCATAATAAAACACAAATTCGAGCTATATATATATATCTGTTTCCTTTTACTAATTAAGAAAGATCTGCAATTTCTCTTCTGTTCTGCAATCTTATTTATATAAGATTAAAAATTTGTTGTTAAAACTCAGAGGATCTGAAATTAACATTTCAGGCAAGTTTTCCTTATTGTCAATGAATAGTATATATGTATCTTAGAGTACAAGTCAGTGAATAAAAGCTATTTGTATATTGATATTGTATTCAATATATATCTGCTTCCTTTTACTAATTTAGATAGATCTGCAATTTCTCCTCTGTTTTGTCATTTTATTTACAGATTGTAAAACTGTTGCTAAAATCTCAGCGTCCCATGCCTTAATCAGACCTTGAACTTAACCCATTTGTGCCTGAATTTTTGCTTTCTCAAATTTGTTGGTAAAATCAGTTTAAAATGTTGCAAAATGAACTGAAATTTTTTTTTTGTATTTATTTCATAAAATATAAACGTATTTTGTAATTTTGTATTTTATGTAAACGTAAAATGTAACACGCATCTATGGGAATTTGCATAATATTTGTAATAGTATAATATGCATAATTATATGTTTTGTCTAAATTTATATAAAATAAGCATTTAAATTGTATATTATATACTACAATTAGTATTTTTATGAATTACTAAAAAAATATATTTATTTATTTACAGAGACTAATAACATTATAAGTATTAGTAATAATAAACTAAAAATAATAGTATTTGCGACTTAAAAACAATTTGTTTCATAATCATCTTGAAAAGGACTTTACATAAATAACTGTCCCCAAAATATATAATAAAAAAATGTTCCCATTCGTGCTTAGCATCCTATAGTGTGTACTTTACAAAAATGCATAAAAAAAAAAATGGGCTTGAAGATAAAATTTCACAATTTAAAAAAATACATATTCCACATAAATCTACAAACTAAGATTATGACTTATTTATTTTGATAATTGGTAGAAAAAACACAAACTTACTTTTTACTTTTTGCCATCTTGAAAAATGAAAAATCTATAAACTTTGAAAAAATCCATCATTTTAAACAAATACATATCCATCTTATGTTATCATCCTTTGGTAACAGATAAAGACATTTATAGATAATTATTTCGTACAATTTTCATGCTATAAAAAGAAGAAAATTATACAAATTTATTAAAATCCGAAACGTCCCAAAAATGGGACGCTAGGCATAAATGGGTTAACGTTTCGTGCCAGTTTTCTCTTATTGCCGATGAATAGTATATTAATATTTTTATCAGTTGTTTCAAATTGTAAGTGAAAAACCACGATTTCTACCCACCGTCCTAGGACAGGCATTTACACTATAAATATATAGTGATTATTTTTTATAGTGATATAATATTGCTGTATGTTTCGGACCATGTGAATATTGGCGCCCTAAATATGCTTGCAACGGATTGAGTGCGTTTCTGCGTGCTAAAAAGTTGGACAGGCCTGCACTACAGCATGATTGTATTGAAAATGGTGAACTTATGTGGCACGCAACAGGCTCTATGTATGTACTAGGATTACGTAGTCTGTACACTGCATATAAAAAAACAACAACTAGAGAACAGGAATTCTGCTTTTTCAGAATTTAGTGTCGCCCCCGGCATTTCTATTACTTCATTTTCTTCTGGTGGACTGGTGGCTTCTATTATTATGAAACAGCCATTATAAATGAAGCGACGCTTCATTTATAATGGCTGTTTCATAATAATAGGAGCCACTAGTCCATCAGAAGAAAATAACTCGGTTAAGCGGGACTCGGATAATCGGGACTCTACTGCAAAACATATTTCAGTTTTAAGACTTAAAGCACACGCTTTTATTTTATGTAAATTGACGCCATTTGCATTAATATAGATACTTAAAATTAAATATTGTTTATAATAGCTCCGTGTTTTATCATAAATCCTTCATTTACATTTTTCTCAAAATAGCCCGTATTTTAATTTTTTTTTTCAATTTTTATCAGAAAAGGGCAAAAAAATGATATAATTGCTATTTTTCAACAATTTTTTCTTTACTTTCTACAGAAATGGAGTAATTGAGTTGCCAAAATGAAACAAATGTCGCTAAAAACTGCAAAAAAATTATTATTTCAAAAACAAATAGAGATGCAGTTTTCAAACAAATTGCATTAAAAAGTACTTTTTTTTCCCAATACGACGGTATAAACATTGAAAATGTGCGATGCTGAGAAGTTTTAAAAAATGCTGTAGAGTATTTAATCGCACAATGAAACATCGGTTTTTGTTTTACGACTGGCGTATACAAAGTAACGTTATTTATTGGAGACAAAATAAGCTGGGAGAAAGAAATAGCATACCGGGGGCTAAAAAAGAAAATGATCTTACAAGAAATAGGATGTAATCATTTTCGAGTTACTCATAATTCTGAAGAATGTTTCGTTATCCTCAGACACAAGCAGATTTCTGAGGTTTAAACAAGCATTTCTGAAACAATAATTTCTTTTGCTGCCCATAATTTCGGAAATTAGTTTTTACAGTGTATTAAGCAGTTTTCCCAATCCGATATCAACGCGTAATATCGGTTGTTCATTGAATGCTATCCGTTCTCCCAGTTAACATTTTCAGCTGCGTATAATAATTTAAAAATGCAACAATCACAAAATATGGTTCGTTTTACACTGTTAATTCAGCCTGTTTGTCTGTTGGACATGAAAATGTTTATATGAAAATTGATAGCATCCAAGAGACCGATATTTCACGTTGATACCGGGTTGGTAAAACTAGCTAATAACACTGCTAAAAACTACTTCGTAACGTTTCCGAAAATTAAGGGTAGCCAAACAGACTTTTATCTCAGAAATGCTTTTTTAAACCTTGAAAATCTATCGGTTTCTGAGATTTCTGAATATAAACGAAGTAAGGTGTAAGAGGTTATATTATACTTTTGTAAACCTTCTGGCTAGATCAAGAAGCATTTATCTTTCTCTCTTTTCTTTTCTTTCTCTCTCTCCTTTTTTTTTTTTCTTTTTTTTGCGTGAGCAGTAATTATTTTATGTTCATTTTAATGACTTCATTATTTACGCTGTAACGAAATTAATAAAATATTATTGAGATGAACAAAATATAATCTATGTAGAAAATTGTTTTTGTAGTATTTATAGTTTTTTTTTTTTTTTTTTTTTTTTTTTTTTTTTTTTACAGGTACACACAAAATAATTTAAATGCATGACAGTCTATTGGCCGTAATTCTTTGACTATCCCGGGCAAATCGGGACGTCTGGTCACCTTGAATATTTATTATTCATAGAAGCCTGTAAAACTACTTTCACAGTAACAAGAGAAGGTGCGCACGAAAATCATTTTTAGCGTTTTATATTAAAAATAAAAATTTGTTCGGTTTAAAACCTGTAACATCATTGAAAATAATTTCAAGAGGGAAAAATACTACTTCCTGATCGTGATAGATTCAGATATTTTTTGTGTGCTGTATAAGAAGGATATTTTACTCATACGCAATAGTGTACTAACATTTATTTCAGCTGGAAAAGGCAATGACATGATTGAAAAAAACATTTATAGCAATTATCTCAATTTCCGTAAGAAATATCTAACGCAATTAAGGGAATTTTTTATGCATTTTTTAAAGCTTTTCTAAGCTTTAAAAATGTAATAAATAAGCTGTATTGCCTTTTTTTTCTTTTATGTATGTATATTTAAAGATAATAATAATAAAATTTTTTAACGATTTAACAGCTCAAAGACCCCTTTAAGGTGGTCCGTGGCACGATAATCTGAAAACTATCACATTTTTATCTTTTAAACTTAAATAAAACTCTAGAGCAGGGATCGGCAAGTAATTTTAAGTGGGGTCCGAATACTTTGAAAATTTTTATAGAGGTCTACAGAAAAAAAAAAAAAAAAAAAACACATAAGTAATATAAGTACTTATTACTTTTAAATTTTTATCTTTACATATACACATACATATAAAAAATTACTACATACAAAGGTATATGTTCTGTAAATATTTACACACACATAATAAAATAGATATCGGTCAAGTGCGAGTATTACTCACGCTCAGAGGGTTCCGTACAATAAAAATATGAATTATTAACTGTATTATTAAAAAAAAGCGTTGCTAAAAGAATAATAAGACTTCGTAAAACAACTATACAACGTAGGGTTGGGTATAGCTGTATATACTGGAAAAGTATGAATGGGTATACCATAAAAGTTCAAAGTGATATGAAGACTAAATAATATCAAATATTGCTATTCTGTATAACTCTATTTTTAATCTTATCCTAATCTGTTTATGATGCACTTATTTCGGTACTGACAATAAAAGTAGGGCATATTTAAACTTCATTTGACATTTCATAAAACTAAATTCAGCGTAGTATTAATCTTTTCTTTATACAGTGTTGCTAAAACAAAACCTTTGTTCAAAGTTTAAACTTGACATTGTGCTAAGCGCGCTTTGAAAGGAGGTCGCGAAGTTGCAACGCCATCTTGGTCAGTACCGCGTTTTTCCAGGTACGTTTCTAATTGACTTTTAAAGACACGGGAGGCGTATTGGTAGATACACTCAATGCAAACTAGTCGCGAATCCCACAGTATTTATGTGATTAATAATTCTAATTAAATTAGTCTGTTTTTGACAATTTGACGTTTATTGATTTTATATTACTACTGGGCCATTGCATTACACAAATATATCATTAAAAGTTGTTATCTATGCTTTAAAAGCCGATAGTAGATAGAGTACGCCGCCCTTGTCATTATGTATGTCCAAACCATCTGTGTCTTTAAGGATTAATATCTCGGCTAATTGCCGACGATTTTTTTCGAAAATCGATATCAAGAATGCTTTTATACTTCTGTTACGATAGGTACTTCCAGCGCTCTTCAACACCTTTGCTGAACGCGCGTAAATCGAAATTTGTGAGTTACAGAAGATAGTCGTCGTTCGTGAGAACATCATTCAATTATCCGTAATCGGGTAATCTTTTTTAAACAGTATACGTTACTATGCATTTAGAAGCTTCAAAGTACGGAGGGGGGGGGGGGGGGGAGGGGGGGTTGGCGAGAGTAGCTCGCAGGTGGCAGAGCCCCCTAGTAAATATATAAAATAGTAAAAATAATTATACATTTTAAAACTAAAATGTTGTGTTCTAGATTAGAGTCAGGTGGTGATAGGTCCAGAACATCAGATGGGGCAACCCGATTTTATATGCACCTGACCCAACCCGCTGGTCGGGTTAGCATTTTTTTTTTTTTTTTTAGCCCCCGGTATGCTATTTCTTTCTCCCAGCTTATTTTGTCTCCAATAAATAACGTTACCTTGGATACGATAGCCATAAAACAAAAGCCGATGTTTCATTGTGCGATTCAATACTCTACAGCATTTTTTAAAACTTCTAAGCACCGCACATTTTCAATGCTTATACCGTCGTATTGGGGAAAAAAAGTACTTTTTAATGCAATTGGTTTGAAAACTGCATCTCCATTTATTTTTGAAATATTAGTTTTTTTGTAGTTTTTAGCGACACTTGTTTCATTTTGGCAACTCAAGTACTCCATTTCTGTAGAAAGTAAAGAAAAAATTGTTGAAAAATAGCAATTATATCTTTTTGTTGCCATTTTCTCATAAAAATTGAAACAAAAAATTATTTAAAATACGTGCTATTTTGAGAAAAATATAAATGAAGGATTTATGATAAAACATGGAGCTATTATAAACTATATTTAATTTTAAGTATCTATATTAATGCAAATGACGTCATTTTACATAAAATAAAAGCGTGTGCTTTAAGTCTTAAAATTGAAATGTGTTTTGCAGAAGAGTCTCGATTATCCGAGTTCCGCTTAACCGAATCATTTTCTTCTGATGGACTGGTGGCTTCTATTATTATGAAACAGCCATTATAAATGAAGCGTTAGGTGAAGATGAAAGAGCAGCCGTAAAAAGTTAGAACTCTGATTTTCTGCTCAGAATGGAAAAAAAAAATTACCATAATTTTTTTTCATTCTGACCAGAAAATCAGAGTTTTAACTTTTTACGGCTGCTCTTTCATCTTCACCTAACGCTTCATTTATAATGGCTGTTTCATAATAACAGAAGCCACCAGTCCACCAGAAGAAAATGAAGTAATGGACATGTCGGGGGCGACACTAAATTCTGAAAAAGCAGAATTCCTGTTCTCTAGTGTAATTTATTTTATTTTTTTCTTTCTCCTATCATATCTGGTTGACTTTAATTGTTTCAGTTTCGGATAGAGTTTTTATTCTTGCGGGTCGGGTTCGGGTTAACCTGATTTTTCAAGAGAATATCCAGATTATTTCTTCAGATGGAAAAACTATGAATTGAATATGAATGACTTTTTTTTTTTTTTACATGTTCATTTTTTAACTTTAAATATAAAACTGATATTAGACATATGATTATAAACTATTTTTCCATTTTCAGAAACAAAATGTCGTATGCACGAATGTTTAGGTTTTTACGCATGAAAAACGGAAAGATGGGGAAAAACTCAATCTGACGTCAGGTAGAACGTCATACGAGTGGTCGAGCAACAATTTATGAGTGTTTCATACAGAGCTAAAAGAATTTCATTAGTTCTTTCTCCTCTCTCCAAGTAGTTTGTTTACAAATATACTCGTGGATTTTTCAGCCCTTCAGACATGAATAATATCAATACTACGAAACTTAATTTTGGGACTTTTCATATCGTGCTCAGGTAAGCACACCCTTTCGATTTCTCTACTAGTTTTAGTAATGATATAAAAAGGTGCTTTATTTCCCCCCTTTGTGAACATTGTGCTTTCTCAGCTGCACAAACATAACTTTCTGCGTTTGATTCAGCGTTATTTTTAGTTATTATTTTACGGTTTATATTATTGTTTTCAGTGAGGAGGAGCAGGGCCGAAACTAGCTATTTTAGCACCCGGGGCAAACATGGATTTTGGTGCCTCCCCCCCCCCTCTCCTATCTTCCGCAAAGTATATTTACAAAGAGAATTTTACAAATTTTCTAATAGCCGACTTATTTTAAAATTTTAAATATGTAATATTGAATCTACATATACTTAATCTACAATGGCGGATTCAAGGGGAAGGTCACGGGGGGTCGCGTCGTGACTCCCCTCTGAACACCAACAAAAATATTCTAAAAGTCATTTTTTAAAGGAAATATACAGTAGAGTCCCGCTTATCCGAGACCCGCTTAATCGAGTTTTCTCTTCAACTGAGTTTCCGCTTTAACCAAGTTATTTTCTTCTGATGGACTGATGGCTTCCATTATTATGAAACATTCATTATAAATGAAGTGTTAGATGAAGATGAAAGAGCAGCCGTAAAAAGTTAGAACTCTGATTTTCGGGTCAGAATGGAAAAAAAAAAATGACATAATTTTTTTTTTCCATTCTGACCCGAAAATCAGAGTTCTAACTTTTTACGGCTGCTCTTTCATCTTCATCTAACACTTCATTTATAATGAATGTTTCATAATAATGGAAGCCATCAGTCCACCAGAAGAAAAGGATCCATTCCAAAGGTATAATCCTTCATTTGGCGCCCCTTCGTTCTGGCGCCCGAGGCACATGCCCCCTCTGCCCCCCCCCCCCCCTTAGTTTCGGCCCTGAGGAGGAAGAGGGAAGTACAATATAAAAAACAATATGTGAATGTACTAACTACATACCAATCCCCCCCCCACCCCCCAACATCAACAGAAACCTGGATGCGCTTACGACTGTTATACTCTTTTATTCAAAATGTTAAAATAATATTTATATAGCCCTAGTAAAACTCAAAATATATTGAGTTTTTTTAAAAGCAAAATTTAAAAGAGTAGAGTTTAATAAATATTTCTGCTTAAGACTTAAAAATTAATAAAAAATAAAAATGGGAAACTTAAAATAAATTAATTAAAAAAGTATAATAAATTTATAATAAATCGATGAATAATTAATAATAAATTAATAGAAATAATTATAAATAATAAATAAATAATAAAGACTGAATAATAAATAATAATTATTAGAAAATTATTAATAAATAATAATAAATTAATAAAAATTAAATAAAATTAGATGCATGTCTTATGCAGAATAAGTTTCACATAACTCAGTCGTATGGGATTTTTTTTTTTTTTTTTTTTTTAATCATTATTCTTAGATAAATAGTTTCCCACTAAAACCATTCACTATAAAAAATCTTGCATTTTTCCAAGAGTAAAATGGAAATGTATTTCATATTAGTCGGAAATTCATAAATGTTTTTTAAATACAAATTATATTTACAATATTATGTTATTTAAGGGGGTCCGGGACACATTTTCAAAAAAAAAAAATTATTTATTGAGTTAAAATTTTGATTTTTTTGTGATGGTTAACCATATCATTTGTAAACAAAATAAAATGATAAATCTTCTCATAGCTTTTAAAAAAAAATTTAATTAAAAATTTATGAAAAAAGTGGTATTGCTTAAAATCGTTATAACTCGAAATATTATTTGTCGAATTTAAATTGTTTTTCATTTAAATAAACAGAAATATATATATTTTAATTTGGAGCCAGCATTTTAAAAAATATTAATTTAAAAGAAAATTAAAAATATTTAACGAAAAAATTACAAAACAAGTTGGAAATTGCTCGTCAAACGTGGCAAATGAGGTGCGTTCGTACTATAACTAGTTTTATAATTATTTTTTGCACCTCATATTGTACTGAATGTATAATTTTTTGCACTTCATAAAGCGCATAGTCTGATACATCATTAAAATGCACTTCCAATAATTTTTTCCCATTCCCCGTAATCTAACGAAACACTTTTGACTGTCCCTGTAATTAAACTATACATCCGATTTTCCTAAAATTTGAAATAGCTCAACAAAATTTTGCAACAATTATATATTTAAAATTTCAGACCATTCGGAAGGCTGTTATATCATTAAAATGCACTTGCAATAATTTTTCTCATTGGCCGTAATGTAAAGAAAAACTTTTGACTGTCCCTGTAATTAAACTATACATCCGATTTTCATAAAATTTGAAATGGCTCGACAAAATTTTGCAACAATCATATATTTGAAATTTCAGACCATTCGGTTGGGTAGTTTTTGCTCTGTTACATGCGGACAGACGGACGGACTGAACGACGACTATAGGTGCTACGTATTTATATAATTACGAACGCACCTAAAAAGTGGACAGAGACAAGTTTTCAACAGAGATGGACAACAGAGTATTGCCACTATGACAAAAAAGTAATAAAAACTACAAAAAATAATAATAACTCAGAAACAAATTGAGATACAGCTTTCAAACAAATTGCATTTAAAAGTACATTTTTTTTCTCTATACGACGATATAAAAAGTAATAGTGTAGGATGATTAGAAGTTTAAAAAATAAATTTCATTTAAAATAGACCGCCAGATTTCTTGGAAATCTGACGATGAAAAAGCCTTTTCCCGAACAGCCAATGAAATGCTTGGATAATACGTAAGTTTCATAGGAAATCTGACGAGTCGCAGGCGATTTCTGTCGCTTGCAATTTTATGTGTAAAACACTATTAATGTTTAATTCATGGCGGACGTAATGTAGGATCAACTCCGTGCTATTTTTTATGTCTTAAATTTTAGTCTTTGAAAAAATCATTTTCCAAATGGTGCAGGTTTATGTATAGAATAGACTGATAGAGAAAACATGATTTTTTTTAAATTTTGGATGAGGCGAGTTTTGAAAATCACGTCCTCCGTTGTTTAATATTAAAGTTTCAAAATTACTATAAAGAAATTTAATGTTAGAAGTATTTTCTTAACAAACAAATAAAGAAAATAAAGAAAATTGCTATATGTTTTCTTGGACTTTTTCCGCATATTATCAGAATGTGTTCGCTTTATACAAAATCAGGAAGCGCCTCTCAGACGAATGCGCCTGTGTTAAATTTCTTTTTCGCACATACCAACCCCGGGACTGATATTTATTTAAAGTGATCCTGTGTACTGGTTTTGTACAACTTATACATCGCTTCGGTGTATCGCCTCCCCCCCCCCCCCCTTAAAAAGAAAAAAAAAAAAAGACTAATGCATAACATAAATGAAGGAAAAACATTTTATTGCAGCACTTTCAATAATTCAAGAGAAAAAAGATAAGCCTATTCTAATATAATTTTTCAAGTTATATTGTACAACATTGAGAATTAATTATCCATGTTGACTGAGCTATTTTAAAAGTTCGTGTTGAATTAAAAAAAAGTAGCTTCTTTATATTTATTTTATAATTATTTTTTATTTACTTTAAATTATACAAATTTAGAATTATTATTTTTTTTTTTTTCGTTTAATATAAATCTTTTTCAGTTTTTTTTTTTTTTTTTCTGGGATGAAATATATTCCGAATATGAAACAATTATTTCAAATTATGTGTCTTTCATTTTACCTGATAGATTTTCAATAGATTGCATTCTAATAACAGTAAAATCTGCTACGACGAAATTTCTAGGGACCGAAAAAAAATATTTTAGATATTTTTATGTGTTTTATCATGTAAAACTATATTGTATTCTTTCAGCCGGAAACATATTTTTTCCCACTATAGACAGGTTTAATTTTTATAGGTATTACTGTATTGAACGAAAGAAAATCTGAAGATCAAAAATTTATCCATTCGCACCCCCTCTTTTCTATGTTTTGTCTGACCCTCGAAAATTTCAAACTAATAAATTTTCACAATATTCCAGATAGGGATATTGTTAATATTTTTTTCAAAACGTGAAAATATTCTTTAATTTATTTTAGAGGAACAAATCTAGAGTTAAAATAACAACAACAACAACAACAACAATAATAATAATAATAATAATAATAATAATAAAATACAAACAGTAAGTTAAAATGTGCTGGTCTCAAGGTGTTTCCAAACTGGTAGCTGGGAGAGGTAAATGTTTTCATTCACGGGAATCCTTTCCCATGATTTATCAATTTTTCAGCACAAAATGAAAAAAAGTGACATAAAATTTCAAATATGGGAGGGGAAATTATCTACTTTGCCCTCCTGTAAAACCGCCAATTAGTTAAAGTAAAAAGAAAGAAAGAAGAAAAAAAAGGAAAAAAAAATCACGGATTTAGGCAAGAAATAAAAGAAACTCGTACCAAATTATTTTTTAAAATATTCAAACATTATTAATAATTATACAAAATTTTATGAAGAATAATCGTTCATTTACAAAGCATAAAAAATACGCATGATTAAATATTTAAGGCTAATTTTTAAAGCGTAAAATATGCTTGTAGAAGCTTTAAAAATGTATATGATAGATTCCAAGTAATCAAACCTACTCACTCGAAACCAAAAGGGTACAACAACCCCTTTGTTAAACGGAATAAATATCTGAATTTCCTGGAAATATTTAGAAATTAATAATTTACAATGCAAGTAAATTTTTTAGGTTAAAATTTTTAATAGCATGAATATTGACTGATATGCTAATGCAAATTTTTATTATATTCGCAAAAAATATATCCAATGTTATTATGGTTACAGTCAGAGGGAAAAATGAAAAAGCTTAATAGTTAATACATGTTGCTGTTTAATGGTCAAATTATTCCAACTTGTAAGATACCATGCGACTGGGATCTATGATCTTTTATAATTCTTTATGCAAAAAGTAGACTTAGAGATATAGAGATAGAAAACCGGTTTTAAATAGTTTCAATAAAAATATCGAATATTTTCTCTATATTTCAATTCTAAGATTAATTTTAGCTTCCGATATCAAATTTCAAGTCATTTAGTGAAGCATAAAACGAGAATTATATGAATGTACAAATTTTAATTACTTAATATTAAATTAATTTTTAATATTTTGATTTAAACCTCTAATTTCCATACTAGAAAAATTCAATAATACTTCAGGCCCTACTTCAGTCACGCGAAAAGACCCGTACGCTAATGCTATTCCTATGGAAGAAATTTATAAAGCTATCTCGGTCGCATTTCAATATTTTTAAATGATTTCTTTCGCATTGAATAGTTGAGATCGATCTGTATGCAGGCCGATGTTTACTTTTTCGATTTTGATTGTAGATATTTTTTATGAGGATGCTTTTACTTTCAAAACCGGTTCCGAAAATGAAAGTGTCATCATAAGAAATAGGGGAGCTAGGGGATGTATGGGACAAGGGATGGATGGGACATTCCGAATATTTCAGGCAATAAACATTTATTTTAAATTGCTTCCTAACCCCATATACGTCTACCACAGTGTGCTTCAGAACTAAAAGTAGGACCACATTGCTGTTTTCATTTTCCTTCAAAGTTGCATTTTCTGAAATCTCTGCTTAAAAGTAAGTTTTTTTTACATTTGAAGATGTGAAATATCTTATACAATATAAAAAATTAAGCTATGTGGCAGTTATTTATTTTAAGGTTCAATATCAATAATTAAAATGAATGAATAGTAACCATTGTGACAAAATAATTTTTGAGGTAAAATGGCTGAGAAGGGATATTATGCATCATGGGGGTGATTGGGACATTTCAAAAATGGGGATGAATGGGACATTCTCACTCCTCCCTAGAGATGTTGAAAATTTTATTTATTAATTAAATAGTATTATATAGGATGATAAATCAATAATTTACGTCAATTAATAGTATTAAATAGTATTATATGAGTTATTGTTTAAAATTTCTGAGTGTTACTTATTGTATTGTAATAATTATTAATGGATTATCAAAAAATTGGCACTAAAACTTAATCAAAATAGATAAAATTGATAAAAATAGTATATGTGTATTGAGCAAATGGGGGAAATTATATTGAATTTCGAAATGTTGCACAAATAAATCCCCACCCCTAACAATTGGGTCAATCGGAAAGTCGGGTCGTATTGGGAAAATCAATTCGTACCGAAAAATTTAATCATTTAATTATTAGACATTGATTCCGATATCTAATGTCTAATAATTATCGGGCAGAATTTTCCGGTACGAATTGATTTTCCCAACACGACATGACTTTCCGATCGACACAATAATTTCCGTTCTGCATGTTTCTACGATACATTTAATTAATATTAATTAATAGGTTATGATTGAAAATTATTAGCTATGCTATATTTAAAAGACATTTTGCACTTTCATTTCAAATCTAAAATGCCTCATAAGTAGAAAAAAAGAACAGGTTGATAGCCGAAGTCCGCATTAAAAGTTAAAACTGCAATAAAAGAAGTTATTGAAAAAAAACATATCGATTCGTGCTGTAAAATCATATATTACAAATATAATTTTCATATAAGGTTATAATTATAAATTTTAATTTGGTAAAATTGAATACAGGGAGGAAAATCTTTGTGTCCCATCCATCCCTACTAGTGTCCCATTCATCCCTGCTGTGGGGATGATTGGGACAGGGAGGAACGTTTTATTGATTTCATAATATTTTTATGAATAAATCATAATCTAGAATAAATATTGTTTATATATGTTGGCAAATACCTAATGTATGAAATGTGATATATAATATTGATAGTAACTTAAATAAAAAAATATAAAAAAATATTTTTGTGAAAATGTTCCATTCATCCCCCACCTCCCCTACCTGTAAACAAAATCGAAGAAATAAAAAACGGCCTGCATACAGATCGATCTCAACTATTCAATGCAAAAGAAATCATTTAAAAATATTGAAATGCGACCGAGATATCTTTATAAATTTCTTCCATAGGATTAACATTAGCGAACGGGTCTTTCCATTTGACTGAAGTAGCCTCTTAAGGAGTGCTAACGCGGCGTGAAACGCCGCCGCGCGTAACCTCCAACTAAATATGAAAAAAGAACTAAGGATGAATTTCGAAACAATGCACGGCCTAAAGGTGTTATTTGGAAGCTGTGGTGGAGCCCCGATGGCCATTCCAGAGTTGTCGCTTCATTTAAATACGGAATATCTGTTATTAAATAAAACAAATATTGTCATTTTAATTTTCTGGTATGAATTTGGAATATCCGAATTAAAAAGTCCACTAAATTCGAAACACTGGTGCTAGCATATATGCTACCATGTGCATTAGAGGGTTAAGTTTCTCATGTGATTATTATTTACACTGATTTTTTTTGTTCTACTAATTATGCCAAATTAAATTGTTACTTTTGTGCATTTTTATAATTTTTATGT
Source organism: Maratus speciosus (assembly GCA_963932465.1). Lineage (NCBI taxonomy): Eukaryota > Metazoa > Arthropoda > Arachnida > Araneae > Salticidae > Maratus > Maratus speciosus. Next base: position 326,152,648 of record OZ010793.1, read on the forward strand.
TGGAAATTTGAGTTATAAAAAATACGAGTTGTTAAATACATATATTTTAACAGAAATTGATTTCAAAGGCCTTTTTATTACAGGGTTCGTACGGGGGCTTGAATTTCCAGACTAAGAAATTCTTCGGTACCAGTATTTTCTTATGGAAAATCTCTCCTTAAATAAGGCGAAATTCCGTCCGTTTAAACTAGATTTATTTTTCTATTAAAAAAATTCTGTTATTTGGCCTTGAAAATAACGGTACCCGTACGAACCCAGTATTAGTGTAAAGAAAATTTCAGCTCCTTCATTTAAGATTCTTAGTCAAGCTTAGAAAATCCTATACTATATATGATGGATACTATATATCCACTGAACAAAAAAAAAAAAAAAAAAAAAAAAAAAAAAAAAAAAAAAAAGACTAATCGCATAAAAATTCATTAAATATAACAGCGACTTAAATTGTTTAATGGAATATTTTAATGATCTATTTAGCTTATTTTCTATCACTTTCTGTTATATTCTATTAAACTGTGCTTATAAAATTTGTGTCAAACCCTTACAGTAACGGACTTAACTTTTTAGACTATCCCCTGGATTAGCATAATTTTAAATATTGAATCTATGAAGTTATTCATAGAGATTTCGTGAAAAATTATATTTGACTGATCTGAGAGTTTGGGTTTGTTTTTGAGTAGCAAACCTCGGTGTTAAGAACCTACTTCAGTCAAGTGAAAAGACCCGTTCTCTAATGCTAATCCTATGGAAGAAATTTATAAAGATATCTCGGTTGCATTTTAATATTTTTAAATGATTTTTTTTTTTTTTTTTTTTTTTTTTTTTTTTTTTGCATTAGATAGCTAAGATCGATCTGTACAAAGGCCGTTCTTTCCTTTTTTGATTTTCTTTACAGATATTTTTAATAAGGGCTCTTTCATTTTCGGAACCGGTTTCGAAACTAAAAGCATCATCTTAAAAATAATCTGCAATCGAAATCGAAAAAGTAAAAAACGGACTGCATACAGATCAATCTCAGCTATCCAATGCAAAAAAATCATTTAAAAATATTAAAATGCAACCGAGATATCTTTATAAATTTCTTCCATTGGATTAGCATTATCGAACGGGTGTTTTCGCTTGACTGAAGTAGCCTCTTAACATTAAAGGTTCTAAAATTTGTTGCTATTTTAATTTGTAGACATCCCTCTGATTTTGTTTTAAAATTCGCATTTTTTTTCCTTTTGTTATTAGTAAGATAACAAATTCCACTCTTCAATTCTAATACTAATATTGGGCTTAAAATGCATTCTCATTTTTCAAATTTCTCAACATAAAATTAAAATTATTAACTTCTTCCTTCCTGTATTAATACTCTTCTTTGTATTTCGCTTGGCAAAATATTTCTAAAATACGTACTTAAATTTATAATTTAAATATTAAAATCTCAGTGAAGCTCCCGAAATAAGATTTCAACACATAAAATGAAATTAGATATTTATTTTAGATATATTTGCCAAGCGAAAAGGAAAAAATAGAAAACAGGAATTCTGCTTTTTCAGAATTTTGGAAATTTTGTCGCCCTCGATGAGAAAAAAAAAAAAAAAAAAAAAAAAAAAAAATATATATATATATATATGTAACGATTCCGGGGGCGTTCCGGAACCTAGAGAGGGAGTCGCGGGCCGTTTACTTTCCGGCATGTGTCCGTACAGCCGTCTTTAATAAGTAAAGACATCTAGGAGTTGACAGAACTAGTGGATTAAATAATTGGGACTCGGGAACCGCTTGGTGGACCGAACTCTTTTATTTAGCCGCTCCTCTTACAAGCTGAGTCGCGAGTTCGGCCGGGGGCCCCTCGAGCCACGTACGATGATTTTCAAGAGTTACATTGTCATACGTTTTGCCGGCATCTCAAAATGGCAAGCTCCGTCGTTTTTGGCGCGGGTTTTAGCTAATATCTTGGGGTTTAACATATTTTCCAGCAGAGGGCACAGTTGTAAAATTGGGAGGAACATTTCTTTAATTGGCTGATTAGCTTTTGATTGATTGTCCGGGATCAGATGCCAAAGTTAGGCTTGGCTCGCCCGGGGATGAGCTAACCACAACTGAATGAGAATATTCCGAACGTCAGCAAGTTTACTCTTGAAGATCGTCGGAAAATGATATCTGAAAGTAATAAGATGTATTGTTGGGAAACAAAGTTACAAGGGGTAAAACTGGTTTTAGAAAGAGATTTCAAGTTAGTTGAAAGAGACTTCGGATTTTAGTTTAAATTTTTGGAATTTCGAATTTAAAAAGGGGTTTTATCCTTTCATATCCCCCCTCTAAGTTGAGGTCCACCAGATTCGCCTGCAAATCTGGGGGGACTCACACCCGGAAAATGGTGAATACAAAATTAAATGAGCAAGAATTTAATTGTGCAACGCTACAGATTAAGGTTAGTGTTAAATCTAAAGTAAAATTTAAGTTAAATGTAACTTTAAAGTTAAGTTTGCTAAGCGTGAGGGTTGAATTTTGCTGCTGGAAAACATATTTAAAATTTAAATTTTGAAGTATAAACTTTAAGGAAAAATTTAAGATTTTAAGTTTTGGTGCTAAACTAATTTGGGATATGGCTCTTGGGACAACCTGACCGAACTTTACATAAAATGCTTGAAAAAATATAATGATATGAAGTATAAAAGTATCATAAAATATAAAGGAAAGCTGAAAAAACATAAATAATAATAATAATAATAATAGTTGAAGAAATATATCAGAAAACACAATAATAACATAGTGTTGTTTAAATATTGACCATAATTTTCTTATTTTGAAGTTCTTTGGTCAAGAAGTTTATGCTCTTTTTGTTAAAGTCTTTGAGCACACAATTTCACATTTTTATATAAAATTAAAATGTGTAAAAATATAAATTTATTTACAAATATAATATTGGAAATTGCACGTAAACATAGGAAAAATTATTAACCATAATTATAGGTGAAAAACTGGAATTCCTCATCTATTTTCAAATATGTAAATAGTATTCAAATAAAAACAATGTACAGCAAAATATAAAAATATTGAACTTAGAGAAATACTTAAAAATGTGAACTTATAAAAACATTTGAACATTTCTTCACCTTTTATTTCAAAGTGTGTAAATATTAAAAATATGTTGCAATATAAGATTGGCAAAATTAAAAAAGATGCAAATATGCAAAGTTACAATGTAATAAAAATATTGAAATAAGTATGAAAATAAAGAAAAATATATTGGTGTCTATTTACATGGAAGCCTACTTGTATGGTAAGTAGTTTTTATCCTAAACCGTTGAAGGTTTTAGTAATCCTAAACCGTTGAAGGTTTTAGCAAAAATTACAAAAAGAAAAATGAGCGTGAAGTTTATTTTTTATGTGAAGATGCAGATGCAATTTACCGGTAAGCAAAGGTATTTATTATCTTGCAGACTGGGCTATTTATTTCCCTCAGTGGCATTAATAAATCCAAGTCACAATTGAATAAACTACATCTACATCTCACTGTTAGCTCATAAAAATTTCCTATTCTAAACAAGTCAAAAAACATTTTTCCTTAAAAATTAAGGCCAGAACGCTTTGAGTTTTCCTTGCTAGTTTTTACGTAAATAGTAAAAATCTTTTAATTTTAAGTGTTTTACTACTGGCTAAGGGGAAAAAAATTATAAATAAAACAAAAAAAAACTAAATAAAACAAACAAAAATTTAATAAAATAATAGCCCCTGGTTCAAACAAATAGGATTATGACCAAGACTTCTAAGTGCATGGCAACCCGTTGACCAATTTTTGTTAGCTAGCTTTTATTGTCCGGACATTTATTTTATCAACAGTTGCCACATTTGTTCAGATTATACAGGTCACTGAATCCCGTTTGTCTGTAGAGGGGTGTTTTCAGTGGGAGTTAAATAAAAAAAAATACTTTGATTTAAAGACTTACTGGGGTGAAACCATGGTCATCTTTAAAAATTGTATGTTTGGGTTTGGACACTATTGGATTTACCACGGTTAAAGTGGAGTTACCAAGGTCATGTCCAAAACAGTGATTGAATCATGGAAAATATTTTGAACATGGTGGGGGCGGGACCTTCACCTGTTTTCTAAAATTGACAGGGGTTAAATACCTGCTTAAATTTTATTTTTATGAAATGGTAAGGACGGTACCTTTTCCATTTTGTCTCTGCAAGATGGTTGGGGTAACCAACTCACTCTTTAATATGAAATGGAATTTATCAAAAAAAAATAATGGATAAAAATACTAAAAATTAAAACTCAAATAATAAAATGTAACATAATATAAAATATAATAATTATCTATGCACAAAAATATAAAATGAATAATGATGTGCATAAATTTGATATATAAAAAGAAATACTTGAAAGATTAACTGAGCTTTTCTCATTATGAACAAATAAAAACTCTTATCTACACAAAAATGAATAAAATATGGATTAAAATAAAATAGCACACAAACTGACATAACTTACTATTTACACACAGGAATTTCAGGATGCTCATCCTTATTTATAAAAAGAATGGAACAGGACTCTAAATATTCGCTCATATTCAATTGCAAATGTAATATTTGATAGCCTTTAGTTTAAAATCATGTAACTATTTCAACTAATTTATATACAATATCAAAAACATTAAAATCAAATCAATTTACTGTTTGGTGATCGCACGTATGCGTCACTTGATGAATAAGAAAACAAAATTACTGTTATTTTCGTTTACCACGATTTTAACGCGCATGTAGAGTGTCAACCCAAAAATTTTCCATCATTTTAATAATAAATTTAAATCCCACAAGAAATAAAAAATAAAGTTAATAAAAATTTTAAAATAATAAATTTGAATTTGCTTAAAATCTTTAAAATCCCTTTAATACAGTACCCATATTTTAAATAAACTACTTTGATTTCATGAACGCTGTCAAAATTTTAAAATTTACACATTAATAACAGTACTTTTTTGTTGTCTTTTTCATTCTAAAATAATTCCCATTCTCAGTGAGAACTTTCCCCTTGTTTCTTTATTATTTTCGGAAATAACAAATTCGTAGTCGATATTTAAAGTTAAAAATAAAAATAAGTAAGAACATTGTTTAATGCAACAAAACTAATTTCTTATGACTAAAATATTACATAAAATAAATAATGAACATGAGAAATCTGCAGAGTTAAGTTATTTCACAAAAAAATTAAAAGGAATATACTTAGCCTTCCCGATAAAATCCGCGTATCTTTTTTTTTTTTTTTTTTCAATTATAGTTACTTTTAAACTGAAAAACACCAAACTGAAATAAAATTAAATAAAACGGAACATACCTGTGAATTGGATTATCCAAAGAAATTTACAAAAGAAAGAAAAACTACTTGTAACGCTATCTAATTATTATCACTTTTTTTTTTTTTCTTCCCTATTTTCTAATGAATTCTGATAAAGAACAAAATAAAACTGTTCTAGTCCTCGCTTCTCAATTATTCCTCTGCTGAAAATAAAAATATATCAGTTTCTACCGATGAGTGACTCATTTGCTTTGATACAGGAGAAAAAGAGTTACTCGCGATTGCGACCTTTAACCTTGAATAGTCTGACCCACTTTTTCATTCTGTTGATTAGCGAAAATCCAAATGAAGAACTCTGTGTTTGAATCATCTTTAGGAAACGCGAAATCACAGCTGTAATTAAATAGAAGTTTTACCGGAGAGTGGATAGAGAAGTTAAATAGATGTTTATAATTGCAGTCCGAAATTATATCTTCCTTTATCAGGCATCATTGAAGATGAAATAAATTTCGGAGTGAATAAATGCTCTTTTTCTTTCTTTTCACGATCGTTCGATGATTCGGTTGAAATTTAGGGTGCATAGTTTTTCTCGGCACTGAGGTTATTACTTTTTCTATTCTTTCTAATATTTCAGCATGCAGGCAAGCTAAAGTCATTTTCTTTTCTCACCGTAGTAACATACTTTTCGCGCCGAGCAGAGGGATCTTCGTAGGGAATTGTCCGAATCGCATAAGTCCAGATATTTTTTTTTTTCTTTTTCTTTTATCACTGTAGTCATATTTCTCGTGGCAGAGCAGAGGGATCTTCACGGCAGGAAACTATCCTGCCGACTTTAAAAATGTAACGAATAAATACCGGGAGCGTTCCCCGGACTTGTATAGCGTAGTCGCAGCCGTTTACTTTCCGGCATGTGTCCGTACAGCCGTCTTTAATAAGTAAAGACATCTAGGAGTTGACAGAACTAGTGGATTAAATAATTGGGACTCGGGAACCGCTTGGTGGACCGAACTCTTTTATTTAGCCGCTCCTCTTACAAGCTGAGTCGCGAGTTCGGCCGGGGGCCCCTCGAGCCACGTACGATGATTTTCAAGAGTTACATTGTCATACGTTTTGCCGGCATCTCAAAATGGCAAGCTCCGTCGTTTTTGGCGCGGGTTTTAGCTAATATCTTGGGGTTTAACATATTTTCCAGCAGAGGGCACAGTTGTAAAATTGGGAGGAACATTTCTTTAATTGGCTGATTAGCTTTTGATTGATTGTCCGGGATCAGATGCCAAAGTTAGGCTTGGCTCGCCCGGGGATGAGCTAACCACAACTGAATGAGAATATTCCGAACGTCAGCAAGTTTACTCTTGAAGATCGTCGGAAAATGATATCTGAAAGTAATAAGATGTATTGTTGGGAAACAAAGTTACAAGGGGTAAAACTGGTTTTAGAAAGAGATTTCAAGTTAGTTGAAAGAGACTTCGGATTTTAGTTTAAATTTTTGGAATTTCGAATTTAAAAAGGGGTTTTATCCTTTCATATATACGTACAGGGTTCTCGCAGACAAAATACGAGCATTAGCAATTTGGCTAATCCGAAATAAAAAACATTCGCCAAATGAAAAAAAAAATTAGCAAAATAATTTCATTTTGAATCATTGAAAATTCGATCTTTAACCCCTTAATGTATCCCCCCTTTTTTACGATATGTTCTAAAATAACCTGAGTTTTTGTAACTGCTTATAGACCAGTTATTCATAAAAATGTTATTATACTCTACAGAAACTAAAATAATAAGTGCATTCTAAATGCCTTGTGCAAAAAAAAAAAAAAAAAAAAATCTGATTCAACTCAATAAAATGTTATGAAATAAAATTTCTAATCCCAGTGAACTCAGAATTTTAAGATATTGCATTCAATGAATTCCGAAAATTTAAAATATAAACAACTAAATGTGTCAAAACTTTATTTTTCTGGAATTCTTCGACTTTTCATTGAAGCCCATACTTCAAAGGCAATTTAAAAATAGTACTGTTGCCTATTGGACACATTAATCCATACTGAAATGGCATTTTTGCTTACTGCGGCTTTGGCTGATGCTAAATTGAATTAATGCTGCGTTAATATCTCTAAAAATAATGTAAATGGTACAGTGTGATTGAACATGATAAGTGACATCAATTGTTCAATAATGTAAATTAGAGTGTCGCCCGTACAATAATAGCACATACGCACAAAAAAAAAAAAAAAAAAAAAAGATGAGCAAAAATTTAGCACTCGCAGTTTAACGAGTCTAATCATTTATTTACTCGCCAAATGAAACAGTTTGACGTGATTTGGCGCAATAGCGAGCGGCAGCGAGAACCTTGTATATATATAAATGTACATAGTACAAAACATATTTTAGTTTTAAGACTTAAAATACACGCTTTTATTTTACATAAAATGGCGTCATTTGCATCCGCTAAAGAATTCCACTTTTACGATCCTGTCTTAAACAACATCTATAGAAAAGTATGCATAGGACGTCACTATCGCGGAATAATACACAAACTCAGCAAAAAACAATATCGTCCTTCAAGGAACCCGACAAAAAGATCGGGTATCTAATGATTCACAAGCCTTCATTTGTTTGTAACATTAATATGGATACTGAAAATTAAATATAGTTTATAATAGCTCCACGTTTTATCAGAAATTATTCATTTATATTTTTTCAAAATTCGGAAAATGTTATTACACACGGATTAATAAAATGGCATTCTTTCATCCATTTGATAGAAATTAAGTAAAAGCGGAGAAAAAAAAAAAAAAAAAAGTCACACATATGAGGCGTTCAGAAGACAAACTGATCAACTCCATTTTAAGTGGCGTTTTTTTTTTTTTTTTAAACAAAGGAACATTGAACATTTTCTATATATTTATATAGTGATTAAAAGCTACCCTCGATTAAAAGAAAATTAATGAGTTTAATCAAAATATGCCGAGAAAAAATATTATATGGATACAATAACTTTAACTTGTACTGAACATTTTCATTTGATGGAATTAATCGATTTGTGCACTGAAGCTCATATATGCTTTAAAATACGTTTTTATAGCAGACGATATTCTTGGTATAGCACGTATTTTAATTAATTTTTTTTTTCAATTTTTATGATAAAATGGTTACAAAAAGATATAATAATCTACTATTTTTCCCTTTACTTTTTACAAGAAATGGAGTACTTCAGTTGCAAACATTACAGAAATGGCTTTAAAAACTACAAAAAAGTAATGTATCTGAAAAATAAATTCAGATGCAGTTTTCAAACAAATTGCATTTAAAAGTACTTTTTTCCCCTATACGACGGTGTAAAAACTGAAAATGTGCGATGTTTAGAAGTTTAATAAATTGCAGTATCAGTGTTTAACTGACAATGATACATCTGCTTCGTCTCTTATATAACGGAACGTTATTTTTTAGACGACACTTTAATTGTTGCCCGAAAGAAGTAGCATATCGGGGTCGGGGGCTTAAAAAGCTATAAGAAGAATATACAGGGGATAAAAAGTTAAAAATTTTAATTTTCTCATAAGAAATTTTAAAAATATGAATGTATTCCGAATCCATAAGATTAACAAAAAAGGGGAATTTTGGGATGTGGCTAAAAATGTTTTCATTAAGGGTCTACTTCAGTCACCTGGAAAGACTCGCTCACTAACGCTAATCCTATGGAAGAATTTTTTTAAGATATCTCGTTTGCATTTTAATAATTTTAATTTTTTTTTTTTCATTTGCTAGCTGAGATGGATCTCTACATCTGCACTTTTTCGATTTTTCGATTTTATTTGCAGATTTTTTCAAGAGGATGCTTTCACTTTCGAAACCGGTTCCGAAAATGAAAGTGTCCTCATTAAAATATCTGTAAACAAAATCTAAAAAGTTAGAAACACCCTTTGTACAGGCCGATCTCAGCTAGTAAATGCAAAAAGAATTGTTTAAAAATACTGAAATTCAAGCGAGATATGTTTAAAAATTTCTTCCATACGATTAGCATTAATGAGCGGGCCGTTTCAGGTGACTGAAGTAGCCTCTTAATTGAACTTTGAAGCTTAGCATTATGTTTTAAAATGTTTTTTAGCTCCCGGTATGCTCTTTCTTTCCCCCAGCTTATTTTGTCTCCAATAAATAACGTTACCTTGTATACGCCAGCCGTAAAACAAAAGCCGATGTTTCATTGTGCGATTAAATACTTTACAGCATTTTTAAAATTTTCTAAGCATCACACATTTTCAATGTTTATACCGTCGTATTAAAAAAAAAAAAAGCACTTTTTAATGCAATTTGTTTGAAAACTGCATCTACATTTGTTTTTGAAATATTAATTTTTTTGTAGTTTTTAGCGACATTGGTTTCATTTTGGCAACTCAAGTACTCCATTTCTGTAGAAAGTAAAGAAAAAACAGTTGAAAAATAGCCATTATATCTTTTTGTTGCCATTTTCTCATAAAAACTGACAAAATGTAATGAAAATACGTGCTATTTTGAGAAAAATGTAAATGAATAATTTGTGATAAAACAGGGAGCTATTATAAACTATATTTAATTTTAAGTATCTATATTAATGCAAATGACGTCATTTTACATAAATAAAAGCGTGTGCTTTAAGTCTTAAAATTGAAATATGTTTTGCAGTAGAGTCCCGATTATCCGAGTCCCGCTTAACCGAGTTATTTCCTTCTGGTGGACCGGTGGTTTCTATTATTATGAAACAGCCATTATAAATGAAGCGTTAGGTGAATATGAAAGAGCAGCCGTAAAAAGTTAGAACTCTGATTTTCTGGTCAGAATGGGAAGAATAAAAAATGGCCATAATTTTTTTTCATAATTTCAAAAAAAATTATGGCCATTTTTTTTTCTTCTCATTCTGACCAGAAAATCAGAGTTCTAACTTTTTACGGCTGCTCTTTCATATTCACCTAACGCTTCATTTATAATGGCTGTTTCATAATAATAGAAACCACCAGTCCATCAGAAGGAAATGAAGTAATGGAAATGCCGGCTGCGACGCTAAATTCTGAAAAAGCAGAATTCCTGTTCTTGCAAAAATGGAATTTTGTAATCGATTTTTCACGTACTTGCTAATATGGTATAATTACAAAAAGAAGAAAAAAAGAGATATGTACACAAGTGTGTTTACGATGACAATACAACATTCTAATATCTTTAGAACTTAATTAGAAATTAATACATTCATTTTAAGGCATTTTTGCGTTATTCGGTCAGAACACAAACTAGCCTTTTTTGCGCCCGGGCCAAACATGGATTTTGGTGAAACTTCTCCCCCTTCCCCTCCTCATGCACAATAAAAGTTATTGACTGCAGGTACCCTACGTAAAAAAACCCCTTAAAAATTAAATATCATTTAATAATAAGTAAAATGGTAGCAAGAAATATGTAAACAACGCTCCCATAGGATTAACATTAGCTTGAGCGTTAAGAGCGTACAATGCGAAGAAACTGGACCGCTAATGTTAAACCTATGGGGGCGTTCTTTTTAAAATTTCTCACTTGCATATTAATAGTATTAAATGATTTTTTTTTCTTGCTTAGAATTGCTGAGATTGAGTTCTAACCGGGTTGGTGTTTAATTTTTCGATTTTGCTTGCAGATTTTTTTTTTTTATAAAGTTACTTTCACTTTCACAAATTTAAAAAGAACACACCCATAGATTTAACATTATCTTGCGTGTTTCTTTGTATTTCATATATTATATACATTTTTGTACGAAACGACAAACAAAATCTTCATTCGGCGCCTCCCTTCGCGTTTCATTCTGGCGCCCGGGGCACATGCCCCTCTACCCCCCCCCCCCCACACACACACACACCTAGTTTCGGCTCTTCGGCCGCAGGAGATACAGTGGAACCCGGTTAAGACGCGTTTCAAGGGAGTGGACAAAAGTCGCGTATTAAGCGGAATCGCGTATTAAACGTGATTTGCATAAAGTTGCAGGAACTGGGCTTATTTAAAGACCTTACCTTCTAAAATGAACTTTAAGTTAGGGACTTTCATTATGTTTACGGTCTTAAATCGTGTCTTATACGTATATTTAGATTTAAATTTAATTATATTCAACTTTACTTATTGTTTCTATTTATAGGACTCACTGGAATAATAACTGAAAATAAATAAGGATTCAAACATGGTTATATTGTCAATTAATTGGTTACTTACTATAAAACAACAAAAATAATTTTATTTCTAGTCCCAATTTTCTTTTTCTTTTTTTACAGAAAAAAAGAATTAAATTTTTGAAGCACAATCGAGTTGTTAAAAATCATATTTAGTACTTGTGATAATAAGTACCATTATAACATGCCCTTTTTTTCAATATGAAAAAAATCCTTATTAATTTTTGTGAAAAAAGTATTGATAGTATAGCAGAAAGTAATGAAAACATAAAAGAATTGTACTACCGCAATCATATTTGTTTAATCATTGCAAGTTTCATCTTTTATTTATTTATTTATTTTGTCTATAATATGCATTATAAAACAGTAGTGGTATAAAGTACATTTAAAACTTCACTACCAAAAGGTATAATCATCACTACTCATAATAATTTTTATGACGTATCTGAGTATTCTGAATTCGCCTGCCTCTCTACAGTAAAAACATACATGAAGCGAGAGACAAAGAATGTTAGAATGCATAATAAAAGAAGAATTGCAGTGTTGCTAATTTAGCGGGAATTCTTTTATTCAAGTTCTACCACTATCACCGATTAGCAATGTTCGCTTTAATTAATCTGTTATTAAATAAAATAAATATTACTATTGGAAAACAGTGTTTTTTATATGAACAACAACAAAAAAAAAAACTACAAAATTTGCAATACTGGAGATGGAAATTCGCATCTTCATCAATGAATTCGCGTCTTAAACGTGATTTTTTGCCTCATAGGATCGAAAATCTATCGCGTATTAAGCGGGATCGCGTAATAACCGTTCGCGTATTAAACGTGATATTTTTGCATTAGACATATGGGCGATGTTCATGGGATAGGAAAAAATCTGCGTATTAAGCGGGATCGCGTATTAACCGTGAGCGTCTTAACCGGGTTCCACTGTATATCGGTAAATAATCTTTATGGTTACTTACTGTTTAAGAAGAATCAATTTTGCGCTAAACCACTCTCGTGGAAATTGGTCAACTGGCTGTGAAGCTGCGGAAAAAATTATGTGAAAAAATTGGTCGCTCCGAGAGGCGGTCTCTTAATGGAGGTCATGTTTAAATCTAGATTTTAATTGTTGCAAAAAGGTAGCAATTAATGTTACTAAAATTTATTTTTCACATTAGGAAAAAATATGAAAATTTAAGTATCCAAACAAAAGTTAATTACATAAGTTAGTTACTGCAGAGTTTAAAAAATGAATACATTGACGCTTGTTGTGATTTTATGGTTTTAACTTTTATATCCAAGTCCTTTCGAAGTTCAGTAAATAAATGCAATTTTTTTTTGGAACAAATAATGACGATTTCATTAATTTATCTATTTCTTTGAGAGTTTTCGGGCTGATTAGGGCAGGGAAGTTTATTGACCGTCATTCTTAATTTGTCACCAAAGTTACATTCATTGCCTAAAAAGGCACAAAGGGGTTTAAACACTTAAAAGTTACCGGAATAAACTATTAACAAAAATTCTAAACTTTGTTTAGAAGTTTGATGAATAATGCGCTCTCCGGAATTATTTTTCTAATAAAACCTTCTTCAAGCGACCGGGAAAAAACGGAATTTGTTTCATTTTCTTCAAAAAAATGGGTCGCTCATGGAGGGAATTCAACTGGGATGGCCTCTGAATGGAGGTAAAATTAGTATTGAGCCTATGGGAATAAATTTCGTTCCATGAAAAAATGGTCGTTCAGGGAGGTGGTTGCTTAATGGAAGTGGTCGCACAGGGAGGTTTCAATGTATTTTAAACACAAAAAAGTAGAAAAGGTAAATAAAAAATAATACTTTCTATGAGTTATTTCGTTGCTCTCTTTTATAATAACTAGAGGTTTCAATTCAAACCAGGCTTCCGTGGTTTCAGAACATGAGTGATACAGGCCTGTACAGTGGGAAGGGGGATAGAGACGGTACAAATTAGCAGGGTCCGGCTTTAGTCTTGGTTTAAAAAAATAATAATAATAAAAATAAAAATAAAAAAACCCCCAGAAAAATAGATTATTTTTTTACGTCAAAATTTGAAATCAAAATAGCTAACAAATACTAAAATTCAAAAGTCAGAATTTGCTAGAATGTCTTTACGGGGCGGGCTCAGTGCCTGTACTCCTGTGTATCAGTGTTTGATATCAAGAAGGTTTTGAAATGGTGCTCCTGTTTTAACACTTTCGACGGCGGTGTCCTTAACCCTTAAATACGCGATTTTTTATTTTGTTTCGAAAAAATTATATATGATTCTCTGAGCGATTTATTACACAGGAAAAATAATGAAAAAATTCAGAGATACGTTTTCATATAATACGTCAATCTTTTCTTCTGTTGCACATCTGCAATACAAGTAAAAACTACTGCCGTGTGGCTGTTTCACGCTAAAATAATGCAAATTAGTAAATACTTTAATAAGTATGTCTCCAAATACCTTATTTTAAATAATTATTTATTTTATAAAACTTAACCTTTAACCCTTTCATTCCCACAATATAATACGTTCTGGAAATTACGTAGTTCCGAGAATCTGACTTTACACCAGAAAGTTTCAATGGTTAATTTCGCTTTTATTTAAATACGGAATGTCTCTTTTTTAGTTAAAGCAAATATTGCTATTTTAATTTTCTGGTGTGAATTAGGTATATGCGAATAAAAAAAAAAAAAATCTATTAAATTCAAAACAGTGTTGTTTGCATATATGCAAAGCTGCGCACTAAAGGGTTAAAAAAGGATACCTAATTTTAATTCCAAAACTGACAAACGGCACCAAGAATAGTTAATTAAATTTTTCCTTTTATAATGTACGTGAAAATAAGCAAGTTCGTATTTTCTAATAAACTCGGTTATAAATTCTGGTGTTAGTCCATTATTTCATCAGTTTATAAACAGAAGCTCGCCGGAAAGGTTAATGATGTGGCTAATTTCAGATGAGCGAACAGGAATAAGCTAGAAATTTGGGTAAAAGTTACAGTTTAAGCCTTTAGAATTTTATTTCTTTCATACTTTAAACTTTTTTATTCAAAATTTATTGATGAATTCAATTAATAATCAATTATGTTTTCACTATTTAAATTTTAATTAAAAAGTTTTAGTTGAAAAAGTGTTACAAATGCATCATAAACTGAAATATTCGAAAATAAATATAATAAAATTGTAATCAAGTACTATATAAATTTTACAAAAGCTATTATCTAGAAAATAATAATAGAATAAAGCCTGTTTATAACGGAATCCTGCAATAAACGAAAAAAATATCATGCAACCCCCCCCCCCCAAAAAAAAAAAAAAAATCAAAGATGAAAATAACCTGTATAAAACGGAATGTTTTACTAGTCATACGTTTCCGTCGAAGCAGGTTTTATTGTATCATACTTATGGTAGGGGGCCTTTATTGTAATTATTAGGACCCACGATCTCTTTGTGTGTGGCCCTGAGAGTGAATACATTTTTTTAATTGAAATCTAATACTTTTTTTTTGTTTTTTAAACATTTAGTATACATATTTTTTAGATTAAAAGCTATACTTTCGTATTAGTTTATTTTATTTATTTATTGATGATGTTTTAATTTCGTCCTGGCATTTCAGCCGGAAAGAAATGCTGAATTATTTGTGTTTTAAATGCAAACCGATTAATTGTTCGTAATAGGATTGCACGTGACAGAAATAGATTTAAATATATAACATGCCTAGAAATTATTTTAAAAACCATAAAAAATCAGCAAATTGATATAGTTTTTAAACAAATTGTATTTCAAAGAAAATTTTCTTTTTCTCTATTCGAGGGTGTACACATTGAAAACGTGCAATGTTTAGAAGTTAATAAAATTGTAGAAAAAGTGAAATTTATTGTTCAAATGTTGCCAACATAAATGGGATGTCCGCATTACCCACAACCTGTTTTTCCTTTGTAATATATATTTACCTATCACAATTCTTGCACACTTATTATACAGTGATTTACCAATTATTTTTAATGAATGTATGATATATTAATAAGGAAGTTGATAACTTTCTAAAAATAACAGGTGTTTCTTGAAGGTCAATTCAGCAACGAGTCTGGAAGAAACTAATTGGCTCAAATTAATTCTTGTCCATATTTCTAAATTCATTAGAACCATTTCCTCCCCTCTCCCAACCCAAACATTCAAGTCTTGTAATTTGTAATATACAGCGAAACCTTCCTGTGCGACCACCTCCCTGAACGACCATTTTTTCATAGAACGAAATTTATTCCCATATGCTCAATACTAATTTTACCTCCATTCAGAGACCATCCCAGTTGAACTCCCTCCATGAGCGACCCATTTCTTTGAAGAAAATTCCGTTTTTTCCTGGTCGCTTGAAAAAGGTTTTATTAGAAAAATAATTCCGGAGAGTGCATTATTCATCAAACTTCTAAATTAAGGTTAGATTTTCTTTTATTTTTTTTTATCCCAGTAACTTTTAAATGTAAAACACCTTTGTGCCTTTTTAGGCAATGAATTTAACTCTGGTGACAAATTAAGAATGACGGTCAATATTTAAAAAAAAAAAAGAAGAATTTTTATACACGCCAGCACTAACTGGTTCTGGCAGTCCTAAGCCTGGATAAAGCGTGAAGATTTTAGTACAGTCAGGAACATCCCTTAAATTGTCTGTCTTATCCAAACTTTTGCTTATCCGAACTAGGGTCGGTCCCCACTTGTTCGAGTAATCGGCGCTTTACTGTATTTGAATTTTTTAATGTAAACAGAAAAACGAAAAAGTGGTGTTCGGTGAGTCCTTCGAACAATACAACTGCCAACACGGCAGAGGATTCAAAGGAATGCGTGGTGGGGGAGGGGGAGGGGAGGGAGACATAGCCACACACAAAAAAAGGATGTGTGTGTGAAAAAATGCAGAAAATTGCTAGAAAAGTAATCCAGATTGAAATATCGAAAAATAAAAAGTATACAGACAAAGGACTTAAAATGTTATTAAGAATATAGCAAGCTAAAAGTGACTATGGTAAAGATAAATAACTGAAAGGTAGGAATTATTTACTGATAAAGGAAGAATACAGAAACAGAAAGACAAATATATATATATATATATATATACACGGAAAAAACTGTTTTGTTTAAACAAGTAAATTTTGGTTAATATCTCCAACCAAATATTTTGGTTGGAATCAACAAATCATTTGGTTATTTCAACCAAAATATTTGGTTGGAGCTAGATTAACCAAAATTTAGTTGTTTCAACAAAACAGTTTTTTTCCGTGTATATATATATATGTTTTATCCTTGACCGGGAAACTACTCTCTACTGTTAATCATCCGATGATGACAGCTGATATTTAATTGCTCTCGAAACTACAGGCGCGTTCTTTAATCATTAATTGAAGGAGGAAAAAAAGAAAGATGCGTATATATATTTTCCCCACTTTTCAATGAATATATTATCGTTATCGTTTGTTTTCACTTGGTCGTTAAATTGTTCAGTGTGATGACAATCGTTCAAGCGTTATTTCTCTAGCATTAAAGAAAATGGATTGCGCTGAGAAATCATAATCATTTTAAACACGTTCGAACTTCCAAGATAAAGATTTTTTACCGCATTAATCCTTAAAATATTGCGATGGAAATAAATTCATAGAGTTACTTTACTTATTTATTTTTATTTTTTACTTAAATTCGTTTCCAAATTCGAGATTACTGTATTTTGCGCAATAATACTGGAATACAGTACTTTATTTTTCTATTCTATAAAGCAATAATGCAATCGCCTAATTTATATAAACAGTTCTATCAGTTCTATTACCTATGTCATAGAACATTGAAAAAAAAAAGAAAGAGAAGGTTAAGTATTTCATAATCAGATGTAACTTTCCTTATTTGTCAGGTTATTGAGTATTACTGCACATCAGGGCTCGAAATAGAAAAATCCACGAACCGGAACACTATTTCAAAATTATTGTCGACTAATTTATTTATTTATTTATTTTTTGAAAGTACAGTAAAGTCTCAGTTATCCGAGTCCCGCGTAACCGAGTTTCCGCTTTAACCGAGTTATTTTCTTCTGATGGACTGATAGTTTCCATTATTATGAAACAGCCAATATAAATGAAGTGTTAGGTGAATATGAAAGAGCAGTCGTAAAAAGTTAGAACTCTGGCCATAATTAAAAAAAAAAAAATGGCCATTTTTTCCCCCATCTTTTCTGGCCAGAAAAATTATAAATGAAGTGTTAGGTGAAGATGAAAGAGCAGCCGTAAAAAGTTAGAACTCTGATTTTCTGGTCAGAATGGGGAAAAAATGGCCATAATTTTTTTTTTACATTTACTTCATTTATAATGTCTGTTTCATAATAATGGAAGCCATCAGTCCATCAGAAGAAAATGATCCATTCCAAAGGTATACGTTCGATTGAAAAAAAAAAAAACTATTTAATACTTTGAGAAGAAAGAAGAGGCTACACCTGCAATTTTCATGACACTAATAGAATCATATAGCTGACAATTTGTACGGCTTTGTTACCTCTAAAACTGTTTAACTATAACTAACTGCTAACTCTAAACAAATTTTTGTCATATTTAATCGCTGACAATTGTTAGATTTCAGCGATTGAATGAGCAAAATTTACAGGTAAGTTTTAGAGGTAAGAAAAAATCTTAGAAATTGGTAGCTATGCAGTAGCGTAATACTGCAGCACAAAAAAAAAAAAAAAAAAAAAAAAAAAAAACTGCAGCAAAATTAACATTTAACAAACAAAAAACTATCAAGGGCACTTTCAAATAAACAATTTCATTCCCCGTATTTCTTAAAAGTAACGGAAATGTACATAAAAATAAATGTTACTAGTACCATAAAAATAAATGAATTAAGTGAAAACTTATATTTCATCTCCTTAGTTGGTGACGATTTGTGTAAATCCGGTTTATACGAGTTTTTCGCTTTTCCGAGGTGAGCTTGGTCCCTATTAACTCTGATAATCGAGACTTTAGTTTATAGCAAATTTATATTTAACCGTAGAAAAACAAATTAAAAAAAATGCATTCAAGATTCTAAATAATTAGAAAGAAAGTTACAGAGAGCATAGTAAGCTATAGGTATGAAACTGTAATAATATTTTTTAATAATTCCATGAACCGGAACAATATTTTCCATACTTTCACGAACCGGAACAATATTTGTCACAATTTCACGAACCGGAACATCGTTCCGGTTTGCACCGGTACATTTCGGGCCTTGCTGCACATTCAGAAAAGAGTAATTTACTATGTTGAAATCATTTTACTTTATTAGATCGGAAGGTATGTGTGTGTGTGTGGTGGTGGTGGTGGTGGTGCGGGGGAGGGGGGGTGGATGGACGATACCGGAAAAAGTTAAGTCTGCGCAAAGCATCTTTACTATACGAGTATTCCTTTTTTATACATCGTTAACGATTGTACATCGACTTTTTCTGTTCTAAAGCGTTCTTATGTATATAAAAGTGTTGAATTGTTTCTGTGTTATTCGGATTTACAATTATTTTTCTTTTATATATGGGTCATTATCACAAAAATGTACAATTTGATCATTACATATTTTAATTTTTAAAGTTTCTCCGAAAACTTCTATATTAATTTCTGAAGTAGCTCTTACCTTTACCAATAATATTAATATTGTGGTCAAGATTATACATTTCAATTTCAATTTTAAATCATATTTAAAAAAATAAAGATCCACAGACGTGATTTAGATAACTTTTTTGTTCATTATTGAAATTTATGCTAACTGCCGTTGTCTGTTTAAAATTCAAAGAACTACTTAAAGATGTAATAACACAGAAATTCATTTTTGAAAAGTAATAAACTTTTAATGTTGAAAATATGTGAATACTGAAATAAATAATATGAAGAAAGCTTACTAAAAAATAAACTAAAATGAATTCGAGAGAAAAAAAAAATCCATCACAGTTAAATAAAATGGAATGAGCTTAAGTTTGACTCAGTGTAATAATAACTAAATTAAGCATTTAAAAAAAATTATAACTTGAAGATTTAAAGTCGTGAATTTTGTCGCCTGATCTTAAAAGGTAGATATCAACTACAACTGGTTTTTCGTAGATTGCACTACCTCTTTAAGAATTCTTTTAACTTTCAGTTAATTTCAGTCTTTTTAACTTTTAATGTTTCCTTAATCTTTAACTTCTCATTTTGTTTAATCCATTGCTGACAGTTTGCAATTTCATCTTTGAATTCATTTCATTTTAATGATTTTTGTGAGCATTTACACCATTTTTATTCTAGGCATATTTCTTTTGCCTTTCTGGCCTCCGAACAAATAATACAAGTAAACAAATAATACAAGTAAATAACTTCGGTACTTTTCGGTTAGCCGGGCGCCAGTGTTAGATATATATATATATATACAATTAAATACACATATATGTACATATATATAGTATATATATATGTGTGTACACTCACACACACACATACATATATATATATGTCCGGTACAGGCTGTTAGTACCCTTGCCTAGTGCATGGGGAACGAACGCGGATGGGCTTCCTCCAACCCGCTTGGCCAGCGTGGAGGAATTTGGCCACCTACCCCCCTTATTTTACCATGAATTCACAAAATAAATCACGGCCCTTAATTCCCGGCGGTCTGAATGTTCCTGGTTACGGCAACGATCAGAAAGACATGAAGACAGAGGGTGCTAAGAATAACCGGGCTCGGCTAGGCTGCCATAAGTTGATGACCTTGGCTACGTATAATGGACGATCCCTATCTTCGGAAAATCGTTTACAGGAACTTGAAGAAGAATTAGAAAGAATCAACTGGGACATCCTAGGATTATGTGAAGTAAGAAGAAAAGGAGAAGAGAAGATAGATCTTGCCAGCGGACATGTATTATACTACAGAGGCACAGAAGATGGAAGAACAAGCGGTGTAGGATTTCTGATTCATAAAAGGTGGAAGAATCACATCGTAGAATATGATAGTGCATCAGATAGAGTTGCAAGGTTAGTAATACAAGTGTCCAGAAGATACAAGCTGCAAATTACCCAAGTTTATGCACCAACAATAAGCTATACTGGTGAAGAAGTTGAGGATTTCTATGAAGAAGTAGCTTCAATGCATCAAAAGGGAAAATGCTACATAAAATTAATAATGGGAGACTGGAATGCTAGAATTGTGGAAAAAGAGAAAGGTGAGTTATCAGTAGGAAATCATGGATATGGGGTGCGAAATGAAAGAGGAAACAGATTCATTGAGTTTGCAGAATGTGAACAGTTGTATATCATGAATTCATTTTTCAAGAAAAAGCCACAAAGAAAATGGACATGGCGTTGTGCAAATGGCTCAACAAGTGAAATCGACTACATCTTAACAAACAAAAAGCATCTTATTCAGGATTGCAGCGTTCTCAATAACTTCAATACAGGAAGTGATCACAGGTTGGTTAGATGCAAACTGCTGTTAAATACTAAAGTGGAAAGAATGAAGCTTTTGCAACACTCAAAGAAATCGATCGATATAATAAATCTCCAGAAACATAAAGAAGAATTCCATTTGGAACTTAAAAACCGTTTCCAAGTACTTCAATCAGCTTTAGAAGAAGAGCAAGATGTTACAGTAGTGAACAAGAAACTAACCAGTACTCTACAAGATATTGCAAAGAAGACAGCCGGCGATGCACAAGTAAAGAAGACAAAGAAAATAACAGAAGAAACAAGAAGATTGATGAAGAAACGCAGAGAATTTAAAATGAAGAAAAACGATCCTAAATCAAGAGTTGAATATGCTGAATTATGTAAAACGGTAAGAAAATGTGTTACAGAAGATATCAGAAAATTTAACTCTGATCTTGTCAAGAAAGTTCTAGAAGATAACAAAAGTTTAAAATCAGCTAGGCGAAAACTTTGTGTTGGAAGAAAAGGTATTTTTGCACTAAAGAGGGCAGATGGAACAATCACCAAAATCAATAAAGAAATAGTACACATTGTCGAAAAATTCTATAACGATTTATATAAATGTGAAGATCAGAGGGAAATCAACTTATGTGATCCACGAGAAAACTTAACAGAAACCGATGCCATAATCCCAGTGACGACAGACGAAGTTTTACAAGCCATTAAATTTATGAAAAAAGGTAAATGCCCCGGAGAAGATGAAATTACAATCGACCTTATCAAAGAAGCAGGAGAAGAATTTGCAAAAATGCTATCCTTACTGTTTTCCAAATGTCTCCAGAAGTCAGATGTACCAGAAGATTGGAATAATGCTGTGATGGTGCTACTTTACAAGAAAGGAGAGAAGGAAAACATTAAAAACTAATCAGCTTACTGTCAGTGATTTATAAAATTTTCACCAAAGTTTTAACGACAAGACTTGAATCAGCTCTGGACTCAGCTCAACCTAGAGAACAAGCAGGATTCCGAAGTGGATTCAGCACAATGGATCATATCCAAACATTAAGGGAATTCATAGAAAAACATAAGGAATATAATTTACCTCTTTGCCTTGCCTTTATTGATTATGAAAAAGCATTTGATTCGGTCTACACATCAGCAGTAGTAGAATCTCTGGAGGACATTGGTATAGACAAACCTTACATCAATATTATAAAGAAGATTTACAAGAAAGCAACAGCAACCATCCGCTTGGACAAAGGAAAAGCAAAGATCAAGCTTGGAAGAGGGGTAAGACAAGGAGACACCATTTCGCCTAAGCTTTTTACTGCTGTCTTAGAAAATATTTTCAAGAAGCTGGATTGAGAAAACAAAGGGATTAGAATAAATGGGGAATATTTAAGTCATCTCCGATTCGCTGACGACATTTTAATTTTCAGTAACAGTCCTGAAGAATTGGAAAATATGCTAAAAGATTTGGCAGAAGCTAGCATTAATGTGGGATTAAAAGTAAACTTGGAAAAGACTAAGGTGATGTTCAATTCATTTGCATCAAAAAAGAAAATCGTCTACAACAACACTGAAATTAAAGAAGTGCAAAGTTATGTGTACCTTGGGCAAGAAATATCATCTGATAATAGTATCATGAATGAAATCAATAGAAGAATAAGAAATGGATGGAGTGCTTTTGGGAAGAACAATATTATTCTGAAGAGTAGCATGCCCCTGTGTTTGAAAAGAAAGGTATTTAACCAATGTGTTTTGCCTGCCCTAACTTATGGAGCAGAAACATGGACGCTAACAAAACGGATGGTACAAAGATTACAAACGACACAGAGAAGTATGGAAAGATGTATGCTAGGTATAACTAGAAGAGACAGAAAAAGAATAACCTGGATAAGAAGTCAGACGAAAGTTTCTGACATCATTGACAGAATTAAACGGCTAAAATGGAAATGGGCTGGGCACATCGCAAGAAGACAAGACAATAGATGGAGCACAAACACCCTACAGTGGTATCCCAGAGATGTAAAACGGCCAAGAAGACGACCTCAAGTAAGATGGAGTGATGAAATCAGAAAAGTAGCCGGTGTAAATTGGATGACTAAAACACTAGACAGGAAATATAGGAAAAATCTGGGGGAGACCTACATCGCAGTGGATTGAAAACGGTTGTTGATGATGATGATGATGATGATATATATATGTATATATACATATGTATATGTATATATGTATACATAACACTGACGCCCGGCTAACCGAAAAGTACCATAACTTCTTTCGTTACGTTTGCATCAATTATCGCTGTTACTGGATTGACTTTTGTCATAAGAAGTTGAAATTTTGCATGCACTGAACACAAATATGTATCTTTCTTTTTACAGTTATGTTGTACCACCGAGAAAGTTCTTAAATGGCAAAATTTTCAATAACTCATCATTTGGAATTGTGGAAAATCAACGTTAAATTTCTTATGAAGATTTAACATTGAGTCATGCAGAAGACACGAGTCGTTAATTCCCAAATTGGCTCAACCGAGCCCAGCAATCTGATTGGCTAAAACGGATATTTATACAGTAGAAAATTATATTTATTTTCTTATGAAGTAGTTTTATGTAAAATACAATGCAATTATAATGACTTAAATTGATTTATTTTGTTAAATTTGATCAAAATCACAGTAAAGTATTCCAAAATATTAATATTAACGAAGGATCAGATTGCTGAGATCGGATGAGCCAATTTGGGAATTAACGGCTCGTGCAGAAGACCCTTCTGTTTTTACTTTATTTCTTGTAATGTTTCTTTTTTTCCTGCACACATTCGTGTATTTACGTCTTGTTCGTGGAATCTAATACCAGCATTTTTTTCTGTCAATGGTTTTCTCTTTCTATAGGTTGTATTTTTACATTTACAAGCGCTGTCCAAGATGTTACAGATACAATCAGTTGTTGGTATCTGCATTTTCATCTGTATAACAATTTTAAATATTATATAGGAATAAAGTTCCTGTATAACAATTAAAATTGGATTTTTGCTATCTTGTTTAGCAGAGTTAGAGTGTAGGTAACTACCACCTAAGGAATTTAAAACCATAGAGAATTTAATGGAGGGAAAAAAATTAAGTTAGCAAGTCTGTATTAGCACTGCTTATTAACTTTATCAATAAAGTTTATCATTTGCTTGTTCAAATTTTTATTTTATGTAAAATAATGTAAAAGGGGGAAATTGCGTCAGATTTAAAATGACCAAATAATAATATTGCCAAACAGTTTAAATTTAAAAAATATATTTACACGAGATATTTATTTCATATTTCGCGACGATCTTTTTAACTATTGTTGCCACTTCCAGGACAGCGAAAATAATATTGCCTTTCAATCAACAAAAGTATTTTCACGTGAATATTAAAAAGAGAAAAAAAACTTTGGTGAAAATTACGTCAGATTTAAAACAATACATTTAAAATGTCTTATTTAAAACAATTTTCTGGTTGCGTTGTTAAAATATACCAGGAGGCAAAGACTCTGTTTATTTAGTTCGTATTATATTAACTTATTTCCAAATGTTTAACTTATCTTACTTAATCAAACACGAAAACAGCCATTAGATATTTATCAGCTGATTCGAGTCTGCGGTGTGTAAATGGGGGTTGGCGAGCGTAGCTCATAGCGAGCAGAACCACTGTAAAGAAAGAAGAAAAACACGAGCTCGTTTATTATAGTATTTTATCATTGAATAAAAATATGCCAAGTAAAAGCAAATATTAAAAAGTAAAATCATACATTTCTTATTGATTGTCATTGTTCACATTTCATTAGTACAACCAAATGTTTAGTACAAAACAAGAATTTAAAACAAACATAACAAAGAATTTTTTTTTATTAAAAAGCCTTATCTTTGTTAAAATTTTCAATATTTTTTTTAATTAAAATTAAAATATATTTTGCCACATCGATTTAGGATTTTTTTATTTCCTTCTATGTTTACTCTGAAACATAAATACAACATCAATTTAGACGATTCCGGTATAACAAAAAATTAGGTTATAAAGAACCAAATTTTCAAATAAAAAAAATTTGTAATCGAAAATTGTAAAGAAAGATAGCCAATTAAAACAGCGTGAGGCTCATTATTTTGACGACGCGTGAAAACAAGTGAAGTTGAGAAATAGTTTAAGCAATACCAGCATTCATGTTATTTAATAATTCAGTATTAAGCAAGTAGGCATCATTAAGCATGCATGTCTCTTTAAAAATAAGAAAAGCGGAAGAACTTCTGTGAAACCAAGAAAAACAAATCTTCTCTTTCATTTAACGGTCTAATTAGAAGACATTTATCTCTGACAAATAAATGTCTATGGTATTAGCTATGTGAATTGTTATGAAAGTAAACGTGAACTTTCATGCATTTATGTTAAGTTGGATTTCATAATGTAAAATTTGTCTTTACTATCTCACTATTCTAAAAAAAAGTAACTAACACTGTCGCTGACGTAATTGAATTTATTCTGACTGAAGCTCTTTCTCAAATTATTTTAAGAAAAATATTCCATATAAAAATACGAAAACTGGTAGTTTTTATAAAGAAATGTATGACAAACATGCTGAAGCAGACAGATTTTAAATAAAAGAGCTATTTGTTGTTGAAATCGTTCAAAATAGTTCAGTAAAAAAAGTTTTATCGGATCAAAAACTATGCATTAGCATTTAACCATCTTTTGCAGGCAAATACTACAATATGTTGCGGTGTGCAGAGTCCAATCATTTTCTGAATTTATCTAAATTTTTATTTAAATTTTTATTCAAAATTTTCTTAACTCGATAGAGATTTATTACAGTTTTTTAAAAAGTCATTTTTTCAAACCTCTTTGCCATATTTAAAAAAGCGCAAATAACAATATTTCCAAACACTCTTCAATTAAAAAATATATTTCCACGTGAATATTAAAACTTTAAAATAATTATTACGTGCAAAAAACACTTAATGAGGAAAATTAAGTCATAAAAGGGAAAATAATTATTACGTGCAAAAAACATTTAATGAGTAAAATTATGTCATAAAAGTGCAAATAATAATATTGCCAAACACTTTTCAATTGAAAAATCGTGGAAGACGGTAGTATTCCGAGTGACGCAGCCTTAAGCCTAAAATCGTATCGTATCGTAGAATTCGTAGATGGCGGAACTCATATATACAGCTAACTCGACATCAAAGAAAATGCGAAAAGCCGCCTGTTAATAACTCATCAAATATAGGTCCTATTGTTCTGATTTTTTTTAAAACAGTCTTATATCTGCAGTCTAATACTATTCTGAATTTTTTACAATTCTACGTGCAATATATTTTCAGATCTGTAAACCCATTTTGAAAGCAATTTCGATGGTGTAAGTTTGTCTTTTTTTTTTCTCCGAAACGGTCTAGATTTTTTAAAAAACATTAATATATAAAATGAATCTGTTTTTGATGAAATGGATAAGACTAACCTAGTATCTAGGAAAACTCTTAATTTTTATATAATCCGCATGAAAAATTGGACTTCTTAGGATCGCGGATTACATGCTATTCTATGGGCTAGCAGACAGAACGTTGCACATCGGTTTTGCGCGGTTTAGGTCACAGTTAAAAATCTGAATATTGGCAATAAATCTTTTTTTAAACTACGAAATCAGTTTATTATGTGCTTTAAAATACTTAGACTGATTTTTTAAAATGGAGCAGTATTTTGTAATTATAGGTATTTTATTTCATTGTTATTCATAGTAAGTAAACATTTTTTAAGGAGAAAATATTTCACATTTTAAAAAAAATTCTCGTATCGAAATTTGATATTTATCGAAAATTCTCGTATCGAAATGAAAATTCATCGCGTTCGCCCTAAGACTTCGTCCCTTGACTTCGCCATGTATCACTACGCGATACGCGAAGTTGACTGAAGAAATAAGGAATATCAAAGATCTTGAAATGGTATTCCAAGAGGAGAAAGTGAGTACAATTTCTAATTATCCAGACAGCATTCTTTGCAACCGATCCTTTCTAATTAGTATAATGTTCTGAATTGTTTTTATTTTCAACAATACTTACAACTGTTTTCCTTACAAAATAACGTTCATGTGTGGCATAGGTATTTCTTGTGATATGTGAGTGTAATACAGATAGATTACTAATTTAATTTTGAGTTTTCTTTTAAAGAAATTAAACAAAATCTTTCATTTTTAAAGAACGCACAATTTAAATAAAAGGTATGACGAAATCAAAATTAAGATTTCCAATCCCGTTTATAAATTGATTCATTTGCGAATCGTTTCTAATAATATTATAAACGAAAATTGACTTAAAATGACATCTTTCGTTTATTATTATTATTTTTTTTATAACTCTTTGCAGCTTCAAAAATTAAAGCATCGTAGTATTTTATTTTTATAAAATTTAACCTAAAGGGGAAGAAAATTCTTATTGCCGTTTATCTCTCTAACAAAAGAAAAACAGAAGGAAAAAAAAACAAACACCTGAAGCATTTCTTTTAGGCTAATTGATTACAGCCATGGGTGCAAGACCTTCAGTCTCAGGACTGATTTCAGTCTTGGACATATTTTTGACTGATAGTAAATTCTACTTTATATACTTAAATTATCACGATTAGCTCAAAATGAACCATTTTATCCTGACTGGTTGTTTTGAGCTCCTAAAAGTAAAAATTTTCATCATGATACCTTTCCTTATTTAGTAATTAAAGTTTATAGATAAATAAGATAAAAAAGCTTTTTTGCAAAAGTAAGATACTTGTTTTTATTTAATTTTAAAGTTATTATGCTTAAAAGAAAGCTTTAAATAATTTACTTTTAAAAGATATAAAAGTAGCCAGCTCCCTTATATGGTATTTGTGGTAATGAAGTATTATTGTAAATAAGAACAATTCAGAACATGTTACTATTTAGAAAAGATTTGGTTTCACAAAATTTCATTAGCAGCTGCATTGTAGCTGTCATGATAATTAGACTTTGTATAAACTAATAAAGTGATTACTCAGTAACCATTTCAATTAATATATTAATCTGACTCGCATCTTAAATTAAATATTAAGTTTTTATTCTGCTTTCATTAAACCATTCACTATTCTGTAACATTCTGCATATTCCGACTACAAAAACTCTTTTTATCAATTCCACCTGTACACTGGAGGGTTGCCGTGCCACTTACAGAGTAGCGCGTTTATCGCCTCGTTGTGCAATAGCATTTGAATGATCAGCACACTAACAAAAAAGTAGCAATAAAAGAAAAACAAAATTAATCAGTTGATTGTAAAAAACCCGCTCCATTCTCGGTCGGGGGAGGAACATCACAAGAAAAAATAACCTCGCGAAATTTGACAGTATGTCATGAGGGGAGGGGGGGGGAATCCAAAACTTCATGAAAATAGTTGTAACTTTTCTAATAAATATGTTACATATAACATATGATAGTAATAATCAGTATATCTGATGAAAATACAAGTATTTTTTTTTAAATAAACTATTCAATGATTTTTTTTATCCCTATTACTGTATTTGATTAATAGTAGTTCAAGAGCCATAATTTTATATTGTAAAATCCTTAAAAGCACTCTGCAAGCAGTCCTTGTTCAATCACAAAAGCCTGCCACTAAAAAATTTTCATGCAGAAGATGTAATGTATTTCTCAGATATAAACAATGAATTTTTCAGTTAAGAAGCACATGTATTTTACAAATATTGCTATTTCTTGGAACACTAAATATGATACATTATCGCCTTTAACACATTATTTTGGAGTAATGAAAACATTGTTATTATATTAAAATTTTTTGTAAATGAGTGTTATAATCAGAGCAGCTCATGACAGGTTTTTCTTGCAGCACTAAAATGCATGCTTTCCAAAAGTTTTTAAATTTTTGCTTTATTTAATGGAAGAAAATTCTGCTAAAAATAAGGCAAAGATTTCATTATTAAAAATAGTGAAAAAGAATAAATTGGCCAGCCATGCATTTAGTGTTCCCAAAACTGTCAGTCATGAGTTACCACTGTTTATAATGATTTTGCCCAGGCATATTTGGATGTTATATTTCAAGGTAATATCTTTAAGGTAACTTAATAATGTGTGATCTATACCTATTATATAAAATATCATAATTTGCACATTTTCTGGTTCCAAGGAATGTAATTTAAAGCATGTATACGAAGTAAATTTAATGATGTATGAAATATGATCTATATAATGCAAAATTCTATAATACGCACAACTTCTCATACCAAGGTGTGCATTATAAAGATCTTCTACTGTATTCATATGTAGTTCACACATCAAAAACCTTAAAGATTTAGTATCTGTAACAAGAGGACATTATTACAACTTTATATTTTTTTCATTCTGTAGCACAAATTACTCAGCTTAGAATTTGCCAATCAAAACATTGCCATCTTGATTTTTTTCCACTGTCTTTATTTACCTCAGAAGTGATTAAGATTTTTTTTATATTGTAAATCCTAAAGGTTATAATAGCAAAAAAGCATCTTTAAGCCCTTGGGAATGAGCGACCGGTATACTTGGCCACTTAAGGTGTTCAGAATCCTTCATTATTCTCACCACTTATTTTTAATTGTAAAGTTTACCTTCTTTAATGGGAACATTTCTGTGATTCAATTACAGAAAATTTTCTGTTTTTAAAAGCATGTAGTAAAAGGTTAAAAATTAACCAAAGGGCTCTTGTCGCGAAGGGGTTAAACATCTTGAATTACAGTGAACTTTAATAAACCTTGGCTTTAATTGCCAGTACTCTTACAATTGAGCTATCTGTACGACAGCCCAGCCAACACAATATTCGCTCAGAACAACTCTTATCATGACATCAATTGATTGTGTGAAAAATAATTAAAAGTGTACATGATTATATATTTTATTATTAAGCAACAGACTTTGCAGATCCGATTTTCTAAAAAGCTTTAAAGATTGAAATCTCTAGGCTGGAGTGGGAAAGTGGTAAATTTGAGGAATAGGAGGATAATTTATATAGAAGAATTTTCTGTATAAAAATAAAGATTTAAAATTTTAATGTTGGGGAGTAGGGGGAGGGAGAAGAGGTGAAATGTACAGTCGTGGAAAAAAAAAAGTAAACACCCTCTACTAACTCCTTAACAAATTATTATCGTAGACAAAAGTTATTGGTACCGAAGTATTGGAAATAAAGTCTATTTTTAAATGATGTATATAAACTTTGCTTAGGGGGCCATCTACATATTAAAACAAATCCAAACTTCACTTTTTTTCAATGGCAATACCCAATTTTAACGAGATATTTCAAATCTTCGGTTCAAACTATGCCTAGGCACCAAATTTCAAGTAATTTGAATAATAAGTTTTTGAATTATAAACATTCAAAATTTAGTGCTTCTAATGTTAAATTATATTTTCATATTTTTATTCATATCTCCTGAAATTATGCTCCTAATGTGCTAATTTTTTGTGTAGCAGTAATACTAACATACCCAAACATAAATACGTTGAATTTGCAATTTTTATAATTTTATGATATGAATTATGAAATTAATATTCGAAAAAATTATGAATTGTAACCTAAAATTTTTTTGATGGATTTAGATTTATTAAGTCCTGCTTTATGGAAATCCAAAATTTCACATTTTTCTTCCAAATAGTTTTCAAATTATGCTTAAAAAACGGCAAAATTATGGTTTAAGGGGTCGTCTATGATAGAAGTGACTAGATATTTTGAAATGTCTTACGCTGTCCTGTAATCTAGCAGACTTCATTGATTGCTTGAGTGACGCTTAAGGTGCCTTGATCAAGAAGGGGGCTCTCTCGGTTAACAATCGAGTACCGAACTTCAATTTGGATACAGCCCTTGAAATAAGCTTGTTTTAAAATAATTAATTTCTCGGGAACTTATAGTACGAATTGCATAAAAATTTGTTTTTAGGCTAATTAAATGGTGTAGAATTCATTTATGCTGTAAAAATTGTGTACTGCTATGGAAAAAAAACAAAGTTATGGTTCGTTTTAATATGTAGATAACCCCTTAAGCAAATTTTATATACGTTTAAAAGTAGACTTTATTTCCAATCGTTCGGTACCAGTAACTTTCTTCTACGGTAATTTGTTGAGGAGCTAGTAGGGGGTGTTTACTTTTTTTTCCATGACTGTACATTAGGGAAGTTAGTGCTTATTTATTTATTTATGTTAGTGAGCAACAAATTTTGCAGATTTTTTTTTTTTTTTTCAAACTAATTTTTGACAGATTTTATTATTTAGGTAAGCTGAAGAGGTGGGTGCAAAAGCAAAAGTGGAATCTTCGGAGCTCAGGGGATTATTTTATATGATTTATTATTATTGTTAATAAAGAATTTTAAATAGGGATGGTGAAAGATTATTTTATATAAAATTAAAGAATGTTTAATTTTTTTGCACTAGGAATGAGAAAAGGGAGAAGCAGAAATTTGTAGTTTTGGATTTAATATAAATGTATGGAATTACTTTTATAAGTGAGCGATGATTGTTTTATATATATATATATATATATATAAAGGTTTAAAGAGTAATATTTCTTGCTATTTTTCTTAACAAAGTAATTTTTTTATATAGTAAAATTTAACATAGCTTTTTATATCTCTGAAGCAAACCAACAGAAATACCCTCTAAACATGCATGTTGTACATTACTTCCATATCTTACCAAAGAGTTCTTATAAAAATCTCATTGCACGGTGCTCTTTAAAATTGAAGTATGGTCATCCTTTTTTGCGGGGAGGGAGGGGGGAGAGATTGAAGGTGAATTGAAATCCTGACTATGAATTCTTTGCATTGGTCTTTAATTTTTTTTGTGTGTGTTTATTGTTTTATTTATTTTTTTCAATAACCTCATAAAAGTAATGATATCAATACAAAAACCCTTAACGGGTTAAAAGTTTGTGACGCAGCACTTTATCTTATGCTCTAAGAATTTTAAATATGGAACTTAAAAATAATGATATAAAATTTTGAGTGACGCTGTGCTATTAATTATAACCTCTCTATATATTATTTATTTCATCTTTTTATTTTTTTATAATCGCATGTGCAAAAATTATGTTCAACTTAAAAAAATGTATAAAAGTTTATTCATTGATGCTTTAACATTTACACCTCTCATAAATTC
Source organism: Maratus speciosus (assembly GCA_963932465.1). NCBI lineage: Eukaryota > Metazoa > Arthropoda > Arachnida > Araneae > Salticidae > Maratus > Maratus speciosus. The sequence continues at coordinate 326,184,649 of OZ010793.1, forward strand.
CAAGTATGAGTTTTAAAAAATATGATATCAAAATTTTAGTGACGCTTTGATGTGGCTTTAAACGATTTGTTTTAAAATTAAATTTAAATTATTTTTGTTTTGGCTAAGATATATTCACACATCTAAATAATAGTTTTAATTTTCCAATATACTTTAAATATGTCACTTTCACTGAATTTATATAATGCATTTAAATGTATTTATTTGAATAAATTGATTTATCCTTTGTCCAATGCTATTAAAAATTTAAAATAAGATTTGCGTAAATAATTTTTTGCGTCATTGTATCCAAACTAAGGGAAATGTATTCAAATGGATACTATGAGGCAAAAAAATTATTTACGTAAATCTTATTTTAAATTTTTAATAGCATTGGACAAAGGATAAATCAATTTATTCAATTAAATACATTTAAATGCATTATATAAATTCAGTGAAGGTGACATATTTAAAATATATTGGAAAATTAAAACTATTATTTAGATGTGTGAATATATCTTAGCCAAAACAAAAATAATTTAAATTTAATTTTAAAACAAATCGTTTAAAGCCACATCAAAGCGTCACTAAAATTTTGATATCATATCTTTTAAAACTCATACTTGGAATTTATGAGAGGTGTAAATGTTAAAACATCAATGAATAAACTTTTATACATTTTTTTTAATTGAACATAATTTTTGCACATGCGATTATAAAAAAATAAAAAGATGAAATAAATAATATATAGAGAGATTATAATTAATAGCATAGCGTCACTCAAAATTTCATATCATTATTTTTAAGTTCCATATTTAAAATTCTTAGAGCACAAGATAAAGTGCTGCGTCACAAACTTTTAACCCGTTAAGGGTTTTTGTATTGATATAATTTACAGTGGAAAATAAAAAAGAAAGAAACTTTTTAAATAATTAAATTATTACATGCGAAAAGTCTTAATTTGGGGAAAAGTAAATCATATTCATCCGCCATCTTGTTTAAAAATGGCGGCCATTTAAATTTTTAAGAAAAATTTATATTTGAAATGTGGTACAAAAAAAATGAAAATTGAAAAAATGTTTTTTTCTTATGTGTTTGACCTTGATAAAAAGATTCGAGAGCAGTTTTTGTTTCGTCTATATCTTAAAAAATGGCTGAGTTATAGCATTTTCAATTTCTAGCGTGGCTGACATTTTAAAACGTCCTGATTTTTGTCCCGTGATAACGGGCGTATTTATGAACCGATTTGGATGTACCTTGGTGTGTACATAGTACATATAAATATCTCGACCGAGTTCGTTCTCCAGCTTCATCCGCCATCTTGTTTCAAAATGGCGGCCATTTAAAAAATTTAAAAAAATTTTAATTTAAAATTGGATACCAAAAAATTGGAAAATGAAAAAGATTTTTTTCGTATGTGTTTGACCTTAATACAAAGATTCCGGAACAGTTTTTGTTTCGTCTATATCTAAAAAAATGGCTGAGTTATAGCATTTTGAATTTCTATTGTGGTTGACATTTTAAAACGACTTGATTTTTGTCACGCGATAACAGGCGTATTTATGAACCGATTTGGATGTAACTTGGTCTGTGCATAGTACATACCAATGTCTTGACCGAGTTCGTTGGCCAGCTTCATTTGCCATCTTGTTTCAAAAGGGTTGCCATTTTAAAAAAAATTAAATTTAAAATGAGGTATTAAAAAATTGGAAAATGAAATAGATATTTTTTATGTGTTTGGCCTTGATACAAAGATTCCGGAGCAGTTTTGTTTCTGAAAATTTGTTCTTTTGTTTATATCTTAAAAAATGGTTGAATTATAGCACTTTGAATTTCTAGCATGGCTCACATTTTGAAACGATCTTCTATTTGTCACGCGATAACACACGTATTCGCCTATTTCGATGTAAGAAGGCATATGGATAGTATACATCAATATCTCGACCAAGTTCGCTGGCCAGCTTCATCAGCCATCTTGTTTCAAAATGGCGGCCATTAAATTAAAAAAAATTATATTTAAAGTGAGGTGCAAAAAAATTAGAAATTGAAAAAGGTTTCTTTCTTAAGTATTTGACCATGATATAAGGATTCAGGAGCATTTTTTGTTTGTCTTTATCTTAAAAAATGGCTCAGATATAGCAATTTCAATGTCTAATGTGGGTGACATTTTGAAAAATCTGACTTTTTGCCTGCGACAGCACTCGTATATATCAATCGATTCCGATGTGAGTGAGCATGTGCACAGCAATGACTAAGGTCTCGATCAAGTTCATTGGTTAGCCTCATCCACTATGCTGTCTTAAAATGGCAGGCACTTTAAGAAATCGCCGAATTTGGCAGCCAAATATAAGTTACTTTAAATAAAAGCAGCTTGGATAAAGCTGACTAATTTCGCGAAATTATCATTCATAATGATTTAGTATTGATAAAAATTAGTATTGAATCTCCTATATTCGGTTTCCACTAAATTGAGCTTCGTGTGTTTGAATAATATAAGTTGGGTTTTTTTAAATAAGGAATATGAAAGCTACCTCTTCCTCCCGGCACTGGCCGGAAGGACTTTTTTAATGTGTAATAGGTCTTACTTAACCAATCACAAAAATGGCGCCAGCTGTCGCGAAAGTTGGGAATGCGGTTTTGGAAATCGAAAAATAGCCCAATCAAAGCAAAATGAATGGCAGCCCGATTACAGAAAATCGCCACTGGTCATAATAATATCATTTAATCTTCCGTGGAAAGGTAATCTTTTTGAAATAGAGTAAATTAGCGTGTTTTTAGAGCCTGAGGATTTTCTGTTCGGGGTGTTTGCTAGCGTAAAGGGTGGGAGCTATAACTAGAGCCTCTAGAGTTTACTCTAGTAGCCCTACTATAACTAGGGGGTCAGAACTCCTAGCTATCCTAATAGTAATGTAACTGATATCGAAGCTCAGATGTTCTACAGGACAATATGTAGGAATTAGGACTGAATTATTTAAAGCAATATGTTGCTTTCACTTTTTTTCGTTGAATCTTTTGAATACTTTTGAAGATAGTTGATTTTTAATTTGTTTATTAATAATGTTTTTTTTTTTCTTGATCAACCGCTCTCTAATTTTCCCTAAAGATTCTTGAAAAGGCACGAAATTTAATTGTGTTATTAAGGTAATACATATCCCTATTAAGTGCAATAAGTCCCTATACGAAAATGTTCTGTGTAACATTTACCATTATTTTTCAGTACGTATTGTAGAAAGCCACGCAATATAATACGTATATTTTAACTTCTGCCATCGATTAGTATTTAGAACACGTTTTATTGATGTAAGGTTTTCTAACTGAGCGAAGTTTTAGGATGTTACTACATAGTATTAAATTAAATGAAATTTTGAGTTAGGATTTTTTACATTCGCGCTCAAATTTTCGTAAAAATGTTCAGATGGCTGGCTACAGATGTCAAATATGCAAATTTTATTCACAAAGCATGTTCTGGATAGAAAATAATGCGTACTGTTTTTTTTTCTTTTAAACACTCACTAATTTGTACCAGTAGCAAAATTATAATACATAAAATAATGAAAATAGTTACTAAAATTATCGATCCTCATAATGAAGTATTTGATAAATTGCAAATACGTATATTTATTTTATTTTATTTGTTTATTACATTTATTTATTAATTTAATTAATTTTTCAATTTGTCTGCTTTCTTTTTCTCTCTTCAGCATTTCGTACACCCAAAAGAATATGGTCGCAGTAAAAAAATAAAATAAAATAATATTTTTAAATAGAAAATAAAAACGTAATTCTACGAATGCTACTTCAATCGTCCTCGAAAATTCCCAGTATTATATTGCTTTATCTACGTATACACAGACACACTGTAATTTATGTTTTGTTACACCATCTCTGTGAAATCTTGTATTGTCCTGGAGAAGAATAAGATTGGAGTCGAAATGGAACATTTTCGAATCGAAGTGCTACTTTAATCTTCCTCGAAATTTCACATTACTGTACTACATTATCGACATATACACTATAATTTATATGTCGTTACACAATCTCCGTAACGACTTCTACCGTCCTGGAGAACAATAACATTGGGATTGAAATGGAACATTTTCAGATCGAAATGCTTCTTTAATCTTCCTAAAAAAATTACCATTATACTATATTATCGACGTGCCTATATTTCGTGTTTTGTTACTCTGTGAAGTCTTGTATTATCCTGGAGAAGAATGACATTGGGATCGAAATGGAACGTTTTCGAATCGAAGTGCTACTTTAATTTTCTTCAAAAGTTCACATTACTATACTACATTATCGATGTACGCACTTTATGTTTTGTTACACCAACTCTGTGACGTCTTATTTTGTACTAAAGAAGAATAAAACTAAGATCGTAAAGAAACTTTTTCCTGATGTAAGTGCTGCTTAAATATTCACCAAAAATTCACAGTACTACGTTATTAAAGTATGAAATGTCCGATTTCCTTAAGCATCAAGTTTGATTCTCGATATATTTGATATTTCAGTTCGAGAGCTTTTTGTTTTTATTTAATGTGAAGGTGGCCGCTATCTAATTTTCAGAAGCACGCTTTTGTTTCTGGTAATCAAGCAAATTGTTTTTTGGGGTTGAAGTTTTGAAAACCATGGATAAGTCCAAAGTTTGCGTTATTTTCAAATACGAGTTCCGTCATGGAATGAATACAGCACAGACAACTCGAAATGCCAATGAAGTGTTTGGCAAGGATGTAGCTAACGAACGCACAGTACATCGATGGTTTGAGAAGTTTCAACCTGGTGATTTTGTTCATCAAAATGAACCACGTGCAATGAACCACCTGGTACTCTTTGTTCATTTTGATGAACAAAATCACCAGATTGAACTGAGACCAAGATAAATGATGATGGGCCCAAAGCTGTAGTCGAAACGAATATATCTCAGACGACGGGTGAATTAGCAGCAAGGTTTGGCGTTAGAAGTCCAACCATATTAAACCACTAGGAACAAATCGGAAAGGCAAAGGAGCTGGACAGATGGGTTTCGCATGAATTGAACGAGATTCAGAAGAAGAATAGTTTAGAAGCTTGCCACTGTTTGCTATCGTGACAAAAAGGTGAAACACTTTTACACAGTATTATTACGTGTGATAAAAATGGATACTTCGCGACAATTGCAAGAGTTCAGCACAGAGGTTAGGTAAAGATGAAGATCCAAAACACACTCAGAAACGAGCATTCACCAAAAGAAGCTAATTATGTCACTTTGATAGTCCATGTTTGGTTCAAGTTTGATTCTCGGTATATTTGATATTTCAGTTCGAAAGTTTTTTGTTTTTATTTAATGTGAAGGTGGGCGCTATCTAATTTTCCGCTGGTGTTTTCCATTACAGCTTCATGAGAACTGACCAATCGATTACGGCAGATATCTACTATAATCAATTAGACGAAATGATCAGAGAGCTATGGATAAAGCAGCCAAAATTGGTTAATAGAGACTGGCCAATCCTCCTGCAGAATGATGCTTGACCACACGTTTCCCGAGTAGCGTTGTTCAAAATACAGGAGCTAGACTTGTAAACTCTCTGTCATTCCCCAGACCTTGCTCTTACTAACTATCATTTCTTTCAGGCATTGGATCACTTCTTGAAAGGAAAAATATTTAATTCCCAACATACAATAGAAAACGCCTTTCGCGATTTTAACACCGCATGCCCTTCAAGCTTCTTCGCTGCTGGCATAAACAAGCTATCTTTAAGATGGCAAAACTGTATCGATATTTTAGGCTCATACTTCAATTAATTATACTACTTCTTGTTTGAAAAATAATGAACCAAACTTTCAGTTTCAAATTGGACTTTTCATATACTTAATGACCTAATACATCTTATGTATATCGCTACTAAAGAAAATCGACGTACATAATTCCCAAAATTATTAGTGAGAACTTTGTTTTTGCTTCAGTGGAGCAGTTTCACTTTTTGTGCTCCATTCCATTCTGAATCGCATTGTTTAATCTTCTTGACGGCCATTTTAAAACAAATTGTGCCATTTGTATACTTATAATGACTCGATAGGGTATCATTTCCGAACTGTTCATCTAAATCTATGCAAATTTTCATGAGTTCAGCATTTTCATTTGTTGAAAATTTTATCATTATACTTTGTGCAACTAGACTAGATACTTTGTATTCATCCATCCATAGTGCTAATGACTAAATAAATGGACGTAATTAAAACGATACCAAACGAATTTTTAAATCGTAAATATCGTATGATTGTCATGGCAAGTATAAATTGTTTCTATTCATGTTTTAAAAAATCTATTTTATATTTGATTCAACCTTATAATGTAAATTTCATTAAATTATTAAAGAAAGTAATTTTGAAAATAGATTTATGACATTGTTGACCCAAGTAGATTTATGACATTTTTGACCCTAGTCAGGCTTCGGAGCGGTCTCCAAATCAAAATTTTAACCACCATTATTTCCTTGCGAAAATGTTCGTTTTAGATTTGCAAATGTCGTAGGAACCCACCTCGTGATGAGCTCTTTCTTGCAATTGTTGTAGTAATCTACTAGAAAAAATTTTTGAAAAATTAGTGGTGGCCAAAAAAGAGACCACTCCGAAGTCTGATCCAATTAGATATCATTTCAGGCTTACTGACTTGTTGTCTTAACCCTCTGAACTCGACAACCGGCTCTCAGTCGCCAGTGGATGTTTTGATACAACTCGATGAGCTACTGAGAGTCGCTTTGAAGAATTATTTTTAGAATTTCGTTCTCTTTTTAGTAGAATTATCTTTTTAGAGTTTCATTCATCGGACGAAACCCTATTCGTCTTACTCCTCTGTCTGTCTATCACAGGGTTTGTTCTCGGAAACTGTATAGGTTAGAGACTTAAAATTTTGCATACTTATAGCAGACTACCTCCGATCACACGACAAATCTTAAAATTTTGAAAAAAGTCTTATACTATTTTAATTAAATGAATTAATTTAATTACATCCGACCACTTTTGCGATTTACATTTTAAAACAGAACCTTAATTTCAGCCTTTTTCGCATGGGGTAGATGGCTCCGTGGCAACGCATTTGCCTGCTATTCAAAAGATTGCTGATTCGAAGCCAGGCGTCGGGGTTGAATTTTTTCCCACAGAAATCGATTTTATAATCTAATAGATTCAATTTTGCAGAATTTTTCTAGTTTTTTTTTTCCATTTCAAGGACAAAGTTAATTGAAAAATATTTTAACGATTATTTTTTAATTAAAAAATTCTTTTTATGAGAAATTGCGACATTTTAAATTTTGTTAAAACTTCCGCTACATTTTTGAAATTTTGGAATTTTAAATTTCGTTAAAAAATTTGTCTTGTTTTGAGAAAATTTTAAATTTTGCTTGAACATCCACTAAATTCTTGAGAAATTTCATCATTTTAAATTTCGTTTAAACAATTTTTTTGTTTTTAGAAATTCTAAATTTTATTGAAACCTCCGCTAAATTTTTAAAATTTCGGAATTAAAAAAAAAATTCAGAATTTTGAATTTTATTTAAATAATTTGACTTCAATATTTTTAATTTGATTTAAAAAAATAGCTTCCTTTTGTAATCCTTTTCAAATTAAATTTAATGACCCTGCCACCTATGTAGGGATTCAGTAATTGTAAATTGAGGATTTGGATTTATTAATTAAATGATAAAGTGTTTGAAAGGAGTATTAAATGAAACCCTTAGTGGGATCTACGATCACACTTACGCACTTGTTTATTTTTCGATAAAAATCTGCGGGCAGTGGGTATTTAAGTTGCGGGGAAATACATAAAACAATATTAGAGTGCAATACCGAAAAGATAAGCTGGATGAAACTCCATTAGTTTGGTATCCTTATTTGACAATAATTTTAGCAAAAATAACCCAGAATGCATCTTGATGAAAATTTCCTAACGAACGAAAGTTTAAACTCACAAATAAATACAGCAAAACCTGCTATGACGGAATCGAGGGTTTAGAGACAATTTCTTTTTCATATAGGTTTTCGTCTTAACAAGTACATCACATATTATAACTTTATTGTTTTGTTTTTGCCGGATCCATGAAATTTCCTGCTTAAAACAGGATACTGTTATAGGCGGGTTCCGCTTTCACCGATATTTTACCATTTTACAACATATATTCAGGCAATAAGGAAATTAAAGGTATTAACGGTACAAAAGGTATTAAAGGTACATTCTGATTAAAAAAAAAAAAATTATGTGTCTGTTTAAATAAAATTCGCTGTGTTGCTGGCTTCCTCATTGTTAAAAGGCCCAAAGAGTAACTAAAACGTGGGCTTTTGTATGATGTGATGGTGTCTTTCTACACTGTAGAAAATTTTGTCTCAACGTCGAACCATTTGGTGCTGCTAAAAAGCTGAATCGTCTAAGCATGGTTCATTTCATTTTTCAAAACTCCTGATTATGATGAAACTTCAACAATTGTTCAATTTTTCACCATATAATACCCAATATATAACAGACAATCAGAACAAATATTAGTTAATGGGCGCTGTCAATATGCTACTTTAGGCACCGATGACATATATTTCTTGTTTAAAAGTAATGTACGTTTCACCATACAATACCCAATATATAACAGACAATCAGAACAAATGTTAGTTAATGGGCGCTGTCAATATGCTGCTTTAGGCACCGATGACATATATTTCTTGTTTAAAAGTAATGTACGTAACTTATTCATAAGACTGTAGACCTGATTACGGAAAAGATCATCTGAAAAATTTAAAAACTAAATTTAATAAGTTTAATGCATCGACCAGCGGTCAGGGTTGGGCCGGGGTTTTAATACGTCGGACGACCGCTGCGTCTTTGAGATCATTATAACTCTTGATTAATAATATTAATTTTATATATCGAGATATTTTCTTCTATTCGTCCTATTTTCTTTTCTGTCTCATAAAGAGAAAAGACATAATAATTTCTTTTTTTTCTGATTATTTTAGGAATATATCGTAGCATTCAAAAATACGTCAAGCTAATTTTGTTGTATGTTTTTTTAATTCAGTACTTTCTTTTAATTAAGCAAAAAGGTTTTTAAACAAGAAAGAAAAAAATCATGCATCCAGTATCGATTATGAAACACTTTCCAACACATTCAGAATAATGTAGCAAACCTTCACCGTTTAATTAGTTGAAATAGGATGTCTAATTGAATCATTTGGAAACGCAATGTAATCATAACACATTTGAAAACCCAATTTCAGAAATTCCCCTCTACAGTCGGAAAATTATCTGAATTCTTTTCGCAGCCCTGTATATGATATATAGCTTTGTATCTATAAACTACATGCATGCAAAAATTTAGTTCAGTTAAGAAATACATACCACAGTTCAAAATTCTCCTTTAGCAGTTTCCGCTAATAAAGAGAAGGGTACGTGAATTCTTTTGTGCAGCCCTGTATACGAGGTATAGAATTTATGCACAACGAGTACCATTCAAGAAGTTAGTGAAGTTTAAAAGCGCATACCGAAATTGAAAACGCACTTTCAGCTGTTATCGCTCAAGAATAGTACTGTAACCGATTCCCTTTGTGTGTCCCTGTAAATGAGCAATAAATGCTATGAATGCCCAATTCTATAGTAATCCTCTTGCAGTGAATTTTAGTGATTTATGTTAATTTCAATACATTTGAAATAGAGTAACGTCATAAAAATACACTACAAAGGATTTTTTCCCCATTGACCCTAATGTAACTGAATTCTTTTGAGTGCCCCTGTAAATGAACTATTAACGAAACACACTTCATATTATAATACCAAACATGCCAGGGTAAACATCATTAACCTATATCATTGCATGAAAAGCCGAGTCTATTTACGGGAGTTAGAGGTTAGACCGTGGACAGACGGACAGACAAACCGAATTCATAAACACCTTTCAACTTCGTTGGAAGGTGTTAAAAAAGACTGAGGAAAGGAAAAAATCCGCTTAACACAAAGTTTTAATGCATTGGATCATCTGAACAATGAATTTCCAAAGCATGCTATCTTTATATACTCACATCTTTAACCAGAGTGTAAGAACATCTATGTAGCTATCGTCTGACATCAAACTAATGTTTAAACAACTGCGGTACTCCAAATATTTTCCATGTGGACGGACCAAAGAACGTAGAGGCTTCAATTTCTTTGGGCGGACATCGATAGAAATATCATTTGTGTAGGCATCTTTGAAATATGAGTTAGAAAGAGTTTTAAAGTTTATTATATTAAAAATTACTTGACCTACAAAACTTTAAAGGAATGTTTAAATAAGCTTAATCTTTTGAATTTTTAAGAATTTAAATATATTTAATTTTAAATAAATTTATGTCATCAAATAATAAGTATTTTTTTAAGAATTAATGTAGTGCTCTCAAGACAACAAGTCCTGCTTCGGATCGTGACGGGTTGACGCTAATTGCATTTTATCTTATTTATTTATTTTGGGGGTGGGCGGATTGCGGTCGGTTTCCGATTGAGTTTTGATATTTGCGAGACGGTTTCGAGTTGACTCGCTTTTTCACAAGAAAGACTAGACTATTATTTTATATGGAAAAAAAAAAAAAAAAAAAAAAAAACATTATATTTGAATCTGAATGAGTAAGTATAAGTTCATTTTTCCATATAAAAGGTCAAATTCCTATTAGAGATAGAATTGTAGAGCATTTTTCCCCGATTGAATTTAAATTTTCTTTAATTTTTCGTTTCACGTCCACGAGAATGTTTTGTCGAATTCGGATTGACTTCAAATAGAAGTTCCTAGTTTGGGAATTTTCACAGTTATATGAGACTTTTTTTAAAAGAAAAAAATACTTAGAAAAACAACGTCTGATTAAAATAGCCTTACTATCAAAATATAATTTTGCTTTCTTTCATTAATTAAAAATAAATTTATACTAATATTAAAAGAAGTAACTTTTGTTTGTTTATAAGAGTAATCTCTGGAACTACAGAACCAATTTCAAGAATAATGGTGGCAAAATGCTGGTAACCATCTCTGCTTCAACATAGGGTATATTTTATGTCGGTACAACAACCCTCAAAGGGATGCAGGAACTAAAAAGCTTCTAAAACTGTCATTTTTATGGTAATGTTGGCGATAGAAATTTGAAATTTGGTGTGGTGGTAACATTTAAGATGTAAATACTTGCTATGAATAGTTTCTAAAAAAATTCGAAATTTAAAATGGTGAAATAAGCGGAAAGCATTCTGAAAACATTCTAAATTACGATTTCTATGGTATTATTAAGGATAGAAACTTAAAATTTTGCACGGCTGTTACTTTAAAATTCGAAACTTAACCCATTGCCCGCTGACGTTGCGTTGACGCAACAGTCAAAATAATTGCTCATGCAATCATTTAATTATAATGGCACAGTTATTATAGAATTTAGAAAGATGTTTTATTTATTGGCAGAAATTTTGCTACTTTAGTAAAGCGAAATTTACCTTACTGAATTTCTGGTGGGAAACGACTTCCAATAAGAAATTTGAAAATTTCTACTTTATAGTTTTGGCGGTTAATGGGTTAAAAGGGTGCAGGAGCAAAAACCGTTCTAAAATTGCGATTTCTGTTATACAGTTTACAGAGAAGACTGGAATTTGGTATGGTGGTTACTTTTAAGATGTATGTTCGCTAAAAACGGTTTCTAAAAAATATCATAGTAAATACTTGCTATGAATAGTTTCTAAAAAAATCGAAATTTAAAATGGCGAAATGAGCGTAAAGCATTCTGAAAACATTCTAAATTACGATTTCTATGGTATTATTAAGGTTAGAAACTTAGAATTTTGCACGGCTGTTACTTTTTAGACATAAATGCTCGCCCAGAATAGTTTTCCAAAAATTCGAAATTTAAAAGGGCGCAGGAGCAAAAACCGTTCTAAAATTGCGATTTCTGTTATACAGTTGATAGAGAAGCCTGGAATTTGGCATGGTGGTTCATTTTAAAATGTAAATGTTCGCTAAGAACAGTTTCTAAAAAATTCGAAATTTTAAAGGATGAAATGAGCAGAAAACGTTCCAAAAACGTTCTAAATTACGATTTATTTGGAACTGTTCACGTAGAAACTTGAAATTTGGCAAGGCGTAAAGACGTAAAATGTTCCCCAGAACAGACTTCCAAAAGTTCGAAATTTAAGAGGCTCCAGGTTCAAAAACGTCCTAAAATTGTGATTTATGTGATACAGTTGGTATAAAACTTTGAATTCGGTATGGTAGCTACTTTTAAGATGTAAAGGCTCGCCAAGAACGATACCCTCCAAGCGCCTTGAGGGCTTTCCTGCATTTTTATAAAAATGCTTATAAACATAATGTTAATTTAAATTTTCTTTCCCTGTTTGCTTCTAAAATACACTTCATGCCCCTTTATTTGATATACATCTTGAAATACAGTAATGTTTAAAATATTTTTGTCTACCTCAGATTTAAGTTGTTTTTGGAAAACGGAAAAATACGTGCAAATCGCTCAGAGGGTTAAAAAAAATTATAGGCTGCTCAACATAATAAATGTCATATAAAGGAACTCCATTAAACGGTGTATATTTAGGTATAGAGTTGATATATTAAGCCAGATGTCCTGAGTTCGACTCCTGGTCTGGATACTTTTTTTACTCAGTTGGAAAATTTGTACTCGTATGATTTCTTTATCCATCAGTATAATTGGGATTTTTCTTTTTTTTTTTTTTAAATTGGACAAATTTATTACCGCCCGATATGCTATTTCTTTCAGGCAACAATTAAAGTGTCGTGCCTAAAAATTCCGTTTCATAAGCCAGTCGTAAAACGTAATTTCTAAACATCGTACATTTTCATTTTTTACACCCTCGTATAGGGAAAAAAAGTAATTTTAACTGCAATTTGTTTGAAAACTGCATCTCAATTTATTATTGAGTTTTTTTTTTTTGTAGTTTTTAACGTCATTTCTGTAATAGTGGCAACTGAAGTACTTAATTTTCTGTAGAAAGTAAAGGAAAAAATAGTTGGAAAATAGTAAATTATTTTTTCTTCCCCATTTTCTCATAAAAAGTGTAAATTGTAATTAAAATACGTGCTATTTTGAAAAAAATATAAATGAATGATTTCTGATAAAACACGGAGCTATTATAAACTATATTTAATTTTCAGTATCCATATTAATATTACACTCGATATTTTTACCAAGTTTCTTGAATGACAGCATTGTTTTTTGCTGGGTTCGTGTATTATTCCGCAATAGTGACGTTATATGCTATACATACTTTTCTATAGATATTGTTTAAGACTGAATCGTAAATGTGGAATTCTTCAGCGGATGCAAATGACGTCATTTCATATAAAATAAAAGCGTGTATTTTAAGTCTTAAAACTGAAATGCGTTTACTAATAGCACGGGAAAAGCGGGGTGGGGTGGGGGGAGCTGTTAGAGGTAAAACTACATTCTGAGCCCCATATCCTATTTTTAATTGCACAACTAAATAAAAAGGAGGATATTTGATGTTTCCTTTCCCTTGGAGATTCTCTTGGAGTCTTGGAGATTATGACATTCGTCATCTAGTAATAGCCACCTTTAAGGGTCCTGTCCCTGCCGGCGAAGACACTCACGAGCTAATGCTAATCCTATGGGGAGAGATTTTTCTAATATCTCGTTTGCATTTCGACATTTTTAAATAATTTTTTTTTGCATTGGATAGCCGAGGTACGTCTCTACAGCGCACCTTGGTTACTTTTTCGATTTTGGTTGCAGATATTTTTAATAAAGGTACTTTCATTTTCAAAACCGGTTCTGAAAATGAAAGTGTCATTCTAAAAAATATCTGCAACCAAAATCGAAAAAGTAACCAAGGTGCGCTGTAGAGACGGACCTCAGCTATCCAATGCAAAAAAAAAAAATTATTTAAAAATGTCGAAATGCAAACGAGATATTAGAAAAATCCCTCCCCATAGGATTAGCATTAGCTCGTGAGTGTCTTCGCCGGCAGGGACAGGACCCTTAAGTCAAGACACTGTTTGCAACTGTTTCTGTACTAGAGGGCCCCGGCATCAGCCGAGGTCCATACCTGCGCTGTGGGACCCACGGAACGGACCGGAAGAATAAAGGCGATTATCTTAACGGGCCGGGGCTGTAAAAATAATTAAACGTGTCAGCCGGGCCGATAAATAAATTAAGTGGGCAGACCGACCTGAAATAACAAATTTAAAGGGGTCGGACTAGGCGGACAAAATAGAAACAACTTTCAATGGACCTGACTGGGCTGAGAATAGGTTATAAATGGCTATACGAGCTGATGCTAGTTTAACAACATCAATACAGAAATTTAACATGTCCAGTGTAGAGATCGGCATCGGACAGTTACGTAGTTTCTGAGCACGGGATTAATTTTTGCAGGAGACTCGGAACGGAGTGTGCTCAGGGTTACATTTTTTTTTTTGCTGCATACTCGGACCGGGCCGGGCCGGGCCTGGACTTAGTGGTTCCCTGGACGTGTCGGGTTGGCCATTTGTTTTGTAAAAATAATACTGATAATGAACTTTTGTTAATGGAATTTTTGGAAACTTTTACTTTAATAAATTTCAGAGAAATATTTTCAAAAATTTACTGTTTTTTATTATACAGCTTCAAAGTTATGATGTTTTTAACCATCTTTATTATTATTATTATTATTATTAAACTATATTAATATTTTTTAATGCGACTAAACTTGAATGTCACAGTCTAAGCTTCTAAGTAATTATTAATGTTGTTATTCTGTATTGTATGACTTGCGGACATAAATAGTCTGAAATATACTGTAAAATTTTCGCATAAATATGCATGCAATATTCTTTAAAATAATCTTAATTATATGTTAAGAAAATTGGAATCTTTTGTAAAAATTGAGTCGTTGCAGAGCCGGACCTGATTTGATTGATTTTCACTCGGTCGGGCCGTAAATTTCGAAAATATAAACGGAAAAGGCCGGACTAAGATAGCTTTCGTTAGGGCCAGCTCGGGCCGTGCAGACCTCTAGTGTATATTCAACTATAAAGCAAAGAGTTATTTGGTCAATATAAACTCAAAACACTCGGCTCTTCTTGTTAAGCTACGCAACCGTATGTGAGGGAGTCCAGAGAGCGAAACTGGTTTTTTACCATCTGACCCTGAATGCAAATACTCACGTAGAGAGTCTTATCAAGATCAAACGAATAAATCGCCGAAGGATATTTGAAAATAGTCTAAGCTACGCGGCCGGCGTCCTTCGCTCACATCCAAAGAAAAGTAAATCTCCAATCAAAGAATTAATTCAACCGCTCTTTGGGAGGAGTTTAAGAATAAACATTTCGAGTCTGTAGGATTTATATAGATCTGGCAACACAATCCAACCCGTGCTGCTACCTGGGTTAAAAGATGCCCGATATATTGCCAGGTTTACCGGACGTAGATGTAGATGAAAGTCTTTTTTAATTGGAAAATCTAGCTGATTTTTTACATTTAATATACAGGGTGAGTACAAATGATGAACCCGATTTAAAAAAAAAATCATATTTTCGAAACTACTGCACATATTACAATTACATGAATTTAAAGAGAAATATACCATTTTTTTCAGTTACAAATGTTCGGTGAGTGATCCTCTTGTTAGACGGCATACGTCCATTCTGTAATCCAGTTCGTTCCAAATATTTTGTAGCATCACTCTGCCAAGGTTTCTGAATGCTGCACAAATGCGTTCTTTTAGTTCTGGCAATGTTTTCGGCATTGGTGGTACATAAATACATGTCTTTGACGTAACCCTAACCCCACAAAAAGAAATCATGGTGTTAGGTCTGGGGAATCTTCGTGGCCACGTGTTTAAAGGTAAATCACCATCACCCGCTTGGGGGCAGCGCAGATTTTGTGTTTCAGCAGGATGGAACCCCACCTCATTGGTCTGGTCTTTGCAGGTACGTAGTTTTTTGAACGAGGAGTTTCCACACCGGTGGATGGGGCGTGCGGGTTTGGAACGAACTGGATTACAGATAGGATGTATGCCGTGTGTAATAAGAGAGTCACACATCGAACGTTTGTAACTAAAAAAATCTTGGTATATGCCCCTTTAAATTCATGTATCACTTATTGTAATATGTGCAGTAGTTTCGAAAATATGATTTTTAAAAAACGGGTCCATTATTTGTACTCACCCTGTACTATCTTAGGTTGTCCATCGGGTACAACCAAACGCGTTTTTGCTACTTTCGCATTAGCCGCATACCAGCTTCCAATCGCAAAACATTTCACTATTTATACAAATTTTTGGTATTTTGATTATGCCAGTTTTTAAGCGCGTAATTTAGTTATATATCTGTTACATTCATGTTTCATTTATTTATGTGCGTATTTATTAATTAGTGAAGTTTTTATTTCGTTTGGCAATTTTATGTAATATTACACGGAAATAAACAAATGCTGGATTAGTTACATTGTTTCAAATGCAAGCGGGTTAGTCTTCTGTAATTGGGTTGCACATAGATTTAAAACTATTCATGATAAAGATAATTTTAAAAACCATTAAAAACCAGTGTAACAAATATATTTAGATTCCTCTAGATGGCAGCACTAAACGACAGTCTGTGATTAACGGCTGTCATAGTTTTCCCATGATTCCCTGCGGTTACGTTTTTCCCCGGCGTTCTACGTCTCGCGATGGAGAGGGTGCGAAATGCCCGCTGTCTTGTTTTCCCCCCGGAGTTTAAAAAGAGGCGGAGGGAAGTGATGAAATGTTTGTGAATCAATGTATTTCACCGCGGATTTCTTCTGCCGTTCTTTACTTTTTAAATATGTACAGCCATCATGTAAATAGATATAATTCTTGTAGTACAGAGATTCATTAAACATTACTTTCTACTAAAGTATAGAGTGGTGTTTTCTTTTGAAGTGATGAGTCGATTGATAAATATTGTGGCGCCTATTTTTTTTTTTTTTTTTTGGAAAGCAGGTAGCTATACCAGTATCTTGAGATACACTTTTCAAACAAATTGCATTTAAATGGCTTCCTATACAGCCACTACCTTAAGTTTGATGCCTGTTGATGAAGAGGTTTTGTTTCTAAGAGCCTTTCAGACAGTCGATACATAGATAATGGGGCTTCCAGACATATCAGCATGAATAACAACAGCTTTATTAATTTTGAAAAAATCGAGTATCCTCACGGACTAGCAACGGTAAATGGTAAAAGCACACTTAAAATTGTTATTGTAAATTAATAATAATAAGCAGTTCAGAGAAATAAAACACGTGTGGTACGTTCCGAAAATAAGTAAGAATTTAATTTCCATGTTGCAAAATGGCGTAAGTGAAAGAGAGAATAAAACTATTGTTGAAATAACTAGACCATTAAAGAATTTCAACCTTTATCTAAAGTTTCTTCCAGTATAATGTGCTGAACTTGTCAATTCTTCAGAGTACATACTGAATAGAGCTGTAAAGTCATTGATTAAGAATGTAAGTCTTTATAAACTTTGGATTGGTAAGAAACCAAAATTAATCACTTAAAAATTATCAGGTCTGTATCTATATGTCATGCCCACATTCCCAAACAAAAAAGAAGAAAAATTATTATTATAATTACTAAAGCTCATTTGATAGGATATGATGGAGATGAAATGTATCGTCTTTGGATTCGAGAATCAAACTGTATAATATGTTCGAGAGATGTCAGGTTTAATGAGAAAACAATAAATTCTGGAAAAGTTGTCCAGTTTCTCATTATAAATGAAGATAAAGTGACTTAATCTTAAAACCAGAGAAATTCAGAAGAGAACCTTGCTAAAGAAAATTTTAGAAAATAAACCGGATGATGAATGCGCTAATATAGATTCAAGTGATAAATTAAAATGCAAAAATCTGAGAGGCAGAAATGAATTAAGAAAACCAAAGCATTATGACGACTACATATTGGTGACTGAAGCTGTTATTGCCTACTTTAAGCCATTAAAGACTGACGTTGCGTTTTCGCAACATTATATTTGTGAATTTTTAAATTTTTTTGATACCAGTAAAAGAGAAAAGTAAAATGTGCCTTATTTAATTAACGCATTTCAGTGATTCATAAAGTAAAAGTAAGTAAGTAAACAAAAAGTGGCGTGAACTAAATAAAATTCCTGTAAAACATGCTGTTCCTTAATGGGTTAAAGAACCTGCGACTTTTGAAGAAGCCATTCAAAGCATTGAAATCATTCAAGCAGAGAAAACCATGTAAGGATGCATTTATTTGGAAATGTCTTTATTAGCTGAAAATGAATCATGGGGTTCAAAGGAATTGCCAAAAATTTTTAAAGCCATTCCATGAAAATGGATCTATAAATTCAACAGAAATTCTGTTGGATTTGTTGATAAATACAAGGCTGGGTTAATTATTAAGAGTTCGCTGAGCGTTATGGAATCGACTAAGAACGAACTTATAGCCATGTGACAAAAATGGGAACTGTTCGTTCAATTCTCAGTATAGCAGCTACAGAAAGAATGCATCTTACTCAGTTTGATGTTTGTTCAGCATTTTTATATGGCACATTTGAGGAAGCTATATGAAACAACCAGTAGGTCATAGTGGTACTAATCAAGCCTATATACATTAAAAAAAAACGCAATCTGGTCTCAAACAGGCATCTCGATGTTGAAATAGGTATTTTGGATAATTTTTGCAGGTTGAGAGTTTCAAATATTAAATGATACGAGTTCAAAATAAGTATAAAAGTAAAAAGGTTTTTTATTTTTATTTTTTTAACCCTTTATGTCCCAAATTATGAATTTATGAAAATTTCATCTTCTAAAGCCTTTTTCGTGACGTTTTGAAAGTACATTAAAAGATTTATACAATCTTTCAATAAATTTTAGAAGGATTTTGCCAATTAAAACCCTATGAGCGGTTTGGACGTATTTTTCCGTTTCCCAAAAACAGCTTAAATTTGTTATAGAAAAAAATATTTTAAATAGAATTGTATTTTCAAATGTAATATCAAATAAAGGGGCAGGAAGTGTATTTTAGAAACAAGCAGGGAAAGAAAATTTACATTAAGATTATTTTTATAAGCATTTTTATGAAAATGCAAGAAAGCCCTCAAGACGCTCGGAGGGCTAAAATTAATTAATTGAATTTGAATTTATAAGGATTTTGTGCAATATTTATAACTCCACTGAAATCTTTTATTTAAAATATTTTTTTTTAGGAAATGTAAAAATATAATGCTCTTACAATAGAAATATTTCCGAACTGAAAGCGGAGTATCGTCCCAGTAGCTCAGTTGGTACAGCATTGGTGCGCTATACCTATGAATTTGGTCTGGCTTGGACACTTTTTCACTCTGTTAGTTTTATGCCTTGTTATCAATGCAAAAATGTATGTAATTAGAATAAATAAAAATTATCTTTATTTGGATGGGGAGGACTTGAACCGCATGAATATAGTCTTCTTTTCCCACAATGTTCTTTTACTGTCAATGTTTTAGTGTTTTTGTTAATACATCCCACTTGTTTTCTTTTCTAGGGCCGAAACTAGCCTTTTTTGCACCCGGGGCAAACATGGATTTTGGCGCCCCCCCCCCCCTCTTCCACAAAGTATATTTACAAAGAGAATTTTACTAATTTTATAATAGACGACTTAATTTAAAATATGTAATCATAAAATATGTAATGCTGAACTACGTAATCTACAGTGGCGGATCCAAGGGGGAGGTCCCTCTGAACATCAACAAAAATATTCTAAAGTTCATTTTTTAAATGACGTATTCAGTAGAGCCTCGATTATCCGAGTCCCGCCTAACCGAGTTTCCGCTTTCACCGAGTTATTTTCTTCTGATGGACTGATGGCTTTCATTATTATGAAACAGCCATTATAAATGGAGTGTTAGGTGAAGATGAAAGAGCAGTCGTAAAAAGTTAGAACTCTGATTTTCGGGTCCGAATAGGAAAAAAAATGGCCATAATTTTTTTTTTTTTTTTTAAATTTACAAAAAAAAAATGGGCAAAAAAATTATGGCCATTTTTTCCCCATTCGGACCCGAAAATCAGAGTTCTATCTTTTTACGACTGCTCTTTCATCTTCACCTAACACTTCATTTATAATGGCTGTTTCATAATAATGGAAGCCATCAGTCCATCAGAAGAAAATGATCCATTCCAAAGGTATAATCTTCATTTGGCGCCCGGGGCACATGCCCCCTCTGCCCCCCCTTAGTTACGGCCCTGATTCTGTTCTTCTTTTTTTTTTTAACATTCGCGTATTTTTCTCTTTTTTTAGAACTAGGGGGCTCGGCCCACTACGAGCTACGCTCGCCAACCCCCGTCCAGACACCGTAGACTCTAAATGCACGCTAATTTGATCGGCTTTAAAAAGATTTCGAAAGATTGAATTATAATTTAAAAAACAGTGGCGATCTCTCTATAAACGGATTTCTATTCATTTCTCTTTGATTGGGGAATTTTAACGCCAAATCCGTTGCGGTACTACTTGATTATCCCGTCGACCAATTTCGCCAAATTATATAAATCGCCAAACCACTCGCCAAATTATACAAATTGACATAATTTTTATTTTAAATAACGAAAAAACAAATAAATTAGCACAACATTAATAAAAATACAAATAAAACGTCTAAATAAAAATAACTTGATGACGTAGACACGTGTAACAACATTTCAAAATAAGCTAATATAAAAGGAATTAAGTAAACAGAGTCTTTGTCTCCTGGTATTTTTTAACAAAGCGAAAAGAAAGTTCTTTTAAATGAGACATTTTAAATTAATCGTTTTTAATCTGATGTAATTTTGACCAAACTATTCTTTCTCTTTTTAATATTCACGTGAAAATACTTGTGTTAGAAATGAAATATTATTTGCGCTTTCCTAACAAAAATAGTTGAAAAATATCCTCTTAAAATGTCAAATAAATGCCTAGCGCAATTTCTAAATTTAAACCGTTTTGCAATATTATTTTGTGTTCATTTTATGTAATAACTGTAATGTGACGTAAATATGACGTAATTCCTCCTATTTAAGACTTCTAACGCATGTTAATAAATTTATTGTTTTACAAATTCCTTTCTCTCTTAAAATTCACGTGTAATTATAGCTTTTATGACGTAATTTTTAATAAGTTCCTGCTTTTTGTACATAATTATTTAATTCTAATTCCAAATGTTTTTTTTCTGTTTATAATAGTCACGTGTAAATAAATTTTTAATTTATTTACACGTATAAATATTTTTTTATTTATTTATTTATTTATTTATTTTTGAAGCAAACATTATTGTTTCCGCTGTTTATACAGTTGGCAACAGTTTAAATTAATATCACTTTCTAAAATCTGTTAAAAATATCTCTCGAAATGCTGAAAATCTGAATTTAAAATAGAAATAAAACCTCAAAAAATGAGTCAAAATAAAAAAATTAATGCAATCTGCACTTCGGCAAATTCTAACGCATAAAATGATCTAAAAATGATTAAATTCCTATGAACAGTTTTTGCTACTATAAAACTTTTTTAGTGGAACGATTTTGTCCAACTTTAGCATTAAATATCTCTTAAAATAATTCTTCGATTTGAAAACTGTCTGCATCAGCGTGTTTATCAAACATTTCTGTATAATACTACCGATTTTCATGTTTTTGTATGCATTATTTTTCTTAATATTAGCGAAGAAAGACCTCCGGTCACAAAAAATTCAAAACCGGCGGCGGCGGTGACAGCGGTAGTTACTTTTTTTTAGAATAGAGAGATGCTTGCTATTTCCGTCCCTCTTTTATATTCTGCTTCTCTTTTCAGATACTGAGCGACATGATAGTCCGATTCAGCCATCGTGCCATTCTTAATGTGTGTAGCGTTACCTGACAATGAATTCTAGAAGAAGTATTTTGTGTCTCATATTTTTTGTGTACAGTATTAATGAGGTCTACGCACATGCTTTAGCGAGAGTTAGAGGTGAGTGATGGATATTTAAATAAGTTATGAAAACAAAGCACTATTAGTGAAATAATTGTGTTATTTTATCAAAATGTATTTCTTATAAATCAGGACGGTCCAACCTTCTGCCCGCGGTTCATATGCGGCTCGGTCCTGTAATGAATGCATCACGGCAAATAATGGAAAATGTCCTTAAATTATTGTAATTTTAGTGTTATTTTATTAATGTGTGGGTTTCATAATGCATTTATTAAAATTAATGTATCAAGATTTTGAAAACATAAATTTACTGTTGAAAGAATACATTCTGTGCAATCCCTACAAACTGTACTGAGAACGCAAACTATACCTTTTAATAAAGTTTTGAAATAGAAAATTTGATACGATATACAGTCAGTATTTGCCAAAAATAAAAATATACATAGATATAGTTTTCTGATTAGTCAAATTGCTAATGTTGGTCAAAAGTCAGCGAGAAGCCTGAGCTACAACACGGCTGTAATTGTTATTACTCTATCTATTATATTAGTAAAAATTTAAAAAGAAATCTTAGCATTGCACATCTTTATTCCCCGCCCATCCCCTCCCCCCGAAAAAGAGCCAATGAAATTTTTTCATGTCCATATCCGTGTTTTCATTGGGTAATTTCATGCAAAATTGAACTCTTTTACTTCAGAAGTAATTTCATTGTTACACTGTGAATCAGTGCCTGATTAAGCCATCTAGAAGCCATTCGGCAATTCGGGTCTTTAAATCTGTCTTTACTGCACCAGACTTTCAAAACCAGGTTTGAATTTGAAGTAATTTTAATTCAGATTTTCCACTGAGCTAATTTTTAGACCAAAAAGTGAACTTTTATTGTAAAAGGTTTTTTTGGATAAAGTTCAGATTTTAATCTCTATGTTATTAATATTATGTAAATTATGTTCACAGCATATTCATTAAATGTTTTTTGAAAATAAAGAAAAATAAAATTAAAATGTGGCTAAAAATTACATCGGCCATTGGGGGTAATTCATACAAATGTAAGAAGTAATTATTAGACACTATGGGTTTTTATGTTATACGAACAAAAATTGAGATGCTTATAAGTGGAAATAGTCAGTCAGTATCTAATTGAATTTTGTACTTCAAATTGTGTAAATAATAGGCATTAAAATGCACTTTAATGAAAAAGGGGGGGAAATTGCATGTTTTTTATAAAAAGCATAGAAAGCATGGCAATAACTAAGAACATATTTTAATTATTAATTGTAGATATACTAGGGCTGTTTTTCTGAAAAACATAAGATCTTAAAAGTAAATTAACCCAACAAACAAACTTAATGATTAGATTAACATAAAATAACCAATTATTCATCTTAACTAGAAACACAAGCAACTTCAATTAACTTTCATTAGTTAATTTACAAACCCCAAATAGAACTTCTTAAAGGTTCCACGTAAGTCAACGATCTCATCTTTGCATGAAATTTTAAAGCGGTTCACAAAATGAGCCTAATCTGCATCACAAAATACAAATAAAACAGGAACTTTGCCTATTTTTGGTACTGCAGGCCATTAAAATTTGTTATCTCCGTACCATTTCAGGAATATCATTTATAGGTGCTCAGTTCTTTTTCTTTGGAGACCTTTAAAATTTTACCACTATAGTATAATAAACATTTCTATAACTATTCATAATAAACAGCAAAAGGTTTGTCACAAGCAGTGTTTTTCATTAAATAAAGTGAAGCTTCAGTTGACGTGGATTTCTTGGTGGGGCAGGTTTTTCAATATCATTGGTAGCATTGGGGTTGCTTGATAAACTAATGTTAATGACTACATTGCAATTGCAATGATAACTTTCATCCTCTGATGAACTTCCCGATCCTTCTGGTAAAACATTTTCCTTTGAAGACTTCGTCTCTTTCTTTTTTTCGGAATATTCTTCCCTTCTTTTTCTTTTATTTGTTTCACATAGTGATCAGATCTTATAAAAACTGCATCCATATCAATTTTTCTTCTTTTTACTTGTATAATATGCCTTTGGGTTATATTGCTTAGTAAAATTTCTTGAAAGCTTTTGTGACCTGTAAAGTTAATACCAAATTTTGGTGGTGTTTTCTTGAAGTAGAAGCATCTCTTTGCAGACAAAGTGAAGATGTTGATGCTGGTCCGTCAGATGTGAAAGCATCATTCTGCGCTTCTTCAAATTCCGGCTGAGATTTAGATAGAGAAGATTCAGTTTCAGTGCCAAGCAGCATATTGTACTGCTTCCAGCTTGTGGAAATTACTGGATAATTTTCAGTAGAAGGAAATCCGGAAATATATTTTCTCTCGT
Source organism: Maratus speciosus (assembly GCA_963932465.1). NCBI lineage: Eukaryota > Metazoa > Arthropoda > Arachnida > Araneae > Salticidae > Maratus > Maratus speciosus. Next base: position 326,208,864 of record OZ010793.1, read on the forward strand.
CAACCTTGGCAACTATATTTGCCCTAAAACATTACTGAAATCAACCTCATTCATTATTGTTCATTTTGTCATCGTTTCTTCATCACCTCATCACCAAGTTGCATGCTTTTTTATCAGATAGAATTTTAAGTGGACGAAAGCAACATTTGTCTAACGGCTGTAAAATGTCAGTTGTGTGTGAGGAGGTAGTTCAAAACTGAAATACTGTAGGAACGAGCCACTTCAATTGTCTGCAAACTTACGTGAGGCATGTTCATCAAAAATAATAATAACAATAATAATAATAATACTGAATCTTTATTCGAATGTAATAGTCTAAGTAATCATTAATGTTGCTATTATGTTCGATGTTCGTTCGATGTTCGTATGTATTATGTTCGTTGCTATTATCTTGCGAACACATAGTAATCTAAAGTATACTGTAAACTTTTCCCGTAAATATACATGCAGTATTCCTTAAAATAATCTTAATTATATGTTAAGAAAAATCTGAATTTTTTGTAGAAATTGAGTTGGGCCGGGCTTGTTTACACTTATTTTTGCACGGGCCGACCCGCGAACTTCAAAAATATAAACGGTCCGGGCCGGGGCCGGCCCGAACTTTTAGTTGTTACATCGGACCGGGTCAAGATACCCTTCGTTCGGGCCGGGCTGGAAATTTCGGCCCGTGCAGACCTCTATCTCAAGGATTGTCAAAAAATTATCACAGCATGAAACAATGCAAAACAAAGTCGCTTTGAGAGGCCTATACGCATTTCAGTTTATCAATCTTGGAATTTTCTGCTAATAGATTCAAAGATAGTTTCTTCTCTAATACCATTTAAAATCTTAAACTAAAGTAAATAAATGTATACTGTGAACAAATTTGAAAGGGTTGATAGTTGGAGAATAAGTTTTAAAAAGCCTTTTTCTAGCGGAATAGAAAATATGCCAACATATAGATTACAATTTAGGAAATTTTTATAAAACGAGAAAAGGGATTTAAATGCTTACATTCAGACAGAAGAAGCAAATAAAGTTAACAGTAAGTAAATATATTAGTAGAATACTAAAATTCATCTTTAAAAAGTTAAAATTTAAACTACACATAATGTGCTTTATTGCTTGAAAGATGATAAAAAAATATTAAAAGATGTTAAATTACATTAATTCCTAGCGCTTTCAATTATAGACAATGTCTTCAATAATGTACTTTCGATTGTTAAATTATGCCTGCATATTTACAAAATTAAAGGAAAGCTTTTGATTTCAATAATTATTATTGGTAATTTCATTATCTGATAATTTTGCTTCCGTTGTTGCAGGAAATAATTTATCCGTTACAATGTCATACGCGGATACGTAACTAGAAGAGTTACAAAATAATTAAATTATAATTGAGAACAGCATCATTATACATATCTTAATAGATATATTTAAAAAAAGAAAAGAAAACAAAAATACCTTCATTTTGAATGTTTCAACATTGGAAATGAAAGTAATTTTTAAATAATGTCTATTAGATATTGCATAATGATATTGTTGTTAATAATAATTTAATTGTCTGTTCACTATTTTTGCTATTATTTTCAAACATACAGCGAATGTTTAAAATAGAAAATTATCAAATAATATTTTGAAAACAACGTCTTTCTCTCGTTCTTTCCTTCTCTTTTTTCTTTTACAACTTTAAGTAAATGAAATTTGAAAGGTGTCTAGAATCATTTTGTGTGGGTTTTTATTTACATCTACTTTCCAACTTTTATGCAAATATAGTAAAACCTCCCTAAAGCGACCACGTTCCGTTCCAATAACAACTTGGTCGCTCCGAAAGGTGTTCTCTTAATGGAGGTCATGTTTAAATCTATATTTTAATTGTTGAAAAAAAGGTAACAATTAATGTTACTAAAATTTATTTTTCACATTAGGAAAAAAGAGGAAAATGTAAGTATCAAAACAAAAGTTAATTACATAAGTTAATTAGTGCAGAGTTTAAAGGTTTTATCTTCTATAACTTTTATTTCCAAGTCCTTTCGAAGTTCAGTAAATAAATGCAATTTTTTTGCACGGGAACAAATTATGACGATTTCATTCATTTATCTATTTCTTTGAGAGTTTTCTTGAATGAATAGGGCAGGAGAGTTTATTGACCGTCATCCTTACTTTTTCATCAGAGTTAAATTCATTGCCTAAAAAGGCACAAAGGGATTTAAACACTTAAAAGTTACCGGAATAAATAAAAATTCTAAACTTAGTTAAGAAGTTTGATGAATAATGCGCTCTCCGGAATAATTATTATGATAAAGCCTTCTTCAAGCGACCAGGAAAAAACGGTATTTGTTTCATTTTCTTCAAAGAAATGGTTCGCTCATGGAGGGAGTTCAACTGGGGTGGTCTCTGAATAGAGGTAAAATTAGTATTGAGCCTATGGGAATTAATTTCGTTCCATGAAAAAATGGTCGTTCAGGGATGTGATCGCTTAATGCAGGTCATCGCACAGGACGGTTTCACTGTATACGAAAAATCAAGTCGTAGTTAGTATCTGGAATCACGAATTAAAACCAGGAGCGCGTTCAATCCCACAGGATGCAGTTTAGAAATGTATCAAGGAAGGTTCTGGTCTAGATTGGTAAATAATACCACCTTTTTAGTTTATATACTAAAGACGATTCCAATCTGGTACAGTAGAATCCTGATTTTCTGAGTTAATATAGACCAAGATCACCTTGGATAAGGAAAAAACTCAGATAAACCGGATTGACACAAATCGTCACCAACTAATGAGATGAAATAGAAATTTTCACTTAATTCATTCATTTTTATGGTACTAGCAATATTTCCGTTATTTTAAGAAAAACGGGGAATGAAATTGTTTATTTGAAAAACCCTTGATAGTTTTTTATTTGTTGAATGTCAATTTTGTTGCTTTTTTTTTTTTTTTTTTCCTGCTGCAGTATTATGCTACTGCATAGCTACCAATTTCTAAGATTTTTCCTTACCACTAAAACTTACCAGTAAATTTAGCCTAATTCAATCGCCGAAATCTAACAATTGTCAACGATTAAATATGATAAATATTTGCATTAAATTTTAGAGGTAACAAAACCGTACAAATTGGAAGCTATGTGATTCTATTAGTGTCATCAAAATTACAGGTGTGACCTCTTCTTTCTTCTCAAAGTATTAAATAGTTTTTTTCAATCGAACTCATACCTTTGGAATGGATCATTTTCTTCTGATGGACTGATGGCTTTCATTATTATGAAACAACCATTATAAATAAAGTGTTAGTTTAAGATGAAAGAGTAGTCGTAAAATGTTAGAACTCTGATTTTCTGGTCAGATTGTGGGGGAAAAAATGGCCATAATTTTTTTTTTTTTAGAACTCTGATTTTCTGGTCAGATTGGGGAAAAAAATGGCCATAATTTTTTTTTTCAATTATGGCCATTTTTTTCCTATTCTGACCAGAAAATGAGAGTTCTAACTTTTTACGACTGCTCTTTCATCGTCACCTAACACTTCATTTATAATGGCTGTTTCATAATAATGAAACAGCCATTCATTGATTCATTCATTCACAGATTATCCAAGTCCCACTCGGTTAAGTAGAACTTGGATAATCGGGACTCTACTGTATTTCTATAAATATAAATTAATCATTAATCTAATTTTAAAAAATGAAGATGTATTAAATTTTCGAGGCAGTAAACATAAAAAAGTAAAAAAGAGACCGATGGATAAATTTAATTTTTTCTGACTCTTTAAAATCAAACATATTATTTTTTATTCGCAATTCCACGTGCTTAAAAATTAGTAATTTGTATTAATTTGAGGTATTAAAGGTTCACTGTCTGTGGATAAGTATAATCTTTAATTAAAAAAAGTATTAAAATCGGTTAATTATTTTTTGAGATTTTTGCCTCATCAAATCAAAAAATTAGTATGATCTGGACATCCCAAAACATTATTCTATATTATTCTAATATATTAATTTATAAAGCACTGTTCTACACCAGGAAATATAGTACAATGATAAGTGGAAAAACAAGGATACAATTAAAGAGCGCCCCCTATTGGGTAATGAAATATAAATTTGGACCGAAATATACATTTTTAACACTTTACAACAAAGTTGAAAAGTGTTTATGAATTCGGTTCGTCTGTCTGTCTATCCGTCCGTGCTCTAACTCGCGTAAATATAGTCCGATTGCCATGAAATTGATAGATGTTATTGAATATCACAATGGCATGTTCGGTATTGTAGATGAAGTGTTTGCATTTGATGCATTTGATTGCAGATGATGCATTTACGATGCATTTACAGAGACACTCAAAAGAAATCCGTTACATTACGGTCTATGGGGGGAAATCGTTTACGGTGTATTTTAATTATATGACAGTATTTTAAATATACTGAAATTTATATACGTATCACTGAGGTGAACTACACGGCGTAACTGTAGAATAGGGTGTGCATAGAATATATCGTTCATTTGCAGGGACACACAAAAAAGTTTGGCTACAGAAGAAATTGAACTATTGAAGCCTATGAACAATAGTGCCTGAAGTGCTTTTTCAGTTGTGGTACTCGTTTTTAAGTTAAACTATTTTTAAAAATATTATTTGGTGTAGATACGTTCTATAGATCATATACAGGGTGGCACAAAATTTCTCAAATACATTTCCATTTATTGCAGAATTTCCGTGTTGGAAATTTTGTGTGTTCCGGAAATTGAAGAATTTTGGTCTGGAAAATTCCAACTGTGCTATTCGTTTCAATGAACTAACTTTTAGCATACTCTGTAGTGTACATACAAACCCATAGATCATATACAGGTCTGCACACACACACACACACAAAAAAATAACGGATATTTTCCTAATTACTGATTGTAATTGCAGAAATTGGGTTTCAAATGCGTAATGAGTTTTTCAAATTATTTATTTACACATCCTATTTCATATTAATAAACTGTGAAGTTTTGTTGCTGTATTCTGAATGTGTTGGAAAATTTTACATAATCTATATGTTGGACGCATGATTTTTCGTTCTTGTTAGTTAATAAATTCAAACATAAAATTTAGGCATTTTTACCCAATAAATATAGCATAGTAATGCCGCATGTTGAGCGTACAATGTTAAATTGAATCGAGATAATTTTAAATAAATATCTTGCATATTATATTTGGTGAAATTCCATCCCATTAGATGCCGAGATACAGCTATCACGGAAATCGTGAAAAACATAGTAATAGGAAATATCGAATTTTAGAGGGGTTTTGATTTTATTATTATATATTTTTTTAAATCTTCAATGACAGCATTATAATTTTAATAAGTTGTTGTGATGGAGTGAAACATATTCCGGAACGAGTATTTATTTATTTATTGGGTTTATATAGTTTTTATCAAAGATTTCAGCTACACATTATTTGTCAAAGCTTTGTTAAGCTGTTGAAAATATGAGTGGTGAATGTCAATTTTTTTTACCGCGAAACAATTTTATCAGGTGTCTATTTAACTCTTTGTAACTCGACAACAACGATTGAAAATTATTTACTCAGATGTTAGAAAACAGGATTTTAAGCATGTAAAAAATAATTTAAAAAATTTAGAACATAAAAATAAAAAAAGTAATCACTAAAAGGTGCCTTTTCATACCGGGTGTCCCAAAAATGACTGATGGATTTTAAAATTCAATAACTTGCAAACGGTGACAGATATTGAAAAAATTCTTGCAGGAGGGTTATGTATGATGTCAGGAGTTTTCTTTTACTGTGATTCTTGATTTTAGTTCGAATTTCAAACAATAGATGGCGCTGCGAGTAAAAGGTGCTATTTCAGGACCTGATTTTTCGTACTTCGGGATCCATTCAAAACATTTTAATCTCTTTTTTTCGCATGGGAGAAGAGTGAGGCCGAAAAATCGAGCCTGAATTTAGCGCCTATTGCTTGCAGCGCCATCTATGGCTTCTATTTGTAAATAAAACTGGGAATCGCAGCATAAAAACTGCTGACATCTTCCATAACCCTCCTGCAAAAAAAAATTTAATATCTGTCACCGTTTCAAAGTTATTGAATTTTAAAATCCATCAGTCATTTTTGGAACACCCGGTATATGCAACAAACAGAAAAATACACATTTCTCATAAATACTGTCAATTTTCTAACACAACATTGTAAAGTGTGTGAACTTACCTTTGTAGAAAATCAATTTTTGGACGTCTCCAGCCTTTTTAATTTCACAAAATTTACGAAGTTCATTTTAGCAATAAAGATGTTAAACTGCTGAAATGATAAAAAAAAAAAAAAAAAAAAAAAAAAAAAAAAAAAAAAAAATGGCATGAAAAATTAACTCAGTATCGCCGTGTGTTGAGAATTCTATGAACAATTTATATTAACTACTATGTTGGAAGATAACAGCAATAAAAAATCCTCTTTTAAAGCCCAATGTATAAGCAACATTGATTTTGGGGTAGGTTGGCAGATGTACAACACGGTGTACAACACTGTGATACAAAGGGTCAAAGAGCAACCTTACAACATTTAATTACTGTGTTTCTGGACGTGTATTATCTAGGGAACGAGGCTGAGGCTTCATTAGGACAATTTTACTATCCTTTCAATGATCTTACATTTTCGAAACCCTTTGTAATTGTTTGGATGGGGGGGGGGGGGGGTAACTTTTCTCTCACGACTGTGCATGAGAGGAATTTAGGAAGGCTTCAAAAATTAAATATTCGATTAAATATAGCGATTATAACGATTATAACGTGAATAGCGTTGAAATAAATACAAAAGTAAAAATAGTTTTAAAAAAAAAACCCTCTTTTATAAGCATTCAATGTTCATCTTGAAAATCACGCCTATTCTTTTACTGCAATTCATGTTTTTTTCCAAAATTTTCCGTTAAAATATATTTACTTCGTGTGAGCATCGAACTCGATTATGAAAAATTCATTGATTTTTTTTTTTTTTTATGCTTGGTAGAAAGCGTGAGCAAGCGAATTTATTAAAAAATACATAATTTTTGCTCTTTTTCAAGATAGAGCAACAGGAAAGAAAAAAAAATGAAACATTATTTAAACTATCTCAGGCTTTCTAAATTGATTTATCATTGTATAATCGTAAATTAATTAATATTAAACTATTAATTGATAAAAATGTTTTTTTTAATACTACATTCTTCATTTTTAACACTTTCCAACATGTTGAAAAGTGTTTATGAATTGAATTTGTCTGTCCGTCTGCCTGCCTAGCAGTCTGTCCGTGCTCTACTCGAGTAAATATACTGGGATGACTTCATGTCTTTTTATTATTACATGCTTTCTTTTAATTTACAATTCTGTTTGTATGTATGTGGCAGACAAATCTTGTGACTCATTTTTCACCCATTTCCTGTTGACACAGAGCTTTGAAATTTGGAATATATGTGTATTCCTGGGGACAATACATGAATTGGACGTTGATTTTTTAAAAATTCGATCCCTTACGGGAGGAACGGGGTGTAACGGTTGATTTCCTATGGAGAAATCAGTATCAACTTCCACAATGAGTATTTGCTGAAAATTACTAACGGCAGAGTTACCACAATAGCGTCAAATCTTGGCGAAAATCAAGCTGCCATATATGAAGCCAACTTGACGATAGCTGGCTACTTTGGCATTTAAAATCTTTTTTTCTACATTTTTGTGAATTTTAATGAAAACATGTTTTTAAGAATCTTTTTAAAAACATTTATTTTATTATTTTTATTTATTTATTTTTAAGCTGATTTTAATTATCAACTTGTATTAGTTCTAAAAATACGAAACTTTGCATTTTCTTTTCATCCTATCATTTCTTTCGGCAGATCGCAAGCAAAATGGTGACTTGAGGATGGAACCCGTGGAAGCCATAGTGTACGCTGGTGCCAACGTCACATTCACGTGTTTTCATCCGGAAAATGTGACTATCGTTTGGGACTTCTACGGGAGTTCTAGACTCCGCTCCTATGACGTTACGTATGCCTCGACGATCTCCAATGTTACGCTCAAGCCGATCTATCTCAGCAAGATGACCATCTACGGGGCCACTAGATATATGTCCGGAGAACTGTCATGCAGAGTAGAAGGTGGCAACTCAAAAGCAGTCGGTTTCCTTATTGTCAACGGTAATGTCTTATCAATATGTTTTTGGGCATAGTATTTTTAGGTAGATGTCGTATGAAATACTACCTATTAGGATCTCTCCTACGTTGGAATTTTGAAAATTTTTTTGCAGATCTACGCCGATCATGACCCCTAGAACCCAAAACCAACCCCATTAAAAAACTTTATGTATATATGTATCTATCTGTCTGTCTATCTATCTATCTATCTATATATATATATATATATATAACTTTTTTATGGACACGGTAACTTCCATAATTCTGGACAATTTTTTTCCAAACTGATAAATAAAATCAAGGGGCATAAAATCTCGGTCAAGTTCGTTAATGGACAAAATCGGACCTAGGGGTTAGAAATAGGAAGGGGGTTTGTGAAAAACGAAGAAAACCCATAACTTCTTAAGTATAATACATATCGACTCAGTTTAAAGTTATTATTACTTCTAAAAAATGGGCCAAAAAATTATGTGTATTTTTGATAAAACTAAATGGGCTCAAGGGGCGAAAAAAATAGGGTTTTGGGGAGAAAAAAATTCATAACTTCGTTAGTTCTCAAAATATAAAACCCAATTAAATTTATTATAAATTGTCTTAATATTATCTACAACTTTTATATTGACAAGCTTTTGATAGAACCAATTCTTACCGAAAAAAAAATAAAAACGAAAACAAAAGGGGAGGGGGGTGAAGAATAAAAAAATCCATAACTTCGTCAATTCCCAAGATATCAAATCCGTATGAATTTATTTTATATCTTCTTAATACTATCTACAACTTTTATATTGACAAGTTTTTGATAGGACCAATTCTTACAGCAAAAACAAATTAAAAATACATAGAGGTTGAAGGGAAAAAAAATCTTATTAAGGATGTACTCAAATTCAAACTGCTTATTTTCTGACTCATTTTTAAATTCATTTTTGCTTTCAAACGCATCCATTTGGTAGGTTCTCTTATTCAAAAACTATATAATGTGCCGTAATGGTCAATTTTCTGATAGAGGCAGAAAATATTTTAAAAAATGATGTCAAACTGCGCATTTTGAACCGAATTTCTCGAAGCGATTGTATTGGAAACGAAAAATATGGTCCTACTGAGAAAACAATAGTTTATAAATCGAGTTCAAATTAATTAAACGAAAAATTTCACATAGGTAGCTTATAAAACTCTTTAAAAATCACGCCAGTAAGTTTCTTATTTTTCCTTTTGAAAATGAATCTGAAAATGTGTCAGAACATTTCGAGTTGTTGAGCATGGAAAAATATTTTTTGAATACTGCCTTACATGATTTTGGTAAAACCAGCTCTTATATAACAATGAAATTAAAAACTCGTCAAAATCGGCCAGATAAAATTGTTAAAGTGGGTTTATCTCTAATCATGATTTAGTTTTTGTTGTTGAAATTAGCACTTAAATTCGAAATCTACCTGCACCTGTAGGCCGGGCCGGCAGGGATTTTTTCCCACATGCAACTTGTTTCCAGTGTCGTAGTTTACGATCGTCGCATCATCGTGTGTGTACCAGTGATACTTCTACTCACTACGTGGCCCGCCCGCGGGCGGCATGCAGCCCTCGAGTCAGGCCCTGATTACCGAATAGGCACGAGAACGAGAAGAACATGCTTCTCTTAACAAAATTAAAAATGGCCAGAAATTCAGAAAACAGGGGCCCCAAATTTTATACTGAATTTCTTCCATTCCCAAATTCTATCTAATTTCTTCTCAAATTATTAACTCATTTATATATATATATATATATATATATATAAAACCAATAATTAAACATAACCTACCACCATCAAAAACCGTAATATTATGAATTAAATCTGTAAGTATATAAAGATTAAATTAATTATAAGAATTATGGAAGAAAAATAAGAAAGTGGACACCGACAAATAATGGAAATGCTTATATATTGAATTACGTTTTCAAGGGCACAGAATTCAATGATATAAGCAAAATGGTTGTTTTCTGTGGGAAAAATAAGCTAAAGCTAAAAGTTATTTTCCCCTGTGCCCAAACAACCATTAAAATCAAGTGAATTGATTAAAAATGAAAACAGAATAGAAACAAATAATATGAAATGGAAAAATCAGTAAAACCTATTTAAATATTTATAGGATATAAAATGAAATAATAAGCACCATACCGTTTAATATTTTAGAATAAATCCACACGCACATGGCACCCATAATATCGTAAAGATTAAGGTGAATAAAACAGTTAAGAAATCACAGTAATTGATACCATAGGATGCAGTTAATACATATTGAAATAAATGTTAAATAACTGTTAATATAATATAAAATAATATAAATAGAAAGTAATTACATAATTAAAATGCACTATTAAATTAATTAAAAACCGTTAAACAATATTGTCAACTTTTAGCTAAAAATTCCCCCTGGTGTAGTAAATTATAACTGAAATGTAGCTGGAAAAAGTAAATATAGAACTTATCGAAAAAAAAACAACACAAATTGTGGTGCTGCCATCTAGTATTACTTTTATGATTTAATTGTCAAAAGACAAACAGTTGTATGCAATTGAATGTAACAGTTGTTTTATTAACAGCAAAACCAAACATATCCTTATATATAGATAATTATAAACAGAATATAAACCACACAATGTATTTTTAAAAAACTATTGTTAATAAAATTTAAAAAAGCATACAAAATATTCTATTAGCTAACTTATTTAAACTACACTAAGAATTTAAATAATTCTAGAACATCGATAATATATAGCATATAGCTATATGCTATAAAACAAAATAAATTCATTAATAATTAATATAAATAATTATTAAAAATATAAAAATCTTTAATAAAAACTATTATATATAAGATAATTATAAAATGAACAGGAAATAAAAAACATATGGTAGTATAAAGAAGGTGAACAGATACTTAAATTCCGATTACCTAAAAAGCACAAATATAGTGTGTGGATTATTTTATACATCCATAAAAATCCTAAAATTATGAATGTGGGACATTGAAAAACATTAAACCGATAATAAATTTTATATCACTAAGTGAAAATAAATAAATATTATAATATTAATAAGAATAGAGGAATAATAATAAAAATAATTACCCAATTTTAATACATACAGTATAACTTTATTTATATTAAATATGCTTATATGTATATTAATCACTATAAAAATGGCATACTATTAGTAATTAATATGATATTGTCCTTATTAAATTAAAATTTATAACAAATGATTGTAAATAAGATTAAACAATAATTAAGCTAATTATTAATGAAATTCACCAATTACATATAAAATATCAAATCAACATCCTTATAAAATACGTATCAAAAATATAGTAATAATACAAAAGCCCCCATTTTTTTTTTTTTTTTTTTTATAAATTAACCATTGCGTATTATCCAGACAACACCACCCTCCTCCGTACTCTAACATCTACCCACCCATCCAACCTATAATAATTTTTTTATGTTATTTTACAATTTTTATTTTTTTATAGAGATTTTTTTATTTTATAATTTTTTTGTAATTTTGTTTACGCATGTGTTAATTTGTTTTAAAAGATCATGTAAGAAAAATACTAATTGTATATTAATGAATATATGAATTTTTTTGGAAAACCATGATTTAATGCATCATAAATTAGTTTTTTAATATTATTGTTAATTAGAGGAGAAGAACATAAACATTTTATTCTATATAAATGATTAAGTATTATATTTCGAAATACAGAATGATGTAGACAGGATTTAAAATTTGTAAATGTATTAACTTTGAATTTAAATTCTTTACGTTTGTCATATAAATCTGTGATTGTTTTGTTGTCTTTTATTGTAATTTTAAGATCTAAGAAGTTAATTGTATTGTTAGATAAAAGGTTTTCCGTTAATTCCAAATTAGTGGGATAATCTACTGGAAATTGAGTAATTTCAGAATGATCAGTATCAATTAAAATTATGTCATCAATATAACGATATAAATGTAGATTATTATTAGTAAAATTACGTTCATAATGATATAAGTATAAGTCTGAGAGTAAACTGGATGTACAACCGCCTTGTGGTATACCGACATGCTGTAAATATAAAGTGTTATCTTGCAAGATATAATTATTATAGATAATGAAGTTAGTTAAAGATTTAAAATGTGCAATATCAATATTAGATGGCAATTCCAGTTTTTTATAATACTTTTTAAATAATGCATTTATAATTTTATGTAAATCTAATAGGTCTATATTATTAAAAAGATCTTTGAAGTCAAAAGTCGTTATATTATATACACAATGAAGATTTTTTAAAATATTGACAATATATATATATATTAAGTGTTTCATAAAAATACCTTTCATTTAATTTTTCATGTGATAGATCAGTTTCAACCACATGACCACAATTCTTCAGTTTGTCCATTAATTTATATGTATGTTTATTTTAGATATTGAATTTAAATATTATTGAATTAGGCTTGTATGCACAACATAAAATATTAATAATTTAAATTATTACCAAAATTGAAAGAAGTATTTCAAAACATTGATATTTTATGTTGTGCACATACATGCTGAATTCAATCTTTTTGTCAAATTGGGCACTGTAAAATGTACATGGTACATCAGTGCTGCATTATTTAATGTTTTAATGCATCAGTGATGCATTAAGAATCGTTGATTGTGCAAAGCTGCCAAATGTGTGGAACGAACTTGATTACAGATTCGGCCTTTGTCGTATTACGAAAGGTTCGCACATCGAGCATTTGTAAGTGAAAAAAAAAAAAAAAAAACATGGAATGTTTTTCTTTAAGTTAAAACATGAATACATTAAAACGATTCTCATTTTTTATTACCAAAATAGATGATAAAAATACAATTAACAGGTTTTAAAACATTAAAACTAATAATCAGATGGTAAAAAACTTCCCGAGCGCTTTCGACCAAGCCCTGGTCATCATCAATGGGGTGAAAAATGAGAAGAAGGCCTTCAGAATGCATACCGGTATAAATAACGCATGGCGATTCCAAAAACTGTAAAAGGGGGGAGGGGGACGGATGAGTCCATACAGCTACATTGATCATTCCAATCCAAAGATTCCATTGACTCCAAGTAGACCAAACCAAATGCTCGGTATATGACAGGACAATGTATCATTACAAGTGTTTCTACCTCTGGTTAAAATTTCTATAGACTCTCTCAAAATACATGTGTTAAATTGATTTGTATGCGTGATGATCCTTGCTTTACTAAAAAGGATGTCAATATCAGCTTCTAAATTTAACCGAGCTAAAGCTGTAGATGGTTTCCCCTTTCCTATATCAGCCATATGTTCTTTCAACCTTTCCTGTAGCCTTCTGGTTGTCATTCCAATGTATGTAAAAGTTCTATTATTATTTTTATATCTGAATGGGATCATATAAATTCCTGCTTTGTCATATGAATTAACTGGATCAACTTTTCTGTGAACTAGATTTTTCTTTATTTTCATATATCACTTATAATCTGTGTAATAGTTTTGAAAATACAAATTTTTAAAACAGGTCATTCATTTATGCTAATCCTGTATTAGCTGTGAATAAAAAAAGAATACTACATCATCGGAGTTCTACAGTAGCCTTTCATATTTGTCTACATTGAAAAACCTCAGTTGTTAGCTGTAAGATGAATTTTCTACTGATCTTACACTTCATAAAATCAGTGAAACGTTAAGATGTATTAGAACTTTAAATTTCCAATGCATTTTTCTTTGAATTCATTGCGTTCATAATTATTTGAAATCACATATATATGAAGAAATTATATATATATATATATATATATATATATATATATATATATATATATATATATATATATATATATATATATATATATATATATATGTATATATATAACTAATATCTCTTGATTTTCTAAAGAAAATTTTAAAATGAAATGTAAAATATAAAAATGGGAATTAGAGGGCCTTCAGTAATTTATATTCTTTTTTTTTTTGGAAGGGGGGGGGTCCCCCTCGTAAAACTTAGAGAGAAAACTTGTGCTTCTCATATCTTTTCAGTAATTAGACCCTGACATCACAGTAACGTCACGGTGACTCATTTCACCACCCCCTGAATGCTAGGCCTGAGCGCTGACACAAAAATGGCTGCTGCCGAAGGCCTATTTTTTTTACGCATGTACGGTTCCTTAACTTTAGACACCAGTATTTTTTTAAGATTTCATTGCTTTGTTTAATCTCAGGAAATTAAAGCGGAAAAAGCTTTTAAAAATTATTGGTACTAAAATTCAAGGACCGCACACATGCGGAAAAAAATCAGGCTTCCGCAGCCGCCATTTTTGTGTCAGCGCTCAGGCCTAGTATTCAGGGGGCGGTGTTCATTTTCAACTTTCAACGTCACGATCAGGGGTGTGGTGTATACGGGGTATACGCCGTATACCTTCTGGATTTTTTTTTTTAAGGAACACCGTATACCCTCTGTTTCTCAAGAAAGCTGTAGTATATATACTCTAGGGTATACCCTCTGCTTAGAGCGTATACCCTCTGTTTTTTTTACGACTACACCACTGGTCATGGTGCGATAGCGATGAGGAAAATTAGAGTTGCATTTGGATCTCGGTGCTTTTATATTTTGGTCGTCTTCAGTTCACGAGGCTTGGCGGGAAGAAGGAGGTGAATGTTAATGTTGTGCACATTTGAGAAGCAATTGATATAGTTTTATTATCAAATACTTAAAAAAAATTAATCAAATCACTTAAGATAAATGTGCCTCACTATGAAAATGTTGCAATGCTTCAGTAAATATTATTGATAACTATTAATTTCTTTGTTTAAAGATTTTATTTAATGTTAATGTTTCTAGTTTAATAAAATCTGAAAAATTATTTTAGCTTATGTATAACTTCCTAAAAAAAAAAGTCTGTCTTTTGATGTGTGGTAGACTTTAAAATGTCAAATTCCTTGGACGGGGCAACAGCGCCTCCCTCCCCCCTTTCTAACCTCCCCAAAATGGCGCTGTTAGGTGCTATTAGTGATTTCCTTTTTATTGGTGTCACTTTTATAAAATGTATGTTTTCATCGCATTAAATACAGAAACTCGTGCTTCTTTGTTTGTAGGTGTGCAGCTAGGAGGTGCTTGCCACAATTCCAGCGACTGCATCACAGACCGGGCCGTCTGCGATGTTGGGATATGCCAGTGTCCGAACAGTTATGTCCGTCTCCGTCTTTCTGAAAATGGTTACGACGTTTGCAGAGAAATGAGTATGTCTTTAGTCATATCTGAATGTTAAATTATAATGATCACTCACTTATTCACCTCTTAGGGGTCATTCATTAATAATTGTCCAGGGGTGCAGTGGATTGTATATGACAGTATGCGCCATATACCCTCTGAATTTTTCTAAGGAACAACCGTATGCCCTCTTTTACTTAAATAAAGCTATAGCGTATACTCTCTGATGGGTATGCCCTCTGCCTATAGCGTAAATCATCTGGCTTTTTTACAACTATGAGTATAACATTGATTACGTCACCTTCAAGAAAAAGTAGGGGTCTGCAATGTGTGACACAGTATAACAAGGGGTAGGGGAAATCGCGTTGTAGTATCACATCTAAAATTCTAATCACATCTAAAATATCACATACAAAAAAAAAAAAAAAAAAAAATTGTCAGGCATAGCTTTCGAACAGCATAATAAAGTCAATTTTGAAAAAATACATGCTGTATATTTCGGTGTATAACTTGCACCAACGATTTGAGGCTATATATTTTTATTTTATTAGCTATATTCGCCGTATTACGCACATTCCTTTTTTGAAAAGAAATCTTCATGTTTTTATATGGGCAACTAAACTTTTCAACTATTTCAGAGAAGTTAACATTGAGAATGACCCACTTATGACTTAAGAATGACTTAAGTTTTCTGAAAGTTATTACCATCAACCCAAGTTGAGTTAGGGTGCAACGCACTGTACTTTTGATTAAATAGGTGGTTTGCGACACCATGTTCTATGTTCCATTGCAATTTTTGTTCCTCTTGATGTCTGCTAACAATCCTGAGTTTGTCGGATGAATATCTGAACACACTGTATAAGCGTTTAATGCGATTACTTTAATTTAGAAGAATATTTCTGTAAACAGAAAGTATTTGCACCAGAATTAAAGTTAGTAAAATTAATTATTTTAAAAATCATTTCCTCCCATAAAATCATTTCCTTTATGATAAATATTGAACATTAAAGCTTTATTAGGTAAAATATTAATGCTATTAACATTCATAAAATTAACAGTAGAATAATTTAGATGGGTATTACTAACTTCTAGATTATAAAGATAAGCTACAGGAACAGGAAAATATATAGAATGATTATCACCAAGAGAAAAAGAAATTACATCATCTGTATATCTATAGAGTAAGATATTATTGTTAATAAACTTTCTTTCATAGAAATAAAGATAATAAGTCTGATAGCATGCTACTAGCAGCTGCACCTTGAGATATGCCTTGATTCTGAATTCATATAGTATTTTATTTCGAAAAATATAATTATGATAGAGTAAAAAATTAGTTTTAAAGATTTGAAATAGTCAATATCAAAATTATCAGGCAAATGTAACAATGAGAAATATTCTATAAATAATGCACTAATAGTATAATGTAAATCTGCTAAAATGATATTATTGAATAAGTCTTTGAAGTCATATGTAATAATATCGTTAATGTTTGTTAATGCCTGTATTTTATCGACTAATTCAAAACTATTATACATTAGTTATATATATATATATATATAACGTA
The DNA here is from genome assembly GCA_963932465.1 of Maratus speciosus. NCBI lineage: Eukaryota > Metazoa > Arthropoda > Arachnida > Araneae > Salticidae > Maratus > Maratus speciosus. Next base: position 326,225,790 of record OZ010793.1, read on the forward strand.
AAGAATAAGTAGATTAAGTCGAACAATCCTGCCGTGCTTTTTACTACATCCTGCTGGATTATTACTATATACTAATAAGGCATTGGTGAGGTAGTATACCATTCGTACCACTTAGTGCATACATCGCGATTGAAGATATCAATATGGTGGAATATTAGCAGTGCGATACTTTATCAGAGCCTTCAGGCTAGAGCACGAATTAATATTTCATTCGAGAAAGATGTTAGTGACGATTTAGATATTCTAAGCGACATAAGACACCTGGTAACAGATTAGATAAACAATCGAACAGCACAAAAATCTTGTTTCTGTGCTCAAGCTTGATCGTTTTGTTAGGATACGCAGAGGAATACCGATTGAAATGTAAACTTCAGACGAACCAAACAAATTCATAAACGAGACACGAAAGAAAGTGCGATCTGTCACTCAACCAATGGAGTGTGAGATAGGTGCGTAATAGAAATGGGTCACGGATCGGCTGACGGAGGAATTTCGATGTAATACGGCTGGCGCTAGACAGCTGACGGGAAGTTGATATGAAATAGAATAAAAATTGTAAAATGGCTTTTATAAACATTCGAAAAATAAAAGTAGCTGCGCTCGGAATATTACAGTTTTGGTAGTTGATAAAATTAATGAAGGGATAAAAAGTTTATAAAGTTTTGAATAAAATTGTTATTAAGATACGGGTTTTAAGTTTATAGGAATTTAACTAGAAATAAATGTTAGAGAGTATTAAGAAATAGGGAAATAATGAATACAGCGGCAATTTAGAAAAATTTAAATGAATGTTGCAAGTAAAATTTTTATATAACATATTATATCTATAATACATTTGAAATTAAATGACAAACAAGTTGGTATAACAAATATCATATACATATGCATATATATATATATATATATATATATATATATATATATATATAGTATATATTTGACTTGTTTTTTAGCTATTTTTCTGTTTCCTTTAATCACGCTTTAGTTCTGAAATCGAAATATTATACTTATTGATAGCTTTATTATGTTTGTTTTTAATAATATGGTACTTTTGCAAGAGCTATAACGTGAACGTATCTCCATTCCTTTTCAGTATACAGTTTGTACGACCCTTGTGACTTAAATGAACAGTGCTCAATTTTGGTTGATCCCAAGTCTGTCTGCAACTCAATGTGCGTCTGTGCACCCTATGCTCAAGACAGGAAAGGACGATGTATCTCTTTATGTAAGTTGTTACTTGTTTTGCCATTATTCGAATTCAGTAAACAGACAGTACAATTCATTGCCATTTATGAAATCTTAATTAGAAATCTTTATAAGCTGTGTTATACCCAACCGGCGTTACCTGAAAAAAACATTTCAAATCAACCCATGGACGCTGGCAGCTCGAAGTCCAGAAAGGGGATGGATTTTGGAACAGATACGCAAATGGTCCACAGCCTTGTTTTTTTTTTTTTTTTTTTTTTTTTTTTTTTTTTTTTTTTATGAATATAAACATGAATAAGCTATATTAAGAATGTTTTGACAGAACTCATCGGCAAGGCTATTTATACGTCTACACATAAAATAAGCGACATAATTAATAAAAAGAAGTGTCAAAGTTTACTAGTTAAAATGGGAAAAATGCGAACCCAACATAGGTACGTTCACCGCTTATTATATCTAAAGTCGCATATCATGTTTTAAAAGAAAAACCAATTCCCCAAAGAACTATTGCAAAATCTTTAAACATCTCTATAGGAACTGTAAAAAAAAAAAAAAAATATATATATATATATATATATAATGTGATTTAAAGCTAATCAAACACTGAACACTTGTAAAGTTTAACATAACTTGAAGGGATTTTTTAGGGTAATATGAAACTTCCTGCTGTACTTGTAATGTATTATATTAAAATCTGACTGTCTGTTTATATTTCACAACTCCCCCTCCTTGAATATCGAATGTTGGGTGATGGAATTGATACCAGTTATTCGCATGGATCAGAGAATATCATGTAAAGTGTCAGAATTTTAAAATTTAAATTAGCTTCCGATATATTATTTTTTTTAACGACTGGTAGCTATTAATTTATTTCATTTTTCTAAATAAAAAAGAGAAAGGGGGGAGCAATAGGGATTATTATATTTTTACAACGCAATTTTCTCATTAAAGTTGAAGAAAGAAATTGTATTATATTTAAATGGTGAAAAAAAGACTCTTGATTAAATTGAATTTTACAAGGAAATTTGGAGAAATAAATGCATATTTTCAGATATTCAAGCTTCATGAATCAATTTATTCTACAGAAAAAAAATCATTTGTCGACACAAACCCCTAGTTCGATCCTACGCTTGGACACTTTTTCACTCTGTTGGTTGTACGCCTTTTAAGGGGCTGGTCACTCAGCTTCGGAATTCTCTTCCATAATGTTAAGTCTATGGACTTTCGATACATTCGTATATTTAAAATATCTGCTCGGGAAATTCACATTTTTAACATTTTTTTTCTATGTACTCTTCTTAAAGGATGTCTCTTTTTTTTTTCTTTGTTTTCAAATTATTTCTAAAATGAATTTAATATTTTGTGTTTTAAAAGCGGGCGAACTGCCAGTAAGATTTTAATACCTCATATAATATTAATTCTATACTTTAGAAATATTTTGAGAACTAAGAAAAAAGAGACATCTTTTAGGAAATGTACACAAAAAATAGAAGTTAAAAATATCAATTTCTCGAGGAGATATTTTAAATAGACGGATGCATCCAATGCCCATAGATTTTACATTAGTGAGGAAAAATCGGATGCTGAGTGACCAGCCCCCTTAAGCAATTAAAAATTACAAAAGCCATACTAGATTTAAAAAATTTCTACAAAAATTTCCAAAATTATATATATAGTTTTAAATACATACTATATTTTTAATTAATCATTTCTGACGGGTGGTAGTTGAAAAGTTTCACAAAGGTGCTAAAAGTAAAAGGGTTTATCGGGTAAAAATAACTTTGTTTTCTTCCTGTAAAGTATTTATTTCAGTTCCAAAAATATAAAATATTTTTTCATAAGTTTGTCAAAGTGACGTCATTTTCATTTCACCAGCTCCGAAATCAGTAACCAAATCTTAAAAGAACAATATACTTTTGACATTATCAATTTTGCATCAAAATCACGTAGTCGGCAAAATGTAATTTTCGCAATTTCTGTTTAATCTACATTATAAATACGATTTTTAACTTGAAATCAAATTATTGTTATAAGTTTTTTTATATGCACAATCATATTCTATTTCTTTTTCCCTCAAAAAATCGGTAAATTTCATGCAATATAAATGCAACACATCAGGTTGCAATGCAGCTAGCAGTTTTTTAAAGATCTGTTTTGATGTTTTGAATTAATAAAGTTTTTATTTATTTAGTTTTTTGCACTTTCAGTATAGTTAGCGATTCCAATGTTATTTAAAATAAATATTAATGTATTTATAAAGAAGAACTTATAAGAATATAATTGAATAAAATTATAATAATTTAAAAATTTGCTTCGAAAAACATAATTTAATTTCTAATTATCATCTTTAGTCATTCGCTCCGCTTCCCACTCTCTCTCCACACACATGCACACTAAGGGGAAAAAAATTATATGTATCATTTTACTCAAAACTTAAGCCCACCCAATATTTTTGAAAAGTTGGCGTCACTGGGGCCACCACTCCACGTGACCAATGCGTAATAGAAACTCTCTCCCCTCTCTTCTATTTAAAGCAGAAAAGGGTAAAATAAAACATCTCAACATTAAGATTGTGGCTTGAGTGCCAAGTTTTTTTTTTCTGGCACTGTATTTACGCTTGAATCTTAAAAGAGAATTTTTTTTTTAAAAATATCAAATACATTAATATGCGTTAAAAGTCGTAAAGGGAGGAAATTGCGTCATATTTAAAATGGCCAAATAATAATATGCCAAGCAATTTAAATTTAAAAATATATTTACACGACACATTTATTTCACATTTCTAGATGATCTTTTAAACTATTATTGATAATTCTAGGGCAGCGCAAATAAAAATATTTCCTTATTTTCACGTGAATATTAAAAAGAGAAAGAAAACTTTAAAATAAATACATTTAATATACTTTAAAAGAAGTAGATAGGAGAAATTACGTCACATTTAAAATTACTAAATAATAATATTTCAAAACAGATGAAATTGAAAAATATATTTACACGAGACATTTATTTCATATTTTGAGATGATCTTTTTAACTGTTGTCGTGAGTTCTAAGATAGCACAAATAATATTTCCTTTCTAACAACAAAAATATGTTTACGTAAATATTAAAAACAGAAAGAAAACTTTGGTGAAAATTATGTCCGATTTAAAAAGATACATTTAAAATATCTTATTTAAAAAAAACTTTCTTATAGCGTTGTTAAAAAATACCGAGAGACAAATACTCTGTTTACTTGATTGATTTTATATTAGCTTATTTTCAAATTTTTCACTGATCTGATTTAATCAAAGACGAAAACAGCCCGATAACACGGAGATCGACACTGTTTTTTTTTTTAAATTAAAATTCAGCCTTCCGATTTTTTTTTTTTTACATGATGTTGAATTTCTTTTTCTTTACATGATGTGGAATTTCTTTTTCTTTACATGATGTGGAATTCCTTTTTCTTTACATGATATAGAATTCCTTTTTCTTTACATGATGTGGAATTTCTGTTTATTTGTATGATACAGAATTTCTTTTTTTTTTTTTTTTTTTTCGCTCTTCCTTTAGCCGAGATTTCGTACAACAGAAGCCAAGAGATGTACAGAGTGGGCCTCATAGCAGTCACTTGCATCATCATCCTCATCGTAGCCATGTCACTTTGGGTCACACTTAAGAGGTGAGAGAACTTTCTATCGACTTTCAATTGTAATATAGTATGTTCAAGGCAATGTCGAATAATTCATTCAGTAGCTCTGGACTGGAATAGGATACCTCTATTAGAAAAAGGCCCAGCTCAGTGATGGCGACATGCGCACAGGGTGCATGCTCAGTCTGAAGCTCTTGTCCAAACTACCGGGTGTCCTAAAAAGGACTGACTGATTTTAAAATTCAATAACTTGCAAACGGAGACAGATATTTAAAAAATTCTTGAAGGAGGGTTGTGCATGAGGTCATTTTCGATTTTAGTTCGAATTACAAACAATAGATGGCGCTGTAAGCAATAGGCGCTAAATACAGGCTCGATTTTTTGGCCGATCTCTTCTTTCATGCAGAAAAAAGAGATTAAAATGTATAAAGTGGGTCCCGAAGGACCAAAAATCGAGCCTGAATTTAGCGCCTATTGCTTACAGCGCCATCTATTGTTTGTAATTCGAACTAAAATCGAAAATTACTGTAAAAAAAACTTTTGAGCTCATGCATAACCCTCCTGCAAGAATTTTTTAAGTATGTGTCACCGTTTGCAAGTTACTGAATTTTAAAATCAGTCAGTCCTTTTTAGGACACCCGGTATGACAGCCTACATTCCAGAACTTGGCGATATTTACCTGGGCGAGTTCGATTAGAAGAGTGAGGCAAAACAACAAGCATTAGGTTGACGATAATGATAGGATCGCCAAGAAACCTGGTGATTCATTTTTGCCCAACTTGATGGCAATCAATTAAATTTTATTTCCCGTTTGTCGCCACCTTCATAGATGCGCACTGGACTAGAATCCTGCGACTTTACCTGCGCTTGACCCGACCCGCGGTTTGAATTGATGCTATTTTTTTTTTTTTTTTTTTTTTTGGTTGCGATGCGAGTCGGTAATACTCTAATTGTTTCGGTTTCGGGTTGAGTTTTGATTCTTACGGGTCGGGTCAGGTTAGCTTGAATCTTGAATATTGTTTCAGTTTAATATATAGTAAAGTGAGGACAAACGCCGCGGTCGGACAGATGCCGCAGAGATTGTATTGGCGACACTAGCGCTCCCTAGGCCAAATTAAGAATATCGTTGTGTGCCTAAGTGCTGTCTGTTGTGTTGTATGCGTTTCCACTGCTTAACTATTAGTATTCAAATATTTCTGCCTGCTTTTCTGCTTCAAATCTGCGTGGAAAGTTGCTAAAATTATTCTAATAAAGTTTTATTGCATATTTTAAGCCAAATAAGCAGAGATTTCATCCCAAAACCAATTGCAACTGTAGAATAGATCATCGTAGAATACAGACATGTGCTTGCCTTTCTCACGCGTCGCTCACATGACACAAAATGGCGGCGCGGCATCTTACCCTCTACTATGAGACAGATGCCGCACAGAGGTTGAAGGACAGATGCCGCAAAATATATTTTTGTTTTTCGGTTCAATAAATTCATCACTGCGATTTAAGTATAACTAACATTTAAATGAAGGTATATTAGCGCATTCTGCTACTTATCAAAATATTCTCAGCAACAATGCTGGTTCTCCATGTGTGAATAAGGAAAACATAGGCCCTTTACAAGTCTCACCATTTAAACTGTTAAACAAAATATCTCTTATCCCAATGGTTAAAAGGCCCATACAGCCAATTAAGAGAAATCAAAAGGATGCAAATATTACAAGCAGAGAGTTTATAAACAATAAAAAAGAAGAATGAAATAAAAAGCAAAAGAAACTAGAAAGCTTCAAAGAACGACAGCTTGGTGGAAGTAAAATGTTTAAAAAACGGAATGGAAATATCAACTTGAACACACCTTACTTGAGGAAGAAACTAAAATATGAGTCATCTTCCGATAATGGCGAAAATGTTCTTTTATAGATTTTGATGGCAGTATGTATTGGATTGGAATTTGATGACTCAGAATGTACTGATTGTGTCTGGAGTCTTATCAAGAAACAAAGTCTAAATCGAACAGGGTTCAGTGCATCAAATTCAATCGATAGCTGCATAACAAAGGCTTTTGCAACGGGAAGTGTGATGTGATTGTGGGCGAATGGAAATACAAAATTAAAGAATGAGAGGAAAGGCCAAAAAAAATTAGACTAGGTCCTAAATAGAATATAACTAATTTTTAGATTAAGAGCAAACTGCAATGTTCGCCTGGATGTAAACCAGTGATTTATATCTTTTTTGTAATTATGCTGTCTATTATTTCCAGTAATTATGCTATCCATTCACGTAAATTCAAATGTTTTTCGTTTCATTTTTATTTTTCGAGCTTACACTTTTGCAATTTCGTTAAACTTTTCACAATTTAGTGATATATATAATTTATGTAAGTTTACTGTTATTTATTTTCATTTTAAGTAGTTTGAGGAAATAAAAATGCGATTTATTTGAAAAAAAAAATAAACAGCATAGCTTTTTTCTCTATGCGGCATCTGTACCACACCCCATGCGGCATCTTACCCAGCACTTAAAAAATGATGTTAAAAAGGACGTTTGGGAAAATAATTATGTCCGCTTTATTAAGAGGGCTTTAACTTGTTTAACATAGAAATTAGATTCTAAAGGGTTTGATCAATGATTTCTGGTACTTAGTTTGTTGTTTTTTGCTTTATTGTACATTTTACAAGAAGAAAAGAAAAACTACGGCATCTGTCCTCACTTTACTATATATACAGGGTGATTCATAAAAGATGGGCAGAACTTTAAGGGGTTATAGTACACTTAAAGACAAATAATATTAAATAGGAGACTAAGGGTCCCAGACGTATTCCCAAAGAGATAGGGGGCATTAAAGTTTAGGGTCCGAAATTTCAAATGATTATAAAACATGGAAAAATTGGTCGATTCGTTTGCGGTTTTTGCAAAAAATTTTATTTATGCCAGTATTTTCTTGAAATAAAATTTTAAAGTTCAATTTCAAAAAATGCCGATAGGGGGCGCTTTAGACTTTGGAGTAACAAACAACTATTTTTTAACGTTATTTTTTGTATTTCTTTAAATGATTTCGAAAGCTTAGACTTAAACTTAAATTTTGATCTAAAAATCTGAGTCCTAACGAGTAGTTAAGTAGCGTAAACTGAAATTTGAAACCCTTCTCCCCCCCAGAACAAAAATCAGTTATTCCCGATCTTTGTGTCGTAGATTAGGCTCTAACTACTGCCGCGTTTTGCTAAAATTATTCTTTATGTCAGTATTTTCTTGAAAATAAATTTTAAAGAAAATTTTCAAAAAATTCCGATAGAGGGCGCTTTAGACTTTGGAGTAACGAACAACTATTTTATACCGTTATTTTTTGTGTCTCATTAAATGCTTTCTAAATCTTAGACTTAAACTTAAATTTTCAGCTCAAAATCTGAATCGCTGAGCGTGGTTCAGTAGCGAGGGGAGGGGGTTCAAATTTCAACTTCTGAACATAGTTCAGTTTGCACTACTTAACCATGCCCAACGATTCTGTGCTGTGATACGAGGCAAAAATACAACTTTCGTCAAGGACTGCATAGTCGGAATTCACTCATAAAGGCACTGGCACAGTTGGAAACGTCGCTCATGCAAACGTTAAAGCTCCATTCCTGACGCTAGTCACCGGGTGAAGAAGGAAACAGAAAGTATGCAAATGTCAAATGGGGAAGAAGAAGAACACGTATGCAAAATTTCGACACGATTCAGGCATAAAAACCACTGAACGGTGAGTCAAGTGTAAGTCGCTGTAGTAATGAATCGGAAGATGGTGCCCTTCACGAATAAGGAAAAGGCTGAGATGCATTTAATTTACGGAGCGGCAGATGGAAATGGTGCAGAGGCACAACGAATGTACGGAGAGCGATTTCCCAACAGGCGGTTGCCTAACCGCAAAACTTTCGAGCGCTTGCACAGACAGTTGTGTGAGACGGGATCATTTCTCGCTTCCCGGTCGAATGCAGGTCGTGCAAAAAAGGACGAATCAGTAGTTGTTGCAGAAGCCATTCTGGATGTAGTAGCGGCGCAGCCAAGTACAAGTACACGAACAGTGGCTAGGCAGGTGGATACCTCACAGTCCATGACTTGGAGGGTACTGAAGGATGAACATTTGCTCCCGTTTCATGTGCAACGAGTCCAGAAACTGTCTCCAGGGGATTATCGAAATCGTATTGAATTCGCCCGCTGGTTTCTGCAGCAGAACGCGCTAAATCCACATTTTGGACGAACTGTGCTTTTCACCGATGAATGTACCTTCACACGTGAAGGTACATTTAACACACACAATGCACATGTATGGGCGGATGTCAATCCACATGCTACGTATCAACATGCTCATCAGAGACGCTTTTCCATCAATGTTTGCGCAGGAATACTCGGAGACCACCTAATCGGACCGTACCTTCTTCCTGAACGCCTCAACGGTAAAACATACCTCACATTTCTGCAACATGTGCTGCCAGACCTGTTAAACGTTGTTCCTCCACGCATCCGGCGGGTCATGTGGTTTTAGCACGATGGAGCGCCAGCCCATTACGTACGAGACGTCCGCAACTATCTGGACATCACATTTCCGAACAGATAGATTGGTCGAGGTGGTCCTGTTGCTTGGCCTGCTCGCTCGCCAGATCTTTCACCCCTCGATTTCTTTTTTGGGGGACGATTGAAGGCTCTTATGTATGAGACACCCATTGAATCCCCCGAGGAACTGGTCGCCAGACTTTCCGCCGCTGTAGGGGAAGTGCTCGAAAAGCCTGATGTTTTCGCGAATGTTCACCGTTCCATTCTTCGCCGTTGTTCTGCGTGCATAACCTCTGGTGGTCACAATTTTGAACATTTATTGTAATTACATGTTAATAAATATGCTTTGGTAACATAATCCTAATTTGTGTCTTTTTACCTCGTATCACAGCACACAATGTGTGGACATGGTAAACTGAACTGTGCTCAGGAGTAGAAATTTCAAACCCCTCTCCCCAGAAACTTAACCACGTCTAACGATTCAGATTTTGGGCTGAAAATTTAAGTCTAAGCTTTAGAAAGCATTTAATGAGACACAAAAAATAACGGTATAAAATAGTTGTTCGTTACTCCAAAGTCTAAAGCGCCCTCTATCGGAATTTTTTGAAAATTTTCTTTAAAATTTATTTTCAAGAAAATACTGACATAAAGAATAATTTTAGCAAAACGCGGCAGTAGTTAGAGCCTAATCTACGACACAAAGATCGGCAATAACTGATTTTTGTTCTGGGGGGAGAAGGGTTTCAAATTTCAAATTTCAGTTTACGCTACTTAACTACTCGTTAGGACTCAGATTTTTAGATCAAAATTTAAGTTTAAGTCTAAGCTTTCGAAATCATTTAAAGAAATACAAAAAATAACGTTAAAAAATAGTTGTTTGTTACTCCAAAGTCTAAAGCGCCCCCTATCGGCATTTTTTGAAATTGAACTTTAAAATTTTATTTCAAGAAAATACTGGCATAAAGAAAATTTTTTTCAAAAACCGCAAACGAATCGACCAATTTTTCCATGTTTTATAATCATTTGAAATTTCGGACCCTAAACTTTAATGCCCCCTATCTCCTTGGGAATACGTCTGGGACCCTTAGTCTCCTATTTAATATTATTTGTCTTTAAGTGTACTATAACCCCTTAAAGTTCTGCCCAATCTTTTATGAATCACCCTGTATGTGTGTATATTTGAATATAAATGAGTCTTTAAATGTTTATATTTGTACATAAAAGATAAAATTCGTATTAGAGATATGATTCTAGACTATTTTTCCATAAGTGCATTAAATTGTGGATCAATTTTCCTTGACTTCGGATCGACGAAAAATTTTTTGTCGGATTCCTTTAATGTTGCTATTGCGAGTCAATGGAAATTTTTGTTGGCTTCGGGTCGACTTGAATGCAATTTGCGTGTTTGGATCAGATATACTACTACTCACGCAAGACTCTTACACTGAACCCAACAGGCTTTACAAATGGACCCATATTCCCTGACTTGTTATTTTTCTAAAAGTATTCAGCTGTGGAAAACCATAACTAGTTTTGCGCTAAAAAATGGAACCTGTTGGTGTTCGTATTCTAACTATTATAAACCTGCAGTAAAACTATCATTAAATACTTAAAAGTGAGTAAATCAAAGGCGAAAAGCAGATCAGTTAATCAATAAATCCATAAAAATTAAAGCTAAAACAATAAAAAACTAGTCAGATGTACCAATCCCAAAACTTTCTTCTATCTGATACATGTTAATGGTTCAAAATTCGCTAGCACACTGCCAATATTAAATGGCAATCTATGTCCCTCATAAGGATTCTAAAGATATGAAATTCCGTGCATTAGTTCTTGAAATATGAGTATTGCTGAAATCATGTAAATCCAGAAAAATGCAGCCTAGCAGCGCCACCTATTGCGTGATTTATACCAAAACCTAATCAGAAACATCTTCTGTCAGCGTCTGACTGAATCTCGTGTTTGGAGAAAATCCGTGCATTAGTTTTTAAAATAGAGCTATTGCGAAAATCGTGAAAATTGCAGCATAGCAGCGCCACCTATTGGACAATTAATACCGAAATCTAATCACCAACAAATTGTGCCAACGTCTAACTAAATCTAAATTTTGGTGAAAATTCGTGCATTAGTTCTTGAGATAGAGCTATTGCGGGAATCGTGAAAAAGGCAGCACAGCAGCGCCACCTGTTGGTCGATTTACACCAACACGCAATCAGAATCAAGTCATATCAAGGACTAACTAAATATGACGTTTGATGAAAATCCGTGTATTAGTTCTTGAGATAGAGCTATTTCGGAAATCATGTAAATTCTGCAAAATGCAGTATAGCAGCGCCACCTATTGGGCGATTTACACAAAAAAGTTATCAGCACCAAATTATATCAAGGACTAACTGAATCTGAAGTTTTCTGAAAATCCGTGCGTTACTTCTTGAGATATAGCTATTGTGGAAATCATGAATAATGCAGCATAGCAGTGCCACCTGTTAGGCGATTTGCACCAAAAACTAATCAGTATCAAATTATATCAGGGACTAACTGAATATAAAATTTTATTAAATTCCGTGCATTAGTTCTTAAGATAGAGCGCCCATAAAATTTGTGTCACATACAGACAGACAGACATTGTATAAAAACATGTTTTTCGGCATCTCTGACTCCTAAAACGTGTAAACGAAGTAAGATCATGCCTAACGAATATATTATTAAACAAAAACCTAATTTGCAGAACAAATTAAAAAAACAAAATTTATTTCCTGAATTGTTTAAGCCCGAGAAGGGGCAGATATTAAGATATTTCATTCAATTCGTTCTACATTTAATGTTAATTTTTTGTAACAAATAAGCTAAACCAATTGAACATTAAAAAATAAAAATGAAATTCATACAATATAATGCTTTAAACACCTATATACTTAGATTCCGTTCAAATGAAATCGAAATAAATCTTAGACTTTTCTTAAAGTTTTGTATTTTGCATGTATCTTATCATATTATGTACAATCGTCATAAACATAATGCAAAATCTGCAGTACAAATATTTACAACTTAAAAATGGAAAAAGTCTAAGATTTATTTCGATTTCATTTGAACGGAATCTAAGTATATAGGTGTTTAAAGCATTATATTGTATGAATTTCATTTTTATTTTTTAATGTTCAATTGGTTTAGCTTATTTGTTACAAAAAATTAACATTAAATGTAGAACGAATTGAATGAAATATCTTAATATCTGCCCCTTCTCGGGTTTAAACAATTCAGGAAATAAATTTTGTTTTTTTAATTTGTTCTGCAAATTAGGTTTTTGTTTAATATGTCAAGTTTTTTAATAACTACTGCATTCAGACAAACACATTTCAAAATTGATGGAGGGTATCATCATCAGGCTTTGATTTGTGCGATATCGCATCACAATTTGTGATGCAATTTACCTGTGTATAATTCAAAATGTTTCACCAATGCAGTAATGCAGGTTGTTGTAGTTTGGTCAAAAAATTACAATCGGAACTTAAAAAATCTGCTTGAAAATGTCATTTTTTTCCCACTATGACGTCATATTCATCTTCTTTTTAATTCTTAAAAAAAAAAAAAAAAAAAAAAAAAAAACTATTTCAGTTTCTTCAGTTTCATGTTTCACGTGAAAATCATTCAACTAAAAATGGGCAAAATTATTATTACGGCTTTTGAATTATTTACAACAATGAAGGGAAAATGTTAAATTTTATTAGAAAATGTCCTTTGATTCTCAATGAAAAAAGCGAAATTTGGAATTATTAAGAAAAATATTTGAATAATGTAAATAAAAATTAGCCCATGTTACTCTCTAGATTATAATCCACCTATGAGCAAAGGCATTTTATGATCAGTTTTGATCCTGACGTCTGGCAAATGTTTTTACACTTTGAATTTATAATATTATTACAATTAGCAAAGAATTAAAAATGAGTGGCATCAGGGACAAAAAGGTGGGAAGAAAAAATGAAAAAGTTATGATCTCCATAGGCTCTTCTATGTTAAATTAACATTGAGAAGTGACACTGGAAATAAATAAGTATTGCGCTGTGGCGCAATACTTAAATGAAGCACTTTACAACGCTATCAGAATAGGGTTACAAAATTTCATTTTTACTTTCTTCTATCTTTACAAGAAGAAAGTATTGGATTCGTGAAAATTTTCGACTTCCAGTTTTCGACGGATTTAAACGTTTTAGGGGTCAGAGATTCCAAAAAACATGTTTTTACAAAATGTCTGTCTGTCTGTATGTGACATAAATTTTGTGGGCGCTCTATCTCAAGAACTATGCACGGAATTTAATAAAAATTTATATTTAGTTAGTCCCTGATATAAATTGGGGCTGATTAGTTTTTGGTGCAAATCGCTTAACAGGTGGCGTTGCTATGCTGCATTTTTCATGTTTTCCCAATGGCTCTATCTCAAGAACTAATGTACGAATTTTATGAAACTTCAGATTAAGTTAGTCTTTGATATGAGTTGGTGTTTACTACGTTTTGGTGTAAATCGCCCTACAGGTGGCGCTGCTATGCTGCATTTTTGTGATTTTCGCAATAGCTCTATCTCCAGAACTAATGCTTGGATTTTCAACAAACTTCAGATTCAGTTAGTCCTTGACATGAATTGACGTTATATGCATTTTGGTGTAAATCGCTCAACAGGTGGCGCTGCTATGCTGTATTTTTTTTTCGATATCCGCAATAGCTTTATCTCAAGAACTAATGCTTGGATTTTCATCAAACTTCAGATTCAGGTATACCTTGATATCAATTAGTGCTGTTTATGTTTTGGTGCAAATCGCTCAACAGGTGGCGCTGCTATGCTGCATTATTCATGATTTCCACAATAGCTATATCTCAAGAAGTAACGCACGGATTTTCAGAAAACTTCAGATTCATTTAGAAGTTGACATAAGTTGTCCATTAGATTTTGGTGTAAATCACTTAACCGGTGGCGCCGCTATGATGCATTTTCCCCGATTTCCGCAATAGCTCTATCTCAAGAACTAATGCACAGATTTTCATCAAACTTCAGATTCAGGTATACTTTGATATCAATTAGTGCTGTTTATGTTTTGGTGTAAATCACTCAACAGGTGGCGCTGCTATGCTACATTTTTCAGAACTTCCGCTATAGCTCTATCTCAAGAACTAATGCACGAATTTTCATCAAACTTCAAATTCAGATATTCTTTGATATGAATTGGTGCTAAATCGACGTAATTTCTTGTACTATTTAAATGATTTAATTGACGTGATTTATATAGAAGAAAGTTTTGTGTTGGCCACAACATACTAGTTTCGTATGATAAACGGAGACATCAAAATGAACAATTTAGAAAACCCATAACACAGTTGAAAACCCCAATTTTCAGCAACTAACGTTCACAGACGATCGTGGCAATGTTTGGTACAGCTATAGATTTTTATACATGCCACATACTGTGTTCTAATATTTCATTCAGCCGAACAATGCTTAGCATAACAGAAAACACTTTTCCGGTAGTTACCATTTATTAAAGATAGCAATGTGCCCATATGCTTATTTGCGACTCTGTGTAAGAATTTATTTATAATATACTACTCATTCACATCACGAAATATAATAAATTTAGTTAAGCTTGAAAACGCACTTCCTGAAAATATCGCTTGTAGGCAATAATTTAACTGAATTCTTTCGTGTGACTCTTAAAAAAAGATAAATAAATAAAGTCACATGCCTTATCTCTCTATATATAAGCCGTTCTCTGAGTGTATGTCCTTTATACAAATCTTCAACTTTTGACCGATTTGCACGAAACGTGATGTACATACGAACGTGGAAAAGATCGCTGTCTACTTTAAAAAATCATCAGACCAATATTTACCCCTTTTTTATACCACCTTTCATAATTTAACATTATAAAAATATTTCTTTTTATCCGACTGCCAAGAAGGGTTATGTGTTGCGCGCGTATCTGGGTATGTGGACTTCTTTATACCCTCGAAACATCCCAACGGCTGTGTGGATTTTAATGAATGACGTCTGTATTGATTCGTCTTGACCGTCCGATGGTTATAGGCTAGGTTTTGTTTTTATAAATTCAAAATGGTGGTAGAGACGAAAAAAATTTATGCACCATATTGTGTGGCATATCATTGGATAGGTCTTTCAAAATGAAGACGATATTTCATTGACTATTTTACACTCAGAAGCTCCGTTTAAATATTACACAACCTGGAAGTTGTGTAGGTAGGATCTCTAGCTTTAATGCAACTCTAGCCTTCATAGATATCTATAGGCCTCATCAAAACAGTGTTTATAGATAGGAACTAACAATTAATCACAACTTAAAAGTCATCAATACAAGTAAATAAAAAAAACAATAGGTAAGTAATATAAAAATAGTTTCATACAGATGAAAAATAATTAATTAGTTCGCTTTTTACGCAGTCGGATTTTTTGATTTTTTAAATTTAATTTTTACTTCTTAAATTTTCAAATTCAATCGTTTCTTTCCTGGTCGCCGCACCAAAAAAAATGACACAGTAATTTAAAGAAAATAATAACGCGTATATATATATATATATATATATATATATATATATTTTACGAGCCAATAAAAATTCAGATTTTCTCGCTATATTTTTGCCTTTTTGAAATCGCCGTCATTCTAATCAGAAAACGAAAATTTTCCTTATATATATGTAAAATTTTTAAATAAACGTGTGTAAAAATGACGTAGTATCTTCATTTGAATCTTTTTAAAGTTAAAAAATCTATTTTAATACAGGCGTTTGAATTTCAAGAAAAAAATTCAGGAAAAATATAATAATAAAAAGAATCATTTGCTAGATATGACTTCAATTTCGTCAATATGATTTCAAACTGGTTCTAAAAACCGGCTGCTACAATTTATTTACTATTCTTTGTAATAGTGTAGGGTAAGGTGGCCTATTATCGTTCCCCAGTCACTTTTAGTCCCTTGAAAGTTGTGATTTTCAGTGGAAATCTACCAAATTTAAATTTTACATAGACTAACTACCTACGCACATAGAAACATGGGCAAATATCGTACAAAAAAATTTTAACAATGCGAAAAATTGTTTTTTTTTCAAAAGTATCTAAAAAATGCAAAAGAAAAAAAATGATCTCAATTTCGTCCCCCCAAAAAATCCAATACGTCGAGGCTTAACTTATAACTAAATCAAAATTTATTTCTAAATGAGTAAGTAATTTAATTTACATTAAAGTAAGACACAAAGAAACGTACTAATTATCAGTGGAGGAATAACATAAAGAAACATTAGTATAGTTGCCAACCTCCCGATTTTTTTTCATACCAATATTTTTATGCAGAAATACTTGCTTTATACAATCGCAGTTTTAACGCAATTAAATAAAGAAAACATTTTTGTAAGATTTCACTGGTATCCAAAAAATCGGGAGATTAGCAACTTTGCATTGCCATTCAAACATGAGGAAAAAATTGAAAAAAATGTCATGAAAAAGCATTCCTAATTTCGTCCTTGGGACGAAAATAAAAACTGCAAAGAGGACGAAATTGGGACCACGCTACTTCCAATATTACGGATCTTCAGTTCCCGTAAGACGAACTGAGCGTCCTAAAACTCACTGTATGCTACTGTCAGCATCTTACCAACGTAAAATACATGCAATGAATAAGAAATAAATACTTACAGTACAGTAAATAACGTTCTACAAACGACGTAATAAGAACTCAGGTCTTCTAAAAATAGGAAATTCGCCGTCTTTAATTTATTTATGCGTCTTGGCGAACGAAACTTTCAACACTGGCTCCTTTTACCTTCCGTCCCCTGTGCACTGCGTCATAAGTGGCGTCACTTTCGCAGAAGCGGGGAAGTTAAAAGGGACGAAATATGGGCACTTTACCCTATCTTTAATTATATCATTTAGATAAATGTTTTAATGCTTGAAATGCAGTGATAACATTCTTACGATTTATATCGAATACGGTTATATATAAATAAGATTTTTCTACGATTTATATTAAATATAAATTATAACATAGCTACTATTTTTTAGAGTAAGCTTTTTTCTTTTTTAAACAAAATTTCATGATTGACATTTCGATTGAACGCTTTTGGAAACTGATGTCATTTACATTTTAACGGCTGCGGATTTGGATTTTATGAATGGAAATATGAGTTTCCATTTAAAAATTACCGGCAATGAATCTTTGTATACGTGTGTTAAAAATGCCTGATATACTGCCCGTTAACAGAACATAAATAAAAATCGTTTTTAATTTGAAACACGAATATATTTTTAACCTTCAGTATATTTGTTAGATTTCGCAACAGCTACAGGGAAAAGTATTTTTGGTATTTTTGTTTTAGTGATCAGTTAATCGTAAATATTTTCACTATATTGCACTTATTTATCTGAGTAGCACATTTCGACCGCTGTGGTGATCGGTTTCTCCGAACAAATCTTGAATTTAAGAAATATATTGGCGAATTTGATCTTCCATTTTAAAGCAATATGGATCTTTATCTCAAATGTCCTTCCGTACGGCTGAAAACGATACGATCATCACTGCGCTATTATATTTTCTAATGTGTAAGACAAAATTTCGGCTGTTAAGGACCAAATTTTTTAGTTGATCATTCACAGTAGAATTTGCTCTAAGAATGATAGACGGATATGCAATATACTAAAACTGTTCCTCAGAAATTATCTAACTTTTTTAAAAGGCTAATCATTCAGAATTGGTTTCACCTGATTATAGAGCATTTCAGTTAATTCTATAACAAAGCATGTACAACAAAATGTTATATACTAAAACTATTCCAGAAATTTGGGTGCAAAGTAACAGTGCAAATTTCATCAAAATCTGTCCAGTAGAACTTTTAAAAAATGCTAATATTTTATAATCTGGCCCACCTGATTATTGAACTTTCTTCCATAATTTTATAACAAAGCGACGTAAAACTATATGGAATATTTTAAAACCATCCGTGTAAAATTATCTTACAAACAATGCAAAATCCAATGAAATCCATTCAGAATTTTTAAAAAGACTAATCTTTCATAATCGGGTTCCACAGGATTATGGAATTTCCCCATATAATTCTATGACTAATCAGGGTATAACAATGTTACACACCAAAACCTTACCTGAAAAACTAATAGTGGAAGTTGGATTAAAATTATTTCAGCAGAACCCAAGTTATTAGCAGCCGGAATGAGATTCCCACACGAAGACAAAAAATACTGAAATTTGCCAATTTAATTATGGAAAAGTACACGAAAACAAACAAATACTGAATGTTTTTGAGCAATTAAGTTAATCTTTTGTACCTGGGTTGCAGGCATATTTAAAAAAATTCAAGCCTGAAAATTACTTTAAAAAACATAAAAAAATCTGTAAATTGAGATAAGCTTTTCAAACAAATTACTGAAAGTGATTTTTGTTTTCTATTAGACGTTGAAATAATCGGATGTATGATGTTTAGTGATCAAATTGTAGTAAAAACGTAATTTATGGTACGGTTAGGGTGTTGCCACTAACAATATAATGATAGGCGTTACTCATAGATATGTCTTTTCTTCATAACATTGCATTAATAGCAAACGGTTATATCTTTCTTAATTGGGTTGCAGGTATAGTATTTAAAAATATCTCCGCGATTGAAAATTAATTTAAAATGGTTAAACAATCTGTAATCTTTTCAAACAAATATTGCTGAAAGTACTTCTTGTATTCTATTAGATGTTGGAACAATCAAATGTGCGATGTTTAAAGTTCAAATTGCAGTAAAAGATAAATTTATGGTTGGAGCATCATATTGGCATCATACTGGGTTAGATTGTTGCCACCAACAATATTATGCTAGAGTTACTCATAGCAATGTTTTTTCTGTATAATATTGCATTAAGAGCAAACAGTTATATCTTTCGTAATTGGGCTGCATGCAAATTTAAAAATATTCATGATTCAAAATTACTTTAAAATCCATTCAAATGGGAAAATTGAGATACAATTTTCAAATAAATTTCATTTGAAAGAACTTTTTTCTATTCGACAGTGTGAAAAACGAAATTGTATGATTTTCAGAAGTTAAGAAAAATTTCAGTAAACAGAGTTCCGACTTTGTGCACAGCAGGAAAATCTTAGAGAAAATGTGTTTCTGTCAAATCGTAAAAATGTTCCGATTAAACGAAATAACATTTTCTCTAAGATTATACTGGTATGCAAAAAGTCGGAAATCTCATCCCTGAGTAAAGGTACAATTTATGGGTTAGGTCGTTGCCATAAATTGTACCTTTACTCAGGGTACAATTTAAGTCATGAGTATAATGTCACAATTGGCATTGTGTTTGTAGTTTTTGTATATTCTGAAGATGACTCAATGAAAGAGTCGAAACATGTAAATGTTTAGTATTTTTAATGTGTTTTTTATTGAAATGACATCTTTTAAGCAAATAATTGTATTTTAATGTATGTTTTGAATATATATTATTATGGTATAGTTAATAGTAGACGTAATTCAGACTGTTTTACTTATTTATATTTCTTATTGGTCTTTTAAACGATTCGTGGGCGGGAATGCACCAATTTCAGTTATTGTCATTACCGTATTATTTCATTTTAATGTATTTTACCTGGGAGGACCCTTATTATTGACACGGGCGAAGCCGGGTAGTTCTGCTAGTTTTCTATACGGGAAATGTTACGCACACTTCAATAATGGCCATCTGTTTCCTAAAACACACTTCAAATTATTACTGTCTACAGAGGTAAATGCAATTATGTTCTTTTGTGTATCCCTGTAAATGAACAATAAATGCTACGCACACCATTTTCTGTAGGAAATATCTTATAGTGCAAATCAATTTTGTAATGCTTGAAGTAGAGTAACATCATTAAAATGTCCTTCATAAATTATCACCCATAGACAATAATGTATCCAAATTCTTGAGCGTCGCTCTAAACGAACTATATAAATGCTACACACTTTATTTTCAGCAGAGAAAATGCTATATCAAGCCTCAGTAACATATATAAGTTTCGTGGAAATCTAAATATATTTAAGAAAATTAGAGCGTGAGAAGATGGACAGACAGATGACCCAAGTCATAAACACAGTTCAACTGTAATGGAAAGCGTTAAAAAGGAAATCCGGACCATATGGTTATAGATACAAACATTCCATAAGTAACGAAAAACAACTATTTTTTGTGTTGATCTTAAGCAAATCGCTTACTAAAATAATAATAATAATAATCAGCATTGTCCACGGTGTTGCAGAACCACAATTCATAACCACAGAGGGTGTTCACACGTTTTTGTAATGATTTTGACTTTCTATATGGTTTAAATTTAAATGAAACAACAACAAAAAAAAAAGTATATGGCATCAATTCGGAATAGAGTTTAATTATCGTCTGCATCTCTCAAAATATTTTTTGCTTTAAAATGTCATTGGAAAATAAACACTGGATCGATCACCCCCCCCCCCCCTCCAAAATCCATTTTCTTACGACAAGTCTGCACCAACAATTCGGCTTCAAAACTCCAGGTCCATCAGAAGCAGTTCGGGCAGTGGTGGCCCAGTTAGCAGAGCATCGAATCCGCAGCTAAGGCCGCGGGATCGAGGCCTACTGCTGACTATAATCCGCCATGTACGCTAATGGCGCCTGGTGCATGTAAAATCCGCGCAAAGTCCTCCAAGTTAGTTTTTTTTATGGCCATTTTTTTCCCCATTCTGACCAAAAAATCAGAATAGCAATTAAAGCCTTTGTGCAGGAATATTGAAATGCAGTAAACCAACGTTTAAAATGCACAAATAATGTGTGAAAAAGCAGCAAACAGCTGTTTCGAATCTACAGCGAGATTCTTCTTCAGTGCAAGAGAGGGGGAAAAAAAAGGAACAGCGTGCTAGAAAAGCCTTGCTTTTTTCTATAGCACGCTGTTCATTTTTTTTTTCCCTCTCTTGCACTGAAGAAGAATCTCGCTGTAGATTCGAAACAGCTGTTTGCTGCTTTTTCACACATTATTTGTGCATTTTAAACGTTGGTTTACTGCATTTCAACAAAAAATCAGAGTTCTAACTTTTTACGACTGCTCTTTCATCTTCACCTAACACTTCATTTATAATGGGTGTTTCATAATAATGGAAACCACCAGTCCATCAGAAGAAAATAACTCGGTTAAAGCGGAAACTCGGTTAAGCGGGACTCTACTGTATAAGCAAACACAGTAAATAGGCGGTAATACATGCGAATTCTTTTTTGTGAACGAACTATAATTGCTACAACGTCGCATTCAATTTACGTAATTCAGTATTACATATTTTATGATCACATATTTTAAATTTTAAAATAAGTCGACTATTAGAAAATTAGTATCTTTGTAAATATACTTTGAGGAAGAGGGGGGGAGGGGGGACGCCAATCTCCATGTTTGCCCCGGGTGCAAAAAAGGCTAGTTTCGGCCCTTATTCGTACAATAAGAAATTGGTATATTTGTCGAAATGTAATGTGGATTGCTCATGGGTTATTATAGTCAAACGACGATGATAGTAAGTGTTATTAATTCGTATTCTATGTTGTGTTCTCGTCCTATTGCGTAAATACGAGGGTGAGTCGGAAAATAAATCTCCCCTGGCAACTGTGGACAGAGGTGTGAATGAAAGACAAGAAATGTAATGAAACATTAAAGATAAGACGTAACTTTATTTTTCTGTATAAGTGCCAAGTGAGTTGAGTCATTTGTCATACCCCTTTGTAAGTTTCAAAAAGCGCTCCTTGAAAAAATCAGGGCTTTGCATCATTCTGTTCCCGGTAGATATGGAGAGAAAGTGCGTTGTGAATTGGTGGTCAAAGGAGGAAGTGAGAGCAGTTGTCAGCTATGAATGGGCACATGGAGTATCGGGAGTAGAAATTCATAACCGCTACGTGGGAGTCTGGGCCAGATGTGATGTCGAAACAAACGGTGTTGAGATGATGCCGCCAATTCAGTGAGGGGCGTCAGCAAGTGTTGGACAGACCGAGACCTGGACGGACGTGCACGGTCACCACTGACGAAATCAATGCTTGACTACTTCTTTGTAAGCAATGCTGAAGTTACACAAGCCGTTCAACGCTTCTTTTGTATGCAGAGTCCTGTTTCTTTCCTGGAGGGCTTTATGAAGCTTATAAAAGGTATGGCAAATGTCTCAACTCACTTGGCACTTAAGTAGAAAAATAAAGTTACGTCTTATCTGTAATGTTTCATAACATTTTTTGTCTTTCATTCAAACCTCTGTCCACAGTTGCCAGGGGAAACTTATTTCCCGACTCACCCTCGTAAATGTATTTCATGTTTATTTGAGTAATATCTTTATTGTGGAGCCTTTTCCATATATTAATGCATTAAAATTTTTTACATTATTAGAAGACAGGTGATTAAAATATGCTAATTGTTTACGTATGTTATCATCATCATCATCATTTAGGTCCTGTCACGAGAATGGCAACAGTGGCCGCCATGGAGCGACACAAACTGAGGGTCATTATCACCAGGATGTAGAAGCAGTTCCTGATAAACCTCCTGCTTACGATGATGTGATAGTTTGCGAAGACGTTGTAAGTGTACATACATGTCTTTTTAAAAAATTTAATTACTGTAAATCAGTGATTTTCAACTGCTGTGTCGCAATACGCTGCAATGTAAAAAAAAAAAAAAATTCTGTGAAATTATAGAGAATCTAGCGATAATCCATTATCTTAAGTCTTATGTAAAATTACAGAGATTAGAAAAACAGATATTCTGTTAAATAACAGAGAAATTATTCGGCAAATTCACAGTAGACTCTGTAAGTTTACACCGATAAAAATACACAAGACTCTGTAAATTTATTTAGTTTATTTATTTTTAATGATAATAATTTAATTCCTATTTTTTTAAATTAGTGAATTTTTGAACTTCGAAGAATTAGAATTTTTCGAGTTGTTTTTTAACAGCTGCACCTTTTAATTTTTACAAGATTTGTTTCTGGCCGTCTTAAAAAATCTTAAGCTCTCTGTGTTGGAGACGAACACATTACTGAGTGTGCTATACAGGGCCGAAACTAGCCTTTTTTGCACCCGGGGCAAACATGGATTTTGGGGGGGCTCCACCCCCCTCTTCCGCAAAGTATATTTACAAAGAGAATTTTAACAAAGTTATTTCCTTCTGATGGATTGAGGGCTTCCATTATTATGAAACAGCCATTATAAATGAAGTGTTATGTGAAGATGAAAGAACAGCCGTAAAAAGTTAGAACTCTGATTTTCGGGTCAGAATGGGGGGGGGGGGGATGGCCATACTTTTTTATGGCCAAAATTATGGCCATTACCCCCCCCCCCCCATTCTGACCAGAAAATAAGAGTTCTAACTTTTTACGGCTGTTCTTTCATCTTCATACAACACTTCATTTATAATGGCTGTTTCATAATAATTGAAGCCATCAGTCCATCAGAAGAAAATGATCCATTCCAAAGGTATAAGTTCGATTGAAAAAAACTATTTAATACTTTGAGCAGAAAGAAGAGACTACAACTGCAATTTTCATGACGCTAATAGAATCACATAGATGCCAATGTATACGGTTTAGGTACCTCTAAAATTTAATACAAATTTTTGCTTTTTAAACTGCAGTGACAGCCAATTGTTCCCTTGTGACGACATTTCTGTGGCTGTCAACTCGTAAAACTTGGCTAAAAATGCTAACTTTGACAACATTTTCTGAATGAATCTTTGCCTTTATAAGAAAATGGGAAACTCTTTAATTTCTTCGTATCTGAACAAAATCGGTAAATTTTATATTTTTACGAATATTAATGCAATTTTTTTCTATTTACGAATGAAAATGACTTCGCGAAAGTATCAGAAAAGTAGTTAGTTTGGATTTGGGAATAGCTCTCAATATAAAAAAATTCTCGTAACGAAATGTGATCCCCTCCCACCCAAAAAAAGGAAATCCATGACCTCCTCTAAATGGTGAGCTTGATCCGCCCTTGGCTTTGTCAAATATTGATTGATTAAAATCTTGAAAACGGAATCGAAAAAAATTTGGTTTATACAGGATTCTTTTGCCATATCATCTTTAGATTGTTCTATGCTTTGTCATACGCGAGACAGGATGATTTTAAGAATACCGTGCTAAACATAGATGTGAGAAAAATAGACAAACAAAATCTTCATTTGGCGCCCCTTCGTTCTGGCGCCTGGGGCACATGCCCCTCTGTCCCCTTAGTTTTGGCCCTGATGCTATAGGAGCATTTACTACTGTATATACAAAGGATGTCATTTGTGATTCAGTGGGGCAATACTTTTAATTACCAAACTTCATGCATGTGGTGAATGAATCAACTGCAAAATGATTGTCGATGGAAATTCCCGCTAACTCCGCAGAGACGAGTTTTCCTTTTCTAAAATATTCTAATTTTTAATAAAACAATTTTTAATCCACATTTTTTTCTTTAATACTTCCAATAAAATTGTAAATGAATTTTAAAAGTGTGTATTTTGAATTACAGGTTATAACAAAGATAAAAAAAAAATATCTTTAAATAAAGACATGGAAATCCCTAGGGAATTTGTTATAAGAACAGGAAATGTATGTAAAATAATTATCGAGAAACTCAATCGATCGCATTTAACCTAGAACTGCTGTAAATTTACAGAGTCTCGACATTTTTCTGTGTTTTTACAGAAATTTTTAACAGTGCGGTGTGTTGAGACATGAAGCTTAAGAGTGCCACAATTCTTTGTTAATCATTTATTAACTTATAGCATCTTTTGGTTTTATTTATCAAAAGGAAAATTTTAAAATATTAAAGAAAAAGAAAAAAACATAGAAAGAGGAAAAGAGAAGGAAAATGGAACGATATGTTCCATTCTTGAAATCGTGCACGTTAATGTTAAAAATGAGCTTTTCTTCAATGAAGACTGTAAACAAACATAGATCACAGAAAATTACTATTCAATAACAGTGACTTTTTTTTTCTGACTGCAACGGCGTGTTTCAAGATGCCAATTTGGTATATTATATATTTGCTTTTTGTGATTAAAGTTAAAAGAATGTACAGTAGAATCCCTATTATCCGAGTTAATATGGACCAAGCTCATCTCGGATAAGCAAAAAACTCGGATAAACCGGATTTACACAAATCGTCACTAAATAAAGAGATGAAACATAAATTTTCATTTAATTCATTAATTTTTATGATACTAGCAACATTTCTTTGATGTACATTTCCGTTACTTTTAAGAAAAACTGAGAATGAAATTGTTTATTTGAAAAACCCTATTGATAGTTTTTTTGTTTATTGAATGTCAATTTTGCTGCTTTTTTTTTTTTTTTTTTTTTTAAATCTGCTGCAGTATTATGCTACTGCATAGCTACAAATTTCTAAGATTTTTCCTTATCACTAAAACTTACCAGTAAATTTCGCCTAATTCAATCGCCGAAATCTAACAATTGTCAACGATTAAATATGGTAAACATTTGTATTAAATTTTAGAGGGAACAAAACCGTACAAATTGGCAGCTATGCGATTCTATTAGTGTCATGAAAATTACAGGTGTAGCCTCTTCTTTCTGCTTAAAGTATTAAATAGTTCTTTTCAATCGAACTTATACCTTTGGAATGGATCATTTTCTTCTGATGGACTGATGGCTTCCATTATTAAGAAACAACCATTATAAATAAAGTGGTAGTTGAACAGGAAAGAGCAGTCGTAAAAAGTTAGAACTCTGATTTTCTGGTCAGAATGGGGGGGGGGGGGGGATGGCCATAATTTTTTCTTTTAATTGTGTTTAAAAAAAATAATTAAAAGTGTGTGTTTTGTACAATTTATATACAGGGTGCAATATGTTATA
The DNA here is from genome assembly GCA_963932465.1 of Maratus speciosus. Lineage (NCBI taxonomy): Eukaryota > Metazoa > Arthropoda > Arachnida > Araneae > Salticidae > Maratus > Maratus speciosus. Next base: position 326,252,034 of record OZ010793.1, read on the forward strand.
TATCGCCGACCTTTAATTTATCAACTGTTGGTCGTACACATATAATTCCAATTACAAAAACGTTTCAAATAAGGTAAATATTCATGCTGTAGCATTATTTAAAGTAAAAAATCAATGTTATAAAAATTACGAAAGCTAACTTTTTATGCGGTTCCCCAGTCCCTATAGTTATATTTAGTAAAAGTTTATACATATCATAACAGATAAAACACAAAAAGTTTGACATATGTACTACAAAAATTGACATAGTTATTAGATTTGAAAGTTTGAGATTTTTGCACATGATTTTGTCTTTCATTGAGGGATCAGTTAAAAGATGAATTTAAAATAATTCGAGATCAAAATCAGGGTGCAATGTCCTTTTTACGGCGAAGCCACCTTTAGCCGGTATCGCCAAATCGGGGAATCATCAAAGAGGGTTATTTCATCTAAACATTTGAGCTAGCTTTTATGGATCGAACAACATTCAAACGTCAAAGCAGATAGAATCGACAACCGGAAAATAAAACATACTCACTAAGGACTATATAAATGGCAACGAAATGCAAACGACCTGCCGAGCTATAATGAGCATGAAAATTGGGATTGCAAATTACAGCAGTACCGCAGCGCCACACGTTCAGGATAAAACACGGGCCATCTAGCAGTGGATATGCTAGTCAGCGCTGATATTGTGATGGGAAGCTAACGCATACATGGAATATGCCGAAATGATACTTATTTATGGTGAATGTCAAAGGAATGCCAGAGGGGCTGCGAGTGTTTATTCAGAACATTTCTCTAGGGATATACATCCAACGCATGAAACTATAACTGATGCATTGCACCATCTTAGAAAGACCGACTCTGTTTCACCACGACCCAGAACAAGTAGACGGGCAAGGTGTAAAGGCGCGCCACACACCAGGGAGACACGCAACAAAAAAACGTGAGGCATGCGACAATTTCACCCTGTTAACAAAGAAAAAACCGGTTTGAACAGCAGAATTTGCCTCCTGTCTCACAATTATTGTCGCATGTCTCTCTGGTGTGTGGCGCGCCTTAATGTTCGAGTGACACCGGAGGAGCTGCTGGCGTTCGCCCATTTAATTCCACAACTGAGTACGGCGGAAATAAGCGAGGCATTGGGTCAGCATGTCTGGCATTTGTTACATGCACATGATGCGCATCCATACCATCAGACACTGGTGCAAGCATTGATGTTGGGTACGTGACTGATATGAAGAGCTGCCTCTCCGACATGCATACCGAGTGTGGTTTCAACATGATGGGGCCCTCTCCGCATAAAACATGAAACATCTGGGCGTATCTGACCACCGAATTCGGTCAACAGATCCTTGGATATGGTAGTCCGGTAGAGTGGCCACCGCGTTCGCCGGACTTGACTTCCATGGACTTCTGCCTCTGGTGTTATATCAAGGCATAGGTCTATGTGGCTGAGACCACTTCTCTGGTTTATCTGAAGCAGCGCATCATCCTTGATTGTCGCAGAGTTTGCACAGCTGCTTTGCTCTAACGTGTCCAGGACTCAGTTCTGTCATGCATTCAATTGTACATTGCCACCAATGGAGAACACTTTGAGCAGTATCTCTAGTAGATTTCGGCGTTTTATGTATTCTTTTTTTATAGTAGACCGTTTTCTGATAGTATAATAAATTGATATTTATTTTTCTGTTTAATTTCAATATTTTATTCTTCGCTTTATATACGACTCCAAAAAGTCAGCTCAAATTTGTAGATGAAATAACCCTCTTTGGTGATATCCCGGTTTGGCAATACTGGCTAAAGGTGGTTTCGCCGTAAAAAGGACATAGCACCCTGATTTTGATCTCGAATTATTTTAATTCATCTTTTAACTGATCCCTCAATGAAAAACAAAATCATGTGCAAAAATCTCAAAATTTAAAATTTAATAACTGTGTCAATTTTTGTAGTACAGATGTCAAACTTTTCGTGTTATATCTGTTATGATATGTGTAAACTTTTGCGAAATATAACTATAGGGACTGGGGGACCGTATAAAAAGTTAGATTTCGTAATTTTTAAAAAATTGATTTTTTACTTTAAATAGTGCCACAACATGAAAATTTACCTCATTTGAAACGCTTTTGTAATTGGAACTATATGTCTACGACCAACGGTTGAGAAAATAAAGGTCGGCGATAGATAACATATTGCACCCTGTATATACTATATATATATATATATATGAAAAGTATTGAAATAATGAAACCCCATTTAAAGCTAAAATGTAAATTAATTTCAGATTTAAAACATTTTCTAATTCTTAATATCTAATTCTGAGCTCTCCTTTAAGTAGTTTTCTTGACCCAACAGTTATTAACAGTTATTATTCAGTTAGTAAATTCTAAGATCCAAAATGCAAGTGAAAGCACTGCAGCGGGGTTTGGCCATGCCTCATTTGCGACCAGAGCCCCAAATATCAATCAAAATAGTTTCTATGTCAATTAAGTTAATGTTATGTTAACATGCATTTCGACCATTTTCCTTCTCTACAGGAAAAGGTTATAAGTTCTATATCAAAACACACTGGAAGAACTCGAATTTTGATATGAGGACGTGAATTTAAAAACTCGCCATAGCCAAAAATCAAATTTTGGGAAATGGCGAAAAACCTCTAATTGCGTCCATTGGTTTGTATTAACCAAGATTTTACAATGGCAGAAATACAGGATAAAACTAGTTTTTTTTTTTTTTCCTATTGTTGTGTTTTTCCAGTGCAGCTTTACCAATCGAATACATTGATTGGGAAAACATGATTTTTTAATATTTTGGATAAGGTGAGTTTTGAAATTCACGTCCACATATAATCAGCCTCCTCTGAAACCCGTTATCTGATAGTAAATAGTTATACAGGTCTTGGTTGCTTCCGAATAATAGACCAAACCCTGAGGAACTATTGCTGTATACAGCAATATACAGGGTGTACACTCTCAACGCGGTGTCCAAAGGCTAATTCCTAAGCCATTTGGCAATAGACTTACCGTATATACTCGTGTATAAGTCGATCTCCCTAATTCTTAAGCAAAATTTTGAAAGAAATTGAATTTTGGTGTATAAATCGAACCCCATTTCTGTTACCATGTTGAAGAATGGTTTCTAATCGAGGATTTAAAAAAAAAAATCATAAATTTTCATTAAATTAGTAAACATTTTTACATTTCTAATTGTTGAAAAATAAATAAATAAACAAAAAGACGAGGCTGGATCGAATTGAGTATATTGTGTTACATATTTACAAGAACTACAACAACGGAAATAAAACAGAGAAATAACATGTACTTATAGATTTTGAAAGACCCATGACAGACAGGTTAGCGGACTTGAAAGAGAGCTATATAGTTAGCTTAAAAGCAATTGTATTTAAATGAAAACTGAAATTAATAATAGAATAATGGAATGCTATGATTACAACATTCTAACACTAATCAGACTTTTTTTTTATTCAAAGTTTTAAAACTGTATAATTATGTAAAACCGAAGAAGTTTAAACTATTTTGAAACCTATTCACATCAATTAAAAAAGATATTCACGATACTTAAAAAGAAAAAACATCTTTAAAAATTCTATTCAAGCCTTATTTACAAGGGTAAACAACTTCTTAGACTGGTAAAATATAGTACTTCTTTGTATTGTAGGACTTTTAGGAGCATTCTCAAGTTGAACTCTTTTTAAAAAGGGATTAAAATGTTGAAAGGAATGCCCCTGTAATTGAAGGTAATTCTGTCGAAAATTACTGTAGAACCATTATAAGCTCAACAATAATGTGAGCTTTTTTTTTTTTTTTTTTGGCAATCGCAGGGAAATGACCATTGTCTGTTTTTATCTCTCATGTGATTACTTAAAAGACTTGCCCAATTCGCCGATTATCTGCGCTTTTTTATTTTTTTTTTAACTACCTCGAGTATAAGTCGACCACCCACTTTCAACTCCGAAGTTTTGTCTAAAATTCTTCGACTTTTACACGAGTATATACGGTAGTTCCAATTACAAAAATGTTTTAAGCATGGTAAAGAAGTGTTTTAAAAGCGATTTAGGTCAATAAATATATTTATTAAAAAATTCCGAAATTTAAATTGTTATACGGTACTCCGGTCCTATAAGTTATATTTAGTAAAAATATCCTATTTCACTAAGAAGTTAGACAAAAAAAGTTCCATTCTTCTACGATTAAAACGGATCGAGTAATAGCTGTTTAAAGTTGAAGCATATTTTTTGCTGCAAAATAGGGGTCATTCGCCAATTTTCTAGAAATATAAATAATCGTCAGATATAAAAAAAAATAATAATAGTTCAGAGTAAAATTAACATTACAATATAAATTTGAAATCTATTTTCATTCTGCCATATTAAAGAAAAATATAGAACTTATACTAAAAATATAAGTTAAAAAATAACAGAATTTTTGATAAATAAAATTATGAAAAGCAACAGTCGCAATTCTTTACAAAATGATAACTATTTTAAAGTAGTACTACATTATCTAGTCTAAAACTTAATTAATAAAAATTAAAGTTATCTAAAAACTTACTAGAAGTGACTGTCTTCGGCTGCAATGTAGAAATGTACACGCGAAATAAATCCTTCTAATACTTTAAGCAGTTTATGTACGATCCCTCGAAGTATCACCCGAATCATCTGTGTTCGGATGCAGAAAATTGGCATAAGTCATGCAGTTCAAAGTTTCATAACTCGGTCAATTTTAGTGTTAGATGAATGGGATTTTTTTTGTCTTATTTGTTAGTGTAATAGGAAATTTTTACTAAATATCACTTATAAAACCGGAGGACCGTATACAAATTTAAATTTCGTAACTTTTTAAGTAATGTTCTATTGATCAAAACGACTTCTAAAATAATTTTTTACCTCATTTAAAACATTTTTATAATTGGAACTGTATGTCTATATGACTAACGATTTGGAAATAAGCTATTGGACACCGTTGAGAGTGGACTCCCTGTATTTTGGAATCGTTAATAAAATCAGTTTGGTCCACATCGAGGTCCTGAGTCAAATCATTTATGTGCAACTGCTAATATTATATTTTCCATATATATGAGTATATGAAGAATAATATTTTTTTTCTCTTAGCTATCAGCGCCACCCAACATCAAAGATGCTCTCAAGCATGGCACAACTGCCAAAAAACTACTTCGACAAGTTTCAGCACCAGCTGGACAGTTATTGCCTCAGCAAGAACCAAAGTTATCTTACAATCCGAAAGTCCTTCCTGAATCTAAAGAGGAATAGAAACTTTATTATATGACTGCAATCATTTCACTTTGAGGAAAAGATAATTTTGAGGGCTGGACCCCTATCTGAACTATTGAACTATAAAACCAAAAACACTTCAAGCGAAACTTGCACCCATTAAGAACTTTGTTAGGACACTAAAAATAAAAAAAAATAAACAGACAACAGCTTTGGACTGAAAAATAGCCCAGTTTTTGTGGTTGACAAAAATATAGGCATGTCACCCTAACAAAGTTCTTACGTACTGTGGTTACTGATTGAAATACAAGCAGTACTAACTGTGATATCTAGAATGAAAGAATCAAATATTACAAACCTAAAAATATTCTCTGAAGTACACACGATTATTGTTTGATGTTTACAGTTTTAACATATGAAGAAGAAATGGACCAAACATGTGATAAGAGATAAAGTATTAAATGCTGTGGAAATCAAGATTGCTAGTTTGGCCCTTTTTTTAAATACAAAAATTCCGAATTAAACTTTTGCTTTATTTAAAGAGAGGCATTTCATCATTACATAAAGTAAAAATTCTTCTTTCGGAATTTCCGGTATGAGTTCGAAATTTATGAATTTTAAAAAATGCCAAACTGATAACCTTGTGGAAATGTCCATGTTCACAACCGGCATACTTTTTGACCAGATTTTTCCAAATGAACAATTTATGTATAGTACATTTTATTTTTGGAGCCAAATGTGTGCCTATACTCGGACTTTTATTAATATTTAATGTTTTTTCTTTCTTTGCATGTCATTGTGATATGTCCATTATAAAATTAAAATAAAACTTTATGAAACAACTACGTAAAACTTACTTTTTCGATTTCAAATTCTATACACAACAATGTAACTAAGGTTTAGGGGTAAGAAGCAAGCAGGTAAGTCTCACGCGGGGCATGAAGTAATTTGGCGCCCCCCTTACCCCATTAATTCAAAACAATCATAATATTTCTAGAAAGAACTAGTCGGATGTGGCAATCCAAAAATTTCTTCTACCTCATACATGTTAATACTTCCTGAAAAATGCAGCATATCAGCACCACCGGTTAGGTGATTTACACCAAAATCTAATTATCAACAGTTTTGACAACTTCTAACTGAATCTGAAGTTTGATAAAAATCCGTGCATTAGTTTTTTTAGATAGAGCTATTGCGGAAATTGTAAAAAATTCTGCATAGCACCGCTCCTTGTTGGGCAATTTACAACAAAATCTAATTAGGACCAATTTATACCAGGAAGTAACTGAATCTGAAGCTTGAGGAAAATTCATGCATTAGTTCTTGAGATACAACTCTTGCGGAAATCGTGAAAAAGGCAGCACAGCAGCGCTCCTGTCGGGCGATTTTCACCAAAAAGTAAGCAGCATCAAACTATATCCTAGACTAACTGAATCTGAAGTTTTATGAAAATCCGTGCAGTAGTTCTTGAGATATAGCTATTACAGAAATCGTGAAAAATAACGCATAGCCACGCCACCTGTTGGGCGATTTTCACCAAAACAGTAATCAGGACCAGTTTATATCAAGGTCTAACTGAATCTAAAGTTTTGTGAAATTCTGTGCATTAGTTCTTGAGATAGAGCGACCACAAAATTTTTGTCACATACAGAGTGACAGACAGACTCACAGACAGACATTTTCTAAAAACCATCAAATCGTGTTCAGGGCATTCTAAAACGTATAAATTCCTCGAAAACCGGAAATTTTGACGAATCCAATACTTTCTTCTTCTAAAGATAGAAGAAAATAAAAATTAAACAATCTGAATAAGTAGTTATTCCTAACGAGAATACACCAAGTCAAAGTATAGGATGATACAATAAGTGTTGTACCAGTCTGTTTCAAAAGTTTGGGCACACATTAAAATATATTAAAATTGGACGGGGAAATATATGGAATAATTTCACAATAAATATTCAAAATGTAAGGGAATTAAACATAATACACTGTAAAAAAAAAAAAAAAAAAAAATCTGTAAAGTTACTAAAATTTGTCTAGGAAACTGCGATTCCTAGAACTTTTTATGTAACGTCAACAACAAAAATTCATGTAACAGATACACTTTTGCATCGTAAATCAAAAAATCTGTAAGGTTACTCAGAATTTTTTAGGAAACTGGGATGCCTAGAACTTTTTATGTAACGGCAACCCAGGTTACAGATAAAATTTTAGTAAGATTACTGTAATTTTAGTCGATTCTTTTGTAAAGCTGCAGAAGTCTGTAGCTTTACAAAAAATAGTTTTGTAGATTTGCATCTTTTTTTTGTACATTGTACAGATAAAATTTTAGTAAGCATACAGATTTCTGTAACTTTACATCTGTAGAATTACAGATTTTTTTTCTAACGGTGTAGAGATATTACAATGGTTACATTGCCACTTTTTATTTAGCAATGGCGTCTTTTTACTTTCTTCTATCGTTACAAGAAAATGTATTGGATTCGTGAAAATTTTCGACTTCCGATTTTCAATGGATTTGTAAGTTTTAGAAGGTCCTGAACACGATTTGATGGTTTTTAGAAAATGTCTGTCTGTCACTCTGTCTGTATGTGGCAAAAATGTTGTGAGCGCCCTATCTCAAGAACTAATGCACGGAAATTCACAAAACTTTAGATTCTGTTAGACCTGATATAAACTGGTGCTGATTATTTTTTGAGGTATATCACCTAACAGGTGGTGCTGATTATTTTTTGGTGTATATCACCTAACAGGTGGCGCTGCTATACTGCATTTTTCACGATTTCTGCAATAACTCTATTTCAAAAACTAATGTACGGATTGTCATCAAACTTCAGATTCATTTAGAAGTTGACATAAGTTGTCGATTAGTTTTTGTTGTAAATCACCTAACCGGTGGGCGCCGCTATGATGCATTTTCCCCGATTTCCGCAATAGCTCTATCTCAAGAACTAATGCACAGATTTTCATCAAACTTCCGATTCAGTTAATCCTTTATATGAATTGGTGCTGAATACGTTTTGGTGTATATCGCCTAACAGGTGACGCTGCTATGCTGTATTTTTCACGATTTCACGCTCTATCTCAAGAACTAATGCACGAATTTTCATCTAACTTCAGATTCAGTTAGACGTTGATATAAGTTGTTGCTGATTAGGTTTTGGTGTAAATCACCCAACAGGTGGCGCTGGTATGCTGCATTTTTCACGATTTTAGCGATAGTCATCTCTCAAGAACTAATGCACGGAATTTCATACCTTTAGAATCCTCATGATGTGCATAGATTGTCATTTAATTTTAGTACTGTGCTAGCGAATTTTGCAATATTAACAGGTATGAGATAAATGAAAGTTTTGGAATTGGTACATCCGACTAGTTTAAGGTTTGTTACAAAATCACTGTATTAAAAATTTAGGTACATTCTGCAGATGTTAACAAATGCTAGATTGGCGAACCAACCAACTGGGTTTTTTTGGGTAGTATAATAGCAAACATTCAATTTCTGTTCGTTATTTAAGATTCCGAAGGCTACTGATTTCACAAAAGAGAAAATTTGAAAGATAAGCCTTTTACTGAAATTTGTAGAATATTAAAACTTTAAAGGCGAGGAATATATGAAAGTATACGTGCTACAAATAACAATTTCGACCATAGACCAAGAGCCCGCAGACACATATATAACAAGACTTCAGACTAATCAAAATTGTGGAAGATTAGTGTCAAAAACAAAATATGTCCGTAAAACAAATTAAAATATCAATATCAGAGTTGGCATTAATTGATTACTTTTTTTAGTCCATTGATTAATCGACTAAATGTTAAATCCTACGAAATTTAATCCTGATTGAAACTGGAAAAGTAAAAGTTTCTCGTCAAAAAATTTTCATGATCAATTCAGTCGTGATTAATTTAATCATTAATCTGATAACTCAGACGAAAATTAAATATGACCACCTTTTAAATGTCTTAACCCTTTAAGCGTCCTAACCGTGTTCTTCCGTCACGTGATCTTTGAATTGAACTTTATTATAGGGCTGATTTAACACAAAATTCTTATTGATGTTATTTTTTTGCAGTGCATAAGATAAATATGTAAGGTAATCGTAAACAGATCCTCATACAAATACTTTTCATAGTATTATTTTATGAATCATTAAACATACATGAAAAATTCTGCAGAACGCTTAAAGGGTGCTACGAGATTGTTACTAAAGGGTCATTACATGATTTTCACTATTGAAAATTATACAGGTTTTTACACAAAAATTTTCAAATACATCATGATCAAAATGTGTAAATTATCGCGTATGTGGGGGTATTTTATTTTCTTTCTTTTCTCTCTATCTTCTTTTGATTTATTATCCGGGGACGCTGCTCATGGTGGATTTCCTTGAGATGCATGCATATGCATTTTCAAAGGATCCCTTTCTTTTTCGCCCCCTTGCCCCGTTTCTAGCTGTTTTTCAGTCGTGTCCACACCCACCCTATAAATTTTCTCTTTTTCATCTCTCACTCTTCTTTTCTACCCCACCCCCTTTCTTTTCCTCTGTATTCATGGCCCTGACAACTTGCCCCAACTTTATTCCCTTTTGCCCCCTTCCTCCCTTATATATATTTTAACACTTTACTTGGCGGTTATCCGAAACTAATGTCATTAGGTCGTCATCCTAAAATCTGCCTTTATTTATCCAATAGGGGATTTTGTTTTTGAGATATTAAGGGCTTTTGCACCTCCTTTTCCATCCGCCCCCCCCCCCCCTCTTTATATTTTTTTTTCCTTTCCTAAATTTGTATGAAAATAAAACAATTAGAAGAGAAGAAAACGAAGAAATACTATGTGCATAGTAACAAAAGTGCCACATGGTGGTGGTGGGAAATCTGCTAAAGCTTATAAAAGTTATTCGAATAAAACAGAAAGGGAACGATAGGACGTGGCTCCAGGGAGATAAAGAGGTAAAAGTCCAGAATAGAAAAACAATATAAAGGGAGAAAGAGGGAATAAAATGAAAATGAAAGGCAAAAACCCTTAATATCTCAGAAACTAAGGTCACTATCGGAAAAAATAAAGGCAGATTTAAGGACGACGTCCTAATGATATTAATTTGGGATACCTAACAAGCAGAGTGGAGTGAAAGGTTAAGATATTATTAAAAAATATATATATAAGGGATGGGCCAAGAAGTAATAAAATATAGTGGGAAGCTATCAGGGCCGTGATAAAGGAGAAAAAGGAAGAATGTTGAGGGAGGAGAGAAAAGATGAGTGAGAGATGAAAATATGTAGGAGGAGAGGCAACTGAAAAACAGCTGGAAGAAGCTGGGCAAAAGACAAAAAAAGGAAAGAGCCTCTATAGAAAATGCATATGTATGCACTGTGTAGTATAAATCCACTGTGGGCAGCGACTAGACTCTGCAAAAGCGGGTTGTCGGGTTGCATCCGAACCGAACTCCAAACTTCTGCTTAAAGTCAACCCGAAACCAGACTCAAACCCGACGAAAAAAAAATTGAATCCGAAACCGATACACGTTAACCCTAACCTTAAGGGAAAGAAAATTAATACATATTTTAATACAATTATGAAAAAATAGCCTACAATTATATCTCTGCTATCATTTTTGTATAAAAATGAACACGTATACACTCATTAATATTCAAATAAATAGTTTTTTCATATGAAAAATATTCAGAATTTTCTTCTGATAAATCGGGCCAACCAGAACCCGACCTGAAAGAGTCAAAACCTAACATGAAACCGATGTAAACCCAAAACATTTAAAGTACACCCGACCCGAATCAAACATGCAACGAAAAAAATTAGCTTCAATCCGACCCGACCTGAATCGTGGGTCGAGTCGAGTTCGAGTAAAATCGTGCTACTCGACCCGATGCAGGACTCTAGCAGTGACACAAGGTGATAAAACCATAGAAGAAACTAAAGAGAGAGAAAATAAAATAAAGAACCCTAAACCGGAACAATACATAACGTTTTTAACCATTTATCAGATTAGCTAGATAGATTGAGAATCGATTCAATCGTTAATCAAAAAGAACGAATGAAATTAAATTAATCATTAATGAATCATTAATCTATGAGGAGGATTGAAACGAACTTTAATTGGTCAATTTTTAGTCATGGTTAAAAATCAAATCGTTAGTTTTTAATAGTTAATCTAATTAAATTTTGCACCACTCTGCTCAGTATCAATGTCTTAAAGGATAGAATACATAGGTGCATAAGACAATGCAATAACTTTGTTTTTTTACTAAAAATGTCTTTCAAAACGCGCCTAAAATCGCACCATTAACATGCTAGAATAAATTGGGATTGAAAGAACATGTTGTACGGGGACAAGTGGCTCAACATATTATTCAGTCACGAAAAGAAATTAAATATGGAAGGTCCTGACGGCTGGAATTGCTACTGGTATATGACCTCATGAAACAGCTGCATACTTTTTCAGCAGACAACAAGACGGTAAGTCTGTGATGGTTTGGGGAGCGATTGGCTCTAATAGCCAAACCTCTCTGGCACACTAAATTCAGCCATGTATAAAAAGACACTTGAGAAACATCCATTTCAATCCACAACTCACACGGTACAAAACATTGATTTTTTGCACAAACTGTGTTAATACTATAGGTTGGCCAGGTCCATACAAGCTGAATTGCGAATATTTGGACCTTTCTAACCAGTGACGTACACAAGAACGGAAAACAATATGGCTCTATACTGAAAAACTATAAAAGGGGTCATTAAAAAAGCATGGTACTCTTTGCCACCAATAATATTTCAAAAACTAATTGATTCAAGAGAAACACAATTGTTTGAGCTATATAATAATAAATCGCCTTAGAAAACGCATATAACATATTTGAAAAACAGCATTCAGCAATTACCGTCCATAGCCGGAAAAGTATTTCAATTCTTTCGTGAAAAAATACTTAAATTCTTTTATACAGCCCTGTATAAAAGAATTTTACTGCAGTTTTTAAACGCGCCACATAGTAAACTAAAATTTAATTCAGGCCAAAAACACGCTTAAAACTACTGAAATCACACTTTTAGAAAATATCATCCATAAGCGGTCATTTATCCAGTTCTTTGTGCGGCCCTGTATATGATTTTATTTATATTCTACGAACATCTTTTAGTATGCTAATTATAGTTCAGCTTGAAAACAACTCAATTAAAACCACCTTTAAGCAATTCACTCTCATATTCGTTAATGCTTACGAATTCTCTTGTGTAGCCCTGTATATGATCTATGGCATTTATGCATACCCCGTAATATTCACAATTTAGTCAAACTTAAAAACGCATATCATAATTGAAAACGCGTTTTCAGCAATTATTACTAATAGACGGTATACTTCGGATACAATACTGTATTCGAAATATTTTGTGTGTCCCTGTAAATGAAATATAAATGATATGCAAATCATATTCAAGAGAAAATATCTTGCTGTAGTAAACCTCAGTAATGTGCACTGATGTGCAAAAATTAAGGACGGGACTATTTTTAACGTCATACAGAAGTTCTGCAAATCGATACAAATTGTACCATAATATACTCAAGATATAAGAATATGGGAAAAGTGAACAGAATTTTCCAAAAAAGATACAAATCCGTTCTGCCGTTTTGTGCCACTGCTGTGTTAATTTCATCGTTTCGTCCTTAATTTTTGCACGACAGTGTATATCAATTTCAGTATATTTGAAAAAGTGTAACATAGTTAAAGAGAAGAGTTCCGTATCCTGTTCTGGTTGGCGCAATTGGGGAAGGAATCTAAAATAGCGCCAAAAGGCCGTTTTAGTATTTTACCAAAATTTTGAAGAAGACGGAAAAAGAGCGTTTTTAAATTTAGTATATAACCATAGTTTCACATTATAAACGTTATATAGGGGACCCAGCCAGTAGTTGATCAAATAAAGTCAGTGCTACGGGGTTTTTATTATATTTCCTCCCTTTTAAGTTTTAGAAGTAAGCTAACATGTGTAGCGATCTCATCTCAGATGATCAGTATAAAGCGAGTTACTAGCTTAGAGTAACTGGCTTGGCCTTTTGCTCGACGCTAGCATTCTTGCCTCCTGATCATGAGATCCCTGTTTCCTATCCCAGTGGAGCCAATTCACACACTCTCCTCATTGGTGACCGGGACAAACACGCAATAACAACCTTCAGCAACAATCATCTCCTCTCATAACCAACAACTGGCAGCACTAAATAAATCATCCTCTGCACTCAAAGCCTGTGAAACACTCACTGCACAAAGCCTGTCATACTGCGCATCATACATGCGTGCGACAGCATCATTCACGAGTGCATATAGCTCGTCAGACGTCAGCAATACGTCTTTCTCACTGGGAATGGAGTGTGTGTCGATCTCATCTCACATGATCAGTATAAAGCGAGTTACTAGCTTAGAGTAACTGGCTTGGCCTTTTGCCGGACGCTAACGTTCTCGCCCCAGATCATGAGATCCCTGGTTCATATCCCAGCGGCGCTAAATCGATCGCTCCCCTCACATGATTTCTGCAACACTATAGTCCTATAATGGACTAAGGGCGATTCTCAAAAGGTGGGCACTGGACACACGTCATAACTTTAAGCCTTTCAAACATAACTTTAATTACCATTGACTTTATATTTTTTTTTACACTGAGTTTTTAATTCTATTCAGAGACAGAAAATTACATAATTTATTGTAAAAGCTTTGTATAAATATCTTAAGATTTTATTATTTTATGCTAAAGAGGCCAATTTCGGACATTCATAACGTTAACTGCTCCAACCACCAAGAAAAAGAGTTTTAACTTTTTTCCAGGTGGTTCTAATAGTAAACAACGAATGCATAAAGGAAACGGATGATTTTTTGATAATTTCGTTAAGAGATGGCAGGCTGATTTATTGCTTTTTTGAAAATAGAAGGACTTTTCTATAAAGAATTTTTCTGTATTTTGTTATGTCCGAAAGTAACGTACGTAACAAAGCATTTGATTTTATTATTATTATTACTGGATAACAAAAAGTTAATTATACATATATATATGTATACAGAGACACATTTACTACATTCTTAGTCTTAAGAATTTTTTAAATACTAAGAGGAACGTCCAAAATCTGTAACGTACGTGCGAAAAAATGTCCAAAATTTGTAACGTACACAACTGCTAATTAAATGCTTTAATCATTAATTTTCCAGAATACTTGCTGTCTTTTAATGTTTGTGAATAATTTTGTAGATATACTATTAAAAATATTTATATATTATATTTATAGACAAAATACTATACTATTAAAAAAAATTGGCCTTAAATTTAAAATTTTTTAAAATTACATATAGTTAACGTTTAATGATCCCACCTTTTGAGAATCTCCCACAAAAATTAAATAGCAACAAAATTATACATAAATAGTTTTTTTAATTGTCACTTTCAAGGTGAATGATCAGGCGAAAGAAGTTAATCGAAATTCTAAAAATTAATCTTTAAAGGATCATCCTTGGGCTGTGATGAACAATTCTTATAAAAATACTAGCTGAAATAAACAAGATGGAAGTGGATTATTTTAACTTACCGTAATTGTCTCCAACTAAACTAATCAAAAACTAAATGTTTACACTTTCCAATTAAAAATAAATCATAAAATGGCTTCCCTTACAGCAGACAATGTGACAGCAGGTGCACTAACATTCAAACAAAAATAGTATGTTTAGTGTCACGTATAAAACTCATTTCCGCCTGAAATGGCACAATACTTCAAAAAATTGATTAATTACTGGAAGCAGGGCCGTGCGAAGAGGGAGGCGAAGGAGGCAGTCGCCCCGGGCGCAGAAATTGAAGGGGCGCCAAATTTATATTACAAACTTCGTTTTTCTTCTTTTTTGTAAAATAAAAGTATATACAGTATGGCTTCAAAAATCCGGCATTCAGAAACACATCCCTTTCTCCTCCTTTTTTACACTTCAAACATACGGGAGAAAGAAAAATAGCAATTGTTTACGAACAAAATATTTAGAGATCGAATCGAGTTTAGCGGACAGCGAATTCGCTGACGAGAACCGCACTGTTAGCAGCTCAGAGGAATGAGGACCAGAAACCGGCAGAAGAAAAGGTTCCTTGGAAAAATGCATAAATATGACTGGAAAATAATTATCTGCTTTAGAGAAACAAGACTGTGTTTCTGAAATCAATATCCTTCACTTGTATAAAATCCAAGCAAAACAGAACAGCCAAAAAATTGAAGCAAATAAATATGAAATCGATGTTTCGATAATTACACGAAAAGAAATGAGCTCATTGTTTCTTAAATTTTTTTTTAGATAGATAGAAAATATAATTAAAGTATTTTTTTTTTTAATTTTCTCACATAAATACCATTTGGCTATGAATTAAATTATGTATAAAGGTACCATTAGGAATATCGAATTTACTTTTGATACTCCTTCAGAAATCCGGAATTTTCAAAAATCCGTCTTAGTCTCGGTCCCGACGATGCCGGATTTTTCAAGTTATACTGTATTTACATATTGGGGATTTTTTCCTAATGAAAGTACGTACATTTTTCGTTTCAAAGGTATTATCCTTTACCCCACACCGAAATAGAAATTTATGAATTAGGACTTCTTTCTTTTAAAAACTTGTTTTGGGTCTTTGTCTTAATCTCTTTTGTTAACTTTTTCTTTTCTGAGTCTGTGCTTGTGGCAAAAACATATACTCCCAAACTAGCATGGGGTTTCTTTCTTGGAATATGAAAGGATTCTAAACTGTTATACTCAGGGCCGAAACTTGCCTTTTTTGCACCCGGGGCAAACATGGATTTTGGCGCCCCCTCTTCCACAAAGTATATTTACAAAGAGAATTTTACTAATTTTATAATAGACGATTTATTTTAAAATTAAAAATATGTAATACTGAACTACGTAATCTACAGTGGCGGATCCAAGGGGGAGGTCCCTCTGAACATCAACAAAAATGTTCTAAAGATCATTTTTAAAATGACATACTCAGTAGAGTCCCGATTATCCGAGTCCCGCCTAACCGAGTTTCCGCTTTCACCGAGTTATTTTCTTCTGATGGACTGATCTGATGGACTAACTTTTTTGCAAAAAAAGTTATGGTCATTTTTTTTCCCCATTCGGACCAGAAAATCAGAGTTCTAACTTTTTACGACTGCTCTTTCATCTTCACCTAACACTTCATTTATAATGGCTGTTTCATAATAATGGAAGCCATCAGTCCATCAGAAGAAAATTATCCTTTCCAAAGGTATAAACTTCATTTGGCGCCCCTTTGTTCTGGCGCCCGGGGCACATGCCCCCTCTGCCCCCACCCCCCCTAGTTTCGGCCCTGGTTATACTGTACTGTTAGATACACCTTTTTTACACCCATTTTCCAGATCCCCTTTCCCAAAATATAAGTGCAATTTCCCCTTATGTTATTTAGTTTTTAAAAATTTCTGAAAAATAAACGCGATATATGTATTCAATAGAATTTCTTTCTGTGTCTTCACTTTTCAATTTTGCGACATCTGTCACAAAGAAAAATTGGAAAAAGGGTTTGGGGGGGGGGGGGCAAATTGAAAATTTGCCCCGGGTGCAGTTTTCTCTTCGCATGCTGCTGACTGAAAGGGTTCAAACTACTGGCGGTGTCATCCTATGTATTATTTTTATATATATTATACATGTAATTATATATATGTAAATTTACATATATAAATACATATTATATACACATATAAATAAACACTATATACTTATATATTTTTTTATAATTTTATATATTTCATATTCTATATATTTATTATATATGTGAAATTAAAACATAACGATTATAAACATTAATGCTATATACATTTTAAAACATATAAAATGCACACAAAATATATTTACATAATATTAAATCTACAGAAAAATATCGTTTAAAAAATCAAGTATGAAAAAATATGCTTTTAAAATTATTATTTATCCATCAGTAGTATTCAAGTAAGAGAAAAAGCAACCCCAAATGCTGAATATCGCAACAACCGCATTGAAACATTTATCGCCAAAAAAACCAGAACAGGATATGGAACTCTTCCTTAGTTAAAATATGCTACATTCATTATGTTTTAAATGGTGCAACCTCATTTAAAAACATTTGAATTGATTTTTTCCCATTGACCGTAATGTAACGGAATACTTTTGCCTGTCCCTGTAAATGAAATATAAATGCTAAAGTCTTCATTTTCAATACAGATCATGCCATCATAAATCTCAATAACATATTAAAATTTCAGAGCAAACCGAATACATTTACGAGAGTTAGAGCACGAACCGAATGGCCATATGGTCAGACAAAGACAAACCGAAGTCGTAAACACCTTTCAACTATGTTGGAAAGTATTAAAAACGACCTTTGTCGATATCGACCTCAGCTATCCAATGTAAAAAATCATTTAAAAATATGGAAATGCAAACGCGATATTTAAAAAAAATTCTTCCATAGGATTAACATTAGCGAGCAGGTGTTTTCATGAGTCTGAAGTGCCCCTTAACTTGTTAGTGCATATTAAAAGTTAAATCAGAAATTATAATTTCTGATTGATTACCAATACTATGTCAAGAGAGGTAATCAATATCTCCCTATATTGAAAAAGAAAGCTTTGCTATTTTATAGTGTCGAATCCAGTTTTAACCAATATCGGCCGGTCCGGCGTTCACCGATATCGGCCGGTCCGGCGTTCACCGATATCGGCCGGTCCGGCGTTAACCGATATCGGGCGGCCCGGCGCTCACTGATATCGGCAGGTATTGGGTCCCGATATAGGGCGATATTGGAAAAAAGTTTGCCATGCAATATCGGCGATCCGGTGTTTACCGATATTGGCCGATATTGCGAAATCGCTGTTCCCGATATTGCTGTGCTACCTGGGTATGTACAGTCGTGGAAAAAAAAAAAAGTAAACACTCCCTACCAGCTCTTCAACAAATCATCGTAGACGAAAGTTAAGCCGCTATCAGATTCACCAACTTTTCGAGCAATTTTTGAGCCAACTCTTGATTTCCTCCAACTTTTCGCGAAATGTTGTCTCGACACCCAGTGTGACAGCAAACAGCAATATCCCCAACTTTTTATCCGCATCTCAAAAAAGTCTGTCCTAGCCGCAACTTTTCCTCCCACCTTTCAACATTTCAGCGAATCAGAGATAAGCGATTGATACGAAAATGCGATAAATATTGACGGCTGGTACTAGTAGTACTGGTTTTCCTGGGTTTTCCTCCAACTTTAGCAAAGACAATTGTAACCTTTTTCTCCCTTTCAACTGGAAAAGTTGGGGTTAAAATCGGCTGTAAAGTTGGTTGCTCGAAAAGTCGGTGAATCTGATAGCGGCTTTACTGGTGCCGGACGATTGGAAATAAAGTTTACATTTAAATGGTGTGTATAAAATTTGCTTAGGGGGCCATATACATATTAAAACGAATCCAAACTTCATTTTTTTCAATAGCAGTACCCAAATTTAACGAGATGTTTCAAATCTTCGGTTCAAAATATGCCTAGAAACTAAATTTCAAGTCATTCGAATAATAAGTTTTTGAATTATAGACATTCAAAATTTAGTACTTCTAATGTTAAATTACATTTTCATATTTTTATTTATATCTCCTGAAATTATGCTCCTAATGAGCTAATTTTTTGTGTAGCAATAATACTAATATACCCAAACATAAATACGTTGAATTTGCAATTTTTATAATTTTATGATATGAATTATGAAATTAATATTCGAAAAAATTATGAATTGCAACCTACAATTTTTTGATGGATTTAGATTTATTAAGTCCTGCTTTATGGAAATCCAAAATTTCACATTTTTCTTCCAAGTAGTTTTTAAATTATGCTTAAAAAAACGGCAGAATGATGGTTTAAGGGGCCGTCTATGATAGAAGTGAGTAAATTTTTGAAATTTATTCTGCTATCCTGTAATCAAACATGTTTCATTGACGCGTAAACGTGCCTTGATCAAGAAGGCGGCTCTCTCGGTTAACAATCGAGTTTGGAACTTCAATTTGGATACAGCCTAGAGTTCATTTATGCTGTCAGAATTGTGTACTGCTATTGAAAAAAAAACAAAGTTATGGTTCGTTTTAATATGTAGATGGCCCCTTAAACAAATTTTATATACATCATTTAAACGTAGACTTTATTTCCAATCGTTCGGTACCAGTAACTTTCTACTACGATAATTTGTTGAGAAGTTAGTAGGGGGTGTTTACTTTTTTTTTTTCCACGACTGTACACTGAAACCAGTTATAAGCTAATGTGCCCAAAGTACTAACATAAAGAATGGATTAAAAAGACACAAAATTTTTATTTTCCTTCTAGTTTCAATGTTAGAGATTTTTTTAGGCTAATGGAAGATCGTTAGTCAGTAAGCTTCTGAATTCCCTGCCCTAATATTAAATCTATGGCCATAGGATACATTCGTATATCTAAAATATCTCCCCAGAAAATTAATATTTTTAACTTCTTTTATCTGTGTACTTTTCTTAAAGGATGTTTCTCTTTTTTTAGGTACGTTCGTAATTATATAAATATGTAGCTCCTACAGTCGCCGTCTGGTCTGTCCGCATATAACAGAAAACTGCCAAACTGAATAGTTTGAAATTTAATAGATAGAATCGTTGCAGAATTTTGTAGAGTCTTTTAAAATTGTATGAAAATCGAATCAAAATTTAAAAAGATATTACTAAAAGTTTTCTTTATTCTATTGAATCCTATCCTACGTCATTAATTCAGTGATATCCCAAGGTAGGTAATGATTCTAGGTTGCCATGTTGATGACGCCCTATTTAAGATGGAATCCTATTATTTCCGTATGACTGAATTTAATATATAGAATCGTAATAAATTTTGTATTCATGCATTATATTATATATATAATAGTGCTAAGTGTATAACACATACGGAGTGAACTCATCCGGATCCCGATATACCACTTCGCTTTATCGAATTCTATTCGGCCATTTTTATTCAAAATTATTTTTTCGAATAAAACTTCATAAAAGTTACATTTTTAGAAAGATTATTTAAAATAAATTAACATTTGAGAGATGACTTGCATTCAATTGTGTATATATTCTGAGATAACTTCAGTTGAAATTAGATCGACAGCTCAATCTCTCCCTACATAAAAGTTCGTACATTCGTTCATATTCATCAGCATTCGTTCGTATCGCATTCGTTGCGAACGTGTAGGCTTTGTTGCCGCCATCTTTCGGTAGTTAAAATAAAAAAAATAAATTTTGTTCGGAAATTCTTTAAATTCTAAAGACATTGGGGAAAAAATGAATATTTCTTATAAAATGTAATTAGAATTAATTTCACGCTTTTTGTTGGCATTTTGCAACGGTTTTTATGCAAATAACATTTTGTATGGAAAATAAATTTGTAATTTAATAAAAGGATTTGAAAGAAAAAAAAATCTGTTAATGCAATTAATAGTTTCAATTTACTTATGTGATAAAATATGATTTTTAATGATCAAAATTTCTTACAGGTTTCTTTATGCATGTTTTAAAGAAATCGGGATTTAATCTGAGATAAACTTTTTTAAATTTAAGTTATACAGTCGAACCCCGCTATAGTGAACCGTCTGCGGACCCAGCAATATGTCCACTATAGCCGATGGTTCACTGTATCCAAATTCTTTGAAAAAAATATTTGTTAGCATATGATATAGTATTGTTAAAATAGTGATTGCAATAATACGTAATTTGCTTACAAATTATTAACTAATTAAATTAAATAGGTAATAAACCAAATATTAAAAAGAAAAATAGTTGCTTACTTAAAACGTGATTTTATTTTTACATTCTATGGAAGAAATTAGTGATTTTGATTGAACGAAATTCATTTTTATGTAGAGTTCATCAATTATCTTATAAACAATTATTAAAAAATCCAATATTTTCTGTATTAAAAAAAAATATTCAGGATTTTCGCTGACGATTTCACTTCCGAGATAGAAGGAGCCGAAATTCCAAGTTCTTCTTCAACAACGTCTTCTAAGTCTTCTTCTGCATCGTTCTTTTGTTTAACTTCAGATACATTGCCATCATCTGTACGGGTACCAGAAGTGTACACTTCATCATTCCAAGATTCGAAGCGCTTAGTAATGTCCCTTGGAAAAATGGTCACACTATGCTTTTCCAGCCACAGAGCTATTGGTAAGTTTTCTTCGTCGTCTTCGTCCTCCACGTTCTCATATTTTCGTTCCAACAACCCAATAACACATCCTTCGAAAGACCTGCGCTTCAGAAACAGTTGCGGATTGTTTCTGATGTCACCTGTCTCCATGACTTTTCTAACAGAGTGATTGCTTCCAAAAGAGAGATGTTCTATTCCGTGTTGTTCTCTTCGTAGTTCTCTAATACAAGCATCAATAGCTGTTTTCTATTGTGGGACTTCAGGCTGCGAACAACGCCCCGGTCCATGGGCTGAAAACCAGTAGTCGTATTTGCAGGCTAAAAAAAACGAGTTTAATGCACTTCAGATTTTCAGTAGCTTTCATTTTAAATGGGAATGAGTTGTGCAAATTGCCCACAAGACGAACAATTTTACGTTTTTGTTTCAACAAATCATTGTCCCATTGTCGAAGTTCGTCTTTAAAAAAATTGGAAGTCATCTAGGATTTTTGATTGGCTTTGTAGTTGACGGGCATTTTATTTTAAAACATTTTTAGAACACCTCGGCTTTTGCGATTTACCTACGACACTTAATTTTCGCTTTTCTGAGCCATTCATTATTTGCACATACAAGAACAGGTATTTGTTAAGATTCATTCACTAATGATTCATTCTATGTTAAAAGAAAATATTTATGTAAGTTTGTTTTTTTTCTCTTGTGGCAACAGTTGTCAGCCAGTTCAGTTTGTTTTTGTTGTCAACTTGCCGGTTGATGCGGCAGCATGCACTTAACTATTAAAGCATTCTTTTCTCTTTATTTAAGACTATTAAATAAATTATTATGATAACTACATAAAATAATAGGTTATGGGAACAATATCGCTTCCTCCCATGCATTAACTTTATTTAGCGAGCTTATGTTCATGCCGCATTAAGCCTTACTGCACAAGCCTAAGCACGTTGTTTTGCCAGTTGAATTCTAAGAAGAAATGGATTTAGCAAAGGTCCAAATTAAACCTTTAGCTGGTGAAAGTGACTGGCAAGTATGGAAATACAGAATAAAGTTTATTTTGAACTGTCATACTGGTGCATTAGAAGTCGTTCAAGGAACTTTAGTTAAGCCTGATGACATCGCCACGGGAGCTGCAGAAGCTGAGCGTACGAAATATGAGAAAGATCTCAAAAGTTATCAGAAAGCCAATACAAGTGCTATGGTAGTCTTAACTAATTCCATGACAGAAGACACTCTTCAAAAGGTAATGCGTTTTGAAACTGCTCGACAAATTTGGATAGAATTGCATAAGTTGTATGAAGCATCTTCAGAAAATCAACTGTATAATATTTGCATGCAGTTTTTTCAATTCAAGTGGAACGAAAATGAAAATATAGCTGCTCATCTCTCGAAATTAAAAAATTTGTGGAACGAATTAAACTCGGGATTACAGAACAAGGATGAGCCCACTTTACCTGAATTGCTGCTAAATTGCAAAATTTTAGATATCTTACCGAAGGAATTTGTTTCATTCAAGTCTAGTTGGTTGCTGCTAGGTGAAGATAAAAGAACAGTTGATGAATTGACAACTCAGTTATGCTCATATGAAAGGGAATTTAAAAATCATGAAAAAGGTACATCTGAACAAGAAGCTCTTTTTGTAAAAGATAAGAAAAATAGAAGTACTTTTTCCAACAGAAAGACAAGCCAGTGTAAATACTGTCACAAAAAAGGTCATTGGGTCAAATGTTGCCCAAAGTGGATTGCAGATGGGAAACCACCTAAGCCTGATTCAAGAAATGCTGGTACTTCCTGTACAGCCACTACCTTAGGTCTAATATCTGTTGAAGAAGAGGTATTTGCTTCAGAAATCCATTCAGATAGTTGGTACATTGATAATGGTGCCTCCAAGCACATAACAATGGATAACAAGAACTTTATTAATTTTGAAAAATTCGAGTCACCTCATGGAATTACAACAGCAAATGGAAAAGTTCTTCCAGCTCTTGGTAAAGGTACACTTCAAATTGTCACCATAGTCAACAATAAGAAGCAATTCAAAGAACTGAAAGATGTGTGGTATGTCCCTGAAATAAGTAAAAACCTATTTTCTGTCTTAGCCACCCATGATAGATATATTAACAGTGTTTTTGAATCTACTGCAACAGAGTGTTGGCTGAAGATTGACAAGATTTGTGTTTTACATGGCACTCGAAATAAAGGAAGAGGACTCTTCAAAGCTGATATGAAAGTCATTACTCCAAAAAGGTCTATTGAAGTAAATTTAGCCATGTCAGATGTATCAATACTTCAACTGTATCATGAACGTTTTGGTCATCAAGATAAACGGCATGTGAAATCTCTCTTAAACTCTGAACTGAACATCAAAGTTAATGTTAAAGATGAATTATGTGAAGCATGCATATATGGGAAAGCCCACAGATTAAGCTTTGGATCTAGAAATAATTGTTCCTCAGCTGGTGAATTAATTTCTGCAGATGTATGTGGTCCCTTCGACAAATCTTTTAGGGGTTTTCAGTATTTTGTTGTTTTCAAGGATCAGTTTACAAAGTTTCGCTGTGTTTTCTTCCTTAAACAGAAATCTGATGTTGCTAATGCTCTTGAAGAATATTTAGCTTATACCAAAAATATGGGTCACACTGTGAAAGAATTAATCACTGATAATGGAGGTGAATTTGATAACAAAGAGGTTAAAATAATTCTGAAAAAGAAAGGTATTATTCCAAGACTCACAGCACCATATACTCCAGAGCAAAATGGCGGTAGTGAAAGAGAGAATAGAACTCTTGTAGAAATGGCCAGAACACTGAAAAATTCTAATCCTGATGTAGAATTTCCTCCAGCATTATGGGCTGAACTTATCAATACTTCAGTGTACATACTCAATAGAACTGGAAAGTCATTAGTTAAAAATGTAAGTCCTTATGAATTATGGACAGGTAAGAAACCAAGAATAAAACACTTAAGAATTATTGGATCTGTTTGCTATGCCCACATACCCAGACAGAAAAGAAGAAAAATGGATAGTAAGGCTACCAGAGCTTTTCTGATAGGATATGATGGAGATGAAAGGTATCGTCTTTGGGTACAAGAATCAAATACAGTCATATGTTCAAGAGATGTAAAATTTAATGAAGAAATATTAAATTGTGGAAAGACTGTCTGTTTTCCCATCGAAGATGAAAATGAAATGGCCTCCAAATCTAAAAATCAGGGAAAGTTCGAAGAAAAACCAGATGAAGAAGAGTTCGAAAATGAATCTGAGGAAGACTACAGTATTAACATTGACTCAAGCAATGAATCGAAGACCAGAAACCTCAGAAATAGGGAAGATTTAAGAAAACCAAAGCGCTACGAGGACTATATCATAGTAGCTGAAGCTTTTATTGCAGATTTTGAAGAACCTGTAACTTTTAAAGAAGCCATCAACTGTCAACAAAACAAGAATTGGAAAGATGCTATGGACTTAGAGATGTCCTCATTAATTGAAAATGAAACATGGACTTTAGAAGAATTACCAAAGAATTCTAAAGCAATTCCATGCAAGTGGGTCTACAAGATTAAGAAAAATCCTGATGGTTCAATTGATAAATACAAAGCCAGGTTAGTTGCCAAAGGATTCACCCAGCGTTATGGAGTGGACTATGAGCAAACTTACAGCCCTGTGACAAGGTTGGGTACTGTTCGCTCAATTCTCAGCATAGCAGCTAATGAAAAAATGCATCTTACCCAATTTGATGTTTGTTCAGCATTTTTGTATGGCAAACTTGATGAAGCTATTTACATGCAGCAGCCAGAGGGATACAGTGATGGTACTAATCAAGTATGTAGATTGAAACGCAGTCTGTATGGACTCAAGCAAGCTTCTCGCTGTTGGAACAAGTACTTTGGAGAATTTTTATCAAAACTTGGATTCAGAATAAGTGAAGGTGATCCATGCTTGTACATAAGAGAAAAAAATGGAACAAAACTTATTGTTTGTTTGTATGTTGATGATGGTTTAGTAGCAGCAACTGATTTAAAAGAATCTGAAAAATTCATAAATGATTTGAGTTCAAGATTCAAAATCACAACCAAACAGGCAACCTTTTTTCTTGGTCTTGAAATTCATCATTTTGAGGATGGAAGTATCAAAATTAATCAGCAAGCTTATGCTAAAAGAGTTCTTCAAAAATTTCATATGGAAAATTGCAAAACAGTATCTACTCCCATGCTTAAAGAAAACACAAATGCAGAGCAGAGTGATGAGAAAAGCAGTGAGGTCTTCCCTTATAGAGAAGCTGTAGGTACTTTAATGTATTTAATGATAGGCACAAGACCGGATATAGCTTATTCTGTTGGTGTTCTCTCTCGTCGTTTAGAAAATCCTTCTAGAGAAGACTGGATGAAAGTAAAACGTGTATTTAGATACATTGCAGGTTCATATGATAAAGGTATTATATATAAACATAATTACAAACCAGGATTACTAGAATGTTTTAGTGATGCAGATTTCGGCGGATGTAAAACATCAGGAAGATCAACTAGTGGTGTTGTGATTTTGTATAGTGGTGGTGCTATATCATGGCTTAGCCAAAGGCAGTCAGTAGTTGCAACCTCTACAACTGAAGCAGAAATAATTGCTGCGAATGAATGTGCCAGAGAAGTAATTTGGTTGAAATGTCTATTTTCTAGTGTTACAAAATTAGATGGAATACCAGTGCTTCAAATTGATAATACAGCTGCAATTAGATTAGCACAAAATCCAGAATTTCACCATCGTACCAAACATATCAGCATTAAACACTTTTTTATTAGGGAATAAGTCCTAGAAAAACAATTAGTAGTACAACAGGTATCTACAGAATATCAAATTGCTGATATGATGACAAAACCTCTTTTTAAACCCAGGTTATTGACTCTTTGTTCCAAAGTAGGACTTTTGTAACAATTTTTTCTTAGAACTTTAACGAGTTTTTTTTTTTATTTTATTTTATTATTATTATATATTTTTTTAACAAGGGAAAGTGTTAAGATTCATTCACTAATGATTCATTCTATGTTAAAAGAAAATATTTATGTAAGTTTGTTTTTTTTCTCTTGTGGCAACAGTTGTCAGCCAGTTCAGTTTGTTGTCAACTTGCCGGTTGATGCGGCAGCATGCACTTAACTATTAAAGCATTCTTTTCTCTTTATTTAAGACTATTAAATAAATTATTATGATAACTACATAAAATAATAGTATTCTCACTTCTGAGAGATTCCCGTTAGTGCACTTTCTCCTTTAAATTTTAACGTCTGATCGAGAGTCATTTTGTAAAACAATCCAGTTTCGTTACCATTAAAGGAATCCTTCTCTTCATAATCCTGAATTGTATCCGCTCACACTTAAGCATTTTAATTTTCTACATCCGATGCACAAACACTTGCTGCTTCACCAACAATCTTTCCACAAGAAATATTATTCCGTTTGTTTAACTTATCCAGCCGTCCATCAGGACACACAAAACCGTTTTCTCCGAATCTTTCGGCAAACTCATTCGCTGTAATTTGAAGCTTTGAATCCAATCACAGGAAGAGTTCTATCCCGCTGAATGGTGAACCATTTTAACAGAGCTTCTTCCACGTTTTCCCTTTCAGTTCCACATAGTTTCTTCGAAGAATCCAAATTTTTTTCGTGTGCATCAAGAGTCGCACTGTGATTTTTCCATATGTTTGAACTGTAAATTTTGACAAGGAAAATTCCTTGCACAGTGCCCATTCATTGGTTCCATGTTCAATACGTTTAATGATTTTAATCTTATCCTCAATCGAAAATGCTTTCATTTTTACACAATATTCTCATTTTCAAGAAACTGTAGCTGCTCTTGAAAAAACGTCTTCTTAATCTCAAATCAATCTCTATATAATAAAAGCCAGTGTAACGCTGGGCGGGGCGAATCCATCAATCTTACCAGTCTCCCAGGAAGAGACTCAAGGGGAAAAGGATCCATTCTCCCATTGGTTGACAAGAAACAAGAATCCCGCGATTACTTCTCAAGGTTACAAGTCCTGATAATTGAGCAGTAGTAGACACTTCTTCCTAACAAATCAGTGCAAGGCACATCGCATTAAACCACCAAAATAAATCGCCAAGTGTCACTTGAGATTATTTCAAGTATTAAGTTGCAATCATATTAAATGTTCTTTGCGACATGTAAGGAATTTTAATTTATTTCTCATATAAAGTGATTCACGGAAAACAATGATATGGTATTTTTAAAAATATCCTTTTTTTCCTGCAAAAAATTGATAAAACTGACTTTCTTTTAAAAAAGTAATCAATTTAAATATTTTAGGCTTATTATTTTGTAACTTATTTTTTAATTACACATTACTTATATTTTCTTTTTCTATTTACAGGTGTATGTAAATTTAAACTTAAAAAAAAAAAAAAAAAAACATATCCCATTATTTTAAAAGTAAAAGATTAATGTTTATACGAAAAGTAAAATTAATAATTTTTGATTTATAGCTTTGCATCAGGAGGACAGAAGCTTAAGGATTAGACGGTTGGGATTCAACCCGAGATACTTATTTATTAATCAATATACATATTTAAAAAAAATTGGATGGGGGAGGAACGGGGGGGGGGGGGGGGGGTAAACGATAAAATACAATTTCAAAGTGTTATTAAAAAAATAGTATTATTTCAATAGTTGCAGCAGACTGTTTTAATTACGCACTTTTATTGCATATTTATTAAATTTTTGTTTTATTAAGAAATCTTAATTTTGTTATAGTAGTATATTAGCCGGAAAACCCAGAAATATTGTAAATGCTAATTGTGTGTTTATTAGAACATAAACTAGCCTAACTTTGCTCATCTAAACGCTTCCATATTGTCAATTATTTTTTTTATCAGTTTTTCAAGTTTTAAGTGAAAAACACAATTTTTACCCACCGTCCTAGGACGGGCATTTACACTATAGTTATAAGAATAATGAAGAAAGTCACTGTGAAACGGGAGACATTCTTGGACTGTTCCGATTATACCGAGGGGAAGGGGTTAGCAAGTAAACACCAGACGCTTATACCCAGAATTAGGGATGAGTGAAGAAGAGAGGTTTGTTCCTGGAACGGGTGGGAAGAGGAGGCGTGTACTGTTTAAAAACTTGTTCGCCCTAGTTTAAGGCCCTACTTCAGTCAAGTGAGAAGACCCGTTCGCTATATAAATATAAATGGTACGTACCTAAAATCATATTAATATTACATTGTCATTGGATTTACATAATTAAGCAAAATTTAATCTTGATCGGATATTTGGAAGTGAGTTAAAATTGGAATACAAATTTTGAATTAGGAAGACATACATATGAACGTCGTAAGTTAAAAGCTTATAAAAATAATACAACTTTTTAAAATAAAATCATCAAAAGAAGCACACTCATTTCCTTACAAAAAAATAAATAAATAAATAAAAAAGTCAAAATACAATTGAAGACGTTAGTTTCGAAACTCGCCTTATCCGAAATTTAAAAAATCGTGTTTCTCTATCAATCTATTCTATTGGTATAAATGTACCAATCAAGCACTACAATCTCCAAATTTTCAATGAATACCAATGGACGCATTTAAAGGTTTTACGCGATTTCCCAAAATTTGATTTTCTCGATAAGGTGAGTTTGAAACTCACTTCTTCAATTATTTTAACCAATCTGAAAGTTAATTACTAAAAATTAACACTACAGTAATATTTATACGGGGGCAGCACCTTCAGTTAAATCGCTTTAAAAATACTTCTTTACATTATTTAAAACCTTTTTTGTAATTGGAACTATATGTCTTCGACTAACAGTTTAGGAATTAGCCATTGAACATCGTTTGGAGTGGACGCCCTTTATAATACTTTAAGCACTTCGTGTACGACCCCTGAAAGCTTGGTCCAACTCATCTGTTTTCAGTTACAGAAAAGTGGTTTAAGTCATAAAATTGAAAATGTCATAACTCGGTCAATTTTAGAGCTAGATGAATGGGACTTTTTTTGCCGTACCTGTTAGAGAAATAGGAAAAGTTTACTAAATATCACTTATAGGACCGGGGGACCGTATAAAAATTTAAATTTCGTAATTGTTAAATAAATGTTTTTCTTGACCTAAATCGCTTTAAAAATAATTCGTTACCTCATTTAAAACATTTTTGTAATTGGAACTATATGTCTATAACTAATGGTTTAGGAATTAGCCATTGGACACCGTTGAGACCGGACACCCTGTATATATAATAGCACTATATGTATAACACTTCCGATGTGAACTCATCCGGATCCCGATAATCTTTCGTTAAAATCAGTCATTTTACTGTAATTCTTTCAATAAAGCTGTATTCAAAAACAATGTTTAATTATGAATATTTCCGATTCATTCCTTTGAGATTTATTAAAATACAGATCATCGAGCTCATTGGCAATATAGCGATCTGAACGGACTCCTTGCATAAAAACTTTCTTAAAAAATGGCAATTTAAGGCAAGCGAAGAGCGTATTAAATGCAGTATTGTTAGAAGTTTTATATTCGGGCTGTTTTAATTCTTTCTTCACAGCCGTGAATGAATCTTATTTATTATTTTTTTTCTGATTTATAAGAAATTGAAGGTTAGTGTTTTTTTTTAAATGGAATTAACGAAGACGAAAGTTATTTGACTATATGTTTTAAAATAGCCTCATTAGTACTAATTTGCACGTTTTTTGTGAAATAGTTCTTCAAATTTTGTGAGTGAAGTTCTTTTGCATATTCTATGTCATTATTGTACCAATTCAATTAATTTTTTTTTTTTTTTTTGCAAATTAAATTTCAATGAAAAATGGGCTGTTTTTATAACTATTTTACCCCACCAGACCCTATTAGTCAGATAAGATATAATTTATTACTTCATAATTCTTTTTATAATGCAATGCTTTATCATTCTTTTGAAAATGCAAAACCCGTCATTCTGACGGCTATCTTCTAGTTTTTGCATAAGAGTCCAACAGCTATTGAATCAAGATTTGAATATTTATAAAACTAGCTACAGCACGAACGTACCTCATTTGTCACGTTTGACGTACAACTTCCGTCTTGTTTTTCTTTTATTTGTCAATATTTCTAAATTATATACAGGCATCCCTCGACTTACGTAATACTCGACTTACGTAAATTCGCACTTGCGTAAGAAATTTCGAAAATTACATTTATGAACATACTAGCGCGTTTGATACGCATTTGCATACTTTTGATAATTGTTTTATAAATAAAATATGAAGATAAAAACAATAATATAGTTTTAGATATAGTTATATTTTTATTGGGATATACAATCAAATCTTTAACAAAACAAACACAAATCTGATTAAAATGAGCCAAAAAAACCTCTGTTTAACCGTTACAATTTTGTTAGCTGAATTCAAACCATAACGAAACCTAATTTTAAAGTTTCGGTGAAGAGGAACGAGTGTATTTTTTCTTCCAGCTTCAGAGCTGTTCGTTTGATGTAGATTCAAAATTTATATAAATTAATTCATCAATGTTAAAATTATAAATTCCAAATTCCACAAGATACTTTTTATTTGAAAAGTGTTCTTTCAGTGTTTTTATATTTTTTCATACTTTTATAGTTTATATTCAAGTAAATACTGCTGCATGCTACTTTATTTATAAAATAATACTGTATTATTAATGTATTTTTTAGGTATAATAAATATTGCAGTTTGACGAAATTTTACCTAAGGAATTTACAAATCCGATTTACGTAAAATTCGACTTACGCGAAAGTTTACGAAACGCAGAGGCGTCGCGATGGGGGGACCCCCCCCCCATATATGTGAACTTGGGAAATTTGAGCTTAGAGTTGGGAAATTATAGATTTTTAAAACACTTTTTATATTTTTTAAATAAACAGTAAAAAAAATAATAATAATTTTTTATTGTTTTGCTGATTACCTTTCTGAGCTCTGTAATAGTAAAATAGTTAAACTTTCAAAAGAAATACAAAAAACAGCGAGACTCAATTTCTCATTATGTTTCTCTGTGCTACGAAAATATTACGAAAATATCATACTTCTACCAGACCTGAATTTCTCTACTGTTGCCCATCAACAGTGTCTCTAATACATTACCTCCAAAACTTTGTTCCTTTCTCAATAATCTAAAAATATGAGGTATGATGATGAGTTTCATATGAAGTACGATTATGACTCGTACACAATTGAAGACAAAAACTTTCATTATATGAACCAATAATTATAATTTTTATGTTTTTAGTTTCAGCATTTTTCTTCGGAAAGATTTCCCCCCCCTATAAGTATCATTATCATAAAACACACATTGAACATCAGGGCCGAAACTAAGAGGGGGCATGTGCCCCGGGCGCCAGAACAAAGGGGCGCCAAATGAAGATTATACCTTTGGAAAGGATCATTTTCTTCTGATGGACTGATGGCTTCCATTATTATGAAACATTCATTATAAATGAAGTGTTAGATGAAGATGAAAGAGCAGTCGTAAAAGTTAGAACTCTGATTTTCTGGTCCGAATAAAAAAAAAAAAAAAATGGCCATAATTTTTTTGCAAAAAAAAAAAAAAAAAAAAAAAAATTTATTCGGACCAGAAAATCAGAGTTCTAACTTTTTACGACTGCTCTTTCATCTTCACCTAACACTTCATTTATAATGGCTGTTTCATAATAATGGAAGCAATCAGTCCATCAGAAGAAAATAACTCGGTGAAAGCGGAAACTCGGTTAGGCGGACTCTGATAATCGGGGCTCTACTGAATACGTCATTTTAAAAATGATCTTTAGAATATTTTTGTTGATGTTCAGAGGAACCTCCCCCTTGGATCCGTCACTGTAGATTACGTAGTTCAGTATTACCTATTTTATGATTACATATTTTAAATTTTAAAATAAGTCGTCTATTATAAAATTAGTAAAATTCTCTTTGTAAATATACTTTGTGAGAAAGGGGGGTGGGGGCGCCAAAATCCATGTTTGCCCCGGGTGCAAAAAAAAGGCTAGCTTCGGCCCTGTTGAACATATAATTTTAGTTGGAAAATAGAGCAATTTGTTTCACGTTGGGAAATTTTTGAATTATAAGTTGGGAAATTTTTGAGCTCTTTCCCCCGAAAAATTTTTTGTAGCTACGCCCCTGACGGAACGTATTACTTACGTAAGTCGGGGGATGCCTGTACTTAATTTTATGTGAAGTGTTAAAATCTTACTCACAGTTCGTCAGCTTTTAACACACAAATTATTGAATTAAGCACAGATTTTAGAAATATTTTGAGAACTAATAAAAAAGACATCCTTTAAGAAGAGAGACACGCAAAAGAAAGTTAAAAACATTAATTTTCTGAGGCCGTATTATATGAATCTATTCTACGCCCGTAGGTTGAACATTAACGAGGGGAATAACTGCCTTATGACTAACAGCCTTAAGGCTATTATAAAATATATGTATACAGTCGGACCCGGTTAAGACGCGATCCCGCTTAATACGCGATTTCTTTTTAGACCCTCGAGCATCGCCCGTAAAACTAATGTAAAAATATTCATTCCGTTTAATACGCGATCCCGCTTAGTACGCGATAACGTTCTGCCCCTTGCAGCAAAAAACCTATCTACCACTATTACCAATTGGTAATAAGAGCTTTAGTTAATTATAGGAAGATGACAATTGCTATTCGGAAATAGTGATAGATATTTTTTAACTGACACTGCTGTTTAAACAAGGCGTATATTACCAGGGCCGGCGCCAAATAGCGCGGGGCAGGGCCGTGCGAAGAAAAAACTGCACCCGGGGCGCAAAGTTTCAATTTGGCGCCCCCCCCCCCCTTCCCCCTCTTTCCCTTTATGACAGTTGTCACAAACTTAATAAAGTGCTGAAACAGAAATAAATTCTACTGAATAAATATTTCGTGTGTTTCAGAATTTTAAAAGGGGTTAATTTTAATTTAAAAATTCCGAAAACTAAATAAAGATAAAATTGCATTTATTTGTTACAGATCGTGATGCTTTGCCACTGATTTTTTTCGGAAATCGTGTTAACTCAAAAAATGAATAGTTCGCATCTATGCATTTTTAGGTGGATTTTGTAAGAAATACTACCTATTACATTATCCCCTATGTTGGAATTTCTGAAAAAAAATTGCAGATCTACGCCGATCATAACCGCTAGTACCCAAAACCACCCCCAGTTCAAAACTATCTATCGATATCACTTTTTTATGGACACGATAACTTCCCAAATTCTGCACAAATCTCTTCCAAACGGATACATAAAATCAAGGGGTAGAAAATCTCGGCCAAGTTTGTTAATGGGCAAAATCGGATCAAGAGGGTGGAAACAGTGAGGGGTTTTGTGAAAACCGAAAAAAAACCTATAACTTGTTAATTATAATACATATCAAATCAGTTTAAAGTTATTATTACTTCTAGGAAAAGAGCCAAAAAATTATGTATCAGATTTTTGATAAAATTAAAAATGGGCTCAAGGGGCGAAAAAAATAGGATTTTAAGGAGAAAAAAAAATCATAACTTCGTCAATTCTCAAGATATCAAATTCACTTAAACTTATTATAAATCTTCTTAATACTATCTACAACTTTTATATTGACACGTTTTTAATAGGACCGACTCTCACCGAAATGTATTAAAACGACAAAAAAAAGGGGGGGGACGGGGGGGGGTGTTGACGAAGAAAAAAAAAATTAACTTCATCAATTCACAAGATATCAAATCTACTTAAATTTGTTATAAATCTTCTTAATATTATCTACATCTTTTATATTGACAAGCTTTTGATAGGACCAACTCTTACAGCAAAAACAAATGAAACAAAATAGGGGATGAAGAAAAATTTATCGTATTAGCATGATTCTGATAAAATGAGCTCTTACAGGAAAATGAAGTTAAAAACTTGTCAAAAGCGGCCAGATAAAATTGTTAAACTACGTTTATCTCTAATCTCGATTTAGTTTTTGTTGGTGAAATTAGTACTTAACTTCGAAATCTACTTCCACCTGTTGGCCGAGCCGGCAGAGAGTTTTAAATAAAACTGAATGAAATTTACAGAAAATAATATTATGCTGAAGAATCGAACAATGTTTTTCAGTTTTCTATAAAAGGTGTATATCTTAAACTATATAATCAATTTCTTCAGCATAACAATATTTCGTGATAAGTCTCTGAAAATCAGATTAAATTAAAAGTTTGACACTGTTATCGGAGATATTTGATGCTTTTACAGAAAAAAAGGAAACACTGCTCGATTGCTTCATATCAGAATGACAATACATGACAATTATATCTACTTACAAATGAAAGTGATTTCGTAAATGTGCAGAGCATGGGCCTTAGCACGGACAGCGTTCATGATGAAAAATAAATAGAATAAAGGATGAATTTCCCAGTACAAAGAAGAAAAAAAAAGAAAAAGTGCCCAGTTGAACTGATGGCATTGAGCTCACAGAATATTCATAATTTGCATATTGTACTCTTATGGATGTCATTTATTCATAAAAGGGAACTTATTCTTTTTGAGCAAAACGGTAAACAAATAAAGGGGTGCAAATAGCCCCCCGTTCCCCCATTTATACTTAACCACTGAACCTCCAAATACAATCAGAGACGCTCCATTTCAGAATAAACCGGCATATCGAATTTGAAGCAAATCGGGATATTCTACATGAAAAACCTATTTACCTAAATTAAGTCGGGGGGGGGAGGGGGATAAACCCACCGTTCATCATCCTTTATTACTTAGCCAATGAACCTCCAAATCTAATCAGGGAAGCTCTTTATCAAAATAAACTGGCATACTTAATTTTGAAGCAAATAGAATAATTCTGCACGAAAAAGACAAATTATCTAAGTTAAGGGGAGGTGGGGTTAGCCCCCACCCTTTACACTTAACCAATGAACCCCAAAAACTAATCAGGAAAGCTCCTTATCACAATGAAACTATTTTCAAAATTTGAAGCAAATCGGATATTTTTATCAAGAGTTATCGCGTTACGTACATACATACAGAACCTGTCGGTACATTTAGCTCTCAGACTTTGATAGCCTGTGAGCTAAAAATTACTAACGTTATTTTCATATAACGTTATTTCGGCATATATTACACTTCCCAAAGGTCACACACCCACAGTTTGAGAACCATTGTCCTATTTTATTGTAATTCTATTTGTTGTTCGTAAAAAAAAAAAAAAAAAAAAAAAAGAAGGGCAAGATTAGTCATTAATTTATTTATGAAAATTGAAATATGTTATTTTGAAAAATGTATTCATTATTTTTTTTCCTTGACCGTTGATTTGATGTTAATCAATACAATATATGAAGATGGAAAAACTGTTATTTTTGTTTTTAAAAATCTATGACATGAATTATCTTTTTGAAAAGAAATGCCCTAAAATTGCTTCGTGCTATTAGGAAGAAGAAAAGAGAAAATAAACTGTAAAACTCTGAGTTATAAAACCATGAGACCAATATTTACTTTGTAATAAATTCTATTAAAATTTGCTAATATTATACATATGACGGTGCTTAAATTTAAAATTACCTACAATTTTACATTTTATCCAGAATGATTCCGAAACAGCAAGAGATATCTGCTAAATTTCGGTCGATTACAAAAATATAATATGAACAGAAGTAGAAAACAAATCTCTTAAGGGACCATACGAGTGTTAACATTTTATTATTATTATTATTTTACAAAACTATATATTTATTAAAGATAGTCAGTTCTGAACACTTTAAAATAAACGCCTTGAAAATACTTTTGCAATTAGCCAAAATTAATACGAAAAGAGCTTCAGTTTGGAAACGGTATCTATATTATAAAGGACAAACATATCTGTGCGTAACGCATACGTCATTTTGCGAATGGCAACACTTTGAAATTTTAAATAAAATTTTGGTTTTGCAATTTTCTCTACAACAAATTTTTAAACTTCTAAACATCGCACATTTTAAATTTTTACACCGTCGTATAAGGAAAAAAATGCTTTGAAAGCTGTATCTCAATTTATTTTTGAGATATTAATTTTTTTGTAGTTTTTAATACCATTTTTCTTATCGTGGCAACAAAAGTACCCCATTTCTATTGAAAGTCATTGAAAGTAAACGGAAAATAGTCAAGAATAGAAGATACTGTATATTTTTGTTGCCATTTTTTCATAAAATCCGAAAAAAAAGTTGAAATTAAAATATGGGCTATGTCAAGAATATTGTCTGTTATTCCGTGATAATGACGTCATATGCACACTTTTCTATAGACGAAGTTTAATATTGGATTGTAAAAGTGGATTGCTTCAGCGGATGCAAATG
The DNA here is from genome assembly GCA_963932465.1 of Maratus speciosus. Classification (NCBI taxonomy): domain Eukaryota; kingdom Metazoa; phylum Arthropoda; class Arachnida; order Araneae; family Salticidae; genus Maratus; species Maratus speciosus. The sequence continues at coordinate 326,288,771 of OZ010793.1, forward strand.
ACGCCATTTTATAAAAAAGCGTGTATTTTAATTCTTAAACCTGAATTATGTTTTGTAGAAGTGCGTCATTTTCACAACCCAGCTGCTTTGAAATTCTTCAAGGGTGAAAATGCTTCACTTTTGAAAATAATGTAATCGAAATCACACACTGATAAAACGCAATATTTTACAAAAATTTAGGGTGTCTTTATAAAAGAGAGGTGACATGCAAATAATAGCGATTTATATTACAGGAATTGAGGATTCTCGCCTGGATGGATTTGCTTCGCCGAGTTAGACAAGCAAACAAATAATTCGTGGTTTAAAATAATATCGTGTTCCTGAAGTTTTTGTCAAAAATTTTCTCGAATAACAAAATTTTAATGCTATTCTTTAGGACATTCTACTACAATTTTATTAAAATAACATAATTTGCTTAATTTAATTTTTCCTAATTTTATATAATCTATATATTTAAAACACAAGTGTTTTTTTTTTGTTCATCTGCCCTGATCTTTCTCTGAACTAATTTTACTAATATTTATTTTTAAACTGAAAGTTCTTCCTTTGTAGATGTGGTTGCACTATCTGTTTTTTTTTATAAAATCCCCACTTTTATATTTTAATTTTAAAAGCATTTTATGAAATTTCTTCAAAATGATGGAAATTAGATAGCTTTCATTATTGCAGACGAGAGAGAAATAATGAGGCATTTTTTTAACTTTATTCATGCCATTTTCGGATAAAAATTCAAAATTGTTGATAAAAATTGTTGTATAGGGTTTAGTGGCGCAAAATTCCATTAGAAGCATAATATTATATTAGGGGCATAATAACGGAAAATGACATACTGCTTTTGAAAACACGCATTTTTCCTCATAAATTTTCTATATTGTTTTTCCTTCTTCATGTGTACTGATACTAAGTTTCAGACACTATGCGAAACGTTTATTTAAGTGAAAATGAAGTCATATTTAAAAGAAAACTATCATTTTCTTAGATAAAACTAAACATTTTAACAAAAATGCATCTAAAAAAGATAAATTACGGAAATTTTTACTCTCCGGAATTGAGATTAGAATCTCGAGTAAAGCGTGCGTCTGTGCAGATAAAAGATGTTGCTGACAATCTTGACTTCAAGTTTTGAGTTAAAAGGATTTTTAAATGATCAAACAAAATGCAATTTAAAAAAAAAAATGATGAATATGGATATGAGAAGTGCGTACGCAAATTTTGAGAAGGTGAAAATTGCTGTTTTCATTCCGGAAATCCAAGCATAAGAGCCTCAATTGATAACCACATCCTAATAACTGATCTTTATTATGTTTTACTGATTAAGTATCTATCTATATTATAAAGAACAAACGCATATGTGCGTAACGCTGACATCATTTTGCGAATGGCAACACTTCAAGATCAAATTTCGGTCTTGAAATTTTCGCTACTGCAATTTTTTAATCTTCTGACCATCGTACATTTTCAATGTTCGTCGCATAGGGAAAAAAAATTACTTTCAAATTTGTTTAAAAACATTGACTGATGTATTATATTTTCTAAAGTAATTTTTAAGCATGATTTTTTTAAAGTTTATCTTATCACGTGCCGGTTTCAATACATAATAATAATAAACATTTTGCACATAAAGCAACAAACATTTTTCAACTTTTTTTCTGACTATTTTTGCATAAGGAAATTAATACTTCCTTTATAAACAAATAAAAGAATAGTATTAAAAAAACCCACCAGTCTAATATATTTCTGAAAGACAAATTAACGAAATTAATACTTCTTTTATAAACAAATAAAAGAATAATATTGAAAAAACACAAATCTAACATATTTGTAATCGTACAATTTAAATTTTTAGATCACCAAATAGGATTTTTGTTTTCAAATGGTTGGTTGGTTGGTTGGTTGATTTTTGACGGCCAATTATCTGCTCGAGGGATATAGGCCCAGGGGGGAGTGCCCTTCGTGGGGGTCTTTCTAAGGGAACCTAACCCGTATTAACGCTTGGAAATCCAAGGATCGAAGAAAACCACGAAAACTCCGAACGATTAGGCCGACGGGCGCGATTGGGATCGAACCCAGCACCTCCCGTCTACCAGCTTCGAGAGCAGAACCTCTCGGCCACTGGTGGGGCTGTTTTCAAATGGAATTTGTTTGCAAAGTTCATCTCAGTTTACTGATTGTCTATGGTTTTAAAAACAATTTTAAAGCATGGAATATTTTTTAATTTATCTATATCGCGCGGAGCTCAATTACAAAATATTAATCCGTTTGTTAATCCTTAAAACAAAATAAAGAGTTCGTCATTTTCTTACGGCTAATATCCATTAAAAATAAATGAATAAATAAATAATATAATATAAATAAAACACAAATTTATCAGACATGTATAAGCTTTGAAATTATCAGAATATAAAAGGATGCCATAAGCAGCAAAATCTTGGCAAATAACTCTTAGCATTCGGCTAATAAGAAAATATCGCTTTTGATAAATTTCAAAAACTTATTTATTGTATAATTCGTATTTTCCATATGAAAAATGCTTTTTTAGTGTAAGTGGTCAATCTAAAAAATTTATTACATATAAAAAAATTATTAGTTTTCAATTAAAAAAAAATGTTTTCACCTATATTCTTTAACCCGGGAAGCCCGGGTACGATCCCCTAGTTCCTTTAAAAGTCACTTTCCTTGTTAAGATTTTTGGCACTGCTCATGATAAGTTAAAATGTTTCCGTTTTTGTTCCTTCTTGACAGGGCCGTAACTAAAGGTGTTATTACATGAGGGGTCAAAGACGCTTGAGATTCCAGGCGTCTCCATGTTATTCCTATGGCTGCAGGGGAGTCGCTTGGAGAGCGAGCAACTTTTTTTTGTCGGAGCGTCTTTGACGCCCGAAACGAGGCGAGTCGCCAGTAACAGCCAATCAAATGCTTGGAAATCTGACGATGGAAAAGCCTTTTCCCGAACAACCAATGAAATGTTCGGAAAACGCAAAAAGTGGCTTTCAAAAGTGGGTCGCAGGACATGGAGACGCCTGGAATCTCAAGCGTCTTTGACCACTCGTGTAATAACACCTTTAGGGGGAGCAGAGGGGCATGTGCCCCGGGCGCCAGAACGAAGGGGTGCCAAATGAAGGATTATACCTTTGGAATGGATCATTTTCTTCTGATGGACTGATGTCTTCTATTATTATGAAACAGCCATTATAAGTGAAGTGTTAGGTGAAGATGAAAGAGCAGTCGTAAAAAGTTAGAACTCTGATTTTCCAGTCAGAATGGGGGAAAAAAATGCAAAAAAAATTATGGCCATTTTTTTTCTTCCCATTCTGACCATAAAATCAGAGTTCTAACTTTTTACGGCTGCTCTTTCATCTTCACCTAACACTTCATTTATAATGGCTGTTTCATAATAATAGAAGACATCAGTCCATCAGAAGAAAATAACTCGGTGACAGCGGAACAGCGGAAACTCGGTTAAGCAGGACTCGGATAATCGGGACTCTAACTGTATACTTCATTTTAAAAATGATCTTTAGAATATTTTTGTTGGTGTTCAGAGGGGAGTCATGACCCCGTGACCTCCCCCTTGGATCCGCCATTGTAGATTATGTATTTCAGTATTACATATCTTAAATTTTAAAAGAAGTCGGCTATTAGAAAATAAGTAAAATTATCTTTGTAAATATACTTTGCGGAAGAGGGGGGGGGGGGCGCCAAAATCCATGCTTGCCCCGGGTGCAGGAAAGGCTAGTTTCGGCCCTGCTTCTTGAAAATCAAATGAATCTAAATTTACCTCTCTTGCTGTTGTAAATTTATGCCCAGGAGATCACGTTTCTGAAATTTTTAAAATAGCGAATATGCTAATTATAAATAGTTTCTAAAATATAGAAATGGATTTAATACAAATTAAATGATGTTCAGCGACTGAAATGTAACAGCCAAAATTTCCATATTAGATGCATAGTTTATCTTATGATCTCGCGCGCCTGCTGTCATGCCAGTTTATTTCTCGAATGATAAGTGTAATATGGTGTATAAAAATTAATTATTCGAAATTTGCTTTAAAAATTTGAAAGTAAAATAGCATTTATGTATCTCAATACCTTCAAAAATTATTGTTTAAAAATATGTATTACAAGATACAAAACGTGGAAAATGTCTTTGTTTGTTTTTCAACTTTGTTTTTTTTTTTTTTTTTTTTTTTTTTTTTTTTTTTTTTTTTAACTTTTTACATTTTTGAGTAAATTTAGATAAATAAATAGCAGATTGACCAAAAGGACACAGTTATATTTTCAATCATTTGATTTTATTTTTTAACAAAAAGTAAAAAGAAAGAAAGAAAGAAAAAGCCTCCTAAATTAAATAAAATTCATTATCATTGGTGGTTGGGAGAGCACGAGAGTTTCGTAGATGATGTAAAGGGAGGCGCAGAGCGCAAAGTTTGAGAAACACTACAACAACATATTACAAAAGTACATCATAAAAACATCAAATTTAAAGAACTTTATGACAAGTAAATATGAACTTACTCATATAATCCAAAGAAAAATGTAGATCCATTAAAAAAAAAAAAAAAAAAAAAAAAACTTATAAATGAAGTAGAACGTTCTTCTAAAGAAGACTTACAAAAACCTAAAACAAGCTTTAAAATGGAAAAAGTCATTTCCTTAGTCAGAAATTTCTTTTTGGGGTTAGGGTAGGGGGCGATGCAATAACTTTGAAAATAAAAATGTACGTAATTACATTGGGGAAAATTCCAGATATGCATATAATATGTATGTTTTTTCACAAATAAAAAGAGAAAAAAGAATGACCTTGAGAAAAAACATCATTTAAAATAATGAACGGCCAAATAAATAAATAAAAAACCGAGGGAACAGATGTATTATAATCCCGCATCCGCCATCTTGGATTTTTTTCTTGGCGTGAATTAAAAATTGTTTTTTAATTAATAATTATAATTATTACATTACAGTTTTTTCAATATTATATTAATCTATCAACAATATTTAACCATTGACGACATTTATTACTTGGCGAAAGAGGAGTTTTTATGCAAGAAGAAAATCCAAAATGGCGGATGCAGAATTATAATACATCTAAGCCAAACCGAGTTGATAGTATAAATTTGGTGCCCCCTAAATTTCTACGCCCGGGGCGGGCGCCCCTTCGCCCCCCCCCCCTTTCGCACGGTGCTGGCGCGGGGCCCTGACAAAGCATTTAGTGGGGCCTGGGGCCCAACGCATATTGCAAATACTGTCTTCATACATATTTTTTTAATTGTATCTATCGTAAAATAAATATAATTATAGATGAAATGATAAAAATTAAATATTTTTTAAACTTAATATTCAAAACTTCTAACTTATTTTCCTAATGTGAAATCTGATTGTAAAGCTAAGTTTCATCTTTGACATATTGATTGATGTAATGAATACTTAAAAATCATAATAAGTTTCAGTTTAAATAAACGTTATATGATTGTTAAAAAACCCATAACTAGCAATTATCTTTTCCCAAGGTTACAGCTATTAGATTCAGTTGATTGCTTCAAGTGAACATATTTCATTTTAAAAATAATTTTTAATGAACTTCCTCCATATTTGACAGTTATTATTAGATGTAGAACATATAAATCGAATTAAATCAGTATATTAGCAGATAATTTCACAATAATGTCAAAATAAGTATTTGAAATGATATAAATCTTAATTAAAGTCTCTCTAGCTGACATTTATTAAAATATAACCTTATTATTTATTATTTTTTAATCGAAAAAATTCTCCAATAAATCGTACTATTTTTTTTTTAATAAAAATCATTTACAAGATCAACTTAAATTCAGCTAAAATTATTGAACGTAATTTATAGTTAAAAGAATTAATATTCCATTTTTATCCCCAGAATCTTATTATGAAAAATAAGATCTTCCAGGATTCTTTAAGGCTGTTCTCAAATCCAAAAGGACAACTTCCTGACATAAGTTTTAATTTGTTTTTGTTCGAAAATGCATGAAACTAGCTGGTGTTGTTGTTCAGAAACTATGTCATGGAGCTGTTTATTCCATTTTTTTCCGAACGCAATAGATCTTTCAGAAAATAATGTCAAAGTCGACCTTTTGAACCGAATTTCCGCCCAAAAATAGAAAAATCAATAGCGGGCGAAAAACGGGTTTGTCACGTGATCGATATCGCTTATAACTCAGTGGGTAATTGATTGATCAAAAAATGGAAAAAAAAGTTCAATTCCAAATCGCTTCCATGGCCAGGCTTTCAAATTTTATATCTTTCCGTTAAAAAATTAATTTGTAAATGTGTCAGAACGTTTTGCGCTTGTTCAGAGCAGCAGTTAAGAACAGCCTTAAATTAAACTTTTCTTATTTCTTAATAAGATGAAAAATGAATTAATTAAAAAACTTTTCATTAAAGAATAATAATAGTTATTTGTTCCTTCTGTGATTAGCATTAAAACTTTCAATAATTATATAACATCATAAGCTAGTAAATATGAAATTAAATTTCTTTAAAGCTACATAATAATAATTCAAGTTTTATAACCAAATATATAGTTATGTACTTAGAAGTATATGTGACATGTGAGTATGTGTACTGCAATATATGTATAATTTCCTTTTCTGTTTATTTATAAAAATAAATTAATAAAAAAAAAAAAAAAAATCCCTTCACACTTTATCCAGGCTTAGGACTCTTTAACCCTTTCAGGGGGAAGGCACTTCTATTAGCAAAATACTGAAATGAATGAATAGATGGCACTGGAATTTACAAACAAATTTATTTTAAAATAAGTGAATACTTTTCTTCACGTACTTCCCAGATAGCACACAGATGTCGGCCAATGTCCCGGTCAGTATTGGCCAATATCTCGAACTCGAAAGTCACTGAATGTCAGACGTCAAATTTACAATATCTGCCGATATTCAAAGATGTAACTTAAAATTAGTTTTTAAAAGAAAGCATCGGCACGAATTTTTTGCATTACTTGTTACATTGTAATACGTAAATAGTATTCTAAACAATAAAATTTAACAATTGTGCCCTTTTTAGAAAACTTGATTTTTTAATGCCTTATTTTTAATATTTTATTTACATTGGCCACTGTTGTAAAAATGATATGCGTATTCCAACATTCAGAGATATCTACCGACATTCGTAAAAACAATATCATTTTTCAGACATTTCAAGATATCTGTCGACATTTAGTAGTTTGTAATCTTGACTAAAGTGAATGGAAAGTTCTGAAGGACCGCCCATTTCTATCGTTTTCGTCGAAGGTTATTTAATGGAGACGCCTGCCATGAAATTTGAATTATATACAATTTTTTTTTTTTGAGAATCTATAGTTACTTATATATATGAAAGGATAAAAAGCCTTTAAAATTCCAAATTTAAATTAAAATCCGAAGTCTCTTTCTTCTAACTTTAAATCTATGTCTAAAACCAGTTTCTCCCCTTGTAACTTTGTTTCCCAGCAATACATCTTATTACTTTCAGATATCATTTTCGGACGATCTTTAAGAGTAAAAATGCTGACGTACGGAATATGCTCATTCAGTTGTGGTTAGCCGATTCCCGGGCCGGCCAAGCCCATGTCTTGCATCTGAGCCTGGACAATCAATCAAAAGCTAATCAACCAATTAAAGAAATGTTCCTCCCAATTTTACAACTGTGCCCTCTGCTGGAAAATATGTTAAACCCCAAGATATTAGCTAAAACCCGCGCCAAAAACGACAGAACTTGCAATTTTGAGAAGCCTGCAAAACCCATGTCAATGTAGCTCCTAAAATCATCAAATACGTGGCTCGAGGGGCCTCCGGCCGAACTCGTGGATCGGACTGTAAGATGAGCGGCGAAATAAATGAGTTCAGTCCACCAAAAGGTTCCCGAGTCCAATTATTTATCATGGAAGACGGTAGTATTTCGAGTGACGCAGCCTTAAGCCTAAAATCGTATCGTATCGTATCGTTAAAATCGTATCGTATCGTATCGTATCATAGAATTCGTAGATGGCGGAACTCATATATACAGCTAACTCGACATCAAAGAAAACGCGAAAAGCCGCCTTTTAATAACTCAGCTGATATATGTCTTATTGTTCTGAATTTTCTAGAACAGTCTTATATCTGCAGTCTAATCGTATACTGAAATTTTTGCATTTCTACGTGCAGTATATTTTGAGATCTAAATAGCCATTATTTAAGTGAAAACGTTGGTATAATATCGAGGAAGTTCCTAATTTGAAAATCTCGAAAACGGTTCTAACGATTATTTTTAAATTGATACATAATATAACTGTGATTAAGGCGAGGTGAATAACACTTTCCTTTTTTCTGGGAAAACTCTCGTTCGTTAAATAATTCGATTTTTTTTTCTCTCGAAAATGACACGGGCGATTTTTTAAAAATCAAATAAATATGTTTCATATGAACCAAATAACAATTTACTTGTTTCCAGCAAGACTCTTGTTCGTTTTATAATGCGCATGAAAAATCGGACTATATTTCTTCGCCATTCTATGGAAATTTCACCGAAAATGCATGACACTGTATTCATACACATGCTTTCTTTTTAACCACTTTTGGGGAGAAAAATTTTGTCTTCCCACTGGCTGAGTGGCTAAGGGCCATCGTTTACTGTCCTTAAGATAGGCAGTTCGATACTCGCTGGTACGTGTTTTCACATGTGAATGTTTTTTTTTTTTTTTAAGTCTGCTAGTTGACCATTATTTTCAGTTCCTTTGTAATTTTTTTAATTGCTATTAAGTTAAATAAAATTACAATTATAATGACGCCAATTTGATGATGATTATTTCTTGGCAATTTTTCAACAATAAAAATATTACCATAAATTTTATAAATATATTTAATTTCAATCACTTTACAAAAAATATACATTAATAATTATTATTTGAATATAAATCACACGATCAGAAACGTAAAAAAATAATTCATTTCAGCTCTTCTTTTTATAATATCATTTTTTATTATTATGACGGTCAATCAATATATAATCACTGACATTCATAATATTATTATAATTATTATTTTCCTTGCATAAAAGCTATTGTGATGTAATAATTCTTTTATAATAAATAATTTAGTTGAAATGTTTTATTTATAAATATCAATGAAGTTTGATAACCCCGAGACAATTCTTTTTTATTTAACTTTGCAATATTTACAGTTTACATAATAAGCATATCAGAATTCTGGTGTCGCCATCTTTTGACGCAATTGCGTAGTATTATAGAGAAATGTTTGATAAAAACGTTGAATTAGACAGTTTTTAAATCGAAGAATTATTTTAAGAGATATTTAATGTTAAATCTGGATAAAATTGTCTCATTAAAAAAGTCTCATAGGAAAAAAAAATATACATGGGAATTTAATCATTTTCATTCAATTTAATCATTCAATAGAAACTCGAAGTTTGCAGAGTGCATTTATTATTCTTAACTTGCCTAATTTTTTGACGCATTATTTCAATTTTAAATTAAAATTTTCAGAATTTCCAGAGATATTTTTTACATATTTTAGAAAAGGTTATTTTAAATTGTTGCCAAATGTTAAAACAGCGCAAAGAATAATATATCCTTTAAATTAAAAATTTATTCACACGTGACTATTATAAACAGAAAAAAATCCTTTTAAATTAGAATTAAACGATAACGTGTTAAAAGCAGGAAAATATTAAACATTACGTCATAAAAATTGTTTTTACACATGCTTACTTAAAATGAAAGAAAATTATAAAATAATCAATTATTCTCAAATTAGAATTAAATGATTACGCATTAAAAGAAGGAAAACATTGAAAATTACGTCATAAAAATTATATTTACACGTGAATATTAAAAGAAAAAGAAAATTTTTAAATAATAAATTCATTGATATGTGTTAAAAGTCGTAAATGGAGGAAATTACGTCATATTGGCCAAAGTGGCCAAAACAGTTTACAAAACACATTGCAAAACATATTGCAAAACAGTGTAAATTAAAAAATATATTTATATGAGAGATTTATTTCAAATTTCGAGATGATATTTTTAACTATAGTTGCTAATTTTAAGGTAGCGCAAATAATGATATTATCTTTCTAATAATAAAAATATTTTCAGTTGAATGTTACAAAGAGAAAGGAAAGTTTGGTGAAAATTATGTCAGATTTAAAACGTTACATTTAAAATCTCTTATTTAAAATCATTTTCTTATAGCGTTGTTAAAAAATACCATAAAGCAAAGACTCTGTTGACTTAGTTCCTTTTATATTTGGTAATTTTCAAATGTTTAACTAATCTTATTTAATCAAGCAGGGAAACAGCAACTAACATCAGCTGATTCGGTTTTGAAATCCCTCAGTAAAAGGGAAACCCGTTTACAGTAAGATCGCCATTGATTTTTTAATTATACAGAGCAGCCTCGATTATCCGATCTAATTGGGACTGTTAGTAAATCGGAATCGGAAATCTCGGTTAATAGAAACTGTGTGTAAAAACTCACCGTGCTTGCGAATTTAACATCTCTTTTAAAAAAATATATAGAACGTTTTTTAAATAATAAAAGTAAATATATGTAAAGTTCTGTTTCACAGCTTAACAAATTTAAAAAGAAAATCAACTACCAGTAGTAAATTTTAAAATGCAAATTGAAAAATTTACGAAAGTTCACACAGCCACTGGAAACAAAGCATTGTTCGCTATTGACTTCGCAGGGTCCAATGTTTCTTTGGAGTTGAGGGCTTTTGGGGGCAGAAGTGCCTGTATAGCACGGACAGTGAGCTAAAGAGTGTGGTTATTTTTAAGGCTCATTCAAAAGGGAAAAAAAATCAGACTTTGTTATCGGCTCGGTTAACAGAAACCTCGATTAATCGAAGCTCGGTTAATCCAGGTTCTACTATAATTCAATCTTCCGTAATCTTTTTAAAGCAGATCAAATTAATGGACTTTAGCACAAAGTCACATAGCTGATAACTGCCATGCTTGTTGGCCACCTTTTTTTTTCAAAAAGTTTGCTTCACCTTATTCAATTAATGAGATATCTCCGATAAAATAAGTCACATTTTCCCGTTCTAAAATACTGGTATCCAAAAATCGTAGCATGTAACTGACACTACAAGTACTCATGGAACTAGACTATTTTAAGTCTGATTTTTATTATAGACTATATAAAATTATTAAAAATATATATTATGATAGGAACTAGCGGGCTTCGTCCGCTATTTACGTTACGGACATAAAAATCATGTTTTTTTTTAGGGAAAAAGAAATAAAAACCTATTTGACGATAGGTTTATAAAGACACATTTTGTATTTGTTATATTTCCGGGGATGAGGAGGGGGGGGGGCTTTTTTTATTAAATATCGCAATTAGTCTACATGGCAGATATAATTATGATAGACACTAGCGGGCTTCGCCCCTCTATGGCGCCTTATGGGTCCAGCTTCCATAACTCAGAAACTACCTTTCGGACATCAATGCAACAGATTCCAAACGTTATAATTAACTTAATAATCACCCTATATAGCATTAAAGTAAATTTATGAGTACTGCATACTATTTTTTTATCGTAATTTCTGAAGAGAAAAAATTATTTCGGTTTCATTCTTAGGTACTGGTCTGAAAAATTTTGAAAAAGGGGGGAAGGAGGGGACATGAGACTGCTGTTTGTCAAACAACACAACGGGCTCTGGCTTATTCAACTTGGTTTTTGATGACTTCAATTGGAAGGTGGTTTGTTTAAAAGAGTGCGTTCCCTGCCCCATGAAAATTGGAACTATTGGTGCTACATCTATATAAGGATTTAATAATTATAAATTAACATTTTGGATTTATTAATTTAAGGATAAAGTGTTTTTAAAGGAATATCAAATGAAACGCTCTGTGCGATCTGCGATTATACTTACCCAGTTGTTTTTATATACAAACTGCTGTAAGGAAAATTGTAATAAAATAGTAAAAATTAAATCTGCATTAAATTCCATAAGTATCTTTTTTTTAATCATTTTATCACTAACCTCAAAAAAGTAATGATATCAATGCAAAAACCCTTGACGGGTTAAAAGTTTCTGACGCAGCACTTTATCTTATGCTCTAAGAATTTTAAATATGGAACTTAAAAATACTGATATCAAATTTTGAGTGACGTTATGCTATTTCTTAAAAAATATATTTGTATTTATTTCACCATTTTATTTTTGTTTTATTTATAATCGCATGTGCAAAAGTTATGTTCAACATGAAAAGCTGCATAAAATTTTATTCGCTGTTGCTTTATCATTTACATCTCTCATAAATTCAAAATATGTGTTTTAAAAGATATGATATAAAATTTAAGTGACGCCTTGATGTGACTTTAAAAGGTTTGTTTTTTAAAATTCAATTTAAATTATTTTTGACTTGGTTAAAATATTTTTTTTACATCTACACAATACTTTTAATTTTCCAATTCACTGTTAAATATATCACTTTCATTGAATCTATACTATGCATTGAAATGTATTTATTTCAATAAATTGATTTATCTTTTGTGTCACGCTATTCAAAATTGTGAGTAAGATTTATGTAAATGGTTTCTTTGCGTCATTGTGTCCAAACTACATGAAATGTATGAAAAAGGATAGTTTGACGCAAATAAACCATTTACATAAATCTTACTCACAATTTTGAATAGCGTGACACAAAAGATAAATCAATTTATTGAAATAAATACATTTCAATGCATAGTATAGATTCAATGAAAGTGATATATTTAACAGTGAATTGGAAAATTAAAAGTATTGTGTAGATGTAAAAAAAATATTTTAACCAAGTCAAAAATAATTTAAATTGAATTTTAAAAAACAAACCTTTTAAAGTCACATCAAGGCGTCACTTAAATTTTATATCATATCTTTTAAAACACATATTTTGAATTTATGAGAGATGTAAATGATAAAGCAACAGCGAATAAAATTTTATGCAGCTTTTCATGTTGAACATAACTTTTGCACATGCGATTATAAATAAAACAAAAATAAAATGGTGAAATAAATACAAATATATTTTTTAAGAAATAGCATAACGTCACTCAAAATTTGATATCAGTATTTTTAAGTTCCATATTTAAAATTCTTAGAGCATAAGATAAAGTGCTGCGTCAGAAACTTTTAACCCGTCAAGGGTTTTTGCATTGATCCAAGTATACACCCCAAGATGTCCTTCTATATGAGAAACCGGCTGCACGGACACATGCCGCGAAGTGCACGGCCTGCGCCGCGACTACCCTTTACAAGTCCGGAACGCTCCCGAAAACGTTACATTTTAAAGTCGGCGAGGATGGTAACCCGCCGTGAAGATCCCTCTGCTCTGCCACGACAACTATCACTATTACGATAAAAGAAAAAGAATATCCTTCTAAACTTCGAAAGATTTGTGCTTAAGTTTCAACCGAGTACTGGAAGATCATAAGGTACCAATCCTGCTTCGTCCTGATCGTTTGTGCTCTGTCCGAACAATCTCTCTGAATGGGAAAATAGGATATTCCCGATATTCGTTACATATATGTATATCAGGGCCGAAACTAGCCTTTTTTGCACCCGGGGCAAACATGGATTTTGGCACCCCCCCCCCCTCCTCACAAAGTATATTTACAAAGAGAATTTTACTAATTTTATAATAGACGACTTATTTTAAAATTTAAAATATGTAATCATTAAATAGGTATACTGAACTACGTAATCTACAGTGGCGGATCCAAGGGGGAGGTTCCTCTGAACATCAACAAAAATATTCTAAAGATCATTTTTAAAATGACATATTCAGTAGAGCCCCGATTATCCGAGTCCGCCTAACCGAGTTTCCGCTTTCACCGAGTTATTTTCTTCTGATGGACTGATGGCTTCCATTATTATGAAACAGCCATTATAAATGAAGTGTTAGGTGAAGATGAAAGAGCAGTCGTAAAAAGTTAGAACTCTGATTTTCTGGTCCGAATGAAAAAAAAAATGGCCATAATTTTTTTTGACCTAACACTTCATTTATAATGGCTGTTTCATAATAATGGAAGCCATCAGTCCATCAGAAGAAAATTATCCTTTCCAAAGGTATAATCTTCATTTGGCGCCCCTTTGTTCTGGCGCCCGGGGCACATGCCCCCTCTTAGTTTCGGCCCTGATGTATATATTTTTGAAAAATTCACACAGAAATCTATTGAGATTTGTATGGAAAATTTTTTTGTAGTACAATTTATATAGACATTTATAGATATTACAATAGAAAAATTTCTCAATAGCATTTCATATTAAAACCTATTGATAGTGTTATATGAAAATGCAATAAGGAAATCAGCAATTATTGCTCTAGAATTTTTTGTATTAAAAAAAAAAAAAAAAAAAAAAAAAAAAATATTGCCTATAGCGATGTTAAATTATAACAGTTGTTAGTTATAAAAAACAAACAAGCTTTTTTATTACATAGTGTTTTTACATAAAAAAAAAGAGATCAGTTTATGTATTTTTTAATGTACTAAGGGGCGCTGCCCCCTATGAGTTACGCTCGCCAACCCCCCGTTCAGATACCGCAAACTCTAAAAGCACGCTAATTTGATCGGCTTTAAAAAGATTTCGGAAGATTGAATTAAAAGTTTAAAAACAGTGGCGGACTCCCTATAAATGGGTTTCTATTCATTTCTCTTTGATTGGGGAATTTTAAGGCCAAATCAGCTGCTGTTAAAAGATACAATGGATGTTTCCGTCTTTGATTAAATAAAATCAGTTAAACATTTCAAAATAAGCTAATATAAAATGAATTAAGTAAACAGAGTCTTTGTCTCCAGGCACTTTTTAGCAAAGCGAAAAGAAATTTTTTTAAAATAAGACACTTTAAATGTATCGTTTTTAATCTGACGTAATTTTCACCAAACTTTTCTTTCTTTTTCTAATATTCACATGAAAATACTTTTGTTAGAAATGAAATATTATTTGCGCTGTCCTAATAAAAATAGTTGAAAAGATCATCTTAAAATATCAAATAAATGTCTCGTGCAATTTTTAAATTTAAACTGTTTTGGAATATTATTTTTTTTCATTTTACGTAATAAGTGTAATGTGACGTAATTTCTCCTATTTAAGACTTCTAACGCATGATAATGAATGTATTATTTTACAATACTCTTTCTCTTTTAAAATTCACGTGTAAATATAGTTTTTATGACGTAATTTTCGATGAGTTCCTGCTTTTTATATTTTCTGTTTATAACAGCCACTTGTAAACAAATTTTTAATTTGAAGCAAACATTATTATTTGCGGTGTTTATACAGTTAGCAACAGTTTAAATTAATACCATTTTCTAAAATATGTAAAAAATATGTCTCGAAATGCTGAAAATTTGAATTTAAAATAGAAATAAAACCTCAAAAAATGAGTTTAATTTAAAAAAAATAAATGCAGTCTGCACATCGGGAAATTCTAACGCATAAAATGATCTAAAATGTATAGTTTTATAACTAACCTATAAAACTTTTTTAATGGAACGATTTTGTCCACCTTTAGCATTAAATATCTCTTAAAATAATTCTTCGATTTGAAAACTGTCTGCATCGGCGTGTTTACCAAACATTTTTCTATAATACCACCGATTTTCATATTTTTGTATGCAATATTTTGCTTAATGTTAACGAAGAAAGACCTCTGGTCACAAAAAATTCAAAATCAGCGGCGGCGGCGGTGACAGCGTTAGTTACTTTTTTTAGAATAGAGAGATACTATGTTTATCTTTTTAAAATGGTCTCGAATGTCAGACTTTTAAAATAATTTTATTTTTTGTTATTGGAACAATACAAGTTTAGTTTCAAAAGTAGGTCATTAGTTTTGAACATAATTTCTTTTTAAATTTCTAACAAACTTAATAATAAAAAGTGATATTTAAATAAATCTTTGTTAAAAGAATATAAAAAAAAATTTCGATTATGATTGAAAGAGTATGGGATAATTAAATTATAATTTTGTCAGACTTTTTATTCGTCACTAACAGAAAAATCTACTCCCTCCACTTTCTATTGAAAGTTTCTTATTACTAGATTTTCCATGGGTAACATATAATATTCCTTGAAGTAAAACCAGTGTTCTCTGCTTTATTCGATAATAAGATTTTGAGGATAAACTTCTCTCTAACTCAGGGAGAAGTTTACGCACCACATTTGCAAATCGCATTTGTTGGTGTTCAAAAAAGAAATTTATATCTAAAAATTATAATTTAATATTTAAAAATGTTATTCTCTAATATTAGAAAAATATATCGCTCAATGTCAAATAATGATATTTAGAAATGACAGAAAAAGATATCACTTAATGTCACATACTGATATTCAGAGATGTTGGGAAATATTGGCCAACATTGCCAAATATCAAAAAATAATATTCGTGCAATATCTTTTTAGGGGGGGGGGGGGGGTCATTTAACGTTGGCCAAAATTACTTTTTTGATATCGGCCGAAGGCCGATATCTTTGTGCTCCCTGGATTAATAAAGCGAAAATTTTCAAACCAAAATTCTGGTGTCAAAGTCCCATTTAGGGATTAGAATTAAGTGGTCCAAAAATGAACCACCGCTCTTGAAGGTGTTAAACTCTGGTGGGCAAATTTCTTCCCATTTAATTTTAATTTCCACACCAGAATTTACTATAAAATGTATTTGATAAAAAAAATGCATTTATTCGTGTACAAAATAAACCAAAAATTTGTGCGATCAGTGTGCGATTTTCATTCATACATGGGCAGGACCAGCGACCTATCTTTCACTGAAAACCGGGCCTTGGCTGAAAAGTTGCACTCTGTCGGTAGACGCTTGTCTCGAAATGTACCGGAGCAAACAGGAACGGTGTTCCGGTTCGAGAAATCATGACAAATATTGTCCCGGTTCGAGAAAGTATGGAAAACATTGTTCCTGTTCGTGGAATTATTAAAAAATATTATTACAGTTTCATACATATAGCTTACTATGCTCTCTGTAATGTTTTTCTCTAATTATTTAGAAACTTGAATGCATTTTTTTAAATTTGTTATTCTACGGTTAAATATAAATTTGCTATACAGTAAAGTCCCGATTATCCGAGTTAATAGGGACCAATCTCACCTCGGATAAGCAAAGAACTCGTATAAACCGAATTTACACAAATCATCAACAACTAAGGAGATGAAATATAAATTTTCACTTAATTCATTCATTTTTATGGTACTAGTAACATTTCTTTGATGTATATTTCCGTTACTTTTAAGAAAAACAGGGAATGAAATTGTTTCTTTGAAAAAGCCCTCGATAGTATTTTGTATGTTGAATGCAGTGGCGTAGCTACGTTTTTTGGCGCCCGGGGCAGGAAGAAATTTTGCCCCCCCCTCCCTTAAAGAAAAATATAACCCCTTTTTTTCCATCAAGACGAAACAAAAGTCTTTTTGGCTTGTACAAAGGCAGCTTCACTCTTCCTTGTTTTTAAGGTTTCAGCTAATTTTACTGAAACACACGAAACTAAAATGTGTGGAACCCGATTATAAAAGATTTCTAGATTTTGTCAATGCTTAATTTGAATGGGAATTTCAAAAACTTAGCGAACGTTCAAGGATATGACTGTTGTTTTAAGCGTATAGGAGTAACAACAATGAAAATAAATTGTCAAAAAAACACATTTGCTAAAACTCCTAAATTACGCCCGATTATTGTAAAAAATTCCCCTGTTTCAAAACGGCAGCCACCCTAGAATTTCAAATTGCTCTACACATCCATTTTTTAAGATAGAGGGGAAACCCAAAAATGTTCTCTAATCCTTGTATCAAGACCTAACAATTATGCAAGAAATAAATTTGCATTTATAATTATTTGTATACATATATTTTTTTAGTTTGAAATCCTTAAGGGGCCGCAATTTTGAAACAAGATGGCGGTTCAAGATGTCCAACGAATTTGGTCGAGATCTTATCCAAATCGGTTTATAAATATGAGCGCAGTCGCAAGACAATGATCAGATATCTATAGATATATATATATATACATACTATATATATAGATGAAAGGGAAAATAATTAAAATCCTTTTAAAATTCAAAATTAAAATTAAATTTAAAAAATGTAAATTAAAATCCCTAAGTTCTTTTTTCTAATTTTAAATATTATATTCTAAAATATGTTTTACCCCTTATAACTTTGTTTCCCAGTATAAAATTTATTACGATCACCATTAAAACCAGAGAGTAACTTAAGATAGAAAATGCTGACGTTTGGACAATTCTCCTTCATTTGTGGTTAAAGTGTTGTACGTCACATCCCAGGAATTGTGCGGCTCTTGACTACAGGTCAATCAAAAGCTAATTAATCAATTCAACTAAATGTTCCTCCAAACTGATATCTTCGCCCCCCCCCCCCCAGTTGGAAAATATTACAATCCTCAACATATTAGCAAGAACGCGCACGAAAAGGATTCGATTTTGCGCATTCGAGATACCAGTACAATCTACGACCATACGGGTCCCGAAATTGAACTTAATGATTCGAGGAACATCCGACCGAACTCGCGAAGTTGATTGTAAGATGCAACGACGAAATAAACGAGCTCGGTTTACAAAGAAGTTCCCGAGTCAAATTCTTTTCTCCCATTCATCTCCCAGTTATTCCTTACGTAAATAGATATAGATGTAGCTTTCTCTTATGCATATGCACTGAATTAAAGTATATATGAAATATGTTTAACTTTTAAAACGATGAAAACAACCATTTGTACGGGTCGTACTAGGAAGACTGAAAAGTCCTGCTTTTCTTTTTATGCGATTTAAGAATGGGAAATTTGGGGTTAGGTCGCCCACATTTTATTATTTGGTTTTTTTCAATGCCAATTCAACTGAAAAATGGAATTTCCAATAAAGAAGAAATAATATCTTTACTTGTTCTTCCAGCTAAATCCATTTTGCATTGGTTCACAGAAGCCCCATTAAACAAAAATATTCATTTGGAATGCTAAGAACAGCGTGAAAACCAATCTATGTGTTTGTGTATGTGTGCGGAGATGGTTAGAAATATCTACCGTACGTGTGAATCTGAAAATTTGTGTGAGTTTAGTCCAAGGCAGGTCCTGAAGCACATGAAACTCAGATTTCTAATTTTTTTATAATTAGCCGAGAATATTACTTAAAAGCTCATCAAAAATGCGATTTTTTTCACAAATTGGCAAAATCGCGCGCATATCTGAACCTGATTTCACAGCCTAAATAAAAGAAATTAAGAATTTTTACCAATCAGCAAAAATTAAGAAAACTAATTAAGATATCGATTTGAAACTTTCAGAGCCCATATAGAAAAATATTTTACACCTGTGTATAAAATTTTGGGTTGGTAATTTTTCTAATTTTTTTCAAAAAACTGTCGGCGACAGCGCAAAAGTTCGGAGAAAGAACCATACAGGGACGAACATTCATTAAAAACCGAACTAAAAAGAGACCTTTTTTCCGGTCGACCACTCCATTTAATTTCCGAAAATCGACGGAGTAGAGATTAAGACATGTAGACAATCCACTTAATTGTTAAACTTTGCAAAATACTAAAAACATAATTTAAAAGCATTTCATCAATTTAATCGAAGATTATTAATGTGTTCTGTGGCAAGAGTCCTGTGATATGAGTTAAGATTTGGTCTAAGAGGGTTTCTTCCCATTATTTACATTTAAAAATGTCTTTTCTGAAATGTAGTCTTATTTTACTACCATTATAGAACATTAATGGCGAATTCATTTCTCGGATTCTATGGGCCATATTTCAACGGGAATTGATTCACTCAACTTAGCTTACGATTTTCTGACAGTTTTTAGCTCCACCTTCTAGTACAGGGGGCGCATTCTTATTTCGGGTTCTATGGACTCATTTTCAACTGGGTTTTGCTCATTCAACTTGGTTTTCGATTGTCTTACAGTTTTTAGTTCTACCTTCCACCGCCGAGAGCATTTTTATCTGAGGTTTCATGGGCCCGATTTTTGCGGAATGGTTTTCTTTCAACTCATCTTACGATTTTCTTCAGAATTTCTGACGCTTGCGTAGCGCGCCTGCTATATGGGGATCAGTGCAGGAGATTCATTTTGAAAGAGATAAATTTGAACGTAGGAATTTAGTGGTTAAGGCTGTTCTTAACTGCTCGGCTCAACAAGCGCAAAACGTTTTGACACATTTACAAATTCATTTTTTAACGGAAAGGTATAAAATTAGAAAGCTTGGCCATGGAAGCAATTTGGAATTGAACTGTTTTTTCCATTTTTTGATCAATCAATTGCCAATTAAGTTATAAGC
Organism: Maratus speciosus; assembly: GCA_963932465.1. NCBI lineage: Eukaryota > Metazoa > Arthropoda > Arachnida > Araneae > Salticidae > Maratus > Maratus speciosus. The sequence goes on from OZ010793.1 coordinate 326,309,069, forward strand.
GATATCGATCACGTGACAAACACGTTTTTCGCCCGCTCTCGAGTGTTCTTTCTTCCTTTGCGCGGAAATTCGTTTCAAAACGCCCACTTTGACATTCCTTTCGGAAAGATCTATTGCGTTTGCAAAAAAATGAAAAAAAAAAAACCCAGCTCAATTACATAGTTTCTGAACACCACCACCAGCTAGTTTCATGTATTTTCGAACAAAAATAAATTAAAACTTATGTCAGAAAGTTACCCTTTTGGATTTGAGAACACCCTTAAAGATGTGTGCGTAGCAGGTCCTGTCTACGCTGCCGAAGACAGTGGAGTACCATGCCAGAGGCTCATTTTGAGCAACTCATTATTATTGTTATTTTAGAGGTTTTAATCGTTCGCGGTTTGTTTGGAAAAATCTACAGGCGGGTCAGCTAGTATACAAATGAACAATGTTCTTTTGATAAGAAATGTGACTCCAAGTCGCCAACAAGCCTTTTGATTTATAACGACAGTTAGAAACATCCACCAGCGATTGACAATTATGGATCTCTCCATCCCCCCATTTCGCTGAATTTCTTCAAAGCATTCACACACACACACAAAAGAAAAAATCAACAATTCTTATTTATTTTCCCAAACATGTGAAATAATTTCGCTTCAAAGCTCTTCTCGATTTGACGCCCCCCTATTTAATCACTTTACGCCTCAATTCAGGTACACAATTATCTGAGGTACCAAGTGCGTTGATCCATCCCTAGAAACATTTACAGAAGCTTTTCCTTTGTTCATTATTTGGACATAACAGAATATCTTACTAAAGAAAACATTTCACACACAGACACACTAAACTTTTTTTAAATTAACAATTTTTTTTTATTGTTAAAATATGCGAGATAATTTCGGTCTAATTCAATTTTGCGCCCCTTCGCCTCGGCGCCCGGGGCGACCGCCCCCCTTAGCTACGCCACTGGTTAAATGTCAATTTTGCTGCAGTTTTTTTTTTTTTTTTTTTTTTTCCTGCAGTATTACGCTACTGCATATCTACCAATTTCTAAGATTTTTTTCTCTCTTAAACTTACCTCTAAAACTTACCAGTAAATTTTGCCTAATTCAATCGCCGAAATCTAACAATTGTCAACGAATAAATGTGGCAAAAAATTGTATTCAATTTTAGAGGTAACAAAGCCGTACAAATTGGCAGCTATTAGTGTCATGAAAAGTGCAGGTGTAGCCTCTTCTTTCTGTTCACAGTATTAAATAATTTTTTCAATCGAACTTATACCTTTGGAATGGATCATTTTCTTCTGATGGACTGACGGCTTCCATCATTATGAAACAGCCATTATAAATGAAGCGTTAGGGGAACATGAAAGAGTAGCCGTAAAACTTGGATAATCGGGACTTTACTATATTTAAAAAAAAAAAAAATCTTCGACAATAAATTTGATATAGCGTTCCGGTTCGTGGATTTTTCCATTTCGAGCCTGAGTAAAGGTCCGATTCAGGCGACTATTGATTTTACAAATTAACAGATAGTGTAAAAAAGTTTAGATTTAAACTTTTGTATACTTTTGGTGGAGGCAAAGGGGGGGGGGGGGGGGGGGGTTCTGAAATAAATAAGAACTAATTTGAATTTAAAAATATTTAGTGTTTGCGTACTGGAGGGAAAGGGGAAGCAGAAAATTCATGGTGGGGATTTGGAAGAACTTTTAATAAAAGTGTAAAAACACAGACCTTAATATGAAATTAATTTTATTTATATTTTATGATTATAAATTTAGGCAGTTAAATAGTTAAATTAAAAGAAAAGACACTTTTCTAATGTTTTAAAAAATAAAAATTATTGCCTAAATTAAACTTTATTTTAAGGGGGAAAATATAGAAATTTTATTGTGGTATATATTATCACAATTAAAAGATAGAGTAAAATTTTGTTTGTGCATTTTGCATTTTCCGAGATTTAACAAAATCTGAAAATTATCACAATAAAATAAGGACAGAAACTAAATTCTGTTTCTTTTTCTCCCTCCACCATTTAAGCTTCTTTTTCTACGTATTCTTACTTTACTTCTTTGATTTATACATAAGCTTAAAAACGAAATTCTATTCTATATATGTTTCTAATGTTGCAATTAATATTAAAACAACAACAGAGGAAAACAAAAACAAAATTTAAAGAAAGATGTTGAACTTAAATATATGAAAAATATTATTCATAATAAATAGCATAAAGTGTGTTTTATTAGTGATAACTGACGTGATGTTCTTGAACTCGGAAAATAACGCCATGACTTGTATGTAGGGGGTGTTGGTCAATTAGACTCATTGAGGGTAGGAAGGTTAGGGAGTTCTAAGTACTACTTGAATTTTTTTTTGTTTCTAAGGAGTCTATGCACCCTGCTAATTTCATTAAACATAGTTGCTTTAGTAGCTTACGATTAAAAAAAAAAAAAAAAATAGTAGCCAAAATAGTGGCATGCTTATTTTAAAAAAAGGCAAAATCCCTATTTATTTGCCATAAAAAAATGATTAAAACTGCTTCAGAAAAATCTGCATCTTATTCTACAGTTATTGCTACCAGGGGCGAAACTAGCCTTTTTTGCACCCGAGGCAAACATGGATCTTGGCACCCCCCCCCCCTCTTCCACAAACTATATTTACAAAGAGAATTTTACTAATTTTATAACAGACGACTTATTTTAAAATTTAAAATATGTAATCATAAAATATATAATACTGAACTACGTAATCTACAGTGGCGGATCCAAGGGGGAGGTCCGTCTGAACATCAACAAAAATATTCTAAAGATCATTTTTAAAATGACATATTCAGTAGAGTCTTGATTATCCGAGTCCCGCCTAATCGAGTTTCCGCTTTCTGCGAGTTATTTTCTTCTGATGGGCTGATGACTTCCGTTATTATGAAACAGCCATTATAAATGAAGTGTTAGGTGAAGATAAAAGAGCAGCCGTAAAAAGTTAGAACTCTGATTTTCTGGTCCGAATGGGAAAAAAAAATGGCCATAATTTAAAAAAAAAAAAAAAAAAATTATGGCCATTTTTTTTTTTTATTCGGACCAGAAAATCAGAGTTCTAACTTTTTACGACTGCTCTTTCATCTTCACCTAACACTTCATTTATAATGGCTGTTTCATAATAACGGAAGCCACCAGTCCATCAGAAGAAAATGATCCTTTCCAAAGGTATAATCCTTCATTTGGCGCCCCTTTGTTCTGCCCCCTCTGCCCCCCCCCTAGTTTCGGCCCTGATTGCTACCACTCATATCTGCTACTTTTTGTACTTTTATAATAAAATCATACATTATTTATTTTTAAAGGATTAAAAGATTTTCTAAATTAACGTCTGACACAGATGATACAAATGCAGTTTGGTTTTTCCAAACCAAACTGAATATAGCCACAGTAATGCAAACAAGAAAAGTATGTTATTAGCTGCAACTTTGATTCCATTTTATGAATAATAAATGGATTAAAACAGAAAATCTGCCTATAAAGAATAGTTTTATCAGAAAATCATGCATTTTATAAAGAACAGCAGTGTTGAATTCAGACGGTAGTCTTGAAGAAAGGACATTCTTTGCCAGAAGATTTAGAATTTTATTCTTATTAAAAGTCTAAAAGGACAATTCACCCTCGTTCCAGAGAAAAATGTCTGAATTCAAGACTGAAGAAACAGACATCTGCAACTCTTGTGTGCTTGAGTGAGCTATTTTTCATATGAAATTTATATAAAATAAAATAGCATAATGTCTGATTTTATTACTCACCAACAGGTTACATAAAGCCATCTAAATAACTAAGAATGAAGTAAATACAATATTCCAAAATGTTATTTAGTATCATTTTAATCCTTTCGAGGGCGGCGTCCTTAAAAAAAGACACCTAATTTTAATTCCAAAACTGACAAACAGCAACAAGAATATTTAATTAAAAATTTCCTTTTATAATGTACGTGAAAATAAGCAAGTTCGTATTTTCAAGTAACTTCGTTTATAAATTCTGGTGTCAATCCATTATTTCATCAGTTTATAAACAGAATTACTCCGCGCCGGAAAGGGTTAAATCTGTTACTAAATTGAAACATTGGGCTAGAAAATATGATTTTCCTTTATTAGGGGAGACCGGGGCTAGTTGGCAATTTCCTGTTTATGGATAGATGACGCACCCAGTCACAGAGTACCTTTCTTCTTGCTTTCTACAATCCCCATACCCCATTGTAGTTTTGCGGCGTTACCCACATGCAGTGGACATTTATTACGATATTTATTATTTTTGCACTGATAAGTAATTTTTTGTTCCTTCATTCTTTTTCTAATTTCTAATACTTATCTTAATAATTGCGATTTAACTTTTTAGTTTTTCATAGTGTATGAAGAATAATCTTCATATGTTCCACGAAATTTCACGTTATCACGATTTAAATCCAAGGTTGGGAGAGCATAATTGAAAACTTCACGATTCATGTAAAATCACATTAAAATAATAAAACATATTTCACAACTGAAAATGGTGCTGGTGTTTTTCAGTATAAATCCAAGTCAAGCACAGGATAATTAAAAACTTTGTATATTTACACTTTTAATTCTATATTTACACTTTTAATATGTACAATATTTACAACGAAAACATTTGAATAATATTTGTTAAAGGCATTATTCCTCACTGGGAATCAAAGGTTTCTTTTATACATTCAAGAATATTCATTTCTCCCTTTTCGGAAGATCAAGAAATACACAGCCAGCATGCTGTTTTCGAGATTCACATTCAAACTGAACTATAAACAAGAGAAATGCTTTTAAAACAATTAATACTTCAGAAACTATTTCTTCTAACAAGAAGTCAAGCATGATTTCATATTCGGAAATAAATTTCCCCTTTTTTTAAATTAAACATCATTTCTTCTAATAGAAGACCACGATAAAAAACCTATACGCAGCTTATTACCTGCTGCGTTCAAGATTCACTTTCACAAAACCAACTAAAAAAGGAAAAGAAAGAAAAAATGTTTTTTTAATATTAATTCTCTAGTCAGCCACGTGACCTGGGATCACTGGCGCCTAATCAGTCTGGCTGAGAAAAGAAGAGGTTTGCGAAATTTCACAAACACCACCCCCGATGAACAAGGGTTCATCAAAATGGGGATTCAAAATAATTAAAGTAGAAATAAAATTATTCTAAAAAATTATCAGTTACACTATACATAAATACAACACAAATCAAAATATATACTTACATACTGGACTTCAATAAAATAATTAAACAATTTAAAAGATTTGAGAACAAGTTTCTGCTACTAAAAATAGAAAGAACAATTTAAATCTATACAAATTTTTCTAGAATATTCAATACAAAAAAAATTAAACTAAAAATTAGAAATATTATCAGTGAAAAAAAAATAAAATCTTTTTAAAGTCAATAGCAAAGACAGTTCAAGTGGTTTTAAAAGACAAATGTCAATGAGAGTTTTTGAGTCTCTAATAATATCAAAGTTTTTTTTTTAGTTTGTGAGTTCAAGATTGTACAATAGATTTATAGGTCTTTTAATAAATGAATTATTTGTTTTGAGTTAGAAGCGTTTCTAATTCACTCAATGTTAAGGAAGATCTTCCAATAACTTTACGCAAGGTAGTTTTCACTGAGCGAACCATTCGCTCATAGAAGCCACCCCACCAGGCTGCACGCTCTACAATATACTTCCAGGATATGCTGTGATTGGCGAAAAATTTTTTATGAGTTTGTACTAATGTACTGGACACTCTGGAATGAAAAACCTTTTCATGTGCATCTTTCACGACTATTTCAGTAAGTTTGTGTTTTGCAGGAATCGCAACAGGATGTTTTTCACAAAATGAGGAATCAGACTTTCGTAACCGTCCTCGTACCAACAGCAAAACTTCATCTGACAACATAGGAATTAACTGTAGAAGATTCAATTCTTTAGGGATACTCTTGCTACATTTCAAGTATTTTACAACTTCAGGGAAACTTTTTTCCTGCATTAGCTTTAACCAAAAATTTTCAGCATGTAACATTTCCTCAGCTGATAATTGTGAAAATTTTCTTTTCTCTACCTTTAATTTTATATTAGAAATAAATCTAAATACCCATCCAGTTACTCGATACAATTTCTTTAGGGAGCTATGCTTTTCAAGAATAAAAATGGGAATTTCATCAGATTTATTTGTTTGAACAACAGAAGAGATGGTGGCTGCTTTTTTATACTTCTCTTCAGAAACATCGGGTAATCGAGATGCAGCAATTTTAACACTAGGCCACTGATTTTCAAGCAAGGAAAGAAATTCAGGAACATACACATTAGGGTTAGCATCAGGAAAAATATGCAACTGGAGATGCTCCTTTTCCATGATCAGGTTGCTTAAATACTGCCAGGGAATTTTCAAGTGAGCGAGAGCCGGGATTTCTGAAAGCCAATTTTGCCAATCATTTTCTAGTTCACCAGAAACAAAAGGGGCAATAAATCCGGCTGAATCAAGGAACATAGTTGCAATTTTCAAAACATTGTGTTTAGTAGAAGAATCATTATTTAATTTTTCTAACAAGGGTCGTAATTCTAGTCCTAATTTATCTTCTGTATTGTTCCAGATCAATCCTAAAATTTTCAAGGAAGTATTTGGGGGTTCGAAACTCGAAACAGGAATGTTTTCATCATATAAAACATTAGAATTCAAGTTAGGGACATGATACAAACATTCGTTTAATGATAGAGAATCACCATATTTGGAAGAAGCATCATAGACTATGCGCATTTTTGTTGTAGTTTTGTCGTCACGGATAACAGGTCTGTGGGGCATGTAATAGGAATTATTAAAATGTTTCTCGATGCACAATTCTATCACATCCTCATTAAACTGCTCTAGCAAAATGGAGTTATATTCCTTAATTAAAGAATCGTTTTTCAAGAATTTATTTTCTAAACTAGAAAACCGCTTCTTTGCTACTTCAAGATTATTTCTAAGCAATTCACGAGAATTTTTCCACAATAATTTTGCTTCATAACGCCCATTTACGAATTTTAGATTTTCTTTAAATTCTTTTATTACCTCATGATCGGTAATGTTCTTTTCATTGCTTTCAGCAATGCCAATTGATTCAAGATCCCAAAATGCTTTCAGTTGGGTATTTATGTTTTCAACTGAAACACGCAAACAAGCTACTTCTTTTTTATTAGACTCTATTTGCCCTTGCACCGTATGACCGAAAATAGTTTCTGCAACGTATAATTCTTTTGTCAATTTTCCCTCGATTCCCTTTAATATTTTCCACAAAAAGTCAGACCCTAGCAAAATATTTATTTCCTGTTCAAGACCTGTATCAGCAGGCTTAAAGCCTCTTGTTCTCATTATGCCTAGAAGTTCTGGTTCTAGGGTTTTCACAGAAGCTCCAGTTATATTATCAACCACAAGTGCTTCGATATTTATCGAGTTAATAGGTTGCACAATACTGGATAATTCAAGAGCAACAACTTCATAACAAGATTCATAAGGGCGTCTCCGCCCAAAAGGATAAACTAATAAATTTTCTCTTCGCAATGGCTTCAATTTTAATTTTTGTACTAGCGATCTCTTCACGAAGCATTTTTCTGAACCACTATCACATAAAACGCGAGCCAACACGCATTCCTTACCAACAGACACAGAAACTGTACAAGTCTGCAATAATGTAGATTTATTTTGTTTATATTTTTGTTCCGACATCATAGATACAATTGCACCTTTCATTTCTTTTTCAGGATTTTCTTTTGCTGTTTCTTTAAAACAAAACAAAGGACCATGGGTAGTGTTACCACATTTGGAACAAGGGTTAATTTTTGTTCTACAGTTTACAGATAAATGTGACTTATTTGTGCATTTGTAACAGCGGCCTTCTTTCTTTAATTTATATCGTTTTTGTTCATCAGTGAATTTCGGACAATTTAGTCCTACATGATCAGAAGATTTGCAAAATATGCAAAACTGTTTTGTGGATGTATTTAAAGCAGCAGCTGAAGGTATATTTTTCTTTTGAGGAAAATTTTGATATTTACTTGAAGAATTTTCATATTTAGTTTTAGAATTTTCACAAGCTTTGCTTTGGGAATTGTTTACTAAATTAGTAGCTTCACGACATCTTAATTCCGTTTTAATAAAATTTATTAAATCGGTGACTTCACAGTCCTTATCGGGATCACGTTTTCGATGAAAATCTAGTATCAAATTTTCGGGTAACAATCTTAATAATATTGGTAGTAATAAATGGCCGTAGGAGCCTGATGTCACTCCTAACGTATCAAGATTTCTCATACAAGTTTCGATATTATCATACAACTTTCTTAAAGAAATAACATTGTTAGTGGATTTCACTGGTTCAAGATTCAGAATTTTGTTCATGTAACAGTTTATTATATTTTCCCGCTTACCATACCTCTCTTCTAACAATTTTAAACAAGTTGAATAATTTTGATCTGTCAGTTCAAAACCAGCTACAATATTATATGCAGGTCCAGACAACAAGGATTTGAGATATTGGAATTTTTCAATTTTTGACAACGATTCGTTTGAATCTATCGCACCAGTAAATAAATTAAAAAATTCTAAGAACTGGCTTGCATCACCAGAAAATTTTTCTATGTTAAGTTTAGGAAGCTTCACTGCCGAAACTGGTTTACTACCAATTTTTGAACCGTTACTTGATTCTAGTAAAACTTTTGGTTCAGTTTCGATTTTACATTTTTTAAGCCTCATCTTAATTTTAAATTTCAAACTTGATATTTTTTCAGAATATTCTTCTACCGATTGTAGTTCTTTTTCATATTCAGTTTTTTCCTGAATTAGCTCATCTATTTCGGAATCTAATTCCTTTAAGTAGAGCTTCCTTTTCATTTACGAGCTCTAACGATTCCATTAAAGAATCGCAATCAGTTTTATCAATATCAACAGATAATAATGTATCACATTTTGTGATTAATTTCGTAATGGCTGCACGAACAGTAGCTCTTTTACTTTTAAGCTTATCAGGCTTATCCATGTTTAAATATAAATTCAATTTTCAAAATAAATTATCATGAGAAATGTATATTTTCAAGAAATCAACAGTCATGCAGAATAATAAAGGTATTTCTTACCTTTTTCCCGGGTTTCGGCACCAAAACATGAAGAATAATCTTCATATGTTCCACGAAATTTCACGTTATCACGATTTAAATCCAAGGTTGGGAGAGCATAATTGAAAACTTCACGATTCATGTAAAATCACATTAAAATAATAAAACATATTTCACAACTGAAAATGGCGCTGGTGTTTTTCAGTATAAATCCAAGTCAAGCACAGGATAATTAAAAACTTTGTATATTTACACTTTTAATTCTATATTTACACTTTTAATATGTACAATATTTACAACGAAAACATTTGAATAATATTTGTTAAAGGCATTATTCCTCACTGGGAATCAAAGATTTCTTTTATATATTCAAGAATATTCATTTCTCCCTTTTCGGAAGATCAAGAAATACACAGCCAGCATGCTGCTTTCGAGATTCACATTCAAACTGAACTATAAACAAGAGAAATGCTTTTAAAACAATTAATACTTCAGAAACTATTTCTTCTAACAAGAAGTCAAGCATGATTTCATATTCGGAAATAAATTTCCCCTTTTTTTAAATTAAACATCATTTCTTCTAATAGAAGACCACGATAAAAAACCTATACGCAGCTTATTACCTGCTGCGTTCAAGATTCACTTTCACAAAACCAACTAAAAAAGGAAAAGAAAGAAAAAATGTTTTTTTAATATTAATTCTCTAGTCAGCCACGTGACCTGGGATCACTGGCGCCTAATCAGTCTGGCTGAGAAAAGAAGAGGTTTGCGAAATTTCACAGTGTACGATTAACTGTACCTACTCCATATGTGATTTACTTGGATTTATGTTTAGAGGGTAACATCTCCAATTTTGTGAAGAAATTTGTTATGGGGGTAGTAGGCGCATTGAACACGGGGCAAATTGGCTCGGTGCACCAACTAAACTAACCCCATTGCATTGTTTTGTACTATTTTCTGATATTTTATGCCGTTTGATAAATTACGTTTTTTTTACAAAAAACACGCGTAATTAGCAAAGAAAAACTGAACATGTTAAAACACTGAAGAATCTTATAAGAAATAATGTGGAAGTCGCGTTAATTAATGGACAATCTATTAGACAAGCTGTTAAAGCTTTTAATATTCCCCTAGAAGTCTGACCCGATATTTCCAAATTATGAAGAATGACCCGATATTTTCAAATCATGAAGAATGAAGTTTAAACGAATGATGATGTTCATAACTCACCTATGACAGGCTAGAAGCTGGATGCTTAAAGGATTCAGTATCAACCTTTTCGATTTTATCTCCAGCAGTCACTGGAGCTCCTCTGATTTCGGCTTAGGATGTTGGAAAATTATATTCTGAGGATGTTATAAAAACTAATAAAAAAGACAGAATCAAGAAAGAAAATGGGGGAAAATAGCAGATTCACCAAATCTGAAGGCATTGAAAGAGGAAAAGTAAGCTTTAGGGAGGAAAAAAGAAGAAATACAATAAGGGCAACAGAAAAAGTTGGCCAAACGTAAACAGATAATATAGAAAACTTTTTTCCACCTATAATAAAAGGAAATTTGTTATTGAGAAAAGCTAGAATTTTGATAATAGCTCAGATGACAAGGGATGTTAATATCTGGTGTATGTTGATACTTTAGGATCAGCAAAAACAGATAAAAGTGTGTGCAACGCAATCTTTGGGCACATGAGGCCTGCACAAGCGGAGACACTTTATTTTAAATTTGTGATAATCGTAACTCTGATGATGATATAGAGTACAATAAAAAATACTTAATGTTAATGTTTATATATATATGTCTTATAGTTGGCTTCAATTAACTTTTTATGAAGCATGAGCCAACTTACCCCATAGGTATGGCAACTTGCCCCGCTACAGGGTAGGTTGGCACACATTTTTTCTCTTACTTCAGGCTTCCTCTACACATAAATTACAAAAGTTACAAACTTAGAACTGCAGGTATTTATAGCCAAGTGTCTGTGCTTTGAAAGTGCAGTGAAATTTTGTTAAAAAACTTAAACAAAAACTTAATAAAAATCAATAACTAAAAACTGCGCCTACTAGCCCCGGCCTCCCCTAATCAAGGCTTGATTAAGTCTGTTCTCAAATCCAAAAGAGATAATTTTGAATTAATTTTTGTTCGGAAACGCATGAAATTAGCAAGTGTTCTTATTCAGAAACTATGTAATTGAATGATGGCATTATTTATTTGGTAAAGGCAGAAGATGTCTTAGAAAATACAGTCAAAGTTAAAATTTTGAACTGAATGTCAAGACACAACAGAGCAGGAAAGGAGAAAAGCCTATTGTCATGTCACGACAATTGCTTATAGCTCGATAAGTAATTCATTTATTAAAAAATAAAAAACACCAATCAATTCCAAATCGTTTCAACAGTCAAGTTTGCCAATTTTCGCCTTTTCATTTAAAAATGTGCCAGAAAGTTTCACATTGTGGTTATCATAGAATTTGAGAACTGCCTTAAGGCACAAGCCAATAGGATAAAGACCCCCTCTCCATGATGTTTAGTGTATATATATATTTTTTTTAAGTTGAATTTTTTAACTGTTTTTTGATTTTGTAATGATTGAAATAAAAATTTTGAACTTTTAGAGTAAGATAAGGTATTAAACACATATTTATGTAAGTTAAATATGTAATTATATTCCCCTACATGTATTCTAAGGTATTGAAAAAATGTTTCTTTTTTGTGATAGCATAGAAAGAAGACTCCAAATGAACATCAAAAACTTGGTCCCTACCTTGGCTTGATTAGGCCCTATTACTGATAAAATATTTTAAATTTAGAGAGGGAGAACAAAAACATCAACAAATTCAACAATGAATTTCACTACCTATTCTACATTGCCACATAAAAAATATTTCTAAAAAAGGCAATCATATAAAAATCACTGTAAAAAATAAAAATGTTTGAAATATTGTGTGATTTATATATTTATGTTCTTAAGATTTTTAATGAATTACCTATTACTTGAATGCCAATATTTATGTGGTGGATGGAGAAAGATGGAACGCAGTAAGTTATGACATGTCAGCCAACAGAAGATCATTAACGATGGTTAAATATCTTTAATAATAACAACAAAATTGGAACAAATGCACTGTAAAAGTATACAGGTGGAGCCAAGCAAAAATCAGCTGTTTTCTGCTGAAATCAGAACATTTGCCATTTTTGCTCGGTATTCTAATTGACAATACCTTCTTTTTCTAAAATATGAAAGTTTTTACAGTTTTAAAACAATAAAAAACTTTAAAAATTGATACTGAAACAGCGTTTGAAATCCTTGGTGGTCCTCTGGTCCGAGACCACCAAAGACTCAATCAGACCACTAATTTGAAAAATTTAGTGATCTGCAGGGCCAGTAACTTTTTTCCCCTCTCTCACAGGTAAACTTAAATTTTCCCGTCCCTGAGAAAACTGCAACCAAACACAAATCACACAATAATAAAAAAAATTACATTAAACCATTGTCAGTTGAAATAAATAATCTACTAAAAAACAACTTTTCAAAAGTAAAAAAAAAAAGATGAAACTTGTGGCTAAAAAATGGTGTGATATCATATTTCCAAGCTTATATTATGGCACTTTTTTAACACTTTCCACTAAAACATTTACCATTTGTAAGCCGAGTGACATCGTATATGTTGATAGAAATCCTCTTCTCCTGTACTAAATACATCATAACGTGTTTCTGAAAATTCAAATGTTTTAAAATTATGCATCATGGGCTTGGCGGCCATCTTTCCATATTTTACACAAATTTCTAAGCACCCAAGTTTGTAAAGGGTAATAAGTTTGCATTAATAACAATTTAGAACTTCTGATTTTAACTACGGACAAATAAATTTAAAAAGACTTTTATTTTGAGAAAAAAAAGTCTATTATTACTGCTGTTAAATGCTTAATTACTCTAAAAAAGTAATCATAAAAGGAATAGCGAAGCTATGTCACCATTACCTTAACACACAAATTTCTAAGCACACAACTCCGTGAAGGAAAGGCATAAAATGTGTGCAGTGGTAACAATGTCGAACTTTGGTTTTTAACTGCAAACATCCGATAAATTGAAAAAGACTAATATTTTGAGAAAAGAAATATATTTTTATTGCCTTTAAATGATTAATTACTTTATGAAATAAATCACTAGATGAATCCTTTAGATAAGTCACTATTATTTTAACCCGGGAGAACTCACTAGTGAGAATGCCCAATTGCTTTTCTTTTACTTTACATTAGTATAATATCAACTTTTTTTGGTTGGCTTTGTACTTTTATTCACAAAAGAGGTAAAATAATTGTAAAACATTTTCAAATTTTAATTAAAATGAAAAATGATTTAAATAAGAGTCTTTAAAAAGTACGACTGTGAGAGAAAATCTCATGCAGCGAGTTCTCCCGGGTTAAGACACAAAATTCTCCAGATACAAGTCCGTAACGAAAAAGCTTAAAATGTCTGCTTAAGTAACAATTTTGAATTTCGGATTTTAACTATGGATTAGGGTACATAGAAATTTGTGTAAAATATGGAAAGATGGCCGCCAAGCCCATAATGCATAATTTTAAAACATTTGAATTTTCAGAAACACGTTATGATGTATTTAGTACAGGAGAAGAGGATTTCTATCAACATATACGATGTCACTCGACTTACAAATGGTAAATGTTTTAGTGGAAAATGTTAAAAAAGTACCATAATATAAGCTTGGAAATATGATATCACACCATTTTTAGCCACAAGTTTCATTTTTTTTTTTTTTTTTTTTTTTTTTTTTTTTTAGCTTGGCTTTTTTTTTTTTTTACTTTTGAAAAGTTGTTTTTTAGTAGATATCATTTCTTTTTTTTAAAACAAATTATATATAATTTAAATAATCTACTCACTTAAATTAAAATGAGTTTTATTAGAACCTTTGTAAGTAGAAAGGAAACCCAATATGTGTACATTTTGTTTACATATCATTCATTTCTTAGAGTAATTAAGGATTTAAAAGCAATGAAAGCTAACTTCTATTCTCAAAGTATCAATCTTCTTCAATTTATATGGTATTTTAATTTTTATGAAGAATGAAAATTTTGTAAAAAAAATGATAGAGTCGAAATAACATATAGACATAATAGTTGGTCTTTTAGTTAGATATTTGTTTATTGTTAGATAGTTAGTCAGATATTTGTTTAAAGATAACTTTTTATTTTATTTTTTGCATTATTGTTTTACCTTTGCAAATATCTACGGCTAATCCGAGAATGAAGGACGACATACAAAACAGTCCAGATATTTTTAGAAACGATTCTTAATGAACTTTTACATATTTTAGATAATTAGTATGCCAAATTCAGGCTTCTACCCCGAACGGTATCACAAAAATTGGAATTTTAGAACTTTTTTTTTTGTTTTTGAACCCTTTTAAACTTTGAACTTATTAGGAAATTATTTCTGAGAGCATTAATGTTTCAAAAGTTACAACCATGTTAAATTTCAAGGTCGTGCTTTGACAATTCTATTTAAATCGTTATTTAGAACGTTTCCTGCTTGTTTAATCTCTTTAAAGATAGACTTCATTTTTCGAAACAGTTCTTAACACTCTCGCTGTGTAAGTAATTCTTCGCGATGAGCGTCTTTTACAAAATTTTTAATCGTTTATCACCGGCTCTTTAGAGCAGAAATTTTTGACTATCGTAATCGGGGAAAATGTTCTGATTAAATCGGACAAAGTTTTCTTTAAAAGATAACTAGTGGGGATAACCAAATAGTATTAATTTGACGGGAAAATGCGGATCGAGAGGGTTAACGAGCACTTAGATCTTAAAATTAACAGCTTGCCAAAATTCAGGTTTCAATCTTTAAGGATATCAAGATAAACCCAATTTTAGAACTTTTTGCTCCTGCGCCGTTAAAAATTTCGATTTTTTTAGGAACTGTTCATGGTGAATATTTACGTCTTAAACGTTACAACTATGTCAAATTTCGATTTCCTTAAGGCTAAGAATTCCAAATAAATCATAATTTAGAACATTTTTAGAAAGCTTTTTTACTCGTTTCACCCTTTTAAATTTCGATTTTTTTAGAAATAGCATTTAGCGAGCACTTACATCTTAAAAGTAATCACCATATCAAATTTTAAGATTCTCCCCTCAACAGTTTCATAGAAATCTTAATTTATGAATGACTTTTGCTCTTGCAGCCTCTTAAATTTCGAATTTTTTAGAAATTGCTTAGGACGAGCATTTTCGTTTTAGTAGCCGTAATCATGTTAAATTTCAAGTTCATGCTCTAGCAATTCCATTCAAACCAAAATTTAGAAAGTTTTTAAAAAGCTTTCCACTCACTTCAACCTTTTAAAATTCGATTTATTTTGAAACAGTTTTTAATGAGCATTTACATCTTGTAAGTGACCACCATGCCAGGTTCAAGGATTCTATCCCGAACAGTATCACAGATTCAAAAATACAAGAATTTTTTTGCTCTTGTACACTTATAAATTTCTAATGTATTAGGAAACGCAAAGCATTTACGGCTTAGAAAATGACATCTGTGTCAAATTTTATGTTCCTAGCCCAAACAATCTCATTAAAATCATAATGCAAACCGTTCTTAAAACGTTTTCCGCTCGGTTCACCTCTTAAGATTTCGATTTTTGACTAACAGTTCTTAGCGTGCATTTACATGTTTAAACAAATCGCCATGCCGAAATTCAGACCACTATCCCGAACGATATTACAGAAATCGCAATTTTAGAACTTTTTTTTACGCCTGCATCCATTCAAATTTCGAATATTTTAGGAACTTTTCTGTGAGATCATTTGCGCCTTATAAGAAAAAAGCACGTCAAATTTCATGTTTCTAACAATTTGCTTATTCAGTAATTGTTGAAGACTAACAATTGCAAATAAATCATAATTTAGAACGTTCATAGAACGCTTTTATGTCGTTTCGAACTTTTAATTTCTACCTTTTTTAGAAATTATTCTTATCGAGTATTTAAAATAACCACTATGTGCCAAATTGTCGGTTTCTAATCCGAACGGTATCACAGAAATTTCAATTTTATTAAATTCTTTTCTTTTCTATTCTTTTCAATTTCGAATTTAATAGATTATTTTCGCCTCTGTCTAGCAGTTTGATCCCCGTTAAATGTATGCTAAGCATTACATCATGTTACTTTTATTCATAATTTAATTAACTATCTCAATCCTTCGCCAAGTAAGAAGATTCTGATAGAGAAATCATGACCTCGTTACTTTTATGCTAGCGGGCGCAGGTGATAAATCGCCTATTATTGTTTCCTTCTCATGCATTCGTATTGCCTTAATTTTACTTAAACTTTAATCCTTTCACTTATTTTATATAAAATAACTTTAATTTAAAATACAAACGTTTAAGATACATGCCTTTCATTATTTAATTTTTAAAAAAAAGGAAAAGAAAAGAAAAAAAACTAGAGAACAGGAATTCTGCTTTTTCAGAATTTAGTGTCGCCCCCGGCATTTCCATTACTGCATTTTCTTCTGACGGACTGATGGCTTCTATTATTATGAAACAGCCATTATAAATGAAGTGTTAGGTGAAGATGAAAGAGCAGCCGTAAAAAGTTAGAACTCTGATTTTCTGGTCAGAATGGGGGGGGGGGGGGATGGCCATAATTTTTTTTTACGGCTGCTCTTTCATCTTCACCTAACACTTCATTTATAATGGCTGTTTCATAATAATAGAAGACACCAGTCCATCAGAAGAAAATAACTCGGTTAAGCGGGTCTCTACTGCAGTACAAAACAAATTTCAATTTTAAGACTTAAAGCACACGTTTTATTTTATGTAAAATGACGTCATTCGCATCCGCTTAAGAATTCCACTTTTACGATCTACTCTTAAACATCTACAGTAAAGCATGCATAGCACATCACTATCGCGAAATAATGCACAAATGCAGCAAAAAGATTCCGTCATTTAAGTAAATCGAAAAAAATAAAAAACGGCTTTCTAATGATTCATAGATACTTACAATTAAATATAGTATATAATAGCTCCATTGTTTTAACAGAAAACATTCATTTATATTTTTTTCAAAATAGCACGCATTTTAATTACATTTTCTTTTGGTTGTTACGAGAAAATGGCAACAAAAATATATAACTGCGATTTTAAAACTATTTTTCCTTTACTTTCTACAGAAATGAAGTACTTCCGTTGCCAGTATTCCGTTGCGACCATTGGTACCATTTTTTGCATAAGTACCATTTTTTCTGACGCCAATTTGGCGAAAACATTAACAGCATAAACAACAACATCCGGGTTACCATATCAAGAAAAATAACGACACTTTGGCGCCAATTGAGTTCCCGTTGCGTACATGACATTGGCGTCAGAAAAAGATCGCGCCATTATAGGGCGTATATGACATCTGTGCCAAAACTTTTATTAGAAACACACACAAATTATTTTATTATAAAATGCACAAAGTTTGATTTAATGTAAAACACACGCAATCTCTTCTATTGGATTGTCATATGAAGGATAATATCATCAAAATTCTATGTTGCTATGGAATAAAATTGGCATTTTGGCACTAAAAGTATACCCCAATGCGTCTGAGACATCGTCTTTGCCTCCGTTTGCTCATATGTTGAAATAAGTTTAATAATAGGGAGATTTGGCACAGATGTCATGTACACCCCATATTGTGGCAATTTTTCCCAACGCCAATTTGGCGAAAACATCAACATAATAAACAACAACATCCGGGTTACCATATCAAGAAAAATAACGACACTTTGGCGCCAATTGAGTTCCCGTTGCGTACATGACATTGGAGTCAGAAAAAGATCGCGCCATTATAGGGCGTATATGACATCTGTGCCAAAACTTTTATTAGAAACACACACAAATTATTTTATTATAAAATGCACAAAGTTTGATTTAATGTAAAACACACGCAATCTCTTCTATTGGATTGTCATATGAAGGATAATATCATCAAAATTCTATGTTGCTATGGAATAAAATTGCCATTTTGGCACTAAAAGTATACCCCAATGCGTCTGAGACATCGTCTTTGCCTCCGTTTGCTCATATGTTGAAATAAGTTCAATAATAGGGAGATTTGGCACAGATGTCATGTACACCCCATATTGTGGCAATTTTTCCCAACGCCAATTTGGCGAAAACATCAACATAATAAACAACAACATCCGGGTTACCATATCAAGCAAAATAACGACACTTTGGCGCCATTTAAGTACCCGTTGCGTATATGACATTGGCGTCAGAAACAAATCGCGCCAATATGCGTATATGAACTCTGTGTTTGTTTGTTTTTTTACCTGAAAACCTTTTCATATTCAACTCAATTCATTTTCAAAAGTTTAGTTTACATTAGGAATGAAACCTAAAATGCCGTTAACTTTGAATGCATACTTCTTTAAATTTACCATTTCTCTATAAAATCATTTTTATTTTAAAAATCTTTCTAAAAATTAACTTTTATGCAGTTTTATTCGAAAAAATAATCCTGATGGAAAATATTCATCTACCAGATTGAAGTTGAAGTTGATTTGTGCTATTATAATGAGGATAGTACGCGCTCGTTGTCGGGTTTATCACTGTTTGGCACAATTTGATAATTTTAGAATAAATTAACAGTTTTTTTGCATATTAAGGATAGAAATTTTATTTTTTTAAACTAAATTTTATAAAAGCACGTAGATCGAGCGTTTGTTTGTTTGGCGGGGTTAGCATTTTTTTTATAGCTTGGCTTGGCAGAACGACCGTCCTGCTGGATCAGAAATAAAATATCTAATTAATAATTCTATAGTTTATGTACTTATTTAATTTTTAGTAAATTATAATTTTACATTTTATTATGCTGAAAATTTTGGATAACTGTAAAGGAAGTTTGGTTTATATTCTAGGAGGGGGGGGGGGGGAATGTCACTCAAAGGGTTAAAGAGACTTAATAGAATTTTATGTCGCGGGGCAGTGATGATGACTGTGGACCAATAAACTCTCATGATTACTGGTTCTTGAGACCAGTGACTTTTTTAGGGTTTCGTTCATCTGACGAAACCCTATTCGTTTCGCTCCTCTGTCTGTCCGTCCGTCTGTCTGTCACAAAGCCCGTTCTCAGAAACTATACATGTTGGAGGCTTGAAATTTTGCATACTTATAGCTGAACACCCCACATCATACGACAAATCATAAAATTTTGAAAAAGTCGTACATTTAACCCTTTGGACTCCCACATGTGTATTTTAAACAAAACTTTCTAAATGAACCCCTAATTAGTTTGAAGGCGCGAAATTTTGCGTATTTGTAGCTGGGCACCTCAGATTAAACGACAAATCATAAAATTTTGAAAAAGTCGCACATTTAACCCTTTGGACTCCCACATGTGTATTTTAAACAAAACTTTCTAAATGAACCCCTAATTAGTTTGAAGGCGTGAAATTTTGCGTATTTATAGCTGGGCACCTCAGATTAAACGACAAATCATAAAATTTTGAAAAAGTCGCACATTTAACCCTTTGGACTCCCACATGTGTATTTTAAACAATTCTTTCTATGTGAGCCTCTAATTAGATTGGAGGCGTGAAATTTTGCATACTTATAGCTGAACACCTCACATCAAACGACAAATCATAAAATTTTGAAAAAACTTGTAAATTTAACCCTTTGGGGTCTCACATGTGTATTTTAAACAATCCTTTCTAAGTGAGCCCCTAATTAGGTTGAAGGCGTGAAATTTTACATACTTATAGCTGAACACCTCACATCAAACGACAAATCATAAAATTTTGAAAAAGTCGTACATTTAACCCTTTGGTCTCCCACATGTGTATTTTAAACAATTCTTTTTAAGTGAGCCCTAATTAGGTTGGAGGCGTAAAATTTTGCATACTTATAGCTGAACACCTCACATCAAACGAAAAATCTTAAAATTTTGAAAAAGTCGTGCATTTAACCCTTTGGG
This sequence comes from Maratus speciosus, assembly GCA_963932465.1. Classification (NCBI taxonomy): domain Eukaryota; kingdom Metazoa; phylum Arthropoda; class Arachnida; order Araneae; family Salticidae; genus Maratus; species Maratus speciosus. The sequence goes on from OZ010793.1 coordinate 326,329,147, forward strand.
CTCCCACATGTGTATTTTAAACAATTCTTTCTAAGTGAGCCCCTATTTAGGTTGGAGGCGTGAAATTTTGCATACTTATAGCTGAACACCTCACATCAAATGACAAACCATAAAATTTTGAAAAAGTCGTACATTTAACCCTTTGGGCTTCCACATGTGTGTTTTAAACAATCCTTTCTAAGAGAGACCCTATTTAGGTTGGAGGCGTGAAATTTTGCATACTTATAGCTGAACACCATCATGCGACAAATCATAAAATTTTGAAAAATCGTACATTTAACCCTTTGGGCTCCCACATGCGTATTTTAAGCAATTCTTTCTAACTGAGCCCCTTATTAAATTGGAGATTTGAAATTTTGCATATTTATAGCAGAACACCTGAGGCCAGGCAACAAATAATAAAATCTTGAAAATGTCTTACGTTTAACCCTTTGAGCTACCACATATGTATTTTAAGCAATTCTTTCTAAGAGAGCCCCTAATTAAATTGGAGACATGAATTTTTGCATACTTATAGCTGAATACCTCAGACCACACGACAAATCATAAAATTTTCAAAAAGTCTTATATTATTTACTCCTCCGGTCTCTAACTTGTGTATTTTAAGCAATTTTTCTAACCTCCGCCCTTTTCACCTGAGGAGCACTTTTCCAACTTCTGCCGACACCCCTTTGACCCTTCTTTCATATTATGCACCACAGCCTTACATATTTTAGTTCCACTTTTTACCGCCAGGGGCACCTACTTATCTCGGGTGCTATGGGTCCAATCCTCTTGACTAATATATCTACGGATAGTATGTAAAATGGAGTTTCGTTCGGATAGAGATTTGTTTAGAATAGAGTGTGCCCCTGGTTGCGAAATGTGGAACAACAGATTTTTCAAAAGGATAAAGTGTTTTGAAAGGAATATTAAACGAAACCCTCTGTGCGATCTGTGATCACACTTACCCACTTGTTTTATCAATTCTACCACTGCTGAAATGTAAAATTAGGAGATTGGGCTAAGAAAAGAAAAAAGGTTGGCAGTTTTGGAATTGATGAAAAATCTGCTTTCTACAAAAATAGTAGCCAATATAAGAAAAGTTTTATTGGTTTTTTTTTCTTATTTTTCTCCAAAATAGTTGCTTTTGATGGGCTTTGTGGTAAAGTAGTAGCCATAGTCACCTGATGTTGAAAATATTAGTCTTTAGTAGCATTTTAGTTGCAAATGGTAGCTCTGCACATATAATGTATTGCTGTTGTTTTTATTTTGACTGCAGAACTGATGATCTCATCTTTGCATTCAGTAATTTTTTAGTTTATTTTTTCTTTTCTTTTATGTGAACATGAGTGATGGGATGGTGATTTATTTATTTATTTATTAAATTAAAATAAAACTATAAATAAGATAACACTTTAAAATGGAATCTGAGATTAGGTTGAAAACGCACCAAATTAAAAATAAGTAACATATCATAAAAAAAAGGTTTTAGATTAACTTTACAGACCCAGTAAATTGAAAAACTATTGCTGTGACAAACCACAGACATAATGTCAGGCTCAGTAAACCCATTACTACTCCACTTTTTAAAAAAACAAAACAAATAAAACCAGAAACTTTATTAAATAAAACATGTTAATTATTACACGAATAGAAACACGAAAAAAATAATTAAATAATGTTTCTGTTTAAAATACGTTTATTTGACTTTGAAAATAAATAAATTAATAAATAAATAGGAGGTTTGAGGCTACGTGTTTTTAGATGAATGATTATGGTATAATTTATGAAATGACATTTATTATACATATTTTCATGTATATGAAAATAATTTTTTTTTCTTTAGAAAATAAATAAATGGTCAAGTGTGAGTATTACTCGTGCTCATAGGGTACCATACAATAAATATATGAATTATTAACTGTATTATTAAAAAAAATCATTGCTAAAAGAATAATAAGACCGTAAAAAACTATACAACATAGGATTGGGTATAGCTGTATATACTAGAAAAGTATGAATAGGTATACCATAAAAGTTCAAAGAGATATGAAGCCTAAATAATATCAAATATTGCTATTCAGTATAACTCTTTTTTAAATCTTATCCTAATCTGTTCATGATGAACTTAATTTGGTACTGACAATAAAAGTGTAGTGCATATTTAAATTTCATTTGGCATTTCATAAAACTAAATTCAGCGTACTAATAATCTTTTCTTTTTACAGTGTACCTAAAACAAAACCCTGGTTCAAAGTTTAAACTTGACATTGAGCGAAGCGTGCTTCCAAAGGAGGCAGCAAAGTTGCAACGCCGCCTTACTCCGCACCATGTTTTTTCCGGATAGGTTTTTAATTAACTTTTAAAGACAGGAGAGGCATATTGAAAGATCCACTCAATGCAAACTAGCCGCGAATTCCATAGTAATTATGTGATTAATTCTAATTAAATTAGTCTGTCTTTAAAAATTTGACGTTTATTGCTTTTATGCTGCTACTGGGCATTGCATAACACAAATAGTTCTTATCTGGGCTCTAAAAGCAGCTGGTACATTGACTACGTCACCCCTGTCATTATGTCCAAACAATCCGTGTCTTTAAGGGTTAATATCTTAGCTAATTACCGATGATTTTTTCTGAAAATCATTATCAACAATGAATTTATAATTCTGCTATGGTAAGTGACAGGAAAAATATACATTTTTACCTTCCATTCTTGTTATTCCATTTACACTTTGTATTTGACTTTTTCATTCAACCTGTAACTACATTAAATTCCAATTTAATCTTTCTTATTTAAGTTTGCAGTTATTTCTATATAAACTCTGGTTGCATACTTTATTTGCTTTTATTTATATAAGTTTTAATACTTCAAGTCTTATATTTAAACACTTTCATTTATCTTTATTTTCAGTGTTTAAATATAAGTTTACAACAGATACAATATCCTTACCTTACCTTATTTTTACTCCTGAATAAACTCCTTTGGGAACGTTCATTATGTCCGTCCATTACCATGATGTTTTACAGCATTAAAAGATTCTTCTTTTGTTTTATGCTGGTGTCAACTGTTATGTATTAAAACATACTTTTATGCTACCGGAGTGGCAACAGGCCGCACGCACGCTATATGTAAATATACTCGATTGTCACTGCTTGATAGCTATGTTTCTGGCTTGTATACTAATATAATAAATAGGTTTAAGTTGCATTAGTATTAACTATTTATGTCTCGGTTAATACTTAACAATTGGCAACGAGGTAAAAGTATTCAACTACGCTAATAGTATTCAGGGAACTGCCAAAATTGCTGAAGATTGGAGCTACGCTTATGTTTTAGGCCTAACTGAGGAAACGTTTACCGACGCATCAGAACTGTGAGTAATATATACATTTTGCTAATTTCTAATAAAGAACCTTTGTTTCCCTCAACATTATTTTGTGAAGAGATGACTAGTTTCGGCAGCTTGGAACCTTTCGACGTATCGGAACCATCAGCGTGGGATGCTTACCATGAACGCTTGGAATGCTTTTTAGAAGCAAACGATATCACTGAACCAACAAAAAAACGGGCCATATTTTTGAGTATGTGCGGGGCGAAGACATACGCAACGATCCGTTCTCTCGTGTCCCCAGCAAACCCTACCACTAAGCCTTATGACGAGCTAATAAACCTTGTTAAGGCACATTTCTTGCCGAAACCTTCCGAGATCTTCCAGCGATTTTTATTTTATCGACGGAATCAACAGTCGGAAGAAAGTGTAAGTGCATTCATTGCAGAATTACGGAAGCTATCCGAGCACTGTAATTTCGGCGCGTCGTTAGATGTCATGCTCCGAGATAGGTTGGTGTGCGGTATGAGAGATGAAGCTCTCCAACGACGTTTACTCGCTGAAACATCGTTGACGTTTGCTCAAGCACTAGATAAGGCTTTGGCAGCAGAAATGGCTAATTCTCATGTAAAAGAGATTAGAGGATCTGGAACTGTTTCAATTATGCCTCTTGACAAGAGACAAAATCGAAATCAAAGGCATTGTCAGAAAGGAAATTGTGCTGGTTGTGGAGGCAACCATTCAAGAGCACAATGCAAATTTAAAGATGTTGAATGTCGTGCATGCAAAAAGAAGGGCCACATTCAAAGAGTCTGTCGACGCAAATCAAATTTTTCTCGGGAAACTGTACATGAACAGAATTTACAAGACAGTGACTCTGATTCCTTTGACGCAGAGAGTTTAGACATCGTCCATTTGAAAGTTGTGTGCCTTAACAGTATGGAAACATTAAACATGAAAACAACCATCCTGATCAACGGTAGACCATGTGTTATGGAAGTAGATTCAGGAGCTAAAATATCAATCATTGACAAAGGTACTTTAGACCAGTTATATCCTCACAATGTTCCACTGTTGAAAAAGTCTCCTTTCGTTGTCAAAGACTATAATAAACAACCAGTAGAAATCTTGGGTCAGTGCCAAGTTAGAGTTAAATATGCTTCATACGAGCGGGAACTTCCACTTCTGATTGCTAAGAAGAAACGCCAAGGAATTCTTGGTCTAAATTGGTTCGAACCATTAGGAATAAAGGTAACAGGCATCCATAGAATACTAAATTCTACTTTGGATGATGTCCTGAGTGAATTCTCTAATGTTTTCAAGGAAGAACTGGGAAAGTTTACAGGTACACCTATCAAGTTACATTTGGATCCCTCAGTTCGTCCAATTCAGCTGAAAGCTAGGAATGTACCATTTGCTCTAAGACCCAAGATTGAGAAGGAATTGCAACGATTACAAGACCAGGGAGTTCTTGAACCAGTTAGTTACTCTGATTGGGCAACTCCTGTTGTTCCTGTCCTGAAATCTAATGGAGAGATTAGGTTATGTGGTGACTATAAATGTACAGTCAACAACCCTCATAGCATGCATGGTCACAGTGACGTCATTGTGACGTCACTGTAAGTCACTGTGGTCACGTCACATCTGTGACCAAAATGCCACCACTCAGTGATGTCACATTGTGACTGAGATGTGAACTTCTTAGAAAGCTTTAAAAAATTACGAAAATTCTTTAAAACATGTTATTTACTGTAAAATTATATTTTTCTGGCAATTAAGAAAAAATGTGACGTCACTGTTATGTCACTGCTATGTAACGTACGTCACGTCACATATGTGACAAAAAAAACCACTATATTGTAAGTCACAGTGTGACAAAAATATGAACTTCAAAAATCTTTGAAAATGAAGAGAAATATTTTAAGCAGTCACGAGTTATAGCGGCATAAGGGATGAAAATATATTAGTGGATAGCAAATAGTAAATTCTGTCACTAAAGGGGAGAGGGGGGGGGGGGCATAATAAATAAAGTGCACGATACAAGCATTAATAAACTAAATTTTCAGGCTATATTTTATCCATTTGATATCTAAGACAGTGAATGTATACTTTTTCATGATTTCAATTTTATCTAGCATTTGGATAATATATTTAGAATTAGGATTATTAAATTTATACACTTTACATATTTAGTTTGCTGGGAGGAAATTTCTTTCTTTCTTTCTTTTTTTACCGACCAGGATTATTCGAAACACTTCTGTGGTTTCAAACTAAAAATTTTCTATTACAGTTAAATCTGCACCTTTTAATGAGCACGTAGAAAGAGTCTTCAGAGTTTAGTCATCTATGCATTTCTTGCTTTAGAATATTTTTATAATTTGTATTCAAGTCATAAATTCTACTTCTTTCAGACTTTTTAAATAAAATTAGCATTTTCCGAAAATAAAAGAAATATACAAAATTTGTGCAAAACAAACTTTACTTTAAAAAAAAGAAGAAGAAAAAAAAGGGGGGGGGTCGTTAATACCATTAAATTTATTTTTACACCTTTTAAAAATTTAAACAATGTTTTATCTAATAAACTCTAATTAAGAATATTATTATTATGATTATTTAGAAAAAAGGAACTTTACAATACATTTAACTTGAATTATTTGGTACGGATAAAAAGAAAAGGTTAAATATATAGGACATGTCTTCAAATACAAAATTTTAATTAACGATACTTTCAGAAAATTACTGCGCATTCAAGTTCAATATTTCTTGTATACAAAAACAAATAATCTGTAACAGAACACCTGCTTGAAAATCGTCTGCCCACAGAAAAATAAATATGAGAAGACGCGGGAAATTGTTCACTGTTTTTAGAACATCACCAAGTCTACAACACTTTAAGATAAGGAAATGACCATTTTAGGATACACGGATATTAATGGAACGTATATGTAAGTGTTATTTAATTTAAATATTTTGTTCCTGATTTGTATATTATGAGTTAAATAGTTTTATGTTATATTTGTAAGAGACTGATCTTTATGTCAGAAGCGATATTTTTCAATTCGATAACTGTAAAGAAAAATATCTTAATCTGCCATCGCTTGAAAAAAAAAAAAAAAATCTGCGCAGAGACTGATTCAGGCTTAAGTTCATACTGGAATTAATATAAACATTAATTTACTCTTACTTGAGATTGAAAATGTATGGAACGACAATGATTTGGAATTATTTTATCGGCTTCTTACTATTTTTTGATTACTAACACTTATAGTTATTATTATTTTGGGGTTAAATATGATGTTCGATTATCATGAGATTACGAAACTGTTTCAGATTAGAAATTAACATTATACTGGGAAAATATATTTTTACATATTACAGTAGTGAAACATTTGAAAGAATTTTCTTTTAGTGCTAATAATATTTTAAATTATCTTTTTAAATCCTAAATCTTCAAACCAATGTATTCAGATTTAACATTTGCCAAAATTATGAAATAATAGTAATTCCTTATACCATACGGAAATATTTTTGAGATATTGTTAAATCTAATAGTGCATTTAATTTATTTATTGTATTTTGCTGTTGTTTAATAGTACAATTATAAATACTAATTATTATTTTTAGTGTTTTTCAAATTGGTATATTTATTTTTTTAAATTGTATGTAAGAATTTTTGTGCTTGTGATTTTAATCAAACATTTAATTATAGACATTCTGAATCGGTTATTAAATTTTCTTCTATTGTAAATTCATTTTCTACGTTTATGATACACATAATTATTGGCACTAAAAAGTAAAATATGATATTTAAGCATTGAAATAAAGTGTTTTTCATGCCTGATAGGAAGTTATAGATTAAACTGCTTTAGTATATATTTTTTAAAAGTTCATATAATACAGGATACATAAGGACATAAGTTGAAAAGTGCTTATGACTTAGGTTTGTCTCTGCGTCTAGCAGTCTGTCCGCACTCTAACTCCCGAAAATATACTCGGATTGCCCTGAAATTTTTGGATGTTATTGACGTTTACTCTAGCACGGTACCTATTTGTAATGAAGTTTGTAGCATGCTTTGTTCATTTACAGGGCCAGCCAAAAGTTTTCCGTTACATTACGGCCTATGGAAAAAAATCGTTTCAAATGATTTTTAATGATTTTACGCACGCTTTCAAACATAATAAAATTTATATGCATTTATGAAGGGCACTAAAATATGCATTCTGTTGACTATGCGATGCACAGAATAGCTATTGTTCATTTACAGGGCTAAAAAAGGAATTCAAATACATAATGATATAGGGGTGGAGGGAATTGTTTGCAGCATACTTTAATTATGTTAATCTATTTCATATATAATGAAATTGATGTATGTCGCTTAGGTTTACATACTATAAATTATTTCATTTATAATACGAATAATACGTATATAGCATTTACAGGGACACCCAAAATATTTCAGATACTATATTGTATCCGAAGTACTGTTCATTAGCGATGTTTGCTGGAAATGTATTTTTAATTATGATATGCGCTTTTATGATTCACTATATTTATGCATAGTATCGTGTATATAAATGCTATAATTCCTATACAAGGCTACACAAAAGTATTCGTAAGGATTACTGGGTATGGACGCAAATTGCTTAAAGGTGGTTTTTAAATGAGTTATGTTTTTTTTTCGCTGAACTGCATTTAATTTACCAATAAATGTTTGTAGAATATGGATAAAATGTTACACAGGGTCACGCAAGGAAATGGATACAAGGCCGTCTATAAATGATAATTTCTGGAAATGTGATTTCAGCAGTTTTAAGAGTGTCTTAGTTTGAATTAAATTTTAACTAAATAGTAGCGTGTAATAAAGATTCTAGGTAAACTACAGGGTTGTACAAAAGTATTCAAGTATCTTTCCTTACATTAGTATAAATTGCTGAAAAAGAATTTCAACCTGTTAGGCGTTTTCTTGCTAAACTAAATTTTCCCATTATATGGTATATATACACTTAAAAAATGGGTACTCAAAATTGAGTAAGAAGTACCCAATTTTAAATGCGTCACATACTCAAAATAGCTCCGATCCAAATGTACTCAAAGTTGAGAAACACATGTATTCATTTTTTATTCCATGGTTGTGATGAAATATGAATCGTTATGCACTCCCCCCCCCCCCCCCCAAAAAAAAAACAACCTAAAATTTAAAGTAAAAATGTACTGACATTTATTTCCCGTTCAAAGTTCTTAACAAGAAATGTTTAATTGATTATTTATTAAGAAAAACAGCAAAATTCTTAGCAAGATACTCAAATCGAATATTTTTATGACAAGAGCATTATTGCCAAGTACTTTTAAATTATTTTTAAAATGTTGTGCATAATTTAATATTTACATTAATAAACATCATTTATGCCGCTATGCCGCTATAAATGAAATGAACCATTACAGGGTACAAAACTATTCGTTTGTTTGGGTTTTATAACATGTGATGTTTCAAAATAGAGAAAGCATAGGTTCATTTTTGATCCAAAAATATTCAATTCGATATGAGTACGTCGGATTACTCATTTTTGAGTACTTCATTTTTTTTTCAGTGTATCAACCTACAGATCAAATACAGGGCTGTTCAAAAGAATTGGAAAACATATTTGGCTATGGACGATAACTGTTGAAATCAGTTTTTCAAATGTTTTATGCGTTTTCTGAAATGTTTACTTAGTTATCTTATTTACGTCATTTCCCTAAATTACGATGTCTTGTTAAAGCATTCAGAAAGTGTTGGAAAGTATTTTATAATATATGCTTAACGCATGATTTTTCTTAATCGTTTTTTTTTCTATTTCCTAGATCAGTCTTTTCCTATAAAACATACCAAATCTATTTAGCTCATATTCACAAAATACAATATACACGGGAATAAAAAATTTAAATAAATATCGCTTATCATGCCGCTCTATAAATAATAGTTGTATTAATATCCGTTAGTCTCCATGTTCATATTTAATAAAGCAATGACAAATAACAACAAATTAAAAAAACTTACACATTCTAAATATCAAGCTTGAACTCAATATCAAGCATAGAACTTAATAAAAAAATATGGCAGTTGATAAGCATTATTTTTTAAGTGGAAAAATTTAAAATGTTTTAGAAGAATAGGACTCCAAAATAGCGATATTTTGCTAAAAAGTACGGTAAAAAGATAAGATTTTATATTTACAGCAAAAGTTTATTTTAAAATTCATCGCTGTATTAATACTTAGAAATTTTTCCAGAGAGAATCATTCGCCTTATATACAATATTTCAAATGAAAATCAAATATCAAATTAATTGCTTAAAAGGCGCAAAGGAGTGAAAAAGATTCCATGCCGGGACTCGAACCCGGGCCATCAGTATAGCACACTGACATTCTACCGACTAAACCACATGGAACGACGCCCAGCCTGTAAAATTTCTCACTATTACATGTTGGCAAGGCTACAAACGCAGCACAAGATGGAATATTTATCGTGAGCCACCGACATGGGGTAAACACGAAACTTAATTAAATCCAGCATCGATTGAAACTATATTAATAATTGGAAATTTTTCCAGGGAGAAACATTCGCCTTGCATACAACATTTCAAATTAAAATTGACTTTTAAGCAATTAATTTGAAATTTGATTTTCATTTGAAATATTGTATGCAAAGCGAATGGTTCTCGCTGGAAAAATTTCCAAGTATTAATATAATTTCAATCGATGCTGGATTTAATTAAGTTTCGTGTTTGCATCATGTTGGTGGCTCACGCTAAATATTCCATCTTGTGCTGGGTTTGTAGCCTTGCCAACATGTAATAGTGAGAAATTTTTCAGCCTGGGTATCGTTCCATGTGATTTAGTCGGTAGAATGTCAGTGCACTGTACTGATGGCCCGGGTTCGAGTCCCAGCATGGAATCATTTTCACTATTTGCGTCTTTTAAGAAATTAATTTGAAATTTGATTTTCATTTGAAATCACAGTGTTTATGACAAGTTCGTCACAAATGACACATATTTCACAAATTGGTCACAGTGTGACTTCAAAGCATTGTCGCTTTCGTCACAGGTTCGTCACAAAGTTAATGCCAAAATAGTCACAAATGACACACTTTTCACAAATTTGTCACACCGTGACTTCACAGAGTGGTCACAATGTGACGTCACAAACGACCTCTAAAACGGCCATAACGACCTCGCATTCTAGTCACTATGACGTCACATCGACGTCACGTGACGTCACATCGACGGTCACAAAGTCACAGTGTGACTTCACAACGACGTCGCCGTGACGTCACCATGCCTTACGGGAAGGCTTTGGGCACCCATCCATATCCAGTACCGGCAGTAAATCAAATTCTTGCAGATTTAACAGGAGGCCGACTTTTCATAAAGCTTGATTTGTCCCAAGCATATCTGCAATTAGTCGTGGATGAATCTTCTGCCATGGCACAAACAGTTGTGACACATCGTGGAGCATTCAAGTGTAATCGCCTCCAATTTGGCATTTCCACAGCTCCTGGAATATTCCAGCGGTTCATTGAGACATTGCTCGCAAACATACCAGGGGTGTTTCCATACTATGATGATGTCTTGATCAAAGGTTCTACAGAAGAAGAACTAGCCAAGCGATTTCGTGAAGTTCTTGATCGATTCTCTAAGGCTGGGTTACGTTTAAACAAAAATAAATGTATTATTGGAACACCAAAAATTGAATTCTTAGGTTATGAAATCAACGAGAGAGGTATTAAACCCACAAAGGACAAAATAAAAGCTATTGAAGAAGCCCCTACTCCAACAAAGAGAGAGGAACTCCAAGCATTTTTGGGTCTACTGAACTTTTATCATGTCTTTCTACAAAGTAAAGCAACAGTGGCAGAGCCTCTTCATCGCTTGCTAGACAAGGGAGCAGTGTGGAAATGGAAGAAAAGCCACGAAGAAGCTTTTCATAAGGTTAAAAATCTCTTATCAAGTGATTCCCTCCTTGTACATTTCGATGAAAAGAAACCAATCATCCTGACATGTGATGCTTCCCAGTATGGTGTTGGCGCTGTTCTCAGCCACAAATTGTCAGAGGGAGTTGAAGCTCCAGTGGCATTCTATTCAAGAACGATGAACCCAACAGAGCGTCGGTATGCTCAGATAGACAAAGAAGCCTTGGCCATCATTCAAGGGGTTAAGAAGTTTCACAACTACCTTTATGGGCAGAAATTCGAAATAAGAACTGACCACAAGCCTTTACTGGGCCTTCTGGCCAGCGATAAACCCACACCAACAATGTTGTCCCCAAGAATGCAGCGGTGGTCCCTAGCTTTAAGCTCATATGATTACCATCTTGTATACAAACCTGGTAAATTGATTTCTAATGCAGATGGACTTAGTCGTCTACCTCATCCACAGATGATTCATCATGGGACATCTTCTAATGAAGTATTACTCCTGGAGGCTCTGGACAAGCCTCCCATCTCAGCCAAAGATATTGCACGGATGACTATGCAAGACCCTATCTTAGCTCGAGTTCTCAACTGGGTTTTGAAGGGGTGGCCCGCTGAAAATCCAGACGCAGAATTCACCCCCTATTTCCAACGGCGACTGGAAATCTCAACCCACAAAGGATGCCTCCTTTGGGGATGCAGGGTCATAATACCCAGGAAGGCACAAGAACACCTATTGGCCACTGTCCACAGTTCGCATCAAGGCATCGTACGTACAAAGAGCCTCGCAAGAAGTTACATGTGGTGGCCAAAGATGGATAGTCAAATTGAAGACACAGTAAATAGGTGCAATATTTGTCAACAAACACGACATGCACTTCCTAAGACACTGGGAACATGGGAATGCCTTAGAAAACCATGGTCAAGACTCCACATAGATCATGCTGGACCTTTTCAGGGATCCCTTTTCCTCATTGTCGTTGATGCATATTCAAAATGGCTAGAGGTTATTAAGGTATCGTCAACAGACTCACCTTGTGCTATTGAAGCTTTGAGGAAGCTTTTTGGCTCACATGGTATTCCCGACACCATAGTCTCAGATAACGGACCTGGCTTCACATCGTCTGAATTTGAACGGTTCCTTATTAGAAACGGAATCCATCATACATTCACAGCTCCTGGACATCCTTCATCAAACGGACAAGCAGAACGGATGGTGCAGACAACAAAAGATGCACTTCGAAGAATTGTTTCGGGGAATTGGAATACTAGACTTGCATCATTCTTATTAGCACAACATGCTACGCCCAATTCTGCTACCAATGTTTCTCCAGCAGAGCTGCTTATGAACCGCCGTTTGAAAACCTGCCTTGACAGGATCCATCCAGATTTTTCAGAGCCTAATCCTAAGGATTTGTCTAATTTAAGATTCCGGATGTTTGCACCTCTAGATTTAGTATATGCTCGAGGATTCCACCCTCACGACAAATGGGTACCATCTACAGTAATAGAAGTAATTAGCCCCACAATGTATGAGGTTTTAACGGATAAAGGTCTTGTGTGGAAAAGACTGTAACATGTGTTTCATGTATTTCAAAAGTAGTATTGGCAACGGTTTGGAAATGAACGGAAGTGAGTCAGTAGTGTTGCTATTCGATGATGCTTACAACGTGCAAGCATGTGGTCTTTTAGATTAGTAAAGATAAGTTACTATTATGAAGTCTGAATCTTATTTATATTTATCAATTAACATAAAACATGGCGTAGTCGTAATTATGTCTGACTTTCACAGTTAATTATATGTGTACATTGTTAGAAGCATCTGACTGAAGATGGAGTTTTGTCGTCCACCACAAGGCCTAAGTTTTGATGGAAATGTCGCAGAAAATTGGCGTCGTTTCAAACAATTGTTTGAAATCTGGTTGAAAGCGTCAGGTAATAATTCAAAAGATCCGGATGTTAAGCTTGCTTTATTTTTAAGTGCTGCAGGTGAGGAAGCAGTAGAAGTTTACAATACTCTGCCGTTAACCGGCGAAGAACAGCAGAAATATGAAGCTGTAATTAAGCAATTTGAAATTTATACGACGCCTAAAAAAAACATTGTAGTCGAGAGATTTATTTTCAACAATAGGAAGCAGCAAGAAACAGAACCTTTTGATGCTTTTGTGACGGATTTAAAGAAATTGGTAAAATCGTGCGAGTTCGGAGACCAGTCTGAGTCTGTTGTTAGAGATCGAATTGTTCTAGGAGTGGCTGATGTAAATCTCCAAGAAAGGATGCTTCGAGAGACTGATCTAAGTTTATCGAAAGCCATTGAGATAGGAAAAGCAGCGGAATTAAGTAAGCAAAGAACCCAAACTGTGCAGGGTCAAAGTGTCGATAGCTTACGCGGAAGTACTTCGAAACCAAGTTGGAGACCAAGAAAATTTCCAAAAGATAATGTTAGAGGGGACTCCGAATGTCCTAGTGGTGAATATATATTCTGCAAGGAGTGCAATCGAAAACATCGTAGGAATCAGTGCCCAGCGTATGGAAAAAATGCTTTAAATGCAATCGATTTAATCATTTTGCCAACGCCTGTAAATTCAAGCCTGTTCAGGAAGTGAAACTTAATACCGAGGCCAGTGACTCAGAAGATTTTTTCGTGGACTCTGTGTCAAGGGTGAGGTCAATCCATTCGGCAACCACTCTAAGAGAATGGACAAAAACTGTGCTGATCAATGGAATATCTGTGACATTCAAAGTGGACACTGGAGCAGAAGTAAACATTCTACCCTTAAGTGTTTTTAAAAAAGTATCCTCAGAGAGTGAGTTAAAAAAGTGTAACGTTATTTTGGAAGCCTTTGGAGGTTCCAAACTTAAACCTCTTGGGTCTGCATCATTATCTTGCATTGCCGATGGTGTAGATCATATCATAGAATTTCTGGTTTTGTCAAACAATGTACGACCATTGTTAGGTCTGGACACATGTGTCAAATTTAAGTTAGTTCACTTTCTGAATAATGTAGAAATGACGAATAAAGGTAAGTTAGATTCTTATATCAATGTATCAATTCCTAAAGAGCAGTTTATTCAAAATTATTTAGAGGTATTTGAAGGTGTAGGAAAATTTAATGGAACTTGTACAATAACTTTAAAAGATCAGGAAAACCCTGTTGTCAGACCACCACGTAGGGTACCTTTAAGCTTAAGATCTAAACTTGAAATAAAATTAAAAGATCTAGAAAGTCAAGGTATCATTGCGAAAGCAGATAAGCCTACAAGTTGGGTTAGTAACCTTGTAATTATTGAAAAAGCTAATGGTACATTAAGAATTTGCCTTGATCCTCAGGATCTTAATAAAGCAATTAAACGGGAGCACGTATTAATTCCTACAATTGAAGAAATTTTACCCAAATTATGTAATAAATCTGTGTATTCTGTCCTAGATCTTAAGGATGGATTCTTTCAAATTGTTTTAGATGAAAGAAGCAGTGATTTGTGTACATTTAGTACACCCTTTGGGTGTTATAAGTTTCTTAGGTTGCCAATGGGAATATCATGTGCCCCTGAAATTTTTCAAAAACGTAACCAGGAAAATTTTGGAGATATACCGGGTGTATTAGTTTATTTTGATGATCTTCTCATTGCAGCTAGTTCAGTGGAAGAACATGATGAAATTTTGTCCAAAGTGATTGACCGGGCTAAAGCTCTTAACATTAAGTTTAATAAAGACAAATTTCAATATAGGGTTACCGAGGTTAAGTATTTGGGTCATTTGTTTAATGCTTCAGGTATGCGGCCTGATCCTGACCGTGTTAAAGCTATTGCTGAATTAAAAGAACCAAGAAATAAACTTGAATTGCAGCGTGTCTTAGGGATGCTCAATTATCTGAGAAGGTTTGTACCAAAATTTTCTGATAAAACTGCTCCACTAAGAGAGCTTTTGAAACAAAATGTTGAGTGGCAATGGTTAGAGTTGCACACTAAAGCATTTACAAACTTAAAAAACTTGATTTCCAGTGCGCCTGTGTTAGGCATATTTGATAGTAATAAACCGATAACTATTCAAGCTGATAGTTCAAAAGATGGATTAGGATGTTGTTTGTTACAAAATGGTCAACCTATAGCATTTTCCTCTCGTAGTTTAACAAATGCTGAAAAAAACTATGCTCAAATTGAGAAAGAATTTTTAAGCATATTGTTTGCTGCAAATAAGTTTCATTATTATATTTATGGCAGGGAGGTTGAGGTCCTTACAGATCATAAACCATTGGTCTCTATTATGAAAAAAAATATATGCAATGTATTATCAAACAGATTACAAAGAATAAAAATTAAGCTTTTAAAGTATCACTTAAACCTTAGATATCTGCCTGGTAAATTTATGTACATAGCTGATTTGTTGTCACGTTCATTTTTGGATATACAAGTAGATGGGGAGAGCATTGAAACGAATGAATTTGTTCACACTCTGACAAAACAATTACAGATGTCTGAGTCTAAAAAAAGGGAATTTTGGGAGGCTACCTCAAGGGATCAGGGGTTAAAATTGGTGCACAGCTATTGGCAAATGGGTTGGCCTGCTGGTGTTGATCAGGTCCCTCGGGAAGCCAGATCTTATTTCAAACTTAAAAATGATTTGACCGTTGAAAATGGTTTGGTATTTTTAGGTAATAGAGTTGTAGTGCCAATATCTTTAAGAAAAAGTATGCTATTGTTATTGCATGAAGCACACTGTGGGATTGAGAAATCAAAAGCTAGAGCTAGGCAAGTAATGTTTTGGCCTGGAATTAATGATGATATTGAAAAAATGATTTCTACGTGTTTAGTTTGCGATAGGTACAGACCTCAAAATGTTAAAGAACCATTAATTAATCATAAGATTCCCAGTTTGCCATATGAGAAAATTGGTGTTGATATTTGTGAGTATGGGAGAAAGAACTATCTGGTGGTAGGGTGTTATTTAACAAAATGCATAGATATTGTTCCAATAAATGAAAAAAGTGCTTTAGAAGTAATTCACAAGTTAAAATCCATTTTCTCAACACATGGCATACCCAAAACTATGATTTGTGATAATGTACCCTTTAATAGCTGGAAAATGAAACAATTTGCTAAAGAATGGTGTTTTGAAATCATTCCCTGTAGTCCTCGTTATCCAAAAGCTAATGGGTTTGCTGAGAAAATGGTAGGTATTGCTAAAAGCATATTACGAAAAGCAGGGGTTGAAAAACTGTATGATGCATTGCTAGAATACAGATGCACTCCAATTTCAGGTATAAACTTATCACCCAGTCAAATGCTTTTTAGTAGAAATTTAAGAACTAAGTTACCCATTGTGCAGACAGAATTAAAACCCAGAATAGACAATACATTTAAAAAGAAATTACTGAGTAAACAAAAACAAGCTAAATTTTATTATGACAGACATGCTCAGGTAAGACCAGATTTCTGTCCTGGGGAAAAGGTAATGTTGAGAGTAGGAAATTTATGGGAACCAGCTGTAATAGTTAACAAGCACTCAACACCTAGGTCATATTGGGTTAAAACTAAGAACAACAGAATTGTTAGACGTAATAAATTTCATATACGAAAAACTAATAATCAAAATAATATACTGCTTTCAGACTACTCTGATTTATGTAATAATGTTCAACAAGGTCAAAGTGCAGAGCATACAACAGAAAATGATCTTCACCATCAGAGCACTACCAATGATGATAATATGACTTCTGTGTATAAAACAAAAAGTGGTAGAAATATAAATCTTCCTCAAAAGTACAATGATTATGTAATGTAATTTCATAATTTTAATGTTTTGTAATGATATTCTTTGTATAGTCCTCAAAGTATAATGATTAATGTAATGTAATAATATTCTTTTCCTCCAAAAGAGGAAGATGTAACATGTGTTTCATGTATTTCAAAAGTAGTATTGGCAACGGTTTGGAAATGAACGGAAGTGAGTCAGTAGTGTTGCTATTCGATGATGCTTACAACGTGCAAGCATGTGGTCTTTTAGATTAGTAAAGATAAGTTACTATTATGAAGTCTGAATCTTATTTATATTTATCAATTAACATAAAACAAAGACACATTGACCAACTAAGACGACGCCTGGGCAGTCCTCGACATATGACAGACTCCGATAGTTCTTCAGCATATCCATCTAATGTCCCAACACCTTCACCGTTGAAGTCAGAATCAGCAGGAGACAGCGAGAACTCTGAGCCAGCAGGAAGCAACCAGGATCCAGTTCTGCCGACAAAGGACGTGGTTTCAGAGCCTAGGAAGATGGGCAGTTTAATTGGAACTGCACCTGCAGTTGTTGGAAAGTTGCCTGATGTTGCAAGTCCAGCGGTCCTTCCATCAAGACCAGTCAGAGCTAAACATCCACCAACCTGGCTAAAGGACTATGTTACATAGGGGGTATTCTCTGGTAAATATATAGTATTAGAATGAGTATTGTTATCAAAACATTAAATGAAAGTTTAGAAAAATAAATAAATAGGGGCACTACTGTTAAAAGAAACAAATAAAAAATATGAAAAACACAATCTATAAATAAATCAAAATCCGATAACTAAGTAAAATTGCACTGCTGCGTAGCGTAAAACAGCTGAGTAAAATAAATGCATTTTTTGAGAAAAAAAATTACTTTCAAATTTGTTTTAAAACATTGACTGATGTATTATATTTTCTAAAGTAATTTTTAAGCATGATTTTTTTAAAGTTTATCTTATCACGTGCCGGTTTCAATACATAATAATAATAAACATTTTGCACATAAAGCAACAAACATTTTTCAACTTTTTTTCTGACTATTTTTGCATAAGGAAATTAATACTTCCTTTATAAACAAATAAAAGAATAGTATTAAAAAAACCCACCAGTCTAATATATTTGTGAAAGACAAATTAACGAAATTAATACTTCTTTTATAAACAAATAAAAGAATAATATTGAAAAAACACAAATCTAACATATTTGTAATCGTACAATTTAAATTTTTAATTCACCAAATAGGATTTTTTTTTTCAAATGGAATTTGTTTGCAAAGTTCATCTCAGTTTACTGATTGTCTATGGTTTTAAAAACAATTTTAAAGCATGGAATATTTTTTAATTTATCTATATCGCGCGGAGCTCAATTACAAAATATTAATCCGTTTGTTAATCCTTAAAACAAAATAAAGAGTTCGTCATTTTCTTACGGCTAATATCCATTAAAAATAAATGAATAAATAAATAATATAATATAAATAAAACACAAATTTACCAGACATGTATAAGCTTTGAAATTATCAGAATATAAAAGGATGCCATAAGCAGCAAAATCTTGGCAAATAACTCTTAGCATTCGGCTAATAAGAAAATATCGCTTTTGATAAATTTCAAAAACTTATTTATTGTATAATTCGTATTTTCATATGAAAAATGCTTTTTTAATGTAAGTGGTCAATCTAAAAAATTTATTACATATAAAAAAATTATTAGTTTTCAATTAAAAAAAATGTTTTCACCTATATTCTTTAACCCGGGAAGCCCGGGTACGATCCCCTAGTTACTTTAAAAGTCACTTTCCTTGTTAAGATTTTGGCACTGCTCATGATAAGTTAAAATGTTTCCGTTTTTGTTCCTTCTTGACAGGGCCGTAACTAAAGGTGTGATTACATGAGGGGTCAAAGACGCTTGAGATTCCAGGCGTCTCCCTGTTATTCCTATGGCTGCAGGCGAGTCGCTTGGAGAGCGAGCAACTTTTTTCTGTCGGAGCGTCTTTGACGCCCGAAACGAGGCGAGTCGCCAGTAACAGCCAATCAAATGCTTGGAAATCTGACGATGGAAAAGCCTTTTCACGAACAACCAATGAAATGTTCGGAAAACGCAAAAAGTGGCTTTCAAAAGTGGGTCGCAGGACATGGAGACGCCTGGAATCTCAAGTGTCTTTGACCCCTCGTGTAATAACACCTTTAGGGGGAGCAGAGGGGCATGTGCCCCGGGCGCCAGAACGAAGGTGTGCCAAATGAAGGATTATACCTTTGGAATGGATCATTTTCTTCTGATGGACTGATGTCTTCTATTATTATGAAACAGCCATTATAAGTGAAGTGTTAGGTGAAGATGAAAGAGCAGTCGTAAAAAGTTAGAACTCTGATTTTCCGGTCAGAATGGGGGAAAATGGCATTTTTTTTCTTCCCATTCTGACCAGAAAATCAGAGTTCTAACTTTTTACGGCTGCTCTTTCATCTTCACCTAACACTTCATTTATAATGGCTGTTTCATAATAATAGAAGACATCAGTCCATCAGAAGAAAATAACTCGGTGACAGCGGAAACTCGGTTAAGCAGGACTCGGATAATCGGGACTCTAACTGTATATTTCATTTTAAAAATGATCTTTAGAATATTTTTGTTGGTGTTCAGAGGGGAGTCATGACCCCGTGACCTCCAATTGGATCCGCCATTGTAGATTATGTATTTCAGTATTACATATTTTAAATTTAAAAGAAGTCGGCTATTAGAAAATTAGTAAAATTCTCTTTGTAAATATACTTTGCGGAAGAGGGGGGTGGGGCGCCAAAATCCATGTTTGCCCCGTGTGCAGGAAAGGCTAGTTTCGGCCCTGCTTCTTGAAAATCAAATGAATCTAAATTTACCTCTCTTGCTGTTGTAAATTTATGCCCAGGAGATCACGTTTCTCAAATTTTAAAAATTGCGAATATGCTAATTATAATTAGTTTCTAAAATATAGAAATGGATTTAATACAAATTAAATGATGTTCAGCGACTAAAATGTAACAGCCAAAATTTCCATATTAGATGCATAGTTTATCTTATGATCTCGCGCGCCTGCTGTCATGCCAGTTTATTTCTCGAATGATAAGTCTAATATGGTGTATAAAAATTAATTATTCGGAATTTGCTTTAAAAATTTGAAAGTAAAATAGCATTTATGTATCGCAATACCTTCAAAAATTATTGTTTAAAAATATGTATTACAAGATACAAAACGTGGAAAATGTCTTTGTTTGTTTTTCAACTTTTTTTTTTTTTTTTTTTTTCAACTTTTTACATTTTTGAGTAAATTTAGATAAATAAATAGCAGATTGACCAAAAGGACACAATTATATTTTCAATCATTTGATTTTATTTTTTAACAAAAAGTAAAAAGAAAGAAAGAAAGAAAAAGCCTCCTAATTTAAATAAAATTCATTATCATTGGTGGTTGGGAGAGCACGCGAGTTTCGTAGATGATGTAAAGGGAGGCGCAGAGCGCAAAGTTTGAGAAACACTACAACAACATATTACAAAAGTGCATCATAAAAACATCAAATTTAAAGAACTTTATGACAAGTAAATATGAACTTACTCATATAATCCAAAAAAAAAATGTAGATCCATTAAAAAAAAAAAAAAAAAAAAAAAAAAAAAAGAAAAAAAAAAAAACTTATAAATGAAGTAGAACGTTCTTCTAAAGAAGACTTACAAAAACCTAAAACAAGTTTTAAAATGGAAAAAGTCATTTCCTTAGTCAGAAATTTCTTTTCGGGGTTAGGGTAGGGGACGATGCAATAACTTTGAAAATAAAAATGTACGTAATTACATTGGGGAAAATTCCAGATATGCATATAATATGTATGTTTTTTCACAAATAAAAAGAGAAAAAAGAATGACCTTGAGAAAAAACATCATTCAAAATAATGAACGGCCAAATAAATAAATAAAAAACCGAGAGAACAGATGTATTATAATCCCGCATCCGCCATCTTGGATTTTTTTCTTGGCGTGAATTAAAAATTGTTTTTTAATTAATAATTATAATTATTAAATTACAGTTTTTTCAATATTATATTAATCTATCAACAATATTTAACCATTGACGACATTTACTACTTGGCGAAAGAGGAGTTTTTATGCAAGAAGAAAATCCAAAATGGCGGATGCAGAATTATAATACATCTAAGCCAAACCGAGTTGATAGTATAAATTTGGTGCCCCCTAAATTTCTACGCCCGGGGCGGGCGCCCCTTCGCCCCCCCCCCCTTTCGCACGGTGCTGGCGCGGGGCCCTGACAAAGCATTTAGTGGGGACTGGGGCCCAACGCATATTGCAAATACTGTCTTCATACATATTTTTTTAATTGTATCTATCGTAAAATAAATATAATTATAGATGAAATGATAAAAATTAAATATTTTTTAAACTTAATATTCAAAACTTCTAACTTATTTTCCTAATGTGAAATCTGATTGTAAAGCTAAGTTTCATCTTTGACATATTGATTGATGTAATGAATACTTAAAAATCATAATAAGTTTCAGTTTAAATAAACGTTATATGATTGTTAAAAAACCCATAACTAGCAATTATCTTTTCCCAAGGTTACAGCTATTAGATTCAGTTGATTGCTTCAAGTGAACATATTTTATTTTAAAAATAATTTTTAATGAACTTCCTCCATATTTGACAGTTATTATTAGATGTAGAACATATAAATCGAATTAAATCAGTATATTAGCAGATAATTTCACAATAATGTCAAAATAAGTATTTGAAATGATATAAATCTTAATTAAAGTCTCTCTAGCTGACATTTATTAAAATATAAATAATTATTAATGTTAAGGGTGGTAATTATATTTTAGTGGTGCAGTCAAGCTGATGCAAGACATGTGTAATCTCAGAAAACCCACCATAAAAATAGTTTTAACCAATAAAATTAAATTTTACTCCCTGTTTGACAGGTCTGCCCACTGTCAGAAATAATTGGAACTAAACCCTTTTTATACTCGGGAACAGAGTTATTAAAAAAAGGAGTTATTGTCTCAAGACAGTAATGTTAAAAAAAAAAAAAAAAAAACTGCCTCAACTGAGGCTCCTAAACCCCTCCTAAATGCGCTAACTGCTCTTTAGAGCACCCCTTCCTCTTACAAGGGTTGCTTGCAATTCCCTGTAAAACTACAATTGCGAAAATCTTATGCAAAAGTCGTTGCTGCGTCTAAAAATCAAAATTCTGTTAAGAAATTTCAGAAAAAAAAAAAAAAAAAACATTCTAAAACAACCCCACCATCCACCCAATTAAATTCATCTGTAAGTAAAGCTCCGCCTCCAACTCAGCAGCTTTATGAGCTGCATGAATTCTCAGATTCTATCCCACTGATAGCTGAGATTCTACTTAAAATCAAACACGAACTTAATGTAAACTCTGTACAAGAAGAATAATAAACCAGATCCCAAAAACGCTACTTCGTATTTACTGGATCTTCAATAGGCCACGAACATTTATACCCAAATCTAAAACCCACGAACAGTTAGCCAACATAAAATCCACGAACCGACGAACCGCTATGCGAGAAAAATATCGGGACGCGTGTGAGTTTGAATTTGAGTTCCTTACAAGGATAATAACAATATTGAATCAAATATTTCTTTATTGCGTTTACGGTTACTTTTAGGATTATCAAATCTGTTCATTCCTCCATAATTATATCAACTTTGCCATAAGGAATAAGGTTCACACTCAGTTTTTCTCAGGAAAGAGCACTTAAAAACAAATCTAGAGCAAAAATATTACTATTTTATATAGAGGAAATGCTATTTCGAATTGTATAGAGCGACTTAAGTCGCCTTATACCCCAATTGGGGCCTATAACATGACCCTAATTGGCGCAGGTATCTGGGCAGCTGCGCCGTTTGCTCAATGATTGCGCCGGACCTGATCACAGCATAGATGAAGCTTGGTTCAATCCTATCCGTAACTTCATGCACTTTCCGATGAAAAAAAAAAAGTAAAAATCACACCTAGATTCGTTATTATAGCGCCAACTTCAGGCCGATTTACTCCAAAATTTTATACAAACCTAGACCAATATTATATCTAAATAAAATTTTGTCGAAAAATATTCATGAATTCTTCACAGAAACTGCAAAAATTCGAGAAAATCGCTATCACAGCGCCTCATTTTGGGTGGAATATTCCAATTTTCAACTGGGACCTCGTGGTGGTGTCACCAATAGTCAAAAACGTATACTATGAAGTTTCATTCAATTCTATCCATAACTTCATCTTCATACCCTTTCCGATGATACAAATAGGACACACAGACACTTTGTAAAAATGTGTTTATCAGGATCTGTGATAACATCTAATCCGTAACCCTAAAACGTCTAAATCCGTAAAAAAAAAAAAAAATTCTATTGCATTACTTTCTACTATTACATACAGAAAGAAAAATAAAAATTATTACAAAATTTAAATAAAATTTTAATTTACAACTCACACCGTAAATTGCAAAGAAAACTACATTTTAAGAAATTATCCTTCACTTACCAATAATAAATACTTATTAAATCGTTGGAAATTAAAATCACACAGCTGCTGATATCATCATGCAGCTGTTGGTATTAACGTATGAACCAGGGCTGCGGAGTCGGAGTCGTCCATTTTTCCAGAGGCATCTAGCGGCGCGGCAGAGCGCAACTTTTCAGTAGAGTCCTTGTTTTCATGCCAACTATCGGTATGAAATGAAAAAACCAGTAGAATTTAACCCTTAAATGCCGGGTTTTGCCTTTCGGCAACATATCCAATTTAGGCTTATAAATACTATTAGAATAATATTGAAGCTATAATGCCTAATGTTGCCAATAAAACACATTCTGAAAATATTATTAAATCGATTTTCAACATTTAGATGGCAACACTTGTGCTGTTTAAGAATGAAGATAGATTTATTTTTTTCAATCGTTGACACATGTTCTTTTTGTTTTGTTTGGAAGCTTGCGAAATATCCTATTTTATTCTGCAGTGAGCAAGTAAAATTTATTTCTTATCATAGGTCTCAAAATTCTTGTGTGTTTAATATTATAGAATTTTATCAAAGAAAATTACTTTTTCAAATAAACACCAGTATTGCCGATTAGTAACAAACAGATTTTTAGCCGTAAACCCTACTTAAAACGAAATAGGATTTTTTTAAAGTATTTTTCCCATGATTTACTTAAAAAAAGAAAGCCGAAAAACATTTTTTAAATGATTTTTGAAAACTCAGGCATTTAAGGGTTAATTTCTTGTGCTGAACTAATTTAAAGGATTTTAAAAAGTTTTAAATGCAAAATTTAAATTAATTTTTTTAATTGTAGTTTAAAAATATAACCTTATTATTTATTATTTTTTAATCGAAAAAATTCTCCAATAAATCGTACTATTTTTTTTAATAAAAATCATTTACAAGATCAACTTAAATTCAGGTAAAATTATTGAACGTAATTTATAGTTAAAAGAATAATATTCCATTTTTATCCCCAGAATCTTATTATGAAAAATAAGATCTTCCAGGATTCTTTAAGACTGTTCTCAAATCCAAAAGGGCAACTTCCTGACATAAGTTTTAATTTGTTTTTGTTCGAAAATGCATGAAACTAGCTGGTGTTGTTGTTCAGAAACTATGTCATCGAGCTGTTTTTTCCATTTTTTTGCGAACGCAATAGATCTTTCAGAAAATAATGTCAAAGTGGACCTTTTGAACCGAATTTCCGCGCAAAAATAGAAAAATCACTCAAGAGCGGGCGAAAAACGGGTTTGTCACGTGATCGATATCGCTTATAACTCAGTGGGTAATTGATTGATCAAAAAATGGAAAAAACAGTTCAATTCCAAATCGCTTCCATGGCCAGGCTTTCAAATTTTATATCTTTCCGTTAAAAAATGAATTTGTAAATGTGTCAGAACGTTTTGCGCTTGTTCAGAGCAGCAGTTAAGAACAGCCTTAAATTAAACTTTTCTTATTTCTTAATAAGATGAAAAATGAATTAATTAAAAAACTTTTCATTAAAAAATAATAATAGTTATTTGTTCCTTCTGTGATTAGCATTAAAACTTTCAATAATTATATAACATCATAAGCTAGTAAATATGAAATTAAATTTCTTTAAAGCTACATAATAATTCAAGTTTTATAACCAAATATATAGTTATGTACTTAGAAGTATATGTGACATGTGAGTATGTGTACTGCAATATATGTATAATTTCCTTTTCTGTTTATTTATAAAAATAAATTAATAATAATAATAAAAAATCCCTTCACACTTTATCCAGGCTTAGGACTCTTTAACCCTTTCAGGGGGAAGGCACTTCTATTAGCAAAATACTGAAATGAATGAATAGATGGCACTGGAATTTACAAACAAATTTATTTTAAAATAAGTGAATATTTTTCTTCACGTACTTCCCAGATAGCACACAGATGTCGGCCAATGTCCCGGTCAGTATTGGCCAATATCTCGAACTCGAAAGTCACTGAATGTCAGACGTCAAATTTACAATATCTGCCGATATTCAAAGATGTAACTTAAAATTAGTTTTTAAAAGAAAGCATCCGCACGAATTTTTTGCATTACTTGTTACATTGTAATACGTAAATAGTATTCTAAACAATAAAATTTAACAATTGTGCCCTTTTTAGAAAACTTGATTTTTTAATGCCTTATTTTTAATATTTTATTTACATTGGCCACTGTTGTAAAAATGATATTCGTATTCCAACATTCAGAGATATCTACCGACATTCGTAAAAACAATATCATTTTTCAGACATTTCAAGATATCTGTCGACATTTAGAAGTTTGTAATCTTGACTAAAGTGAATGGAAAGTTCTGAAAGACCGCCCATTTCTATCGTTTTCGTCCAAGGTTATTTAATGGAGACGCCTGCCATGAAATTTGAATTATATACAATTTTTTTTTTTTTAAGAATCTATAGTTACTTATATATATGAAAGGATAAAAAGCCTTTAAAATTCCAAATTTAAATTAAAATCCGAAGTCTCTTTCTTCTAACTTCAAATCTATGTCTAAAACCAGTTTCTCCCCTTGTAACTTTGTTTCCCAGCAATACATCTTATTACTTTCAGATATCATTTTCGGACGATCTTTAAGAGTAAAAATGCTGACGTACGGAATATGCTCATTCAGTTGTGGTTAGCCGATTCCCGGGCCGGCCAAGCCCATGTCTTGCATCTGAGCCTGGACAATCAATCAAAAGCTAATCAACCAATTAAAGAAATGTTCCTCCCAATTTTACAACTGTGCCCTCTGCTGGAAAATATGTTAAACCCCAAGATATTAGCTAAAACCCGCGCCAAAAACGACAGAACTTGCAATTTTGAGAAGCCTGCAAAACCCATGTCAATGTAGCTCCTAAAATCATCAAATACGTGGCTCGAGGGGCCTCCGGCCGAACTCGCGGATCGGACTGTAAGATGAGCGGCGAAATAAATGAGTTAGGTCCACCAAAAGGTTCCCGAGTCCAATTATTTATCCAAGTATGACACCCCAAGATGTCCTTCTATATGAGAAACCGGCTGCACGGACACATGCCGCGAAGTGCACGGCCCGCGCCGCGACTACCCTATACAAGTCCGGAACGCTCCCGAAAACGTTACATTTTAAAGTCGGCGAGGATGGTAACCCGCCGTGAAGATCCCTCTGCTCTGCCACGACAACTATCACTATTACGATAAAAGAAAAAGAATATCCTTCTAAACTTCGAAAGATTTGTGCTTAAGTTTCAACCGAGTACTGGAAGATCATAAGGTACCAATCCTGCTTCGTCCTGATCGTTTGTGCTCTGTCCGAACAATCTCTCTGAATGGGAAAAATAGGATATTCCCGATATTCGTTACATATATGTATATCAGGGCCGAAGCTAGCCTTTTTTGCACCCGGGGCAAACATGGATTTTGGCGCCCCCCCCCCCCCTCCTCACAAAGTATATTTACAAAGAGAATTTTACTAATTTTATAATAGACGACTTATTTTAAAATTTAAAATATGTAATCATAATATAGGTAATACTGAACTACGTAATCTACAGTGGCGGATCCAAGTGGGAGGTTTCTCTGAACATCAACAAAAATATTCTAAAGATCATTTTTAAAATGACATATATTCAGTAGAGCCCCGATTATCCGAGTCCGCCTAACCGAGTTTCCGCTTTCACCAAGTTATTTTCTTCTGATGGACTGATGGCTTCCATTATTATGAAACAGCCATTATAAATGAAGTGTTAGGTGAAGATGAAAGAGCAGTCGTAAAAAGTTAGAACTCTGATTTTCTGGTCCGAATGAAAAAAAAATGGCCATAATTTTTTTTTACCTAACACTTCATTTATAATGGCTGTTTCATAATAATGGAAGCCATCAGTCCATCAGAAGAAAATTATCCTTTCCAAAGGTATAATCTTCATTTGGCGCCCCTTTGTTCTGGCGCCCGGGGCACATGCCCCCTCTTAGTTTCGGCCCTGATGTATATATTTTTGAAAAATTCACACAGAAATCTGTTGAGATTTGTATGGAAAATTTTTTTGTAGTACAATTTATATAGACATTTATAGATATTACAATAGAAAAATTTCTCAATAGCATTTCATATTAAAACCTATTGATAGTGTTATATGAAAATGCAATAAGGAAATCAGCAATTATTGCTCTAGAATTTTTTGTATTTAAAAAAAAAAAAAAAAAAAAAAAAAAGTATTGCCTATAGCGATGTTAAATTATAACAGTTGTTAGTTATAAAAAACAAACATGCTTTTTTATTACATACTGTTTTTACATAAAAAAAGAGATCAGTTTATGTATTTTTTAATGTACTAAGGGGCGCTGCCCCCTATGACTTACGCTCGCCAACCCCCCGTTCAGATACCGCAAACTCTAAAAGCACGCTAATTTGATCGGCTTTAAAAAGATTTCGGAAGATTGAATTATAAGTTTAAAAACACTGGCGATCTCCCTATAAATGGGTTTCTATTCATTTCTCTTTGATTGGGGAATTTTAAGGCCAAATCAGCTGCTGTTAAAAGATACAATGGATGTTTCCGTCTTTGATTAAATAAAATCAGTTAAACATTTCAGAATAAGCTAATATAAAATGAATTAAGTAAACAGAGTCTTTGTCTCCCGGCACTTTTTAGCAAAACGAAAAGAAATTTTTTTTAAATAAGACACTTTAAATGTATCGTTTTTAACCCTAGATCTACCGGGAATTTTATTCAAGTTTTAATAAAACGTTCTACACCAGAATTTTTATTTAAAACTATTTAACTTATTTATTTACCTTATTTTTGTGTGGTTTATATACTCAGTTTATTTTAAAGAAATTTCTGGTTTGAATGAATATTTTGTATGTACCTGTCGGGTCCAATGGACCCGTCTGGTAGACGGAGGGTTAATCTGACGTAATTTTCACCAAACTTTTCTTTCTCTTTCTAATATTCACATGAAAATACTTTTGTTAGAAATGAAATATTATTTGCGCTGTCCTAATAAAAATAGTTGAAAAGATCATCTTAAAATATCAAATAAATGTCTCGTGCAATTTTTAAATTTAAACTGTTTTGGAATATTATTTTTTTTTCATTTTACGTAATAAGTGTAATGTGACGTAATTTCTCCTATTTAAGACTTCTAACGCATGATAATGAATGTATTATTTCACAATACTCTTTCTCTTTTAAAATTCACGTGTAAATATAGTTTTTATGACGTAATTTTCAATGAGTTCCTGCTTTTTATATTTTCTGTTTATAACAGCCACTTGTAAACAAATTTTTAATTTGAAGCAAACATTATTATTTGCTGTGTTTATAGAGTTAGCAACAGTTTAAATTAATACCATTTTCTAAAATATGTAAAAAATATGTCTCGAAATGCTGAAAATTTGAATTTAAAATAGAAATAAAACCTCAAAAAATGAGTTTAATTAAAAAAATAAATGCAGTCTGCACATCGGGAAATTCTAACACATAAAATGATCTGAAAATGATTAAATTCCCATGTATAGTTTTATAACTAACCTATAAAACTTTTTTAATGGAACGATTTTGTCCACCTTTAGCATTAAATATCTCTTAAATAATTCTTCGATTTGAAAACTGTCTGCATCGGCGTGTTTACCAAACATTTTTCTATAATACCACCGATTTTCATATTTTTGTATGCAATATTTTGCTTAATATTAACGAAGAAAGACCTCTGGTCACAAAAAATTCAAAATCAGCGGCGGTGGCGGTGACAGCGTTAGTTACTTTTTTTAGAATAGAGAGATACTATGTTTATCTTTTTAAAATGGTCTCGAATGTCAGACTTTTAAAATAATTTTATTTTTTATTATTGGAACAATACAAGTTTAGTTTCAAAAGTAGGTCATTAGTTTTAAACACAATTTCTTTTTAAATTTCTAACAAACTTAATAATAAAAAGTGATATTTAAATAAATCTTTGTTAAAAGAATATAAAAAAAATTTCGATTATGATTGAAAGAGTATGGGATAATTAAATTATAATTTTGTCAGACTTTTTATTCGTCACTAACAGAAAAATCTACTCCCCCCACTTTCTATTGAAAGTTTCTTATTACTAGATTTTCCATGGGTAACATATGATATCCCTTGAAGTAAAGCCAGTGTTCTCTGCTTTATTCGATAATAAGATTTTGAGGATATAAACTTCTCTCTAACTCAGGGAAAAGTTTAGGCACCACATTTGCAAATCGCATTTGTTGGTGTTCAAAAAAGAAATTTATATCTAAAAATTATAATTTAATATTTAAAAATGTTATTCTCTAATATTAGAAAAATATATCGCTCAATGTCAAATAATGATATTTAGAAATGACAGAAAAAGATATCACTTAATGTCACATACTGATATTCAGAGATGTTGGGAAATATTGGCCAACATTGCCAAATATCAAAAAATAATATTCGTGGAATATCTTTTCAGGGGGGGGGGGGGGCTCATTTAACGTTGGCCAATATTACTTTTTTGATATAAAGCGAAAATTTTCAAACCAAAATTCTGGTGTCAAAGTCCCATTTAGGGATTAGAATTAAGTGGTCCAAAAATGAACCACCGCTCTTGAAGGTGTTAAACTCTGGTGGGCAAATTTCTTCCCATTTAATTTTAATTTCCACACCAGAATTTACTATAAAATGTATTTGATAAAAAAAATGCATTTATTCGTGTACAAAATAAACCAAAAATTTGTGCGATCAGTGTGCGATTTTGATTCATAGATGGGCAGGACCAGCGACCTATCTTTCACTGAAAACCGGGCCTTGGCCGAAAAGTTGCATTCTGTCGGTAGACGCTTGTCTCGAAATGTACCGGAGCAAACAGGAACGATGTTCCGGTTCGAGAAATCATGACAAATATTGTCCCGGTTCGAGAAAGTATGGAAAACATTGTTCCTGTTCGTGGAATTATTAAAAAATATTATTACAGTTTCATACATATAGCTTACTATGCTCTCTGTAATGTTTTTCTCTAATTATTTAGAAACTTGAATGCATTTTTTTAAATTTGTTATTCTACGGTTAAATATAAATTTACTATACAGTAAAGTCCCGATTATCCGAGTTAATAGGGACCAATCTCACCTCGGATAAGCAAAGAACTCGTATAAACCGAATTTACACAAATCATCAACAACTAAGGAGATGAAATATAAATTTTCACTTAATTCATTCATTTTTATGTTACTAGTAACATTTCTTTGATGTATATTTCCGTTACTTTTAAGAAAAACAGGGAATGAAATTGTTTATTTGAAAAAGCCCTCGATAGTATTTTGTATGTTGAATGCAGTGGCGTAGCTACGTTTTTTGGCGCCCGGGGGAGGAAGAAATTTTGCGCCTCCTCCCTTAAAGAAAAAATATAACCCCTTTTTTTCCATCAAGACGAAACAAAAGTCTTTTTGGCTTGTACAAAGGCAGCTTCACTCTTCCTTGTTTTTAAGGATTCAGCTAATTTTACTGAAACACACGAAACTAAAATGTGTGGAACCCGATTATAAAAGATTTCTAGATTTTGTCAATGCTTAATTTGAATGGGAATTTCAAAAACTTAGCGAACGTTCAAGGATATGACTGTTGTTTTAAGCGTATGGGATAACAACAATGAAAATAAATTGTCAAAAAAACACATTTGCTAAAACTCCTAAATTACGCCCGATTATTGTAAAAAATTCCCCTGTTTCAAAACGGCAGCCACCCTAGAATTTCAAATTGCTCTACACATCCATTTTTTAAGATAGAGGGGAAACCAAAAATGTTCTCTAATCCTTGTATCAAGACCTAACAATTATGCAAGAAATAAATTTGCATTTATAATTATTTGTATACATATATTTTTTTAGTTTGAAATCCTTAAGGGGCCGCAATTTTGAAACAAGATGGCGGTTCAAGATGTCCAACGAATTTGGTCGAGATCTTATCCAAATCGGTTTATAAATATGAGCGCAGTCGCAAGACAATGATCAGATATCTATAGATATATATATATATATATACATGTAAGAAAATTATAAAGATTGGACCTATTGATTAGTTTTTGTAATGAATCGTCCCTCAATTTGGATACGGGCCCAATGACTGATAATCACGGGTTTGGCGGGGTAGCCAACTAATCCCTTTTATCGTTAAATTAATAGAAACACATGGCCCTTTTTAACTGGTAACCCTAGGAGATGAGCATTTTCAGAGATATACCTCTACGCCACTTGGTATCTGAAGTCTAACCTGTAAGCAGCTATGGAAATTGATTGCCACCTTTTTGATTATTTAAATAAAACTTAATAAAGTTAATTTCAGTGAATGCTGTCATTTCGTTAAAATGTGACAGTATTATGAGTCGGCTGGATAATACTACCTGCTCAGCGGGAAAACATGAGAAGTGAAGAAAAGAAAAGAAAAAGAATTCTTGGTGCTACACGATACGGAATAAGCTCCGATTGAACATTCAAAGAGGCCCCAATTGGGTGCTGGGAAAGTGTTCACTCTGCCCCTTCAAATAGTGTAAATACAAGAAGTTCGCCTCATCAAAGAATCTGTCAGCAGTGATATGCTTTTAACTCTTCAATTCTATTATAGAAAGTGTCTTCCCATTTCTTCTACTATATTTTGAAGAATATCATCTTAATTAAAATCGATCAAAATGTAGATCATTTTCAACATATTCTGCGTTTTAAAAGTCAAGTATTGCAGCAGTGATATCCGCATTTTGTTTCAACGGTGCAGTGAAAGTTTCACAACATGAAAACTGCAATCTCTAAGTGGAATTCATCTTCTTCAGTTGTGTTGATGATTTTTATAGTGATTTTCTTCAGAGCATCTCTTAAAGTAAATTTCATGCAGTGAAAGATAGCATCGTTGCTGTCATTGCTTTTTATTTCATGATAAGTGCGCACTACAGTTCCTTAAATACAGAGATATATATATTTTTTTCCTTCTCCGTTTTTGCGGAATGTTTTTTCCTTTTATTTTGTGTGTGTCTGTATGGGATCATGGGGTACCCTAGTGTTATTTATTTTTATATAATATTATTATCCATATTATTTTTATTTTTATTCTGATTACATAATTTAAGGTAAGTGATTTAATAAGTAGTATATCTCCAGTGATGTTTTCATTTTTGGTATTCATGAAAACCATGGTTTTAAAGCATTGCAATCTTTTGAATTGAAAAAAAAAAAAAAAAAATTATTCATGTTTTCTATATTTATTTCTTTAATTATTTTTAACTATTTTATTCTTTTTATCAATTTTATGCACATGCTTATATTATGTTGAGAATGTTTAAACATTTTGACGGATATTAAGAGTGTTATAATATTTAGATTATTAAAAAGTTATCTTAAAATTAATTCAAAATGGAAAATATTAAGAAACAAAAAACTGTTCTCAAAGCAAAAATTACCCGTATAAAAAATATCATAAATCCCAAAATTGATGATCAGACGATAACTCTAGAAGAGTTAGATTTGTATCATGGTCAGGTGCAAGATATTAGTACAGAATTAAGTAAAAATCAGGAAAACGCCGTTCTTGAGAGCGATACAACAGAAACGGAAGCTATAATTGAGGAATACAATGAAATTGCCCTTAAATTGGATGCATTAACTATCGCAATAAATACATCACGTAATAAATTAACTAAGAGTTTAAGCATTAACGAGGGTGGTTCAGAGAATAACAATAAAAATACAAGTAATGTTTTTGAAAAAACAGTCAATCTTCCCAAATTTGAATTAAAACCCTTTTACGGAGAAGCTGATCAGTGGCTCTCTTTTAAGGAGATTTTTACCACAACTATAGATCGAAATCCAGATTTGGGAGCCGTTTCTAAATTGCAATATCTCTTAGCTAGTGTAAAGGGTCCTGCCCATAAATTGATTTCCGGATTTCCTCTTTTGGAGGTCAATTATAAAAATGCATGGGACACCCTTTGCGCTCGCTACGATAAGATTAGGGATTTGGCCATAGCACAAATAGGCAAGTTATACAATTTAAAAAATATGAAAAATTGTTCCACTTCCTCTAAAGCTATTTTCGATATAATAGATACCTGCAATGAATCACTTCGAATTCTAGATTCTTTAAAACTTACTCAAAATGCTTTAGTGGATAACATGATAATTTATACCATAGTTCAAAAATTAAGCGATAATCTCAAAGAGCGATGGGAACTATCCCTTACCCATAATAATATGCCTAATCTCACGGAATTTCTAAAATTTTTAGAGATTCAAGCTAAAAGCTTGTTAACTTTAGAGAACCCAACTAAAACAGATGTAAGAAATATAACTTATGTCAGAGATTCTTCCGATAGATCTAAAGGCCACAAAAATTTAGAAAATAGTAAATGCGGTGTTTGCTTTGATTCGCATGCCACCCACACTTGCAGAAAATTAATAACTATGCCTGTAGATAGCAGATGGCGAACCATCCAATTGAATAAGTTGTGTATAAATTGTTTGCGTAGTGGCCATTTTGCAAGTAAATGTGCATCCAAGATGAGTTGTAAAAATTGCCAACGAAAGCATCATACTTTACTACATAAATATGATGTTCAGGGAAATGCAGGAGCAACAATTTCATCCAACTTAGCAACCCACAGTAATGAGACTCAACCCCAAAACGCCCATGGGTATTCCCCTGATCAAGGAATACACATGAATTCTTTATGACGGTTTATTGTGCCCGGGTACCTCAAATGCAAAAATTACGAAAACCGTAGAAACCCAAAAACTTGTCATAATGAGGTTCAAATACCCTTTTTATTGGATAGCGGAAGTACTCTGTCCCTCATTCCAGAAAATCTAGCTACAGCTTTGGATATGACGTCTATTCAAAGTTGCCATCCTCTTAATGTTAACCAAACCCAGGGACAGGTCCAGATTTCCGAAAAAGTTCAAGTACCCCTCCAAATAGGGAATATCAGGCAAAATAGCTCCTTATATCTAGTAAGGTCGTACTTGCCATATGCGATACTGGGAACCCCAGAATTACAAAAATTCCATATCTCGATGGATTTTTCCTCAAATACTCTGACTCAAGATGGAGTCATCATTATGAATGACCAAAACGTTTCCGGTCAAATTTCTCATGAAAGTTCATTCAACCACACCTTAACGTTAACAGATGACATGAATTGCCAGAAGCCGCTTAGTTTTCCTTCCAAATCAAATCAAGCAAGTTTGTCTCAAGAGGGACATTGTTGCCTTGATACTCAAACTCTCTCGGATTATGATGATATAACTTTTAATCATTATACTACTGAAGAGAACCTACAATTGGAAGGGCTTCTGAGCGACTTCAAAGATATTTTTGCACGCAATCGGTACGACGTAGGTAGAGTCAGATGGGAACCCCAGCGAGTAACTCTCACCTCGGAACTTCCTATCTCGCTTAGGCCTTACCGTACATCACCTAAAGATAATGCAGAAATTCAAAAACAAGTACAGGAGTTGCTGGATGCTAAACTCATTAAGGAATCCTGTAGCCCCTATTCCTCTCCCGTGACAATGGCACATAAAAAAGGAGAAGGTAAAACGCGTCTCTGTATTGATTACAGGAAAATCAATGCCATTACGAAGACAGATTCAGAGCCTTTGCCGCGAATAGACTGGCTTTTAGACAGACTTGTCAATGCCAAATATTTTTCCACGCTAGATTTAGCCTCTGGCTACTGGCACGTCCCCCTCCATCCTTCAGACACAGAAAAACTTGCCTTTGTAACCAATCAGGGACTTTACGAGTGGTTGGTCCTCCCATTCGGATACAAAAATGCTCCGGCTCAATTCGCAAGAGCTCTCAGAAGGATCCTAAATAAACATAAGGTCAACTTCGTTACCAATTATTTCGATGACTTTATAATTTATTCGGACTCCTATGCCGAGCATTTGGTTCACCTTAAAACTATATTCAATATTTGCCGTCAAGAAAATCTAAAACTAAAACTTTCCAAATGTAATTTTGCCAAATCTCAAATTGACTTCCTTGGCTATGAAATTAGTAATGGCCAAATAAAACCAGACAATGCTAATACCGAAACCATTAAAAATTTAATTCCTCCAAAAAATGTTAAAGAATTACAAAGATTCCTCGGATCCATAAACGTATACCATAAATTCATTGACAAGTATGCTAAAATTAGAGCCCCTCTAAATAAATTATTAAAGAAAGACACTCCGTGGGAATGGTCAGAAATCTGTCAGCAATCATTTGAACTACTTAAAAATGCATTAATTTCTAGACCTATTTTGAGATTATTTAATCCTAATCTCCCATGCCATGTTTTTACTGATGCCTCGAAGGAAGCTTTAGGTGCTGTATTGAAACAAATGGATGAAAATGGAGATTTACATCCCATTGCATTCCACTCAAGGCAACTAAGGCCCTACGAGCGAAATTACGCTATCACAGAATTGGAGTGTCTAGCCATAATCGATGCTCTTGACAAATTCCATTATTATCTTTATGGAAAACCTTTCACAATACATACCGATCATGCTGCTTTAGTATGGCTTAAAAAGATAAAACATTTAACCGGTAGATTATTCAGATGGTCACTAAAATTAAGCATGTACGATTATACCGTAAAATACAATAAAGGGTCCACAAATTTTGAAGCTGACATGCTCTCAAGAAATCCCATTTTATCAAACGTAAATCCCCACATTCATTTATTAACCTTAGATGAAATTAAAGAACACCAAGAGTTAGATAATGTAACAGGACCTAAATTTCAAAAATTTAATGACATTTTGGTAATTCACAAAAAGGGTTTTCAAAAAATTGTCGTACCTTTCTCCTTAAGAGAAAAATTATTAATAACAACCCATAATCAATTTGGCCATCCAGGAATTCAAAAAATGCTAAATTTAATTTCACCACAGTACTACTGGAGCAGCATGACACAAGATATTACGCAATTTGTCAAACATTGTGAAGTCTGCCAACTAAACAAGAAATCCCACCAACCTAAATTTGGCCTTCTTGAAGCCTTACCTCCTGCAGAACAACCCTTTGATATAATATCATTAGACACAGTAGGGGGCTTCAATTATTACAATTCAACAAAAAAATACATGCACTTAGCTATTGATCACGCTACTCGTTATGTTTGGGGTTTTACCTCTAAAAATGTTACAACAGAAGTTTATATTAATATTCTAAAACAGATTTTTAGCATTCAACTTCCCAAGAAAATTTTAACGGACAGAAACCCTGCTTTTACAGCGTCTAAACTGCGTAAATGGGTACATAAACATAATGTAAAAAAATTACTTACTTCATCTCACAGGCCCCAGTGTAATGGGAAAAATGAACGCGTAAATCAGTCCATTTGCACTCGACTAAGACTTAAAATCAATGCTACACCTTCAAACATTCCATGGCCCAAAATTCTGGAGGAGGTGATTAACGAGTACAATAATACACCGCATTCAGTAACCAAATACCCCCCGGCATACTTAATGTTTGGCCAATTTCCTTATCCATCAGTATTAGGCAATGAAAACTATTACCCTACGGTTGAGGAAGCCAGGAAAGAGGCTTTCCAAAGAACTGGTGAGCACCATTTAAAAAACAAAGTCAGATATGACCTAAAATTTGTGGAAGCACCTTTCAAACCTGGTGATCTCGTAATTGCAGAAGAATTTCATTATCCGAACACCAGGAAGTTAAGCCCGCCTTTTTCTGGTCCATATCAAATTATTGAAAAGTTGTCTAATGTAAGTTTTAAAATAAATAAACCTAACTGGTTGACAAAGAAGGACTATGAAGTAATACATGCCTCCAAACTAAGGTACTTTTTGCCCAACGATCAATTTAAGTTAACACCATCTATATGTAAAGTATCATATATCATATGAACTGTTATTGGATGATATTTGATAGTTGAATTTACATCTTTATGAGTATAGTATAATTGTATTTTGAGAGTCTACACTCTACTGAATGAAGTCAAGACATTTTCATTCAAGTTTGTATTTTATATGTAATGTTGGACTTAGCAATTCTAGAATATATTTCCTATTTTGATTATTTTATTTGGCATATAATATTACCAGTGTCTTGCATTTATTAATATAACTAATTTTTATCATGTTCAATTGTTTATGGTATTGAAAATTTTAGTGGTA
This sequence comes from Maratus speciosus, assembly GCA_963932465.1. Lineage (NCBI taxonomy): Eukaryota > Metazoa > Arthropoda > Arachnida > Araneae > Salticidae > Maratus > Maratus speciosus. The sequence continues at coordinate 326,366,875 of OZ010793.1, forward strand.
TTATTCTTATTATTTGTATTATTTTTACTATTTTTAATATTTTTATTATTGTTGTGATATCACATGTTAACTATACGAAAGAAATAACTCATCTCCAGGCAGCTCGATTAAAAATAATTCACTTCCAAAATTTTAACATCCTTTAATAAAGAATGCTTTATACTTTCCAGGCGACCCTCGTGTATGGAAGCCGGCCCATCCCCGGGGACTTGTCTGGAAAGGGGGGAAATTGTAAGAAAATTATAAAGATTGGACCTATTGATTAGTTTTTGTAATGAATCGTCCCTCAATTTGGATACGGGCCCAATGACTGATAATCACGGGTTTGGCGGGGTAGCCAACTAATCCCTTTTATCGTTAAATTAATAGAAACACATGGCCCTTTTTAACTGGTAACCCTAGGAGATGAGCATTTTCAGAGATATACCTCTACGCCACTTGGTATCTGAAGTCTAACCTGTAAGCAGCTATGGAAATTGATTGCCACCTTTTTGATTATTTAAATAAAACTTAATAAAGTTAATTTCAGTGAATGCTGTCATTTCGTTAAAATGTGACATACATACTATATATATAGATGAAAGGGATAATAATTAAAATCCTTTTAAAATTCAAAATTAAAATTAAATTTAAAAAATGTAAATTAAAATCCCCAAGTTCTTTTTTCTAATTTTAAATATTATATTCTAAAATATGTTTTACCCCTTATAACTTTGTTTCCCAGTATAAAATTTATTACGTTCACCATTAAAACCAGAGAGTAACTTAAGATAGAAAATGCTGACGTTTGGACAATTCTCCTTCATTTGTGGTTAAAGTGTTGTACGTCACATCCCAGGAATTGTGCGGCTCTTGACTACAGGTCAATCAAAAGCTAATTAATCAATTCAACTAAATGTTCCTCCAAACTGATATCTTCGCCCCCCCCCCCCCCCCCCAGTTGGAAAATATTACAATCCTCAACATATTAGCAAGAACGCGCACGAAAAGGATTCGATTTTGCGCATTCGAGATGCCAGTACAATCTACGACCATACGGGTCCCGAAATTGAACTTAATGATTCGAGGAACATCCGACCGAACACGCGAAGTTGATTGTAAGATGCAACGACGAAATAAACGAGCTCGGTTTACAAAGAAGTTCCCGAGTCAAATTCTTTTCTCCCATTCATCTCCCAGTTATTCCTTACGTAAATAGATATAGATGTAGCTTTCTCTTATGCATATGCACTGAATTAAAGTATATATGAAATATGTTTAATTTTTAAAACGATGAAAACAGCCATTTGTACGGGTCGTACTAGGAAGACTGAAAAGTCCTGCTTTTCTTTTTATACGATTTAAGAATGGAAAATTTGGGGTTAGGTCGGCCACATTTTATTATTTGGTTTTTCTCAATTCAACTGAAAAATGGAATTTCCAATAAAGAAGAAATAATATCTTTACTTGTTATTCCAGCTAAATCCATTTTGCATTGGTTCACAGAAGCCCCCATTAAACAAAAATATTCATTTGGAATGCTAAGAACAGCGTGAAAACCAATCTATATGTGTGTGTGTATGTGTGCGGAGATGGTTAGAAATATCTACCGTACGTGTGAATCTGGAAATTTGTGTGAGTTTAGTCCAAGGCAGGTCCTGAAGCACATGAAACTCAGATTTCTAATTTTTTTTATAATTAGCCGAGAATATTACTTAAAAGCTCATCAAAAATGCGATTTTGTTCACAAATTGGCAAAATCGCGCGCATATCTGAACCTGATTTCACAGCCTAAATAAAAGAAATTAAGAATTTTTACCAATCAGCAAAAATTAAGAAAACTAATTAAGATATCGATTTGAAACTTTCAGATCCCATATAGAAAAATATTTTACACCTGTGTATAAAATTTTGGGTTGGTAATTTTTCTAATTTTTTTCAAAAAACTGTCGGCGACAGTGCAAAAGTTCGGAGAAAGAACCATACAGGGACGAACATTCATTAAAAACCGAACTAAAAAGTGTTAGAAAATGCTCTTTTGCTTTCAAGAACATCCACCAGATGGCAGCATCAGACAATCTTTTTTATTTGATCTACTGTGACAGACACTCAGTTCAGTGAGTGTTGCTCCTTCCCTTAAGCAGTTGGCAGCAAAATGCTGCTTGATTAAAAAAATCCAATAATATTCCAAAGGAATATAATATGATAAAAAAAACTGCAACAAGCCATAGTTCAAAGTATTTCTTTGTGTTTGTAAATAGTCTTATACATCTGTTTTGTTTTATTGTGAAATGGGATCCGTATTTTGACCAGCATATATATTATTCTAGTGTATTCAATCTTCTAATAAATGTTTTTTGTTCATCCAAAGAAGAGTATATTTCCATTGAAACACATCAAAACATAAAGGTAAAACTTTTAACCCTTTTTTTATTGTTTACCTATTGAGGAATTTCGTATTCATGCCTTCCATACGGAATAACATTCCAACAGTCGATTATGAGACTGAAGTTATCTCAATTTTAAATATAATAATATGAAAGAAGAAAATATAATATAATTAAATTCAAAGAAATAATTATTTTCTGAATGTTGGTATTTTTCACAAGTGAATGATATAAAAGAAAATTCAAAGAATTGTTCTTATTTTGAAATCAAAAGTATTGTGTATTGATAAGAAAAGAAATTATTTTTATTTTGCCAGTTTCTTATTGAAATTTTATTATATAAGTTGCAAATGTAAATTTATGTTTTAAACAAAGAATTGAACATTTAAGAACAGTTTTTCTGAAATCAAAAGTAACTTCAAAAATTGTTCTCAAGAATTTTATTTTGTTCTTATTTCAATTTCATCATTAGCATTATATTTGAGTTTATAATTGTTGTTTTGATGTATTAATAAGAGAAAAAGTTTTATTTTCTGTGAAATAAGCAAATATTATTATATCATAATGTCTAGTATTAAAGAATCTCATTATGTTGATAAATTAACTGATGACAACTATTCAGTTTGGAAGTTCAAAATAGAACAATTGTTAATCAAAGAAGGTCTGTATGACGTTGTATTTGAACCTAAAAAGGAAAATGATGATAATTGGGTAAAAAATGATAGAAATGCTAGGGCATTAATTTGTTTAAATATCTCAGATTCACAAATTGTTCATGTCAGACATGCTAAAAGTGCTAAAGAAACATATGATCAATTGAAATCTGTTCATGAAAGAGTAAATTTAACAAATAAACTTTATCTTCTTAGGAAGCTGTATTCCATTAAATATAATGAAAGTATTAAAATGCAGGATCATATTAATTCTGTCTTAGAATTAGCAGAAAAATTAAGAAGTATAGGTGAAGTAATACAAGATGATAATTTAATAGCTATTTTGCTCTGTTCCTTACCAAATTCTTATAGTACCTTTATAACTGCTATTGAAAGTAAATATGAAACAGATTTATCATTAAAATATGTTCAAAACAAATTAATTGATGAGTATCTTAGAAGAGTTGAAACTAAACAAATTTCAATAAAATTTGAATCTATTGCTTTAAAGGGTAATAGGGATAAACCAAAGCATTTGAATAAGCAAAAATTTTGTTCTCATTGCAAAAAGAATAATCACAACCGTGAAGATTGTTTTCACTTAAAGGGTAATAATACTAACAAAACAAAACCAAATTTTACTCAAGATAGATCACGTCAACAGTTTAAAAAACCAAACAATTTCTCTGCCTCTACTGCTAGTCAAAATGAAAATCCATTAGATTCTCAAAACTATCATGAATTAATGGAAGAATCAAATTCTTCGAGTTTTGTTATGAAATCTCAACAAAATGGAAATAAAAACAAAAATTTGTCTTTTGTTATTGATTCAGGTGCGTCTGTTCATTTAGCTAATTCTTTGGAACTGTTCTCAGAATTAAAAAGTTCGAATAAAGATACAATTACAATTGCTAATGGAACTAAATTAATTGCAAAGGGAAAGGGTAAATGTACTTTTAATATTGAAACACTTAATGGTCAAACAAATAGAGTTACATTAGATCATGTGCTTTATGTTCCCGAGTTGGATAGTAATTTATTATCTGTCCAGTCTTGTACTGAGAAAGGTTTTGTTGTGACATTTAAAGATGATACGTGTTTAATTAAAAAGGGCAACATCTTAGTTGCAGATGCAAAAGCTGATGAGGGGTTATACAGATTAAAAATAATACCTACAAATGAAAAGGTATATAGTGCTTCAGAAATATTACCCGTTTGTTCTAATGTTAACTGCATTCTAAAATGGCACCAAAGGCTAGGCCATAGAAATTTGGAATCCATCAGGAAAATTCAAAAGGATGATTTAGCTTTAGGTATTACTGTGAATAATTGTTCTCATAATACTGAATGTTCAAGTTGCATAAAAGCTAAGTTAACAGAAAAATCATTTCCAAAAGAAACACAATACAGAAGTAAAAAACCACTTGATTTGATATACAGCGACGTATGCGGTCCTGCAGAAACGAAAAGTATGGGATCAAAAAGATATTTCGTTACATTTATTGATGATTACTCTCGTTATACACAAGTATATTTTATTTCTTCTAAAGATGAAGTATTTGATAAATTAAAAGAGTATGTTGCATCAACAACAAATAAATTTAGATTGCAGATTAAATCCTTGCGTAGTGACAATGGAACAGAATATTACAACGAATCTGTCAAAGACTACCTTAAAAACTTAGGAATAAATCATGAAACAACGACGCCATATTCGCCGTCCCAAAATGGAGTCGCAGAAAGAAAGAATCGCTCGCTTATTGAAATGAGTAAAGCCATGCTTATAAATGCTAAATTGCCAAAAACATTCTGGGCAGAAGCCATAGCTACAGCAGCCTACTTACAAAATAGATTACCCACATAATCAACTGAAAAGACAGCATATGAACTGTGGAATGGGCATAAGCCAAATTTGAGTCACCTTAAAGTATTTGGATGCAAAGCATATGTGTATGTTCATAAACAGAAGAGACAAAAATTTGACGAAAAGGCCACTGAAGGAGTCTTTGTTGGTTACGATTTAAGAAGCAAAGGATACCGAATTTATGTAGGTGGTAGAAAAATAGTGATAAGCAGAACAGTGAAGTTTTTTGAAAGTATGAACTGTGAAAATATCTTTCAAGAAAATCCTGAAGAGCGAATCTCAGATTTAATGCATTTCAATTTTTCAGAAGAAAATCTTGAAAATGATTGTGAAGCTATCCCAATAGAAAATACTGCAGAAGAAATAAAAATGGATGAAAAATCAGTAGATAGCCCAACAACTGAAGAAAGTGAAGATAATTTCCAGAGAAGAATATCTAACAGAGAGACTAAAGGAATTCCAACAGAAAGATATTCTTATAAAACTGAAGACAGTTATTCCAGAAATCAAGATCCTGAAACTTTTAAAGATGTTTTACAATTACCAGTAAAAGATCAACAGAAATGGTTTCAAGCTATGAAGGAAGAATTTAACTCTTTAAAGGAAAATGAAGTGTTTGAGCTTGTTACTTTACCCAAAGGCAAGCACGCCATTGGCTGTAAATGGGTTTACAAAACAAAACATAATGAAAATGGAGAAGCAATAAAATGCAAAGCACGATTAGTTGCCAAAGGTTTCGCTCAAAAATTAGGCACTGATTATGATGAAACCTTCTCTCCTGTCGTCAAACATACAACCATTAGAGCTTTTTTGACCTGGGCAGCTTATCATAAAGCCAGAGTATTCCAAGTAGATGTTAAAACAGCCTTTCTACATGGTAAACTAGATAATGAAGAATTATACATGCATCAACCAGAAGGCTTTCATGGTGAAGAAAATAAAGACAAAGTCTATAAATTAAAAAAGGCTATATACGGTCTTAAACAAGCCGCCAAGTGCTGGAATGAAGAAATAGAGAATACTTTAAAGGCATATGGATTTAAACAAAGTGAAGCTGATCCACGTTTGTTCATAAAAGAAAAATCAAAGAAGACAATTTATCTCATACTGTATGTAGATGATATGCTGATGAGCTCAGAAGATGAAAATGAAGTTAATGAAGTAATAAATTACTTAAAGAAATCTTATCCCATAACATCACTAGGAAAAGCAAAATACTTCTTACTTAGGTATAGAAATTTACAGAAAAGAAGATGGAAGTTATTTACTTTCACAAAGAAGTAAAATAACTCAATTAGTTAAGGATTTTCAGCTTGAAGAAGCCAAACCAACTTATACTCCAATGGAAACTAACTATTATAGTTTAGATAAAGAAGAAAATCTTTTATCATCAAATGATAATTATAGACAAGCTATAGGAAGTCTTTTATATATTTCCTCATGCACAAGACCTGATATCACCGCTCCTACACACATACTAAGTCGAAGATGCAATAATCCAAGACAAAAGGACTGGAATGCTGTTAAGAGGGTAATAAGATACTTAAAAACAACGAAAGACCTTGATCTCTACATTTCTTCAAAAGAATATCCTAATATAGTTGCATACTCGGATGCGGACTGGGGTCAAGATGCTACAGACAGAAAATCCACCTCAGGAAATGTAATCTTCTTAGGCAATAGCTGCATTTCTTGGTTCTCAAGAAAACAATCATGTGTGACATTATCGTCAGCAGAAGCTGAATATGTGGCACTGTCACAAGGAACTCAAGAGGTGCTATGGATCTTAAAATTGTGTAACGACCTCAACTTACAACATTTTCCTATTAGAATTTTTGAGGATAACCAATCTACAATTAAATTGGTTGAAAGTGAAAAATTTAAATCTCGCACTAAGCATATTGATACAAAGTATCATTACATACGAGATTTAAAAACTAAAAATGTTATAGATGTCAAATATCTATCAACAAATGAAATGATAGCAGATATAATGACGAAGCCACTGCCAAAGGCCAAATTTGAACTTTGTAGAAACCTTATCCACCTGGTGTCAGATTCTATCACAAAACGGGAGAGATGTTAGAAAATGCTCTTTTGCTTTCAAGAACATCCACCAGATGGCAGCATCAGACAATCTTTTTTATTTGATCTACTGTGACAGACACTCAGTTCAGTGAGTGTTGCTCCTTCCCTTAAGGAGTTGGCAGCAAAATGCTGCTTGATTAAAAAAATCCAATAATATTCCAAAGGAATATAATATGATAAAAAAAACTGCAACAAGCCATAGTTCAAAGTATTTCTTTGTGTTTGTAAATAGTCTTATACATCTGTTTTGTTTTATTGTGAAATGTGATCCGTATTTTGACCAGCATATATATTATTCTAGTGTATTCAATCTTCTAATAAATGTTTTTTGTTCATCCAAAGAAGAGTATATTTCCATTGAAACACATCAAAACATAAAGGTAAAACTTTTAACCCTTTTTTTATTGTTTACCTATTGAGGAATTTCGTATTCATGCCTTCCATATGGAATAACATTCCAACAAAAAGAGACCTTTTTTCCCGGTCGACCACTCCATTTAATTTCCGAAAATCGACGGAGTAGAGATTAAGACATGTAGACAATCCACTTAATTGTTAAACGTTGCAAAATACTAAAAACATAATTTAAAAGCATTTCATCAATTTAATCGAAGATTATTAATGTGTTCTGTGGCAAGAGTCCTGTGATATGAGTTAAGATTTGGCCTAAGAGGGTTTCTTCCCATTATTTACATTTAAAAATGTCTTTTTTGAAATATAGTCTTATTTTACTACCATTATAGAACATTAATGGCGAATTCATTTCTCGGATTCTATGGGCCATATTTCAACGGGAATTGATTCACTCAACTTAGCTTACGATTTTCTGACAGTTTTTAGCTCCACCTTCTAGTACAGGGGGCGCATTCTTATTTCGGGTTCTATGGACTCATTTTCAACTGGGTTTTGCTCATTCAACTTGGTTTTCGATTGTCTTACAGTTTTTAGTTCTACCTTCCACCGCCAGGGAGCATTTTTATCTTGATTAAGTCTGTTCTCAAATCCAAAAGAGATAATTTTGAATTAATTTTTGTTCGGAAACGCATGAAATTAGCAAGTGTTCTTATTCAGAAACTATGTAATTGAATGATGGCATTATGTATTTGGTAAAGGCAGAAGATGTCTTAGAAAATACAGTCAAAGTTAAAATTTTGAACTGAATTTCAAGACACAACAGAGCAGGAAAGGAGAAAAGCCTATTGTCATGTCACGACAATTACTTATAGCTCGATAAGTAATTCATTTATTAAAAAATAAAAAACACCAATCAATTCCAAATCGTTTCAACAGTCAAGTTTGCCAATTTTCGCCTTTTCATTTAAAAATGTGCCAGAAAGTTTCACATTGTGGTTATCATAGAATTTGAGAATTGCCTTAAGGCACAAGCCAATAGGATAAAGACCCCCTCTCCATGATGTTTAGTGTATATATATATATTTTTAAGTTGAATTTTTTAACTGTTTTTTGATTTTGTAATGATTGAAATAAAAATTTTGAACTTTTAGAGTAAGATAAGGTATTAAACGCATATTTATGTAAGTTAAATATGTAATTATATTCCCCTACATGTATTCTAAGGTATTGAAAAAATGTTTCTTTTTTGTGATAGCATAGAAAGAAGACTCCAAATGAACATCAAAAACTTGGTCCCTACCTTGGCTTGATTAGGCCCTATTACTGATAAAATATTTTAAATTTAGAGAGGGAGAACAAAAACATCAACAAATTCAACAATGAATTTCACTACCTATTCTACATTGCCACATAAAAAATATTTCTAAAAAAGGCAATCATATAAAAATCACTGTAAAAAATAAAAATGTTTGAAATATTGTGTGATTTATATATTTATGTTCTTAAGATTTTTAATGAAGTACCTATTACTTGAATGCCAATATTTATGTGGTGGATGGAGAAAGATGGAACGCAGTAAGTTATGACATGTCAGCCAAAAGAAGATCATTAACGATGGTTAAATACACTATGACGCAAAAGTTTAGACAATGACGTCATTCAGCTTTAAAATGTAGAATTATGACGTCAGAATTACAAAAACCTGTAAATATATTCAAAAACTGATTTAAAATGCTATGTACAAAAGACAGTCGTTTTATTTGCTATAATACTAATTTTTTTCATAAAAATTCAAATGTGCTTGTCGCAAAAGTTTAGACACTATTCTAAATTTCTTTGAATATTCGCTGGCATATGCAAATTTAGAATCGATGATGTCACAAATTTGGAGTACTTAAGTTCTGCAAACGATTGCGCTTCATAGTCGACATGCCGAGAGCTAAAGAAATTCAAGTGAATGAGGTTTCAAGGATTTGGCAGTTGGAAGGTGAAGGGAAGAGCGTTTCTGAAATTTCTGCTATTATTAATAGGTCAAAAAAATCTATTTATCGAGTGGTTCCGAATATAAAGCAAAATGTCGGTCTGGGAGGCCACGTGTGACAAATGTACGAGAGGATCGCCTGATACAAAGACTAGCGAGTACTCAACAAATGAGAGTACGTGGAGTTCAAAGCTCATCGGGACTCTCTGTATCAAAGGATACGATTCGTAGACGAATTTTGGAAAAAGGAACAATCGTTTATAGCAAAATGCAGAAGAAACCAGCTCTGAAACCACATCATAAGTTACAAAGACTTATGTGGGCTCGAAAGCATATGTCATATGGAGAGAAATGGCAGTCAGTCATATTTAGCGATGAAAAAAGTGGAATCTGGATGGTCCAGATGGTTGTTTATCGTATTGGCATGACTTGCGGAAGGAACCTCGACGTTTTTTTAGTCGCAGACAAGGAGGGGGCTCGGTGATGGTTTGGGCAGCCTTTTGCTATAATGGACAAGTATCTCTGACCTTCACCAGTGGTCGTCAAACTTCACAGCATTATACACAGACATTAGAAGAAAACCTACTGCCATTTGCTGAGCTTCTAGGGGGTCCTCAGTGGGAATTTCAGCAAGACAATGCTTCAATTCACACTGCAAAACATTCAAAATCTTGGTTTAATTCCCATAATATAAGAGTTCTCGACTGGCCAGCATGTAGCCCAGATCTTAACCCTATAGAAAACCTTTGGAGCATCATGTGTCGCAAAGTTTATAGCAACGCTAGACAATACTCTTCTGAAAAGGAACTTAAGACATCTATTGAGAATGCATGGTACGATATCGATCCACAAACTATGCAAGATTTAGTTTCTTCCATGCAATCTCGTGTATATGACGTAATACATAAGCATGGATGCGCAACCAGGTTTTAAAAATTGTTTATTTCGATTTTATTTAATTTGTGTCTAAACTTTTGAGACAGCAGTTTATTTTTATTACCATTTAATTTATTGCAATATGCGCAATTCCACTTTTCTTTGTTATAAATATTGTTTATATGTACAACACATTAATTTCAAGCAGTGATTTGAAAATTGAATAAATATTTTTCAAAGTATGTAAGAATTTCTTCATTGTCTAAACTTTTGCGTCATAGTGTATTTTTAATAATAACAACAAAATTGGAACAAATGCACTGTAAAAGTATACAGGTGGAGCCAAGCAAAAATCAGCTGTTTTCTGCTGAAATCAGAACATTTGCCATTTTTGCTCGGTATTCTAATTGACAATACCTTCTTTTTCTAAAATATGAAAGTTTTTACAGTTTTAAAACAATAAAAAACTTTAAAAATTGATACTGAAACAGCGTTTGAAATCCTTGGTGGTCTTCTGGTCCGAGACCACCAAAGACTCAATCAGACCACTAATTTGAAAAATTTAGTGATTTGCAGGGCCAGTAACTTTTTTCCCCTCTCTCACAGGTAAACTTAAATTTTCCCGTTCCTGAGAAAACTGCAACCAAACACAAATCACACAATAATAAATAAAATTGCATTAAACCTTAGTCAGTTGAAATAAATAATCAGAAATAAAATATCTAATTAATAATTTTATAGTTTATGTACTTATTTAATTTTTAGTAAATTATAATTTTACATTTTATTATGCTGAAAATTTTGGATAACTGTAAAGGAAGTTTGGTTTATATTCTAGGAGGGGGGGGGGGTGTCACTCAAAGGGTTAAATGGACTTAATAGAATTTTATGTCGCGGGGCAGTGATGATGACTGTGGACCAGTAAACTCTCATGATTACTGGTTCTTCAGACCAGTGACTTTTTTAGGGTTTCGTTCATCTGACGAAACCCTATTCGTTTCGCTCCTCTGTCTGTCCGTCCGTCTGTCTGTCACAAAGCCCGTTCTCAGAAACTATACATGTTGGAGGCTTGAAATTTTGCATACTTATAGCTGAACACCCCACATCATACGACAAATCATAAAATTTTGAAAAAGTCGTACATTTAACCCTTTGGACTCCCACATGTGTATTTTAAACAAAACTTTCTAAATGAACCCCTAATTAGTTTGAAGGCGTGAAATTTTGCGTATTTATAGCTGGGCACCTCAGATTAAACGGCAAATCATAAAATTTTGAAAAAGTCGCACATTTAACCCTTTGGACTCCCACATGTGTATTTTAAACAATTCTTTCTATGTGAGCCTCTAATTAGGTTGGAGGCGTGAAATTTTGCATACTTATAGCTGAACACCTCACATCAAACGACAAATCATAAAATTTTGAAAAAAGTTGTAAATTTAACCCTTTGGGGTCTCACATGTGTATTTTAAACAATCCTTTCTAAGTGAGCCCCTAATTAGGTTGAAGGCGTGAAAATTTACATACTTATAGCTGAACACCTCACATCAAACGACAAATCATAAAATTTTGAAAAAAGTTGTAAATTTAACCCTTTGGGGTCTCACATGTGTATTTTAAACAATCCTTTCTAAGTGAGCCCCTAATTAGGTTGAAGGCGTGAAATTTTACATACTTATAGCTGAACACCTCACATCAAACGACAAATCATAAAATTTTGAAAAAGTCGTACATTTAACCCTTTGGTCTCCCACATGTGTATTTTAAACAATTCTTTTTAAGTGAGCCCTAATTAGGTTGGAGGCGTAAAATTTTGCATACTTATAGCTGAACACCTCACATCAAACGAAAAATCTTAAAATTTTGAAAAAGTCGTGCATTTAACCCTTTGGGCTCCCACATGTGTATTTTAAACAATTCTTTCTAAGTGAGCCCCTATTTAGGTTGGAGGCGTGAAATTTTGCATACTTATAGCTGAACACCTCACATCAAATGACAAACCATAAAATTTTGAAAAAGTCGTACATTTAACCCTTTGGGCTTCCACATGTGTGTTTTAAACAATCCTTTCTAAGAGAGACCCTATTTAGGTTGGAGGCGTGAAATTTTGCATACTTATAGCTGAACACCATCATGCGACAAATCATAAAATTTTGAAAAATCGTACATTTAACCCTTTGGGCTCCCACATGCGTATTTTAAGCAATTCTTTCTAACTGAGCCCCTTATTAAATTGGAGATTTGAAATTTTGCATATTTATAGCAGAACACCTGAGGCCAGGCAACAAATAATAAAATCTTGAAAATGTCTTACGTTTAACCCTTTGAGCTACCACATATATATTTTTTTATTCTTTCTAAGAGAGCCCCTAATTAAATTGGAGACATGAATTTTTGCATCCTTATAGCTGAATACCTCAGACCACACGACAAATCATAAAATTTTCAAAAAGTCTTATATTATTTACTCCTCCGATCTCTAACTTGTGTATTTTAAGCAATTTTTCTAACCTCCGCCCTTTTCACCTGGGGAGCACTTTTCCAACTTTTGCCGACACCCCTTTGACCCTTCTTTCATATTATGCACCATAGCGTTACATATTTTAGTTCCACTTTTTACCGCCAGGGGCCTACTTATCTCGGGTGCTATGGGTCCAATCCTCTTGACTAATATATCTACGGATAGTATGTAAAACGGAGTTTCGTTCGGATAGAGATTTGTTTAGAATAGAGTGTGCCCCTGGTTGCGAAATGTGGAACAACAGATTTCTCAAAAGGATAAAGTGTTTTGAAAGGAATATTAAACAAAACCCTCTGTGTGATCTGTGATCACACTTACCCACTTGTTTTATCAATTCTACCACTGCTGAAATGTAAAATTAGGAGATTGGGCTAAGAAAAGAAAAAAGGTTGGCAGTTTTGGAATTGATGAAAAATCTGCTTTCTACAAAAATAGTAGCCAATATAAGAAAAGTTTTATTGTTTTTTTTTTCTTATTTTTCTCCAAAATAGTTGCTTTTGATGGGCTTTGTGTTAAAGTAGTAGCCATAGTCACCTGATGTTGAAAATATTAGTCTTTAGTAGCATTTTAGTTGCAAATGGTAGCTCTGCACATATAATGTATTGCTGTTGTTTTTATTTTGACTGCAGAACTGATGATCTCATCTTTGCATTCAGTAATTTTTCAGTTTATTTTTTCTTTACTTTTATGTGAACATGAGTGATGGTGATTTATTTATTTATTTATTAAAATAAAATAAAACTATAAATAAGATAACACTTTAAAATGGAATCTGAGATTAGGTTGAAAACGCACCAAATTAAAAATAAGTAACATATCATAAAAAAAAGGTTTTAGATTAACTTTACAGACCCAGTTAATTGAAAAACTATTGCTGTGACAAACCACAGACATAATGTCAGGCTCAGTAAACCCATTACCACTCCACTTTTTAAAAAACAAAACAAATAAAACCAGAAACTTTATTAAATAAAACATGTTAATTATTACACGAATAGAAACACGAAAAAAATAATTAAATAATGTTTCTGTTTAAAATACGTTTATTTGACTTTGAAAATAAATAAATTAATAAATAAACAGGAGGTTTGAGGCTACGTGTTTTTAGATGAATGATTATGGTATAATTTATGAAATGACATTTATTATACATATTTTCATGTATATGAAAATAATTTTTTTTTTCTTTAGAAAATAAATAAATGGTCAAGTGTGAGTATTACTCGTGCTCATAGGGTACCATACAATAAATATATGAATTATTAACTGTATTATTAAAAAAAATCATTGCTAAAAGAATAATAAGACCGTAAAAAACTATACAACATAGGATTGGGTATAGCTGTATATACTAGAAAAGTATGAATAGGTATACCATAAAAGTTCAAAGAGATATGAAGCCTAAATAATATCAAATATTGCTATTCAGTATAACTCTTTTTTAAATTTTATCCTAATCTGTTCATGATGAACTTAATTTGGTACTGACAATAAAAGTGTAGTGCATATTTAAATTTCATTTGGCATTTCATAAAACTAAATTCAGAGTACTAATAATCTTTTCTTTTTACAGTGTACCTAAAACAAAACCCTGGTTCAAAGTTTAAACTTGACATTGTGCGAAGCGTGCTTCCAAAGGAGGCAGCAAAGTTGCAACGCCGCCTTACTCCGCACCATGTTTTTCCAGATAGGTTTTTAATTAACTTTTAAAGACAGGAGGAGGCATATTGAAAGATCCACACAATGCAAACTAGCCGCGAATTCCATAGTAATTATGTGATTAATTCTAATTAAATTAGTCTGTCTTTAAAAATTTGATGTTTATTGCTTTTATGCTGCTACTGGGCATTGCATAACACAAATAGTTCTTATCTGGGCTTTAAAAGCAGCTGGTACATTGACTACGTCACCCCTGTCATTATGTCCAAACAATCCGTGTCTTTAAGGGTTAATATCTCAGCTAATTACCGATGATTTTTTCTGAAAATCATTATCAACAATGAATTTATAATTCTGCTATGGTAAGTGACAGGAAAAATATACATTTTTACCTTCCATTCTTGTTATTCCATTTACACTTTGTATTTGACTTTTTCATTCAACCTGTAACTACATTAAATTCCAATTTAATCTTTCTTATTTAAGTTTGCAGTTATTTCTATATAAACTCTGGTTACATACTTTATTTGCTTTTATTTATATAAGTTTTAATACTTCAAGTCTTATATTTAAACACTTTCATTTATCTTTATTTTCAGTGTTTAAATATAAGTTTACAACAGATACAATATTCTTACCTTACCTTATTTTTACTCCTGAATAAACTCCTTTGGGAACGTTCATTATGTCCGTCCATTACCATGATGTTTTACAGCATTAAGATTCTTCTTTTGTTTTACGCTGGTGTCAACAATACATTGAAAGATCAACTCATAAACTGAAGAGTTAAGAGGGCTATCAGCAGATGGCGTGACCTGTCCGTCGTGACTAGAGATCCTACAATAGAGAGATTGGACATTGACAAAATATCTGCCATTTTCATTACAAAGTAGATGGAATGCCATACAATGCAATGCATTTTCATCGGCATCTAACACTTTTTATTCTATTAAAATTATGAAAATTTCATTTTATATTCCTTCAAAGAGTCTTTCAGAACATAAATATGAGCACATTTTCATTTTAATGAGTAAGAATTCTCAGAAAATGCATTTTTTACTCTATTTTTTTACTAATTAAAATAGTGTGCAGAGGAAGATTGGGCATGTAAGAACTTTATTTTAATTTCGCAATATTCAAGAAAGTAATTTTTAATGATTATCATTATAGTAGATAGAAAGTGAACTACAGAATTCAATTTTTTAAAACTATCTATAATTTATTAGGCATTTTAAAACAACAGTAATTATTATAATTTTCACCATCTTCGCATTGATAATTTCAGAAACAATAAAATTTGAACATATCATATACCACTCCTATTTAACTATGTAGGTGATTCAAAGTTAATTTAATATGTGCGCCGAAGATATTTTATGATAAGTTTCTACGTACTACTACTTCTCTTTGATATTCTTTTATATCAAAGAGATTTGATATTCTCTGGTAAATATATAGTATTAGAATGAGTATTGTTATCAAAACATTAAATGAAAGTTTAGAAAAATAAATAAATAGGGGCACTGCTGTTAAAAGAAACAAATAAAAAATATGAAAAACACAATCTATAAATAAATCAAAATCCGATAACTAAGTAAAATTGCATTGCTGCGTAGCGTAAAACAGCTGAGTAAAATAAATGCATTTTTTGAGAATTCTTAGTCATTAAAATGGAAATGTGCTTATATTTATGTTCCGAAAGACTCTTTGAAGGCATATAAAATGAAATTTTCATAATTTCAATAGAATAAAAAGTGTTAGACACTGATAAAAATGCATTGCATTGTGTGCCATTAGATCTACTTGGTAACGGAAATGGTGGACATTTCTTCAATATCCAATCTCTCTCTAATGTAGGATCTCTAGTCGTGACGTGCTCTATCTCGTGGCCATTCACTGGACAGTGTTTCCCGAGATCGTCATATGCCGGAGGTGACGTTGACCAGGTGATCGGAAGTCACGTGGGGGTCTTGTCGGTGGATGGAGATTGCTATTTATAGCTTTGGTTTCTTCACAGAGATGGCTTGCCTAGTCTGTGTCTTATGTGTGGTGCTTGTTGGTCCGCCAGGAGAGAGGTTATGTTTTTAAAGATTTTAATGCTGTTATTGTTTGTTTCTTTTTGAAGCAGAGGGTATTTAGGATATATGTTTCAGTCCTGGAAATCTCATAGTCATCTCCTGTGTTATGAAGTAAAAATACTTTTACTTATTTATCATATTTTGTGTCATTGACTGTCATAGTATGGAAATATAGTTTTCTTCCCGTGGTGTTATTTTAATGGGAACTCTTGTCACATCCTCAGCTGTTTAAGAAGATGCCTGGAGGTGTGTGGAACGAGATGTTTTGGTTTCGTTGACGCTGGGAAGAGAGCCAGCTGCCTACTACATGTTTTAGATATTTATTTTCTCTTTCTCTTTATTTTTCGTTAATTGAAATAGATTGATTTTATTTACAGTCGATATTTTCTCTTCTTTTAAAGTACTTTTAAGTTCCAGATATTGTTCTGGTTTAACTGTTAAATTTAATCTCGCCAACTTTACTTTTTAAAGTGGATGAACGAACTGTAGGATTATACTATGGTTTCCAAGAGACCAGGGTTTCCCCATCTCGATGCTACAGATAGGACGTGGTAGAAGTGGTCCAAGACTCACGCAACAGCGGAGATCCACGCGGTATATTCGGAACTGTTACGACTTGTGGTATTGGGATATTTGTGATTCCTAGGAAACTCTATCAAACGGTATTCGCTAGGGAGTTTCCATTTAGGCTTGCTGCAGTTCGGGAATCCATTTAACGTTAATTTTTCAGTTAACGGCTTGCTTCTGTATTTCAGTATACTTTTTAGTGGCAGTTAAGGGTATCTGAAGTTGTCAGTTAAGCTAATGTTGATTATGAAGTTGTGCTTGACTTTTGGAAATCTTTTTATATAAGGAAGAGAGATTGGATTTAATTAATATAATCTTTTCTTAATTATTTTGTTTTCCTGAATGTCAATATTTAATATAATTTCAGTTGAACTGGATTAAGTTTATATTCTTCTGACTAGTTAATTGAAAGTAAATCTACATTTTTGCTTTTTGATATAAATACCTTTTTGAAATTAAGCTTTACTTCTTTTAATTAGTTTAAATAAAGTTAATAGTGTTTTTGATTAAAGTCAGTTTAAAAGTTAATTTAATTGATTTAATTACAGATATTATAATTAAATAAAAATATAATTTTCCTTAAAAATAATTTTTACTTTTTGGTGCTCCGGTTCATGTTGATATAGAGTCATAGAGAACTTATGTCATGTGATTGAAAGACTTATTTTATTTTAATGATTTTGATTTTATTTTTATCTAGGTATGTTTTAATAAAATTGTTATTTGTTTAAATTGGCTTGGTTTTTCTTTAGATATTCTTTTTCAGATATTTTTATTGCTTTATGTAGTTAATGTCTGTTTCATAATAATAGAAGCCACCAGTCCATCAGAAGAAAACAACTCGGTTAAGCGGGACTCTACTGCAGTACAAAACATATTTCAATTTTAAGACTTAAAGCACACGTTTTATTTTATGTAAAATGACGTCATTCACATCTGCTTAAGAATTCCACATTTACGATCTACTCTTAAACATGTACAGTAAGCCATGCATAGCACATCACTATCGCGAAATAATGCACAAATGCAGCAAAAAGATGCCGTCATTCAAGAAAATCGACAAAAAAAAAAATGGCTATCCAATGATTCATAGATACTTAAAATTAAATATAGTATATAATAGCTCCATTGTTTTAACAGAAATCATTCACTTATATTTTTTTCAAAATAGCACATATTTTAATTGCATTTTCTTTCGGTTGTTATGAGAAAATGGCAACAAAAATATATAATTACTATTTTAGAACTATTTTTCCTTTACTTTCTTCAGAAACAGAGTACTTCCATTGCCAATAATAAGCAAATGGCTCTAAAAACTGCAAAAAAAAATTAATATTTAAAAAATAAATGGAGATACAGTTTTCAAACAAAATGCATTTAAAAGAACTTTTTTTTCCCAATACGACAGTATAAAGATTGAAAATGTGCGATGCTTAGAAGTTAAAAAAATTGCTATAGAGTATTTAATCGTACTGCTTTGTTTTACGGTTTCTGTAAGATAACGTTATTTTTTGAAGACGAAACAAAATAAGCTGGGAGAAGGAAATAGCATACTGTTCCGGGGGTTAATAAAAAAAAAAATGCAAGAATATGAAGAGTATAGCTGTCTTATAATAAAAAAATGGCCATAATTTTTTTTGAAAAAAAAAAATTATGGCCATTTTTTCCCCCCATTCTGACCAGAAAATCAGAGTTCTAACTTTTTATGACTGCTCTTTCATCTTCACCTAACACTTCATTTATAATGGCTGTTTCATAATAATAGAAGCCATCAGTCCATCAGAGGAAAATGAAGTAACGGAAATACCGGGGGCGACACTAAATTCTGAAAAAGCAGAATTCCTGTTCTCTAATTTATTTCTTATATACTGGAAAACATCCCACTGAATGACTGTATAACAATATTAACGAGATAAATAAATTTTACGCGATGTTGGGGGTCCAAATATACCACGAAATTCCTATACTGCCTCGTGTCCCTGATGCTAATTTTTAAATTTCGAGCTGTCTGTATAAAATTGTTTCAATAAAAGTAATTCAATGTAATTTTTTCCCGAAACTGGGACTATTGTTTTATATAAATATGTAGCAAACAATTAAGCTGCACACATTTTTACAATTTTTATTATTTTTTTTTAACTCCGTCCCTGGGATTTAGATTCCTTACAGTCCCTCTTGCTAAAATTATACAGAAAATCACTTCAGATGCAGCCACAGAATTTTTTTCAACATTTTTCTCATGCTCGAGAAAGAATGGCTGAAATTCTTTGACAGGAAATTTACTGCACAATTTAAATATCAATTTCAAGCATTGTGTCTTTATTGGTAGTCTTACCGTCCCCCAAGGTTTATTCCTGCACTTTTCGAGGTAAATAATTTTTTTTTTAAATTTAATCCAATGTAAATAACTGTTTCTAAAAATCAATGAACATTGTGGCTATCACTTAGCCTTAACATGATTTGCCTAAAAATAGGTGGCAATTTTCCTTACCATCCTTTTTTTTCCCTTATCGTCCCTTTTCCGCCTTATTGTCCCCCCCCCCCCCTTTTTTTTTTACCGTGCCTTCTTTAACACCCCTTTAAGACAATGTTATACCAAAATTTTGTACTAAAAATACTACATTGTTATTATTTCTTATTTGAATGTTCTGTGGGTATTATGCAAATTCATTATAAGTAAAAATTTAAAAGAAAAATAAAAAGTTAGAGAGGTAAAATGGTAAGGAAAATTAAACTCGCAAGTTTAACTTAAACCTCAGTTAAATAAAAAAATCTTCACTGCTGACCATTTTTTCTTTATTTTAAATCATTAAGGCATTCGTCTATAACAGGGTTGGCAAACCTTTTTGTTGCCACATGCCGAATTTAATTAAAAAATATTTTACGTGACCATGACGTGCAAACTAAAAAACAAATTTAGTAGGTGAAAAAATAATGGATTAAAATTGCTTAAAATTTTCTATTAAGATTTTAAAAAATATGAGGAACATACATGTTGTTATTACACTATAATAATTATGGCAACAAATATATTTTCGAAATTAATTTGAAAAAATTAATGCTATGTAGTTTAATTTCTATTGTTGCATTTTAATATCAGATTAATTTTAATGCAAACTAAACCGGATTTATCTAACAAGTGCTTTCAGTATTAGTTTTGATATTATTCATTTGTGAAAACAGTCATTTGAAAGCATAGATAGGCAGTAAAACTGTTAGAATGGCAAACATCAGTTTCTTTGAATAGCTCTGAAATAAATTCCAAGTTGCCATAACTTTATCATTAGAATTTGGTATTGTATAATAACCAATTCTTGTTGATAGTTTTCAAATATTGTCTTTGTTTGAAAAATTTTTGAGACCATAATTAATTAGATTGAAATATAATATGCAGCAATTAAAATTTTTCAATTTCCATTTAATCGAATTTAGAAAAAATCAGTCGCAACTTTGTGTAATCTCACTTTATTTTTATTTAGAGCCACAAGCAATGCCATGCCAAAAGTGGCATGCATGCCATAGGTTCGCCGTACCTGGTCTATAAGTTTAAAATGTTATTTTATTAAGTTTAATTTCACCAGAATTTTATTCCTGAAAGTTAAAATTTTGTGAGAATGCCTCATATAAAGCTATTTTTCATGAAAACAAAATTTCTTGAAACTCTAGAAATGCTTCAAAAGTTACTAATTTCTAGAGCAACAGTGTTACAGCTCTCCTCAACAGGCATAAAAAGCATATGCATGGTTAAGAAAAAAGAAAAAAAAAATACAAATAAGGAGATTTTTTTTTAATAAACAGAAAAAAAATCCAATCAAACAAGAACAACAAAAAATTCTTAAACTCACTAGAAAAGAAACAGAAAAAAAAAGAATAATTTTGGAGTTGTAACAACATTGAGAAATTCTAACACCAAACATCAAACTGCAGAAAATAACATCTATTCTTATATTTATGCACTTTAAATTGTGTTTCACATAATTCAAGTCTTATTAAGATGAATATAAAAAATAAAATATAAAGTGTTAAAAATAAGTAATTTTATTCTGAGCCTGATTACTATACGGACAAAAAAGATCAATTGCCCCAGGCTTCAGCTTTAAAATCACAATCAGAAGTTGATTTTAATTAAAATTAGTACAGATTATGACGACAAAAGCATCATTGAGAGTCCTCAAGTGCAGGGCTGAAACTAGGGGGGGAGGGGGCATTGCCCCGGGCGCCAGAACAAAGAGGCACCAAATGAAGATTATACCTTTGGAAAGGATCATTTTCTTCTGATGGTCTGATGGCTTCCATTATTATGAAACAGTCATTATAAATGACGTGTTAGGTGAAGATGAAAGAGCAGCCGTAAAAAGTTAGAACTCTGATTTTCTGGTCCGAATGGGAAAACAAAAATACATAATTTTTTTGCAAAAAAAATTATGGCCATTTTTTTTTTCTCTTTGTAAATATACTTTGTGGAAGAGGGGGTGCGCCAAAATCCATGCTTGCCCCGGGTGCAAAGAAGGCTAGTTTCAGCCCTGCTCAAGTGAATCTTTCCCTCAAGCCCGAATTAAAGCTAACTGGGCCCTGATTTTATTCTTTTAAAAAAGAATGACAAGTTTAAAATTACCAAATCTTGAGAAATATTGAATGATAAATAAAATCAACATGTCATCATACTGAAAAAAATCAGCCAATTACTAACAACTAATAACATGTATTAACAGATCAATAAACAGCAACTTTTTATGTAGAAAATTTTAACAATAAGAGAGAAACAATTACTTAAGAAAGAAGTTTATTATTCGTTAATAGGAAAAAATATCTTAATTTTAATTCAAAAGATGTGTCATAACATAAAATGAAAAGGTAACAAAGATGCCCATTTTTTAATTACAAATTAATTATTATTGCCTGTGTTATTTGAAAACCATCTAAATTCACTTATTTTATGGTTGCATGCGTAATGCTCCATCCAATCGTATTACACAGCCATTTAACATTGGATTTTCAACTATTGACTGAACTAAATGAGCATATTCATCTGGCTTTCCCAATCTTTGAGGAAATGGAACATCTTTAGCGAGTTCTTTCCGGACTTTTTCAGGAAGACCTCTAAGTAATGGAGTATCAAACAAACCTAGCAAAACAGAAAAAAGTATTATTAAAAGTACAGCCGGACCTCTATTTAACGAAATCGCTAAATCCAGAAAAAAAGTTTGTTATGTGGAAAATTCGTTAAATAGAGATGAATCTTTTTAAATACTTTAAACTACACAAAACAGATTTTTAATTCATAAACACTAAACATTATTAAAAAAATTAACTAATCACACTTTTTTCTTGTAAATCAAATGTTTTTTAAATTATTATTATTCATTTTACCCATCAAAAAGAAATCTGTAAGGACAACAAGAATTTAAAAAAATATTGTCCGAAAATACACTGTATTTTCAGTTTTAAGAAAATATTTACATTAAAATTAATGAATTTTAATGACATTAACGTATTTATTATAACAAGTAATTTTAAACATTAATTACTACATGTGTCCTTAAATTTAATTACTGAAACATATTTACTACAGAACAGCCCTTTTGAGTGTGAAAAGGGGGATATTGAAAGTTTGCATTTCTTGGATGAAATGCAAAGAATGACAAGGATTTTACTGCTCTCGTTGAGTTAGGCACCTGGTAAAACTAATTCAAGGTTATTGAGCATTATAAAATGTATAAAAGAAAGAATAAGTTTGAAGTGTCCGGAAATATTTTGAGAAATAGAAAGAAAAAAAAAATATATCAGAAGAAAAAGTTCGTTAAATAGAGAACACACTTCGCTATTTGGAGGTTATTTTATGAAGAAATTCACAAAATGTTGTTGGCTCTGAGGAAAAGTTCACAAAATAGAGAAATTTGCAAAATAGAGGTTTGTTAAATAGAGGTCCGACTGTAATTAAAGCAGTCTTGAAACTTTTTATTAAAAACAATTATGTTAAGGCTATTGTATTTCTATGCATTGTAAAATAAACATAATAATAAAAAAATCTTATTAGAACAGGAGGTAAAAAAATTATCTATAATAGAAAAGTAATCATTATGGAGGGAAAAAGAAATATACCGGGTGTCCTAAAAAGGACTGACTGATTTTAAAAATCAATAACTTGCAAATGGTTACAGATATGAATTAAAGAGAAAAGGCTATGGAGTGGGTCTCATTCAAAAATGCACTCTTGTTTTTACAACCCGATTCTGAACTCAATCCAAATAATTTCAATTTTGTAGGCGTCAGTGCAGCGATAGAGAAAAATATTGTTTCTATGAGAATGGCTTCTTTGAAATTGAAATGTGTTACAACAACGTTAAAAATACTGTCTTTTATAATCATTTTAGATTTCAAGAAAGTTAAGATTTTTTTAAACTGGGTATCTTCTTTTTCAATCAAATTTATCCTTCTTAAAGACTTTCCAACATAGTTAAAAAGTGTTTATACCCTCAGTTTGTCTGGTCATCTGTCTGTCTGGCCATTTGCCCATGCTCTAACTTGCGTAAATATATTCAGATTGCCATGTAATTGATATACTTTATTGAGTTTCACCATGGCATGTTTGGTATTGAAAACGAAGTGCATAGTACTCATGGTTCATTTATAGGGACACCCAAAAGAAGTCCCTTCCATTACAGTCTATGAAAAAAAAATTTGCGGTGTATTTTGATGATGTTACACTATTTCAAACATATCTAAATTGATTTTAGTCACTGAGATACACTACAAAGTGTTTACTATAGAATAGGGAGTGCACATTCACCGTTCATTTCCAGGCAAATACAAAATTATTCAGTATTTTCTATTAACAATAGGTGCTGAAAGTGAGTTTTCAATTATGGTATGTTTTTAAAATCTTAACTAATTTTTTATCTATTACTTGGTGCATATGAATTATTTAATAGATAATAAAACAAAAGACTTCAAGTACATTTCCTTGTATAGAAGAGCAATTTTCAACTGTGCTATGCGTTCCCTAACTGAACTGAATTTTTGGCATACTGTGTAGTATATTTCAAGTCTATGGGATATATACAACTAAATTATCGTTATTATACTAAATTATTGCTTTTAAACAGTTTTCAGGATTCAGTACTGTAAGCGAAATATTTTGTATGATGTTCCCTGTAAAAGAACAATAAATGTTATGCAAATCATATTATATGACAAGTATCTAGTAGTGAACCTCAGTAATTTATATCAGGTTCATAATATATGAAATAGTGTAACCTACTTAAAATACTCTGCAAGCCGTTTTCCCCCGTAGACCATTATGTAACCAAATTTTGTGTGGACCTCTGTAAACGAATAATAAATGATTTACATTCTATATTCTACAGAAAGAATATTTTACTTTAATTTATAAATGTAAATCAATTTCATTATATTCCGCCCTTGGCGATCAGTTTGGTCTCCCTTAAAATTTATGTTGGGAAAGCATGCTAAGCATTGTATCATGTTACTTTTATTCATAATTTAATTTACTTGGACTCCCTTAAATATAATTAATATAATCCCTTAACCTAATATTAGTTTTTGTTGCATTAAAAGGTACTTTTCCATTATATGGACATCATGCTAAAATGTATGCTAATGCACCAATTATTTAACTCCTGATATACTTTACTTTATTGTATAACAGTTATTTGTTCAGTTATTTTAAGTGTGTATTTGTGATTTAATAAAATAGTTCGTAAAAGTGTGTAATTTTAAATGTTATATTTTTAAAATGCTCACTTTACTATCAACAATGTTTTTTCTTTTATTTTTCAAATGTTTCAATTCACGTGATTTTCATTTTGCGCCAACTATTACGCTTGGCGACAATGGTGTCCATATAACGGAAAAGTACCCATTAAAATACCTTAATTTGTTGATTTTCTGTAAACAAGTAAACTCTATTGGTTTACAATAGAAGTATATGAGAATTTGGTGAAATATTAGAGCTATTTGCAATCTGACGTCAATTTTGGCGATATATCGCCAAGTTGGGGACAAACTTGGGACGTTTGGCGACAGAACAGGGTCCCCCATATGGTAACCCCCCTTATAGGTATAGAGATGCATTAAATGGTGTTCAATAGCCAATGAGATGCATTTGATTCGGGCATTGTCATTAAACAATTAACAAATAATCGCGATTTCTGTGCCACGTACGATAGCGTAAAAAAAAAATATATATATATAGATTTTTAACAGTATGGCATGATTAACATAATGTTATAAACGATTTTTTATAACATACCATTATATAATTAAATTTTTTTGAGTGACCCTGTAAATGAACCATAAGTGCTAAGCACTTCATTTTCAATACCGAACATGCCATGGTGAACCTTAATAAAGTATTAATTCTACCGGAAAGTTCTGTCCGATAATGTTATTTCACGCCTACTTTTTTAAAACTCAGTTTTCTTCATCGGCACCACTTTTTTGAAATTGTGAAATTTCCAATGTTTTCACATTTCACATTAAGGTGAAAACAATTGGAATTCTACCATTTGAAAGAAGTGATACCAATGAAGAAATCTGAATTTAAAAAAAAAGGTGTGAAATAACATTATGGGACAGAACTTTCCGTTAGACCTAATATATCAGTTAAGTGACCAAACAAACCGAGGGCATAAACACTTTTTAACTATGTTGGAAAGGCCTTAAAAAGGATAAATTTGACTGATAAAGAAGATACCCAGTTTTAAAAAATCTTAACCTTCTTGAAATCTAAAATGATTATAAAAGACGGTATTTTTAACGTCGTTGTAATGCATTTCGATTTCAAAGAAGTCGTTCCCATGGAAACAATATTTTTCTCTATCGTTGTGCTGACGCCAACAAAATTGAAATTATATGCATTGAGTTCAGAATCGGGCCGTAAAAGCAAGAGTGCGTTTTCGAATGAGACCCACTCCATACCATTTTCTCCTTAATTCGCATCAGTGCTGGGTGATGCCAGTTTCGGCATCGACTGAGTGCTTATCGCTCTCAATGCCATCTATTGTTTGTAATTCGAACTAAAATCCAGAATCACAGTAAAAAAACTCCTGACATCATACATAACACCCCTGCAAGAATTTTTTATTATTTGTCACTGTCTGCAAGTTCTTGATTTTTTTAAATCAGTCAGTTCTTTTTAGGACACCCGATATATACATACTTTTCACAAGATAAAAATTTGAGCAATACACAGTATAATAAATACTTAATCTATTTCTGTAAAAATTCTACTGCAACTGACTTTTTCAATATTTTATAATTTGTCGTGTGATTGGAGGTATTCAGCTATAAGTATGCAAAAATTCAAGTCTCTAACTAATACAGTTTCTGAGAAAGAGCTCTACAACGGATAGACAGAGGAGTGAGACGAATAGAGTTTCATCAGATGAACAAAACCCAAAAGATAATAATTTTTGCTTTGTTTCTTTTTTAACACATGTCAACAGGAAAAAAAAATAACTTAAATTATTTATTCAGAATTTCTAAATTGCTTTCTCAATGTATCATCGTAATTTAATTAATATTAATACAAATAATACAACAATACAAATAATACAAAATAATACAAATAATTGATAAAAGCATACAGGGATGTAGTGGAGGGTATATGGGAGTATACGCCGTGTACCTTCTGGATTTTTTAAAGAAGCTCCGTATACCCTCTGTTTCTCAAATAAAGCATTAGTGTATACCCTATCTCTGAACGTTCATGATGACAGTGTATACAATCTGCCTATACCGTATATTCTCTGCTTTTTTTACGACTATGACACTGAAAGCATATTTATAGCACTTTTTATTTTTTACTTATATTTTATTTTCTACTTTTTAAGTGTTTTAAATATTTTATTGCAGCAGTTTCACAGCCTAATGGCATACTTTAGCAAGCCCAGTTGATAATTGATAACTATAAACAAAGAATAATTGGAAATTTATCACCAGTTCCTGACTAATGGAAAAATGCCTTAAAATTAATTTATAATTAAGTTCTAAAAATAATAAATGTTTTACCTTCATCAGAAACACACCAGCGATAGACGGATGTAGTGAAACTGTTTACAGTGTGAGTGACAAGGGTATGCAAAAATGGGAGAGAACTATTATTACCGCAAAAGCTTCGCTGTTTCTTTGCCACTCCATGCTCGTTCTTGTCATCCCCTAAGCCAAAAAATGGCCACCTTTTATACTTATATAAATCGTGCCATACATGTTTACTCTGATTCTCAGTCATTTAATAGTGAAATTCAATACATTAAATCCATTGCGATTGACAGAGGTTACAACCTTTCTATAATTCATACTGCTCTATTTAAACTTCAGCATCCTTGTTCCTCAAACTCTCCTCAGTCTTCTACTCTTTCCAATATCAGCATTGTGTTACCCTTCTTTTCTAAATCAAGCTTTCCCATTGCTAAAATTCTTAGACAATATGACTTCAAAATAATTTTTGCCCCTACCAATAAACTCCCCCTCTCCAAACTCAAAGACCCTATTGAATTATCCAATTCATGGGGTATCTACCGTATTAATTGCCAGTGTGGCCTTTCCTATATTGGACAAACCAAACGCTGCTTAAAATTTTGTATCAAAGAACATCAACAATATATTAAAAAACAAGAAATCAATAAATCCTCTATTGCAAAACATTGCTGGGAGATGAATCATACTTTTGACTTCAATTCAGTTAAAATAATCTCTAAACCTACTTCTATACACAAACTTAACTTCCTTGAAGCATTTCATATTTATAAAAATATAAAAAATATTGTTAATTGTGAATTCGCTATTCCCCCATTATCAGATTGATTGAAATATTACATAAAAACTTCTTTCTCTTAATTTTTTTTCCCTCACTACTTTGGTTCTATTTCCCATCTATTTACCTACTGGCTGTTGCCTGCAATCTTCTGTTTTCCTATTGGTCAATAATCCTTTAACTGGAATTCCCATCTCTCCTATATATGTGAGCAAATTTCCGCCATCCTTAGCACTGAGGAAGATATGCTATATGCTACCGAAACCGGTATGCTTAAAATTTTGGTGCTTTTAAGTTGCTATTTTTTACGCTTTTATTATATTGCACCAAGCTCCTACTTGATAATTATTACTCCTTATTTTGGCTTGAATTACCACAAGAAATGATCGTTTGATCTTTCAAAAAATGTTGCATCAATAATGCAATAGATGGAATTGGGGATGCTGATATTGTTTAAGAAGATGGCGATTGTGATGATGATGAATTAGACACTGTCGATATTAATAATGATGTACCAACAAAAAAAGTGATTTTAAGGAGTTGCTTGAAAATTCTGATAATGATTTGGATAGTGAATGAGGATTGATAACTTTTTTCATGGTAAAAGGATGGAGTTTTAAAGTATTCATAGTAATTTGTAAGCATTTTTGATGTTTTTATTATTTACCATCTTTTTTGTTTCATTTTAGAATATTAATTTTTGAAATTTTTATAGACTTGTGTATAAGCCGACCACCCTACTTTGGAGCCAAAAAAATGCCCAAATATTCTCGGCTTATACAGGGAAATATATGGTAATAAAAAATAAATAAAACTGATTTTAAATGATTGTTTTTCAACTTACTGCATGCTAATTGGCATTTTAGTGAGAATGATTTAGCACGAAAGGGTGTTTCTATTTAAAATGTGACAACATTCAATTTTTATCGTTATTCATTTTAGGCTTCTTATCAATCAGGCTGAAAACTCCCCTCTCTAATGCTAAACCTATGGGGTTTGAATGGATCCATATTTTTCAGATTTCTCTTTGGAAAATGAAATTTTTTTTGCTCTGTTTTTGGTATTAACTTCTTGAAAAATATTTTTTCCTTTTTATCTGACAAAATATTTTTTAAATGCATTGTTAGTTTTATTTAAGTGTTAAAATCATACTTATAACTGGCCTGCTTCACTTAGATTTTAACACTTAAAATATAAAATTAAATATATACATTTTAGAAGCATTTTGGCAAATATAAAAGAAAGAGACATTCTTCAAGAAGAGTATGCAAAAAAAAAGAAGTTGAAAACTTTAATTTTCCAACGTGAAAAATATGGATGCATTCCAAGCCCATAGGTTTAGCATTAGAGAGAATTTGCATCCTGACAGATAACAAGCCTTAACTTAAATAAAAGAGTGTATACACACACACACAGACACTCAAAAAATAATAACTATACAACATGAAAAAAGAAAATCTATAGCTAGTGAAAAATAAGAACAAATAAAAAACTTATTTGAATGCACATATAAAACAACAAAATTTCACTTTAAAAATAGATACATAATTGCATTTGGATAACAATTAACTATTAAATAAAATACATTACTACAGACATTCAATGATAAAAGACTCTAAAAATAATTAAAATACAAGTTAAAGTAGACATTTCTAGTACTTTTCGTATTCCTCTTCAATACACATACATAATCACAAAACACCTGAGAACCAAAACAATGAAAAACAATTAAAACTACAATTTAATTAGGACATTATACTTAGTCAGGACCTGGGTAGCTTCATTAATTGAAGATTCAGCTAGAGCCGTTAACCAAGCCTCTAGGAATACACGACTACTGCATATGCAAGAGTTACTAATTCACAACTTACACATTATCAAAGTCGGGTGACATGGTCGTATTCAAGTGCATGTGCAAGTAATCTTGAGTTTAAAGTACCTTTATTGAAAGAATATTTATGTTCCTTAAGTTTTGCTTTTGTCCAGTCTTACCAATGTAGATCGACTTGCAGCTTTTGCAAGGAATCTTATACGTGACACTTCTAATGTTTTATATATGACACATCCAAAATTTGACCTTACAGATGTTGTGTATAAAATATTAATCTCTTCAGAGAAAAAACATCATAAATCTCCTCAATTAATTATTATTACATCCTGTGTTTACAACTATCAATAAATGTTAATATCTCATCATTCTCAAATCATTAAATAAATATTACATCCTGATTACATCCAATTAATTTCCTTAAATTCATCTGTCAATGCAGAAAAACTTAACAAGGACATTTTAATCAAAGTGTGTAATATCTAATGTTTAAGTGAACAGTGTTTTTCCAGATATAAATTAACTTTATTATGGATCAAAGACATTACACTAAAATAATAATTTATAACTCGAAAAAACCCATTATTTACGCAGATATTTTATATGTGTTTCTTTTTCCTTATGTAGTTGAATCATGTAATCTAGAGATGAAAGGAGCAGTGTTGTTGTGCTCCAAGATGTGTATATTAATTATAAAATTTTTTCACTATATTTTAACTTAGTGCAGTGCAGACCCCCTCCCCCTCCCCACAAAACATGGTTTATTAAGGAATAAAATGTGTTACATCATCCTGGCCAATATCATAGGATTAATTAGTAAAATTATAATGAAGTACTGAACAACATAGGATATACAGAAAATTAAGTTTGACATAAGAATTGAGCAGAAGACTAAAAGGTAAGCGATACTGTCTTATCCAATTTATTATTGTGAAAATAAAGTTGTAAACATTATTTCATAAAATATTCATCATGATTATAGATAAAAAGGGTTTAGTCGCTATCAAGAAAATATATTATGATTTTTTATTTCATAAAATTCCTTGCGAAAGTTGCAAGTCGATCTACATTGGTGAAACTGGGTGCTCTCTAAATACAAGACTAAGGAGGATAAAAATTCTTTTAATAAAGGTACTTGCACTTGAACTCAAGATTGGTTGCACATGCAATTGAATACGACTATGTCCTCGACTTTTGATAATCTGCAAGTTATGAAGTCTAACTGCTACTTACACAGTAGTCATGTTTTCCTAGAGGGTTGGTTGACTGTTCTAGCTGAATCTCCAATTAATGAAGCTACCTAGGTCCCAGCTAAGTATGATGTCCTAATTAAACAGCAGTTAACTGTTTTTCATTGTTTTGGTTATCCAAATTCTTGTGATTGTGTACATGAACTGAAGAGAAGTACGAAAGGTACTTGAAACGTCTACAATAACTTGTATTTTAATTGTTTTCAGTGTCTTTTATCACTGAATGTATGTATTTACATATTTTATTTAAAATTTCATTTATTTTCAGAAAAAAAGAAAGAAAAGGAAAACTACAATTTTTTAATCTTTATAATAAGAAATCCTTAATTTTGTAGTTAAAAAAATATATATATATATATATAAAGGTTTTATAAGATACAGATCTTTTTTACTTTCAAACAAAATGACACACATTTTTGTATATAAAATACATTTATTGGAAATTTCATACTTAACTGCTAACCTTCTGTTCCTCTCTCTCTTTCTTTTCTTAAAGCCAAATTAAAAAAGTTCCATGCAGAAACAAGACACATTATTTTTTATTAAAAACATGTTTTTATTTGACTTAAAGAATCCCTGAAGAATGGCAGCTATTTTCATAATATTTCACTTATTAAAAAATTGTTTTTAAGTCCTCTATTAGATAACATATAACAAAATTTTAGGGTTTTAAAAATATTAACAATGTTTTATATTTTATTTTTATTAAAAAAAAAAAAAAAATCTTAATACAGGAAAACCATGAATCTCTAATAATTTGTAAAACTATTAAAGGAAAAATAAAAATAAAAGTAAATAATGAGCTTAACTGTACCTGGTGCTATAGTGCAGCATCGAATACCCTCCGTTTCTAAATCTCTAGCTAAGGGTAATGTCATACCAACAATACCACCTTTACTAGCAGAATAAGCAACTTGGCCCCTCTGGCCATCAAAAGCAGCTACACTGGAAGTATTAATTATAACTCCTTTCTGACCATCTTCATCAGGTTGATTTTTACCCATCAATCCAACAGCATTCCTTATTACATTAAAAGTACCAACTGTATTCACCTAAAAATTCAGATGAAACATTAGCAGGGGGTCACACTCACTCGAAATAATTTGTAGCAGCAAAATCAGTTTTTGAGCAGCAAAAATTAAATTTTGTAGCAGCAGAAAACGAATTTTGTAGCAACAAAACACAAATTTTGGAGCAGGTAAAAAAACAGTTTTTGTGTCTGTACTCACTAGGACAAAAAATGTTTTTGCAAGGAGAAAAACCTTTTATAGCAAGTTAAAATAAGCAACACAAGAAAAACATTTACTTTTGTAGCAGAAAACAAATTTGCCTAAAGATAAAATAAAAAAACTGTAGAAAAAGTGTGAAGGGATAAAATATAAATTCAGATTAAAGGAAAGAAAAAAAGAAATCACCATCGCCATTTTATTCAATGCTATTTTATTATATTGAATTTGACGCATTCCATCAATTGTTTTCAGAGAACTTAACACTCAAAAGTCTGTATTCACATTGACTCACACCAGTTTTGCTTAACTTTCT
The DNA here is from genome assembly GCA_963932465.1 of Maratus speciosus. Classification (NCBI taxonomy): domain Eukaryota; kingdom Metazoa; phylum Arthropoda; class Arachnida; order Araneae; family Salticidae; genus Maratus; species Maratus speciosus. Next base: position 326,399,279 of record OZ010793.1, read on the forward strand.
GCAACAGAACAACGTTTGACCATTTCATACAATATACATAGAAAACAAAAACGAGAGTGAACCCAGAGGTGATTCGGAGTTTTAAAAAAAATTCTGAAATTTACAACAAGAGACCGCAGCTTTTTTTCTGCGATGCTTTGACGAAATTGGTGATTTTTTCTGCAAACGATTGACGAAATTAGTTTTTCCCGCGACAATTTGACAAAATTCGCACTTTTTCCTCGATAATGGCGCAAAGAAATCAAATTTGGGTGCAGAAAGGAGAAACAAAATGGCCGTTTTGGCACAAACACATTCAAAATGACCCATTTGTAGCAGCTTGTAGCAGATATTTTTGTTTGGCGCAGATCTCTGACCCCTGTATTAGTTCACATGTCATGCTATTATTGTATACATAGTGTCCAGTGTTATCGTGATTCAACAGCTAATTCTTAAACCATTAGCTTTAGAGGTATAACTCTAGGTACAAAACTGAACACAATTTAAATAAATCAATACAGTCCTTTTTTTATTATGAAATTTACATGGTTCTTAAAAGTTATTTAAGAAAACTTTTTCCATGCTCTAATAAGTAAAACAGTAAAAATTCCATTTGTCTTATGTCCAAAACGAACCAGTATGGTACTTTGAATTTTAACTTTTTCCAGTGCTTTCTGACACTAAAAAAACATTTTTCTATTTTTTGTTAAAATTAAATTTCATAATTTTTAAAATTATTATTTTGACAAAGTGGCTTTTGATATGATTAAATACAACATTTGAAATTCTTTTTGCAATTGGAACCATACCTCTAAAACTAATGATTTAGAAACTAGCTGTTAGATAATGATAAAAGGAGAACACCTTGTATATATGCAATACAATCTTATAAACATAACTCCAACTTTAAACAGCCAACTTAAAATGTCATTTTAATTTGTTAAAAATGAGTTGAAGTTTTTCCTTAATATTGTACAGTCAAGATATCTTTTTTTTTCAGTCACAGAATCTCTAGCATCACACAGCCTGAAATTCAGAGTGGACTGACAGAATACCCAAAATTTTGAAATCCTGCCTAAGAGAGTCCAATAAATATCACCATTTATCAGAATATTTTGCTTTTTTGGAACAACAATAAAAAGGCAGAAGCAATACACTGATCTTTGTTTAATCCAATATACAAAAATGAAAGCACATCAAATTTCACCAGTTTAATAAAAAAAGTTTTAAGAGAATGACTAAATTAATTTCTAAAATTTCGAAAGTTACTAACATGCTGTCTATAATAAGTGTATCTTGTGAAAGAAACTTAAGTACTAAAATAAAATCTGAATTTAGAAATTCTGTGGCAGTAGGGCCACCATTATTAGGTTAGTTCGGAAAGATTTTTGTTTAAATATATGAATTCAATCAACACTGATTTTATATTTAAGGTTATTTCCTTGGGCAAGGGTTTAGTTGATTTTTCATTTAAAACTATAAAATTAAAACAGATTGGAGTGTGTAGCATGCTCAGTCAATGCTGAAGAAGGCAGTTGACCCCCTGAATCTAGGTTTGTCGGATAGATTTTAATTTGAAAGTAAAAAATTATACAAAATTGAGGGTGTGCTACTGAAGGCAATGGGGGACCCAGCATTAGGATTGTTCAGAAAGATTTTTGTTTAAATGCATCATAAATTGATTTTAAGTATATTTTCATGGGTCTGGGAATGCCAGACAGGTCATCTAGTATAGTGTTCCCATTTAATGCTTTTCAAAGGTCATTGCATCCTGCCCTTTTTGTTTAAACTGCTGATGCGCTATGCCCCGTTTCCCAGTAGCTTCTTTGTGTCCTCTATTTTTTTTTTTTTCAAAATATTTGGCTTTTTCCTCTTCTATGCCCCCTCTCTCTACCATCTTACTTTTGAAAACAGAAGTTCTGTTCCTCTGATTGATTCACACGTAAGTTCTAAATCAGTGTAAAAAAAAACTTGCAGCAAATGCATATTGTATTGTTTTCAAATCATAATGTATTTTCCATTTCAAAATCGTCCCAGAACGTCACGTTTCCATAAGTGGAATATTCGAAAAATGGAATTATTTCATGATATTCTTAAAAATACGGCATGATTTCAGTTTACCTTGATAATATATGCCAGCGAATCCAGAATGTGCCCCCCCCCCCCCTCTTTGAAATGCCGGCAGTAAATTTAGAACTTAATACTAATTAAAGGTTTAGAGTTGAAATTCCCACTCCTCAGAACCGACAAATGAAAATCCAATGAGAGCACCCTTTTACCGGACAAAAATACTTTTTTCAGCAAATCTGCCCTGCCCTTTTTAAAAGAAATGTGAACACTAATTTAGTAGATATATATTTTAAAGCCCAACACAATTTGGTTTACTTGGATTTTTCTGGGCTTAATTCGTTTTTGAAGATTTAATTGGATTTTTTTAGGTAAATGGTAAATTTTTACGTTATCAAAATAACTTTATTACTAAATCTATAACATATTGTTACTGCTTAATCTATAACAAGTTTAAAATCTATTTTAAAAGACAAAATGACAAGCTAAAGCTTCATACATCTTATGATTAATTAATTAAATTTTTGAATAAGAAGTGGGCTAAAATGGGTTGGTTGGTTGATGGTTGATATTTGACGGCTAATTATCTGCTCAAGGGATATAGGCCCAGGGGGGGGGGGGTGCCCTTCGTGGGGGTCTTTCTAAGGGAAGCTAACCCGTATTAGCGCTTGGAAATCCAAGGCTCGAAGAAAACCACGAAAACTTCGAACAATTAGGCCGACGGGCGCGATTGGGATCGAACCCAGCACCTCCCGTCTACCAGCTTCGAGAGCAGAACCTCTCAGCCACTGGTCGGGCTAAAATGGGGAATATAGCACCTGGCCTATGTTTTACACAACTTACTGCCACTTAAAATTTAAATACATAAAGAAATATTTCAATTGTAATTAAAAAATATGGTATAACACCATTAATGTGTTCTATTTTGGTTAGACTACAGTCTCCATTTTAAGGATCACTTCACCAATTGCAAAGTCTCAGGATTGGAACATTTTCAATTGGTAACTTTTTGTATTATTTTCGCCAAGCAATAAGGTAAGTGTTTCAAGGATAGTTTTTAATTGAAAGAATATAACACTAAAGGAGGGAGGATTACCAACTCCATATATCGAATTATGGGGTCGCTTCACTGAAACTCCCCGACCTTGAAAACCCATATTAACCTATGAGAAAACTTAAAAGCGCGATTACTCATTACATAATATAATTATTAAAATACAGTTTTCACCATTAGAAAGTAGAAGTCAGATGCTGAAGTTGTGTATTTTTAAAAACTGTCTCCTTAAATTTTTAGTATTTTTAAGATGATAAAATTTCATTGAGAAGAAATTTCAAAGTTTATAGGTTTTTTTTTAATACTTATTTTTTTTTTTTTTTTTTTTTTTTTTTTTTTTTTAATGTACAACATTGACACCTGTCTACTTTCTGATGGTGGAAACCATATTTTAATAACTATATTATGTAATGAGTAATCACGCTTTTAAATTTACCCACAGGTTAATATGGGATTTCAAGGTCGGAGAGTTTCAGTGAAATGACCCCTTAATTCGATATATGAAGTCAGTAATCCTCCCTCCTTCAATGTTATATTCTTTCAATTAACCCCCTCACTGACAAGCCCGTGTTAATACGTTCACTAAGCTCCAGATTTCACTGCAATGCAAGCAATATTTAAAGTAATATTATTCTATTGATTTAATGTATTTTTAATACATTTAACAATGATTAGTACTTCCAAGGATTGAATTCATCTTCGTTATTAAGTTTTTTATAAAATGTTCAAAGAATCATTTTTTTTTTTAAGCATTTAAAACAAAATGCAGATAAATCATCATTACAATTTTGCCCTTTTCCAAGACAGTCGGAGAGTTAAAAACTATCCTCGAGACACTTACCTTATTGCTTGGCGAAAATAATGTTTCAATCCTCCAGTCCCTAATCATTTCTTGAAACGATCAATCATCAAGAGTGAAATTTATTTATAAAATAAAAAAAAAAAGACAATTTTATTTACTTGAAAAACTAGTTCAATGATTTTATTTCAAAAGAATTTATGTTGATTGTGCAGAAGAAAATGGGGTTTTTGCTATTCTTATGTATCCCTATCACTAATTTCAATTTTCACATTTTAATAGTGATCAGTAATACAGCAACATAAAATGGCTTGGACTAAGGGTGGCAAACCTATTGCATACAAGAAGGTTTCTCTGTTGTGCAACCAACTCATAGGTAATAACAGGGGTCGATGCAGGTTTTAATTCTTGGGGCCCATTTTGTGAAAAGTAAAAGCTATTTTTGTGAAAAATAACATTTTGTAACGAAAGTTGAAATCCAGCTACTCAAATTTGTACCAAGTATTTATAAACAAAAACTTCCTTAATTCCTCTTGCTAAAGTTTTTGTTTTTCGTGACCTAGTTTTATTTAGAAATTACACATTTTAAAACACTTTTTTTGAAAAGGAATTTTACAAAGAAGTGTATTTTATTAAAAGGAATTTTATAAAGGGGACTATTTTATTAAAAGGTATTTTATGAAGGGGACTACTTTATTAAAAGGAATTTTGTGAAGGGGCCTGTTTTATTAAGTTCATTTTTGTGAAGGGGCTCATTTTATTAAATTTATTTTTGTGAAGGGGCCCATTTTATTAAATTTATTTTTGTGAAGGGGCCTATTTTATTGAATAGATTTTTGTGAAAGGGCCCTAAATAGGCCTCGAATCCTGGATCAACCCCTGAATAATCAGTTTATGAAAGTAATTCAATTTTATGAACTAAAATTTTGTTTAACAAGCACAGGCTGGGGAAAAAAAAACTGATATTATTGTTGGAATTTTTTCCTTATAAATTTCAGTGTAGATGCTATGCATAGCCATTTTCTTGCCTAACCATTCAAATTGCTTGCAAAGACACTTGCCCTGTTTTTTTAATAGACAATTCAATATTAAAAAAAAAAAAAAACGAGCTCTTTTTCTGTAGTCACATAACTAAAAATGATAAAAAAGGCACAAGAATTCGTATTTAAAGCATACAACAAAGGAAAATTTTATTTATAAACTATTAACGCAGGCATGTGGCAAGTCTATGTCATAGAGTTCATACAGCAAAATAAGGTTGTTAGAAATTGAATTAATAAAAATCAATTTGAGTAAATTCTGTAAAAATGTGTTGTTCTTTAAGTTATATTCCAAATAGGAATGTTCCTGGCATATAAGAATGTCAGTAAATGATATTTTTAAAGATTTTTGGCACGCACATGCAAAAAGGTCAGCCATCACTGGCTTAGGCCATTTTTTATGAGATATATTTGTAATTAAAATGTATACCAGGGGTGCAGAAAATGTTTTCACTCCGAACATTTCCCCGAATCCAAATGAAAATTTCTCCAAAATTTTACGATATGTTGTAGGCATACATAAATTTTGTATTACCGTAGGTATAGAATTTTATTTTTCAAAACTTTCTCAACTAACGCGCGAGTATATACGGTACATATTATCCTGAGTTCGATTTTGTGGAGGTCACGTCACCATGCGGATCTTTTTATTTGTAGAGAAAGGTTTCCATCTCAAAGAGTTGTGTAATTCATTGTTAAATTCGAAATCAATTGCATATTTTTTTTGCAGAATTTCCCCAGTTGGCAAAAATTTCCCCCGATCCTAGATCGCCGGATCGGACATATTCTGCACCCCTGGTGTATACAACTAGAGAATGCGAGGAGTGGAGCAAAGGTACAGTCGTGGTAAAACAAAGTACATACCTCCTACTAAATCTGCAATAAATTATCATAGAAGAAAACAGGGTTGGCATTTTTGCCGGCAAAAAGGTATTTTTGCCAGGACAGTGGCAAAAACTGGAAAAAACCAGGGCAAAAATGGAAAAAACCGGCAAAAATGGCAAATACTTATTTTTCTTTAATGTGTAATTAAATCTAAGCTAATGAGGATAATAATGGTATAAACAATTAAATTTAATAACATATCATTTAATACTTTTATTTAATTTGCTAATTAATAAATATAGTTAAATAATTTTACATATTTTAAATCTTTATAAAATAGGAGGGATTCAGTCTAATAATTAGGAATTTAAGAAACAGATTAAAAATGGATATCTAATTTTTTTTTTCTTAAGTATAGTATTTTGTCAACCATTAGTATCTATATTATAAAGGACAAACATATCTGTGCGTAACGCATACGTCATTCTGCGAATGGCAACACTTTGAAATTTTAAATGAAATTTTGGTTTTGCAATTTTCTTTACTGCAAAATTTAAACTTCTTTATATCGCACATTTTTAATTTTTACACCGTCGTATAAGGAAAAAAATGTACTTTTTAATGAAATTTGTTTGAAAGCTGTATCTCAATTTAATTTTGAGATATTAATTTTTTTGTAGTTTTTAATACATTTTTTGTAATTGTGGCAACTGAAGTACTCCATTTCTGTTGAAAGTCAAGGAGGGTTGAAAGTAGAGGGGAAATAAAATAGAGGAAAGAAAATAATATATTACTGTTCATTTTGTTGCCATTTTCTCACAAAAATTGAAAAAAAAAATTGAAATTATAATGCGTGCTATGTCAGCGATTTTTTAAGTTTCCAAATATTGCACATTTTCAATTTTTACACCGTGAAACAGAGAAAAAAATCTACTTTCAAATGCAATTTGTTTGAAAATTGTATCTTAATTGACTGAGTTATTACGGTTTTTAAAATAACTAGCCACCCGTGGTGACCAGTTTGATCTCCCTTAAATGTATGCTAGGCATTGTATCATGTTACTTTTATTTCATAATTTAATTTACTTGCTCAATCCTTCACCAAATCGGAAGATTGTGATAGAGAAATCAAGAACTCGGTATTTTTTTTGTTAGTCGGGCACAGGTGATAAATCGCCAAACATTGTACCTGTCACATTTTTTAATATTTCATTAATTTAGATTAAAATATAATCCTTTCACTCATTTTAAAATGGATAATTTTAATTTAAAACTGAAACATTTCAAATTCATGAATTTCAATTAAAAAAAAAAAAAATCTTTAAAAAAAGAAAATAATAAATACCATAAACCATTTAATTTCAACATTAAAGCATTAATTTACCCCTCGAAAAATAAAAAATGCTGCTGTCGAGTTAAAAAAATGCTATTGGCGAGAATTGCGCCCAGCTAACATAAAAGTACGAACTTTTTGTGATCATAGCAACTTTTATGTAGTTTTATTCTAAAAAAATATTTTGATGAAATACGTTGCCAAATTTCTTTTCTCGCCATGGACCTTTTCTCTATTTCGCCAAGTACCTATACTGGAAAAATACCTTTATTTATTTAATTATTGTATTTTAAATGAGATGAATAAAGGACGGCACAGATGTCATATACACACCACGTTGGCGCGATTTTTTTCTGACGCCAATGCCATATACGCTCCGGGGTACTTTAACTGGCGCCAAAGTGTTATTTTGCTTGATATGGTAACCCGGATGTTATTGTTTATTTATTAATAAATTGTTTATTTCCTTTTTTTTATTATATAAATTGTTTTGTTCTATAGTTATTAATTAAACTTTCTTTTATTTATTGCTATTCCCTTTTTAAAAATATTACACAATAACAAATATTCGCGTTTCATTCAGGTGTTGCCATTAAACAATTAACAAATAATTGCGATTTCTGTGCCACGTACGATTGCATAATATATATAGATTTTCAAGCATGAATTATTTTTAAATTTATCTATCACATGTAGCTCGATTACGAAAGATTAATCCGCTTGCCCTTAAAACAATGTAAAAAGTTCAGTATTTGTTTCCGTCTAATGTTCTACAACAAAATTAAAACTTCCTCTATAGAAAATAAATAAAATAATGTAAATAAGAAACAAATTTAACAGACATGTGATTGAACCATGCGCGTAAAGCACTGAAATGATCGGGAAGACTGCCGCAAATTTCAAAATCTAGGGCTAATAAATCCTGGCATGCAGTAACATGTGAAAATATCGGTTTTAATAAATTTTAAAACTTTATTTGATTGCATAATTGATATTTTTCAGATTAAAAATTCTTTTTGATGTTAGTGGACAATCTAAAATATACATTACATGTAAAAAAAATAATTACAATAAAAAAAAAAAAAAAAAAAGAAAAGAATGGTTTCACCTATACTCTGTAACCCGAGGAGCTCGGGTTCGATACCCTAGTTTTTTTAATTATCAAAAGGTTTTATATGACTTTGTTACTTTTGTTTTATGTAACGAGTCTTAAAAATATGTAAATAGTTAAGTCTTTAGTACTAATTAATAATTATTTATCTAATGAAACTAGTCTGTTACAGATAAAAAGTAATTAAATTGAAAATTATATATTGAAAAAACTCTCTGTTATGCCTCGTTAGGAAACTAGAATTTTTTTCCCTCCTTCTTACACTCTAAGAAAGGGACAAAAAGTTACATTCTTTACTTTCAGTAAGTAGCCTGTAGCCCTTTTATCTTGTTTGCCATTGTATCCATTTTCTATCTATTATCGAAAGATTTTTTTTTTTTTCAAATTTTTCATTTGTGCAAACTAAAATTTGAAATAAACTGTCAACAAATACTCTTTCTAAACGAGTTTATTGTTATGCTATGCTAAAACAGAAAAAAATTACGTTATGATGGACATATCGCTGAATTATTTGAAATTTAAGTGTTCTGCTTTAAATATAATTTTATATAAAAAAACTGAATTTAGAATATAATTGTTTATTTGAATTTCTAACACATATAAACATAAATGCTTTACTCATTTAGAGCCTCCACAGTTCTATTATGTGAATATAATCATTAATAATTGTAGAAACATGAATAAATAATCAAGTTTTCCATTTATTTATATAAAATTAATTTTTTTTTCATTTATAATTTTGTTATAAAAGTTAGTGTTCTTTCATAAAATGCATAATTATAGTACTTATTTAACTTAAGAATTCAAAAATAATTTTAGAGTATTGATCTTTTATCTAAATATTAAGTTTCTTTTTTTCTTTCATGAAATATTTTTCTCTTTTTCTGAGAAAAAAATTAAATGGGCAGCCTATTTTTGCCACCACTTTGGCAAAAACCTATTTTTGCTGGGACGGTTTTAACCAGGTTTTTTTCCGCCTATGGCAAAAACTTGCCAACCCTGGAAGAAAATTACTGATACCAAATGATTGAAAATAAAGTCTACTTTAAAATTATGTTTAAAATTTGCATAGGGAGATTATCTACAAATCAAAACAATTCCAAACTTTGTTTTTTCAATAGTAACACCCAATTTTGACACCATAAATAAATTCTACATGCTTCAATTAACCTAAGTTCAAATTTTTATGAAATTCCTACGATTAGTTTTAAAGAAATTAATTATTTTAAAATGAGCATATTTTAGGGGCTTTATCCAAATTGAAGTTCGGTACTCGCTTGTTGAAATGCTGCAGAATGATTAAGTAACTTCTATTAATGTACAGTCGAGTCTGCATATAACGAATCTGGCTGAACTATCAAAACTGGTTCAGTACATTCGAGGTTTGTTAGAAACATTTTATGACTGTTTATGATAGATAAAGCTCTAAATGCTTTTAACTATGTATAAGAATCTTAATGAATATTTTAAAGATATGACAATAACTTTGCATATTTTAATTTCTTTTTTTAAATATAAGCATTAAAATTTATATTAAATGATTACATCATAAATTTAGCCAAAAATTTTCATTATTCTGCAAGAAGGATTTTATAAAGATACATTATAACACATACCTTTACGTCGAAAAAATTCCGTCATTTTCTTTATCTTACCCGAGATCTTTGATGTATAAACCATTTCAGCAAAGTGGAATCAACGTATTATGAGTTGCTATGAGCGTTTTGTGGAAATTTTTAAAATGGCGATTAATTTTTTCTAGTAATTTGAAAAAAAAAAAAAAGTTTGTTAATTTTGGAAAAGTAGACAAAGATAGAGGATGCTATAAGCAAGGGTTCGTTATATCCATTAAAAAAGGTATTGTAAAGTTTATTAAACAAAAGGTGACTTTCTATCTCGTTCCCTATATACCAGGTTCATTACAATCTAACTCCACTGTATTATTTCTTGCCAATACGACCATTTTGCTCAATTAATATGTTTCGGCTATTGTTATATATACGGTAAAATGCTCTTCAATATTTATTTTACAGACCTGCCAACCTTTGAAAATGAGAAATTGTAGCACACAAAATTTAAATTAATCTGGAGGTTGGTTGGTTGGTTTTTCGTGTTTCACAGCCATCTTTTGACATTCGTAAAAGGAATAAGGTTTCCGTCTTTCAACTCAGAATAGTGAATTTTTTCCTCTGAAAAGTTTTATACAATTTTGAGAATTTATTTTTGTTTCGCAGCTTTTTTTTTTTTTTTTAATTTGTAAAAGGAGCCTGATTCCAATTTTTTAGCCCAGTGCAGTAAATTTTGACGGAATTCGCGATTTTTTTCCCGCCATCATTTCAGGATATTCACAATTTTTTCCCACAACCGTAATTCACATTTTTCTATCACGATTCTTTGTTGAAATCTGCACTTTTTATGCAATCCTTTGACGAATTTTGCGTTTTTTTACCACGATCCTTTGACTAAATTAGTGTTTTCTTTCAGCGATCTTTCAGTGAAATTTGCATTATTTCTTATTATTTGCAAAATTTGCGTTTTATTTCTGCAATATTTTGACAAAATTCACGTTTTTACCATGATCCTTTAACGAAATTTATTTTCTTCTGCGACCAATTGGCGAAATTGATTTTTTTTTTACACGGTCATTTGTCGAAATTCGCAATAGTTTATCGCAAATCGTGCAATTTTGCACACTATTTCAAACCTTGCCCCTCAAGGAACCCCTTCCAGAATTCTTAAAATGGCACCCTTGTTTCTAAGGAAGGGAATTCCTGCATAAATATTTACAAAAACACGATTAGAGTGTTTTACGTTAAGAAGTTTTTTTTACAGCCCAGAATTTTTTTTTTTCTCATGAGCATTTTTTAATGTCTGAATTTTTGGACTAATGGCCAATTTTTTAAAACTTTCGGAAATGAATACTTGGAAATTTTGGAACAGAATCACTCCTGAAAAATATGCTGCGTGGGATAAAAATCGCAACTAGAAACAAAAAATGCTTTTGTGTTTTTTGCAAAAAAATCATAGTTTAAGACCGATTTTTGTAGCATCGTAGTTCATAGGTCCAAATCGTAGCAACTACGATTTTTTCGTAGCAGTTGGCAGGTCTGATTTTATAATGTTTACAAGTGTTGAGTTATCTGATTTTAAAGCGTAAGTTCTTCTTGATATCTTGCACTCAGCCAATCAAAGCTTGTTGTCAGGTTTGTTGTGGTTGTGCGCACATTCACTTACACTTCATCTTAAGCCAGCTTTCAGGTTAGCATAAGATCGTAAGAGACAGACTTATGCTCTAGGTTGATCTTAAGCAATATCCCAGCTCAAGTGTTTCAATAAAATGAGCAAAATATTTTTTTTCAAATTATGCTTTTCTGAACATTATAGACGTTACCTTAAAACAGGATCTTGATCTTTTTAAAGTATAATTTGAAAACTACTTGGCAGAAAAATTTGAAATTTTGTATGCGCATAAAGCAGGATATAATACATATAAATCCATCAAAAAAATTGTAGGTTGCAATTCATAATTTTTTCGAATATTAATTGTATAATTCATATTACAAAATTATAAAAGTTATAAAATCTAAGTATTTATGTTTGGGTTTAGTATTATAACCATAAAAAAAAAAAAAAAAAAAATAGCACATTAGGATTATAATTTCAGGAGATATATAATAAAAACTCGAATCGAACGACAGTTCTGATTTGCAGATAAGAATAAAGTATCATTTTTTATCAACAGGTAGCGATTGCAGTCCATGTTTTACTTTCTATAGGCATGACTAACTTTGTTTACAAATACATCGGGTCTTAAAGGGATAATTCAAAAACTTATAATCCAAATGACTTGAAATTTGGTATCCAGAAACAGTTTAAACAGAAGATGCAAAATATCTTGCCATAATTGGGTGTTGCCACTGAAAAAAACAAAGTTAGGGCTAGTTTTTATATGTAGATGGCCCCCTAAGCAAATTTTATGTACTACATCATTTAAAAGTAGACTTTATTTCCAATTGTTCAGTACCAGAAACTTTTTTCTATGATAATTTGTTGCAGAGTTAGTAGGGGGTATTTACTTTTTTTTTAACGACTGAACTTAGAAAACTGGATTAAGCAGAAAACAACTGTATTAAAGAAAACTTTTAAAAAGTAAAATAATAATATTGACAATAAATAATAAGGGACTAAATTTTTGCCACAGTTCTTTCTGGACTTAAAAAAAGGGGGGGGGGGGAAGAGAAGCAGGCGGGCAGATAGACAACCTTGGTTACATGCCTAATGCCACCATACAAATTGCAAAAGCATCATGAATGTATGTGTGGTTGTCTCACTGCACATAGTTTTTTACTCATCTGAAAACTAACTGGGTTATTTTTTCAATCCAAATCAACACTATTGATTTTTAAATTTATATGATGTTTGTAATTAAACAAAGTATTTTATACTTTCACTGATAATGTTTATACATATTATAATATTTAAACAAATTAAGATACAAATCATAAGATAACGAATCTATCAAAATGAAAAAGGTGATACAATAAAACCCTATCTGCCACTATCACTGACTTCTTCACATAGATGCATTATTTTATAAATAATTTATATAGGTTATATTATAAAGACATGAGTTTCTTTGGAAGTAACAGATAATTGTTAAATTGATTATGTTTCTTAAAACTTAAATAATGCATAATTTTTTTTTATAAACTTTCTATTTCATTATTGTGGTAAAAATATTATATTATAAATATCTATGAGATTGACCATCCAAATGTTGTTACATTTTTCATTTTATATATTAACCTATTCCCTGCCACAACAACTTTTTTATTAAAACTTTTGCTTTATACTAATATTTTACGATAAATGGGTCATACTATTGGCAAATCTGCAAAGAAAGAAAAACAGCTTTATTAGTTTGAAAATTATAAAATTGTGGTGATTAATAAAATTATAAAATGGTTATAAAGGGAATGGATATGTACAGTCGTGGGAAAAAAAAAGTAAACACCCCCTGCTAACTCCTGAACAAATTATTGTAGATGAAAGTTACTGGTACCGAACGATTGAAAATAAAATCTACTTTTAAATGATGTATATAAAATTTGCTTAGGGGCCATCTACATATAAAAACGAATCCAAGCTTCACTTTTTTCAATGGCAATACCCAATTTTAACGAGATATTTCAAATCTTTGGTTCAAACTATGCTTAGGCCCCAAATTTCAAGTTATTTGAATGATAAGTTTTTGAATTATAAACATTCAAAATTTAGTGCTTCTAATGTTAAATTACATTTTCATACTTTTATTTATAACTTCTGAAATTATGATCCGAATGTTCTAATTTTTTGTGTAGCAATAATACTAATATACCCAAACATAAATATGTTGAATTTGCAATTTTTATAATTTTCTGATATGAATTATAAATTATGAAATTAATATTCGAAAAAATTATTAATTGCAGCCTACAATTTTTTTGATGGATTCAGATTTATTAAGTCCTGCTTTATGGAAATCAAAAAATTTCACATTTTTCTTCCAAGTAATTTTTTAATTATGCTTAAAAAACAGCAAAATGATGGTTTAAGGGGCCGTCTATGATAGAAGTGACTAAATATTTTGAAATTTCTTCTGCTATCCTTTAATCTAAAAGGCTTAATTGACTGCTTAAGGTGCCTTGATCAAGAAGGGAGCTCTCTCGGCTAACAATCGAGTACTGAACTTCAATTTGGATGCAGCCCATAAAATACGCTCGTTTTAAAACAACTAATTTCTTGGAAACTTATGGTACGAATTTCATAAAAATTTCTTTTTAGACTAATTGAAGGATGTAGAGTTCATTTATACTGTCAGAATTGTGTATTGCTATTGAAAAAAGCAAAGTTATGGTTCGTTTTAATATGTAGATGCCCCCCTAAACAAATTTCGTACACATCATTTAAAAGTAGACTTTATTTCCAATCGTTCGGTGCCAGTAACTTTCTTGTACGATAATTTGTTGAAGAGTTAGTAGGGGGTGTTTACTTTTTTTTTTTTCCACGACTGTACAAAAGTAAGCCATAAATACTTACAGAAATTACTTTCATGAAGTCTTCTAAAGAATGAGGAGCATCTTTTTTAAAGTTGTATGTTTTACATGCAACTCCAATTCCTGCACAATTAACGGCAACATCAAGTTTATGAAATCTTTTCTTGGCAACCTCAAGTGCAGACAGTACATCAGCTTCTCTAGTAACCTGTTTAAGCAAGACCCAATTAAGCACAAAATGAAATATTAAAAGATATTATTTGTTATCAGAAATACAAAATATAAATTACTTAATTTTTTAAAAATTGAAGAAAATTTTAATAAAGAAAATTAGGTACTCCTATGTTAGCTGGTTGAAAATCTCACCAACAACCTTTTATTTTTTCCCCCATCAATGGCAACTTTTATTTTTTGCGCGTGTAAATTAGAAATAAAATGTTTTGGTTTATGGTATTTATTAATATGATTTGTATTTTAAATGAAATGAGTGAAAGAAAAATCAGTGCAATTGACAAGTTTTTGCTTAAATAAATTAAAAGACATGTAAATTTGAAGTAATCAAGTTGTATTACAGTCAGTTTGAAATCAAATTACATAAATTTTTAACAATTAATCTAATAGTAAGTAAGCTAACATAATTAACCTAACAAATTGTAGTAATGCAGATTTAAATTTAAAATCAATTTTTTAATGTTTCTTGATTGTAACTTATTGACTCCCATGAAAGTTCCAGTTTGGGAAAAGTACATTAATTAATAATGTATTTAATTAAAAGCTACAATTAAGCTTACTTTCTAACAATATATTTAAAAAATAAATTTTGATATTCTATATTTATGTACTCTGCTTTTTAAGACAGATGGTTGTGGATCTATTGATTTTCTCAGTGAATGTATGCTTTGGTTAGTGTGGTAAAACTGTGAAATTAATCAACTGTACTAATCGAGAGAAATCTGTATTGTTCATGTTCACCAAATATTTGTAAATAAATTTTTTTTCTTATTATACAGGTTGCTGTCATTCTTAAAATAGTAGTCTATGTCAGTCATTTATTTGTGTCACAGACAAATTTTGGTGTTGTAAACTACCACAGAAAATTCTGTTAATAGGATGGCACAAGAAGCAACAATTTTATAGAAGTGTCGGTTAGCTCAAATTCAATTCACACAGATTTCACATTATTTCAAAATATGAATTTCCTGGGGTGTAACTTTTTAAATATTTTTTATTTCTTTGTAGTAAGACGGCACATAACAAATCGAACAACACATATACACAAAAAAAAAATAATAACTGGCACTAATATAACTTTTTACATGTTAGCACAACTCAAAACAGAACAGAACTCGAACAAACTAACTAACAGCATATCTTATTCGGCGAAGCTCACGGAAGCCGGTCACGTGATTGCCGGTAAAGTCTATTTTTGGAATAGGTAGCATGCGTTACATCCTCCCCCCCTGTTTCCGATTTACGTCTTGGTGAGGAAACAGGATGCTTTCTGGGTCTGTCTCTTTTTCTCAAGGGTGCAACTGGAATAGTTTCAGATTCTTGAAAAGGTGACAAGGCGGAAACGTGGTAAGACCTAATTTGCTCAGTAGGATTGTCCAGACTTGCAATGCCATGTGTCACCAGTGACTAGTCGTAATATTTCTTCCACTGATCTTGTTTAATTTCAACACGCTCTTTCACACTTTTTGAAATATTTGCAAGACATTTAAGATATGGGGGTTATTTCCAGAACAAAATTATTGTTTTCCACAACAGCTCTGAAATCGTTCACTACATCATCGATTGTTCTTAGTTCTCAACCAAATTGCAGAAAGGCGGTAGTTTGGCCTGTTGTATCAGATTTCGCAGAGTTCATAGCATATCTAATAAAAGGAAGTTTGTCAATCCAGGAACTGTGTTCATCCCCAACAAAGATTGCTACTCGAGGTTTCAAGTCTCGATTTTTGCATTCGACCGGATTGGCCTGAGGATGGTACAGAGGTGTCAATGATTGGTCTATTCCAAGAATGTAACAAACCTGTTGTAAAACAGCGCTTACAAACTGAGGGCCTTATGAGTCTTCTTGGGACACCATAATGAAGGAAGATCTCTTCAATCAGAGTAGTCGCACATTCTTGTGCAGTGACAATTGTTAGGGCAAATAGTTCTACCCATTTAGTGGCACAATCTTCTACTATAAAAATCTATCAGTGTCCATGTTTACTAGGAGGCAATGGTCCAAAGAGATCAATGCTGAGGGTCTCAAACCACTGAGCATAAGCAGGTGTTCATAATAAACTGGCTGGTTTCTGATTTGTTGCTTTATAGCAGGTGCACTCGGGGCACTTCTTCACATATTCAGAAATGTATGCTCTCATGCCTGTCCAATAATATCTCTTAGCAATTTTCTGAAAAGTTCCTGCTTCACCATAATGTCCGGCTGAGGAGTCGTCATGATGAAGTTTCAAAATATTTTGTCTTTCTTGTGGTGGAATGACCAATTGCGCTTCCTTGGCATCTGATTCAGGAGTGATAGTAATATAGTTATTCTAGGTCTTATCACTTTTCGGCAGTGTTTCCTTTTCCATATCTTTTATTTACTTTTATTAATTTGATTTATCTTTCATTTAATAAGCCTATTTACTTTATAACTCTTACTATCTATATACAGTAAAAGATCTTTATAATGCAAACCTAAAAATGCAAGGTTGTGCGTTATATAGAATTTAGCGTTATATGGATCACATTTCACAAATCATTAAATTTACCTCATTAATATGGCCAAATATGTCTGAAATATATCAAAATACATTACAGTATCTTTATACTGCATTCCTTGTCCATATTATAAATTTTTGCATTATACAGATCATTCCACATATTGTTAAATATACTTTATAAACATGGCCCAAATATACCTGGACCCAAATCATTCATTATATTGTTCATTTTCAAAAACATGTAATAGCAATTTTTTTCATTAAAAAGTTCTAAAATAAGGAGATAAAGTTAAACAAATGCATTAAATTTAGTTTTTTAGAGAGTAACAAATTTTTACGATGTGAGAATTTAGGTGCTTCTTCACTGCAAAATTCATTGCTTACGTCTGAAAAGTTGTGCGTTATATGGAGAATTGCGTTATAAAGATCTTACACTATGTATCTTTATCATGGAAGACGGTAGTATTTCGAGTGACGCAGCCTTAAGCCTAAAATCGTATCGTATCGTATCGTATCATAGAATTCGTAGATGGCGGAACTCATATATACAGCTAACTCGACATCAAAGAAAATGCGAAAAGCCGCCTTTTAATAACTCAGCAGATATACGTCTTATTGTTCTGAATTTTCTAGAACAGTCTTATATCTGCAGTCTAATCGTATACTGAAATTTTTACATTTCTACGTGCAGTATATTTTGAGATCTAAATAGTCATTTTTAAAGTGAAAACGTTGGTATAATATCGAGGAAGTTCCTAATTTGAAAATCTCGAAAACGGTTCTAACGATTATTTTTAAATTGATACATAATATAAATGTGATTAAGGCGAGGTGAATAACACTTTTCTTTTTTCTGGGAAAACTCTCGTTCGTTAAATAATTCGATTTTTTTTCTCTCGAAAATGACACGAGCGATTTTTTAAAAATCAAATAAATATGTTTCAGATGAACCAAATAACAATTTACTTGTTTCCAGCAAGACCCTTGTTCGTTTTATAATGCGCATGAAAAATCGGACTATATTTCTTCGCCATTCTATGGAAATTTCACCGAAAATGCATGACACTGTATTCATACACATGCTTTCTTTTCAACTACTTTTGGGAAGAAAAATTTTGTCTTCCCACGGCTGAGTGGTTGAGGGCCATCGTCTACTGATCTTAACATAGGCAGTTCGATACTCGCTGGTGCGTGTGAAGTTTTTTTTTTTTTTTTTTTTTTAAAGTCCTTTAGTTGACCATTATTCTCAGTTCCTTTGTAATTTTTTAATTGCTATTAAGTTAAATAAAATTACAATTATAATGACGCCAATTTGATGATGATTATTTCTTGGCAATTTTTCAACAATAAAAATATTACCATAAATTTTATAAATATATTTAATTTCAATCACTTTACAAAAAATATACATTAATACAGTAAACTCTGTGTAAGGCGGAATCGATCGGGACCAAGAAAATTTTCCGCAATAGACAATATTCCGCCTTAGACAAATTTTACTCTATGTCTATGGATTCGTAGGGACTTGAAATTCTTTCCGAGTTAGACAGATTTCCGTCTTACACAGAGTCCGCCTTACAGAGAGTTTACTGTAATTATTATTTGAATATAAATCACACGATCAGAAACGTAAAAAAAATAATTCATTTCAGCTCTTCTTTTTATAATATCATTTTTTATTATTATGACGGTCAATCAATATATAATCACTGACATCCATAATATTATTATTATAATAATTATTATTTTCCTTGCATAAAAACTATTGTGATGTAATAATTATTTTATAATAAATAATTTAGTTGAAATGTTTTATTTATAAATAACAATGAAGTTTTACATAATAAGCATATCAGAATTCTGGTGTCGCCATCTTTTGACGCAATTGCGTACCACATTTCAGGGTCGTACTGGCATAACTGAGAGGGCGGTGGCAAAATGGATAAAAAGGGCGCCGATTGCCTTACAAAAGGGCGCAAATGCTTATATATACATACATACACATACTATATAAATTATGTATAAAAAATCACTTTAAAAATATATACGAGTATATTGCTATAGCGAAAACTTTATTCCTAAAATAATTATGTCACCCAAGTTAGTATTTTACACTATAGAAATGTAATATGCACAAAAATAGTTCCCCGCAAGGCATTGCAGTTAAAAAAAAAATCTGATGTTAGACCAGTGTTGCCAATTTAGAGGTATTTTTTTCCTCCACACTTTTCTAAGAAAGCTATCTCTGTTTTCGAATTTCGCTCACCTTATCTAATGAGTTAATTCAAACTTTACCCCGAATATTTGAATAAAAATCTCCATACGATTATCTCCAAATGGAAAATAAAATATTAAAATAAAACAAACAAAAACAATTTCGTTGGGTCAAAACTCAAAAGTGCAAAACATTATTTAATACAATTCAATAATATTTTATATAATACAATCTCTAGAATACAAATACTAATTATGGTGTATAAAATTTCAGGAAAGTTATTTTTGTTTAGTTCAAGAGTGACGTCTATTTTACGTGAATTATTTTTAAAATATGTTTTATTTCTTTATTTTTTCAACATTCAAAAGATATCATAGATTTTTTTTTTTAAATTATGGCCATTTTTTTTTTCCATTCTGATCAGAAACAAAATTATGGCCATTTTTTTTCATCCTGACCAGAAAAAAAAAAAAATTATGACCATTTTTTTTTTCCTTTTCTGACCAGAAAATCAGAGTTCTAAATTTTTACGACAGCTCTTTCATCTTCACCTAACACTTCATTTATAACGGTTGTTTCAAAATAATGGATGGCACCAGTCCATCAGTTCAGAAGAAAATGATCCATTCCAAAGGTATAAGTTCGATTGAAAAAAACTATTTAATACTTTGAGCAGAAAGAAGAGGCTACACCTGCAATTTTTATGACACTAATAGAATCCCATAGCTGCCAATGTGTACGGTTTAGTTACCTCTAAAATTTAACACAAATTTTTGCCATATTTAATCGTTGACAATTGTTAGACTTTTTAAACTGAAATTCCGGAAGTGACAGCCGATTGTTCCCTTGCGACGACATTCCTCTGGCTTCAACTCGTAAAACTTGGCTAAAAGTGCTATCTTTGACAACATTTTCTGAATGAATCTTTGCCTTTATAAGAAAATGGGAAACTAATTTCCTGGTATCTGAACAAAATGGGCAAATTTTATATTTTTACGAATATTAATGCAAATTTTTTGTATTTACGAATGAAAATGACTTCGCGAAAGTATCAGAAAAGTAGTTAGTTTGGATTTGGGAATAGCTTTCAATATAAAAAATTCTCATAACGAGGATGTGATCGCCCCCCACCCCAAAAAAGGAAATCCATGACCCCCTCTAAATGATGAGCTGAATCCGTCCTTGGCTTTGTCGAATATTGATTGATTAAAATCTCGGAAACGGAATCGAAAAAAAATCCGCTTTATACAGGATCCTTATGCCATATCATCTTTAGATTCTATGTTTTGTCATACGCCAGACAGAATGATTTTAACAATACCGTGCAAAACACAGATGCGAGAAAAATCGACAAACAAAATCTTCATTTGGCGCCCGGGGCACATGCCCCCTCTGCCCCCCTTAATTTCGGCCCTGCTTTCAAATCAGCAAACTTACAAAGGCTGTGCCCAATAATGGAGTTGTTTCTGTTTTTCAAAGATCTTGTTCTTTTTTACCGCGATTCATGTGTGTACGCAGGGGCGTCGCCATGGGGGGGTATGGGGGGGGAGCCTCCCCCCCCAATATATGTGAAGTTGGGAAATTTGAGCTTAGAGTTGGGAAATTCTAGATTTTTGACGAATTTTCTTTTTTAAAAGTAATAGTAAAAAAATTACGAAATTTTAATTGTTTTGGTGATTATTTTGAGACATGCAACAGTAAAAAAGTTAAATTATCAAAAGAAATACAAAAAGAAATCAGTTACACTCAATCTATCATTGTATTTTTCAGTTCTACAAAAATATTGTACATCTACCAGACCTAAATTTCTCTACTCCTGTCCATCAATAACTGACTAACCAGTTCCTTTATTTCCTCCAAAACTTTGTTCCATTCTCAAAAATTTCAACCTACCTCCCCTTCTCCTCCCAAAAGAGAATCCAGCTATTTTAATCCAAAGGGATTGTAGTTTCTTTGGAAAATTGGAGATCACTTGTAGCACAACAGAAAGGAATGTAGTAACCTACTTGAAACACAGCTATGGGCAAGAAGATTTGATGAGTTTTCACAACTTTTTTGACTAATTTTGCGATTTTTGGACAATATTTTACTCAGTCTCATGATTTTTTTGCTGCAAAAATTAGTTAACCCTTCGCTGTCAAGTAAAAAGCGTTATATGATCAAATGCGGATTTAAGAAGTTGTTAGTTTAGATAAATTTGTCACATTTTACTTTTATTTGTGTGCGGAAATATATATCAGTCCTGTTTAGATAAATTTGTCACATTTTACTTTTATTTGTGTGCGGAAATATATATCAGTCCTGTTCGTTTATATTCATATGTGTTTACAAAATTCTAAACCAAAAATCCAGTGTTCTGTGCTTAAAACTGTTAAAAGTTACTATAAATCTGAGC
The DNA here is from genome assembly GCA_963932465.1 of Maratus speciosus. NCBI lineage: Eukaryota > Metazoa > Arthropoda > Arachnida > Araneae > Salticidae > Maratus > Maratus speciosus. The sequence continues at coordinate 326,420,843 of OZ010793.1, forward strand.
ATGAAGAAACCCTTCATAATAGGAAAAGAGTTTTCGTGCAAGATTTTGGAGCATCTAAAAATCCATTCGAGGATGGAAAAGGTAAAAAAGGGACAATTTTAATTTGGAACAGAAATATGACCATGAAAGCAGTCCATCAAATGAAGAAAAAATCGACATGCACTGTAACACTGACACGTTGCACTTGAATAAAATTTTGAAGAAATAAAGATTTCCTTACAGACAAGCTCACAAACAATTATGAATATTAGGATGTGACTGGAGAAGCTGAGTTCCGAAAGCACCGTAGAAAAACGGTTTCACCAAAGGCAATAGATAAAAATAATAGCACAGCAATGGACATTGATACACATAAGTTTTACAGTAAAGAATTATAAGAAATACAAGAAAATTTCGGGAATTTAGTAATGGGCTTAAATGACAATGTTCCCTATATCAAGAGAATATTGCAGTAATGCATTCCATTTTTAAAATACAATTGTGCAAGGGAAAAGTTAATAATGTTTCCACCTGGATATGAGAAACCGGATGTACATGACTTACAGAGTCAAATAGAAATAAACCAAATCCCAACTCACTTAACAAACCTTTTACTCATGCCATGAAATTCAAAGACTATTTGGGTCACGCCGTCAAACTATATACTCGTGCCTTAACATTCACAGCAGCTTATCTTTATGGCGTTGCATCTACTGAAAGAATCTTTAGTCACATAAAAATTTAAAAAATATATATTGCAAGCTACAATGATGGATGACAGACTTGACAGCCAAATGCTTTTAAAATATGAAAGTGAAATAGGGAATTTTATTAAACTAAGCGATGTTATTTAAAGGTTGTCTTCTTTGAAGACCACAAGAATTAATATTAAGTGAAAACTAGTCAGATGTGCCAATCCCAAAATTTTCTTCTACTCCATACAGGTCAATGCCTCAAAATTTGCAATCACAGTGCCAAAATTAAATGACAATTCTTTGCCTATAATAACAAACTCTAAAGGTATAGATTTGTTGAATTGTGTGCATTTAAAAAGGAGATATAAGCATAGCATTTTTCAAACAAATCATTGAATTTTGGCACCCAGCCTCTTAGATGTCTGCAACCAAAATTCCTTACTCAAAGTGCACAAAAGCGATAGCTTTGGATAGTACAGACCCAAGCCTAATAAGGATCTATTTATGTGGAAGTGCTACTTATGTGGTATATGAAGTTTGACTGAATTCCGTGCATTAGTTTTTGAGATACAGCTATTGCAAAATCGTGAAAAATGCTGCATAGCAGCGCCACCTGCTATGTAGTTCTATGGTTTCTTTGCGTCAAACTATCCTTTTTCATACATTTCATGTAGTTTGGACACAATGACGCAAAGAAACCATTTACATAAATCTTACTCACAATTTTGAATAGCGTGACACAAAAGATAAATCAATTTATTGAAATAAATACATTTCAATGCATAGTATAGATTCAATGAAAGTGATATATTTAACAGTGAATTGGAAAATTAAAAGTATTGTGTAGATGTAAAAAAATATTTTAACCAAGTCAAAAATAATTTAAATTGAATTTTAAAACAAACCCTTTAAAGTCACATCAAGACGTCACTTAAATTTTATATCATATCTTTTAAAACTCATATTTTGAATTTATGAGAGATGTAAATGATAAAGCAACAGCGAATAAAATTTTATGCAGCTTTTCATGTTGAACATAACTTTTGCACATGCGATTATAAATAAAACAAAAATAAAATGATGAAATAAATACAAATATATTTTTTAAGAAATAGCATAACGTCACTCAAAATTTGATATCAGTATTTTTAAGTTCCATATTTAAAATTCTTAGAGCATAAGATAAATTGCTGCGTCAGAAACTTTTAACCCGTCAAGGGTTTTTGCATTGATTAGTTATACTTGCTTTCAGTTTAACAGGTTTATTTACCTGCTATTAAATTCCTCTACTTATTTTATATCTTTATTAAACACATACTTTATTAAGTTCATACATAGTAATGATAAAAGTAATTATTTCTGTTTCACTTGCCTTTCTGTATTTCTATCCCTCTGTCTTTTTAAACTTCCGGTCTTGTTTATTCACCATCTTTGTTCACGAGTTTATTTCTAAGTTTCTGCTATTAACGATCCTCACGCAATCCTGTTCACATCACTCTCCATATGACAGTGTTTTCCTGATCACCACTAGATGGCGTCTCTTTGGTTTACTGCACAATGTCATCACGATGTTTCGTCACAATGGCTTCTCATTCGAGAACCATCGGCCGGCTGCTCCTTGCATTGCGTAATAGGCTTTTTCAACTGTCACTATAAATATCTTTACGTTTCCTTCATTCCGTACCTTATGTTACCTGCTTAGATGTAATGTTTTACTTTGCCTTATTCGTTTCCCTGGTGATGTCTCCTTATTTATGTTATTGTGTTAAATAGGATTTGTTCTTTTAAGTTTATTGTATGTTCGACATATGATTTCTATTTCAAGTTTAATGTGTCGTGACTAATCCGTATTTGTGAGTGTCTCCTGCCATCACAGTGTTCAACGTCATCAGTAGTAGTTTATTCTAAATATGTCTTTGCTTCATAATCAAGTTATTCATTCGTTTTCGTTAAAGCTAGTGGCCATTGATTAAATGGCCTAGTAGTAGACTCATTTCAGCTATCGTCATTCTTTGAGGAGGCGTAGTATTTGGAGTCACAATGTTTTCTTGTTATGAAGAGAGATAAGAAAAGTGTTTACACTTCCATCCTGCTAATGATGTCTCCGATAAAAAGTGTTTTTACAATAGTTTGTTTTACCGTATTCAAGTTTCCTTTAACCGTTCTTCATTCTGTTTAAGAACATGTTTTAAGTTAAAGCTTTGCTCTGGATCATTGCAAACCACAGGAATGCTTGATGCCTATTCACAATAGCCATGAAGTCAATTTATTTTTTATTTCTTATTTGATTGTGAATTTAAAGTTAATGAATACATTGTGCAATAGCGATATAGTATACTTAAATATTGTGTTTTATTATATGTTGAAGTTTATTTCTTGTTTTATCTTATTTAAATAAACGTTCATTTGATTTTAAACTTACTTGTATTTATTTCACCACTTTACTTTTATTTCGTTAGTTATTTGCTTTTCAGAATTTCAAGCTACTGTTTTTTCAACTTCTAGGTTTAGGGACTTACAGTAATGCATCCACTGTTTAACTTAATTTAATCTCTGCTGCTTATTTAAATCTTAACTACTTATAATTTAATCCTTCAAGGTTATGGGCCTGTCCCTAACCTGGAGTTTCTTTATTAATTCAATAGATATAAGTTTTATAAGTATATGTTTTAAATATAAATAGTTTAAGTTGATTTTGAGAAATAGAAATTAAACTTTTATATTTTTTTGTGTCAGTTTAAGTAATTTTAATATATATTTGTTTCTTAATCTTAATTTATTAGCTTTTGCCGTATTTAACTCTTTAAGGTTCGGTATTAAGGTGGTGAATGAATGCTACTCCCATTGGAACTTTAACGATGTTTTGCGATGGGGGGGGGGGGTTATTCTTTTTCTTTATTTCTGTTTTAAGTAATTTATTTAATGTTTTTGAAGTTTAATTGATAATTTTAAAGATATATAGCAATTTTTTATAATTTTTTTGAATTAAAGAAGTATTATTTACAAATTTTGAAATAAGTAAAATTTTTTTTATAGCCTCATGGCACATGTGTCAATCTTGAATGAATATATAATGAGCAGAGAATTTAAAGTGGTTTTGCATCTAGAAGCTAGTTTCTTGACTTAAAAATGAAGTTTTTGAAGTATTTTTACATCAGTATGAGGGGAGAGAAGCGGAAGGCCTGCAAAGTGATGCCTTGTGTTTAGGAAGAGATCTAAATATGCAAAAAAATTTTTAAGCATATTTCTGATTTCTATGAGTTTAAATCGTCTGCTTTAGTGGAGTTTGATGTGAGTGGGTGTGCAGTGGTCCACATACTGGGCCACTGGCATCCTGAAGGAGATGATTAAATTTTTGCTTTTCCTTTGAACTGCTGATTATTTCAAGCTTTGATGTTAAATTGTGCCCCTTTTTCAAGAATTTTTGGTTAAGTTCAGACTGTTTTTCAAGAACTGTTGTTGTGTTTCTTCTGGGAACATTTTTCTGTGTTTTTTAAGAATACCTGCTGTGGTTTTTCACGAACTTACCTCTGGATTAAGAACTTTCACTTTATTTAATTTGAACTAAAGTTTTTTTTAGGACTTTTGTTTTGTGACATGTGACCAGACAACAGCCAACACCTCGCATTCTGTAGTGGACTAATTTCTTTCTGCACTTGTAAGAAGACAGCTAGCGTATTCTATGGGATGCTCTGAGGCCTTGTCAGTACCCTGTAAAAGTACAGCACCAAGAGCATAGTTACTAGCGTCAGTATGCAGAATAAATGGTTTGGTCCCATCAGCTTGCTTCAGCACTGGAGATGTCATGAGACATTGTTTTAGAGTTTCAAAAGCTATTTGCTCTTCTTTTCCCCATTTCCAAGTTGCTTTCTTTTTCATAAAATTGCTAAGGGGTCTTGAGATATCAGCAAAATTTGATATAAATCTTCTGTACCAAGAACAGGTTTGTAAAAAAGACTGGATCTCTTTAACATTTTTGGGTGGCGGTATCGCTTTAATTGCAGATACCTTGTCTGGATCTACTTCTAGACCATTTGGGGTTATCCAGTGTCCTAGGTACTTGACTTTCTCACAACAGAAATGACATTTTTCCCATTTGGCATCTAAATTAAGTTCAATCAGTCTCTCGAATACAGCTGTAAGCTCTGAGAGATGTTTCTCAAATGTTTCTGACAAAACGATAATGTCATCTAGGTATGATAAAGCAAGGACATCCGTAAAACCACTTCTAAATTGGTCTATCAATCTTTGAAACATGGCAGGAGCATTTCTGAGTCCAAAAGGCATCTTTAAAAAATGATAAGTTCCAAAAAGGCAAACAAATGCAGTTTTATCTTGATCTGGTGGCTAGACTCGAACTTGGCGATACCCAGAACGAACATCTAAAGTTGACATGTAAGAAGTATGCTTGGCTTCATGTAAAAGGTCGTCCATTCGAGGTAATGGATATTTATCTGCTACTATAACAACATTTAATTTTCTAAAATGTATAGGGTCATTCCATGGTGACTGACGTTACAATTTGACTAAACTTTTAACTTTTTAATTCAGCCCTGTTTTGAAATTATAGTTTTTCTTTTATTTTTTTTATCTAAAATATCATGAAAGAGTACAATAATGCTACCCACACCAGATTTTAGACCTAATGAACTTTTTTGTGTGAAATTGGGGGGGAATAAGAAAATGTGACTGATGTTACACAAAAGAGACATTGAGAAAAGTGAGTTTTATACAATTTGAAATTCTCTTCAAACTGCTTATACGAGGATGAAAAATATTTTTTTTCTGTAAAATAGGGATTTCATACTTTATGAAAGCACTTTGCTTCAGTAAAGAAACTTACAAATTCAAAGTTTAGAAATTATTTAATGCCTGTGACTGATGTTACAAAGATTTTGTGACTGATGTTACACTGAGAAAAAATTACTGTTCAAAAGTCAAATTAGCAAATCTTTTGTATAAAATTGCACAAATTCATTTGAATCATAATTAATGGTCATGGTACACACTACATTCATAAAGTTTTATAAATAAAGCTATTAATTTATTTCACAAAATGAAAAATGTCCTCGTGCATTTACGACATCTGGTGTGCTAAGTGTTTTTATTATTTTTTCTCGCGGATAATAAATCTCATCCACATTGTCAGGCCATTTCCAATGCTTCCCTGCCTGAATCATAACACTCACTAAATATTCATTATTTTCAATCGCTCGGACTTCACCTGGATAGAATTGCTCATCATATTCCACAAGAACCCAATCACCAATAGCAGCCACAAATATTGGAACACATTCTGCAGTGTTTGACTTTTTAAATGATATTTTCGATAATTTGGTGCTTTTGGTGATTCCTTCTATCACCTCCAAAAAGTGCTGCTGCTTAATAGCTGTTATAGCAATAGAATTAGAAAATATATTGCCCAAATTTAACTCTTTATACCGCAACTGTAAATCGGATGGAGACATCTCAAAAACCTTTACATTACATGAAGCTGCAGCATTTACAAAATCTTTTGCATTGTACACAAAACATTTTCTTTTTTTTTACATCTTCCCACACCTGCATCTTTACAGAGCCACCGATGCCATCTACCAGGCCTTTGCCATGGGAAGTGGCAAAAAAATTCCTCGTAATCAATAACTTATATTTTTTCTGCAACATGGGTAATGTGGCAGCAATGAATTTATTTTTGAATTGGGAGGATGGTCCATCCGACCAAATATGCAAAACTTCAATTTCCTGAGGAAGCTCTTCCAGCATTCTGGTTATTAGAGGAATCACAGTCTCTTTAGAATGAGACAGTTCATCCGAAGCAATTGCATAAGGATGGATTATACCTGAGTGGTATAATGCTACCGTAAAGAGGCTTACTTGGTGTGATGTAGCAATCACATTTATTATTTATTTTTTAAATTGTAATGCAGCATTATTATCTCATGTTTTAAACTATTTATTTTCAACGCAAAACATCGTTCAAATCGTTTTTTTTCCTTTTCTTTTTACCACAAGTAACAGAACCTTTGATTTCAGATTTTCCCCCTCTTCCTGATCTATTTTTAGATTAAGCGTGACGTCGACCGCGTCATATTGGAGGTGCGTCTCTCTCCTCTTGCCTTTTGACTGTAGTTTCGTTTTTCCGTGCTGTCATTCGTTCTACAATTAATACGTAAATTTAATTTAACAAATAGATTTAAATCATTTCTGCATGTAGTTTTGTAAACCCCTTTTATGTAGTATATATATCAATGCAGCCAGTTTTTTAACAGATTTTAAGATCGGATCAGATTTTAAGATTTACGAAAGTATGTATTATTTTTGACAACGTGATTTGTCGTTTGAATTTCGGGCCTTAGCGCCTAAATTCAAAGAGCGATGTTCTTCAATAGCTATAACTCGATATCTAAAAGTTTATCTTCGGTCTCTGGTTTTTTTAATTTAACGCATATTTGATTTCGGACTTTTTATCATCAAGACCTTCTTTAAAAAATGATTTTAACCAGTAATCATCTTTATCATGGAATTACTTCCAAGTTTTAATAATTCTACGTGGAACGTTCTTCTGATGTGTACGGTGACCTACCTACTCCTAATTACCTTCCACCTCTCAAAGTGAATCAACGAATAAAGATTTTTGTAACTGCTGTCTCTTCAATGTGTCTACTATTCATCCATTAAGTAAGACCATTTATTTTTATTTTTACTGCAAGTCAACCTTATCATCTTTACTATACGATCACTCTATTCTCGCCACTTATGTTTATTCTCAACATTTAAATTAAAATCGTCACATTTGGTTTCCGTGACAAAAAAGAACATTTCGGCGTTGTTGCTTTTTGATTACAACGTAATGCCTTAGAAAAAATAACTTAATGACTTTTTTTTTGATGATTGATGCATTTTTTTTAAAGAAGATTTTTGTTCTCAAACAGATGAACTGCTTTTTTAAATGGAATTCTGAAAATGATTTAGCATTATAATTGCTGTTATTCTTTTTTGCAATGTTTTCTGTTCTTATAAAAAGAAAACGTAATCTTTTTCAATCTTAGAAGAAATTTTGTTCCTGAAAATTATTCCTAACTGAATTTTCTTTTGCATAAAATTTTGAAGATTTGCTTTATTGAAATATAATGAAAGAAATTCAAATAAATTGTTTTAAAATTATTATTTTTTAATATGGAATTTTAAGAAAATTATAATATTCTGTTGTTCTCAGATGGAACATTTTGCTGTTTTAACGGCTGAAGATCGATCAAACATCGTAATGAAATTTTTGTTCTCAAGTTCTATTTGCAATACTTATTCCATGATTTAAAATTTTTGAGCATAGTATAATTAAAAAAAAAAAAAAAATCTGTTACTGGTTTTCATTTTGAGATATGTCTTGACAAAATTATTGCTGTTTTTAAATTTTTGAAGAATGAAATATATTATTTTAAAAATCAAGAAATTTATTTATTTATTCTCTAATTTATTTATTCTTATGGTGCATTACAAGATATTTATCATAGAAAATCTTTAATGAATTTTGAAATTCTGAAATGAATTCTAAAAATTGTTCTCTGATTTTAAGAACAAATTTATTTAACATGAGGCTATGGTTTTTATACTTATTCTTATATTGGGTTTTTTAATTTTATTTTATGGCACTAATATATTGAAATGAAATATTTAATGAATTTGAAGATATATTATGAAAATTAAGATATTTATTGAAGCAAATTATTTTTTCCCCTTGGAATCTGTGATAATTATTGAAATTTAAATTATTTTACTGAAGTTGTTCTTATCTATTACTTGCAAAGGAGCTGAAGTTCTTCATGAAATTCGTAGCTGTAAAATATCCTGCATATTTTTTTGAAGTCTTCTCTGCTTTTAAATGTATCAATTTATAATTTTTGTTCCAAAAATACCTTCAATAACTTTTTATAAAAAATATATCTAACTTGCTTCTACCACCTTCCACTTTTATTCTCAAGATATTTTTGTCATCTAGTGCACGATTTGACTGCTAATATCGATTTTGGTGTTTGGTGAGTGCAGTGTTCCTTTATAAAATTTCAAGAACTGTGTTTGCTTTCTACAAACTGTTATGATAACTGTCAGTGCTTCAATTTTCCAGAATTATGTGGCTTCATCAAAATTTAATGACATATTTTTTTTGCTTAAAGAAGAAATTAAAAAATTCATTCTCCTGTATTATCCTCATGACTGAAATAATTTGAAAATTTTTTATTCTACATGATTTAAAATGACAATAGTTTTACTCATCTTTCTTTTTCACATTTGCTTACCTACTGAAGTTGCCTTCAAGAGTGTTGTTATTAATCCATTTTTTTGAAACGCTTCTCTGGTGTATGGAAATGTTCTGAAAGTACTGAAAATATTATAATACATACCTGCAAAAATTTCTGTTCCTCATTTACAGCAACCGATAAAGATTTGTGCTCCATTTTCGGCTTTGATGTTCCTGGTGAATTCTCAGTAATTTATGTAGTAAAATATCCATATTTTTTTCTGATCTTCTCCAGTGTGTTTTTGAAGTTGGTTTTGAAGCTAAATCAGTATACATATTATTTTTTCATAAACAATAGAATTTCCCAGTCAACGTTTACTTGTGAGCGGAAAATTTTCATCCTTACGTAGGGGTAAGCGGCAAAGTTTCATCCTCGCATTGGAAATGCTTGACTTCTACATTATACCATATTCTACAAATATTTATAAAATTTACTGTTATTTGAACTACAGAAAATGTTTAAGCTCAAGAATGTTTGTTTATTTACTTATTTCTGAATTTTTATATGTCAATTATTATTATAGTGCCTGTTTCTTATTTCATAACCCAATTGCTTCAAAATTTTTAATCTGCCATATGCCTCACTTTTCAATTTTATGCAAGAAATTATTTTAAATTTGATTATGAAGATATTTTTTAAAATGAAGAAAATTTTTATTTGCACCTTTTATACGAAGAAAAGCACAAAACTCTTAGTGAAAATATTTACCAGCGCATCTTTTTTTGAAGTGTTCGTCAGTGAATCTTCAACAATTCTCTAAGAAATTATATATATATATTTTTAAAAAGTGCTTCTTCACTACCGATTTTGACTATCGATCTTGTCCTCTACTCATCATGGTGTATGTGTTTATATCATCCTTAAGTGCTATGTTACTCCTGAATGTGCCACCATGGTTTGTCCTTTTTTTGCCAGCAGTGTCTACCGATTTTTCCTTCCAAGTATATCACCATATTCTGCTAAATGTTCATAATTGGTGATAGTGTTGTTCCTAACTGTGCCTTTTTTTTCAACAAAATAGAAGTGTTTGAATAGTTAGTTCACAGTACTATTCATATCCAACCATTTGTGGTTTATACCAAGAGCTTCTTTACATCTGTAAAATACACTATTTTTTTTTCTTTTTCTATGCTGAATTAGTTGATTATCTCTTGCACAAGATTTCACAAGTCTCTTATGTGCATTGGAGTCTGCTGTATTTTTGTGTTTTGTATAAATGTGTTTACAGAGTTACTGAATGTGTCCACTGGCCATGGTATCATGAAGGATTGTCTGTTTACTCTACAATATTTTTTTTTAATTTTTACAACTCTTAATTTAATTTCAACTGTTGTTTAAAGTTAATATAATTTTTTTTACAAGCATAGAAACTTAAATTCAAATTTTATTAGTAAATTATTGAAGGAATTAAACTAAATATTTTTATGGTACACTTGTTTGGTAATTTAAAATTTTTTCCTGATTATGACAATTTTTTTTAACTATTATGATTAATGAAATTAAAGTCCTAGGTTGTTAATATTCTCGACTTTCTCAGTGCAATTTATTTTTATAAATATGCAGAAAATTGATTAGTAGAAATGATGATTTTATTCATTTTGAATGTTTCAATATTTATGAGAAAATTGATTAGTAGAAATGACTTGTTCATTTTGAATGTTTCAATATATGAGGAAATTGATTAGTAGAAATGACTTGTTCATTTTGAATGTTTCAATATTATGAGAAAATTGATTAGTAGAAATGATTTTTCATTTCGAATGTTTCGATTTATGATTTATTTTTCCTAGGCAGTCAGAGTATATTTAGAGAGGGTACTTCTGACTTTATGTTGCTTTACTTTTGCAACTTTATAAATTTTGATTCATAAGTGTAACCTTATTTTTTAACTTATTGAATTCAAAATTTTTTTGTGGTCTCTTTTGGCTATAAATTTATTTAGCTTTTGGATTTATAAAATTTTAAAATATTAAAAGAGTAATATTTTAATTTATAGAGATCATTTCACACAGGAAGGTGCCTTTCTTTGCCTGTCATTGCAATGGGGCTTGATATTAATATTATTGTATACTATCATATTATGTATACTATTGAAATTTGAATGTACTACTTGATGTATATTCTTTTTCTTTCTCTTTAGGTCACTGTACATGTACGATCCATAAATGTGCACATGCACTTAAAATTTTTATTATGACTTTTAAATTTTAACTTAAATTTTATTCTACATTTTTTTGCTCCTTGGCTTTTAAAATTTTGTTTTCCCTTTGTTGAAAAAGCTCTTTCAAGATTTACCTTTTTCACCTTTTGGTCATCCAAAATTTTGTTCGGCAAATGGGGGTAATGTGATGTAGCAATCACATTTATTATTTATTTTTTAAATTGTAATGCAGCATTATTATCTCATGTTTTAAACTATTTATTTTCAATGCAAAACATCGTTCAAATCGTTTTTTTCCTTTTCTTTTTACCACAAGTAACAGAACCTTTGATTTCAGATTTTCCCCCTCTTCCTGATATATTTTTAGATTAAGCGTGACGTCGACCGCGTCATATTGGAGGTGTGTCTCTCTCCTCTTGCCTTTTGACTGTAGTTTCATTTTTCCGTGCTGTCATTCGTTCTACAATTAATACGTAAATTTAATTTAACAAATAGATTTAAATCATTTCTGCATGTAGTTTTGTAAACCCCTTTTATGTAGTATATATATCAATGCAGCCAGTTTTTTAACAGATTTTAAGATCGGATCAGATTTTAAGATTTACGAAAGTATGTATTATTTTTGACAACGTGATTTGTCGTTTGAATTTCGGGCCTTAGCGCCTAAATTCAAAGAGCGATGTTCTTCAATAGCTATAACTCGATATCTAAAAGTTTATCTTCGGTCTCTGGTTTTTTTAATTTAACGCATATTTGATTTCGGACTTTTTATCATCAAGACCTTCTTTAAAAAATGATTTTAACCAGTAATCATCTTTATCATGGAATTACTTCCAAGTTTTAATAATTCTACGTGGAACGTTCTTCTGATGTGTACGGTGACCTACCTACTCCTAATTACCTTCCACCTCTCAAAGTGAATCAACGAATAAAGATTTTTGTAACTGCTGTCTCTTCAATGTGTCTACTATTCATCCATTAAGTAAGACCATTTATTTTTATTTTTACTGCAAGTCAACCTTATCATCTTTACTATACGATCACTCTATTCTCGCCACTTATGTTTATTCTCAACATTTAAATTAAAATCGTCACACTTGGCTTTGTGCCCAGTGAGCACTTTGTATCTCGTCCTGAGATATGCATTTATAATTTTCTGCAAAATCAATTTGTATCATGGCCATCTTTGGAGGATATTTTGCACTGGTAACCAGTTGATGTTGTTGTTTATAAATGCTAGATTGAAAACGCTTTACATAGCAGTGCTCAAGAAATTCAGGTACCAGCTTACACAGATATTTCATAAGGTCTTCGATCAGTCCTTCTTCAACAACTTTGCATAACCGATCCTCACATTTTTTCCAGACGAACCAAGTTACAGAGTTTTCTCCAAAAACTTCTACATGTTCTCCATACAAATTAAAAAAATTCTTTCCATCTTTGCATGTAACACAGTTGTTAATCCAACAATCTTCTGACTCAGTATTACATACCAACATAGAGGGAAAGTTCTCAGAATATTTTGGAATTTGGGGAATTGCATTATGCAGTGCTTCTAAAGCCATTATAAAGTTTTCATGATATTTGCCACATGCAAACATTGTGTGGTAATTTGCTACTTAAAAGCACATGTTTGGGTCGCAATTCCGCAAATTTGCTTTTTCCAATCTTTATATCTGTATATTGTTTTGTAAACAATGCATATAGTTCTTTAATTGAATGTTGTAAATGTCGTGTCTGGATTTTATCTTTTGATCCATCATCATTCCTGACAGTCTTTACATCTTTTCGGCCTGGAGCCTGTTGCTTACATCATCTTGGATATAAAATTGTTTCACCAAGGTAACTGTTTCGAATGGTATGCGCTTTGAATTATCATCTGTCATATGTGGAGAACTAGGAGTACTATCTGTTTGATCAATTTCACTGTCAAACAATTTTTTAATAACAGCTTTCTTCTTTCGCGGAGACATAGGCAAGGAACGCTTTGCACGACTAACAGCCTTTCCCAAGGTTTTATTATTTTTGAAAGGGGTAGTAACACTGCTACTTGGACCCTGACATTTTGCTCTACATTTTTCTACTCTTTTTCTAACATTCTCCCTAATTTCCCTCTTGACTTTATTTTGAACTGACTTTGGTAACTTAGCTAGATCATCTCTTTTTTTTATCCCTGCTCTTTTTAGCTTCTGCTTTGTTTTTCTTTTTATAATCTTCATATTTTCCTTCATTTTTTAATTTCTCTCTCCTTCTTTTTTGTCTTTCAGCAGCAGTCAATGCCATTTGTGCAATATGCTTTAAATATCTAATGAAAAAAAGAAATGTGACTGATGTTACATAGTGACTGATGTTACATATTTTGAATAAATTTTAAATACATAAATTCTGCTATCATAAAATATTTAAGTGGTGAATATTAAAGATAACATCATAAATGAAGAGAATATGACTCTTCATAATTTTAGGACACATTTTGTTTAAGCAATAAAAACTTTTATGAAATTTTGTGACCGATGTTACATTTATGTGAAGCCTAATTTATAAAAAATGTTTTCAAAACAATTATCACAGCCTAAAGTTTCTTTGCTGGTCTAGTCTCTTCATTTATGAACTAAATTTCAATAAAAAATTAAATTTTACACATACCTGTTGATTTCTGTTTAAAAAAACAAGATGAACTTCTAGCACCCCTAGCACAACAAAACATGTGCACAAAGTAATGTTGCCAAACTTTACCTATAAAACATACAAAAAAGGTGTTGCCAATTTCTTTAGCATAATTTTATAAAAATTCACTTTTTTTTATATCATAGGGAAAAAAACTGTATTTGTACAATGAAAAAAAAATTTGCTATTGGTGTCCCTGGTTACATGGAATTGCCCTATACATAATCTTATACTGCCATCCAGCTTTGGTTCGAGAACTAGAGGTCTGCACGGGCCGACATTTCCAGGCCCGAGCCCAGCCCGACTCAGAGAAAAAAAATTGGCCCGGCTCGGTAAAAAAGTTGAAAGTTCGGCCCGGCCTGCAGAAAAAAAATTATTGGCCCAGCCCGGCCCGGTTAAAAAGTTAAAAGTCCGGCCCGAAAAAAAGTTAAAATCTCGGCCTGAGTGAATTTCTACAAAACATTGATTTTTATATCGATTTGGTTAAAAGTTTTTCTCGTACGAGGAGATCAAGCCAAAAATATTTATCTTAACTTTTCTTTTCATGTTTATGATCTTCATTTTTATAGAAGTGCTGCAGGGTGCGATATTTATTTTTTTTAACGAATCTCTATTTCTTGTATGTAAATGTTTCAGTTATCATTAATATTGTTAATCCATATTCCATGTATTGAAGTGTTAAATATCGGTAAAATCTAAGACTGAATTGCATAAAAAAGAAAAAAAAGATGCGTTATAGACAAGTTCTCTTCTTAGCAAGTGTAAGTGTATTATATATTATTTTCTTACGTAGTATATTAATTTTGTTTTATTAACTTTTGTAATTTTCTTACGTAGTATTAAGTAGTATATTAATTTTGCATGAATCAACACATTTTTCAGTTTAAAACAAGATTCCATCATAGACAGGTTCTTTTTCACACGTTTTACTATATTTTAATTTAACTATATTTTAATAAGCGTAGAAATCTACTACTTTTAAAAAAGAATGAATTTGAATGTTTAATTGTAGAATAATGGCGATTTAAAAATGTATGCATTTTTTGAAAAAAAATTTGTGCCAAGCCTAATTTTACTGATTTTTGAATGGACCAGGCCATTCCGAGACAATGATTTTCATACGGGGTGGGTGAAAACTACGAATGAAAATTTTGGGCCATGAAGATTAGGAATGAAACCAGTACCCGGGTGTGTGCAGAAAAAATAAGTTAGGCCCGGCCCATAAAGAATAGTGACTAGGCCCGGCCCGAGACTTCAGAAAAAAGTAAGGCCCGGGCCCGGCCCGAGTGCCGTGAATGAAAATAGGCCCGTGGAGATCTCTAACGAGAACTACCAGTGGAGCATAAGGTGATTCACATTCCTCTATGATTCCCTGAGCTAGAAGATTATCTATTTCCTTCTTAAGAATTTCTTTCTTAGCAGGAGTCATCCGATAAGGTGGTACAGCAACAGAAGCACTATCACCTGTATTGATACGATACTCGACACACGGGGTTGTCTCTCCTTCTGGGTGAAAACATTTTTCATACCTTTACAGAAGCAATGGCGGATCTATGGGGGGGGGGGGGGGAGGGGGCGATCGCCCCCCCCCCTTTTGGGCAAATAAAGTGTTTGCAAAACAGCATTATGCATCCTCACGAGAAATGATTTGGAGAGAAGCTCGGCGCGACCCGGGTCGGGTTGCACCAGTTTAAATCCACGAGACTCGGCCTGGGTAAGGTCTCTCTTTTAGAGCCGGGCCGTGCCCTGATCTTAAATTTTTCTGCAAATTCGGGTCGGGCCAGACTTCTTTTCCTTCCAGGTCGAGACTGGCCTTGACTTCATTCTTCCTAGAGGTCCGCACTGGCCAAAATTTCCAGTTCGGGGCTCGTCCCGGAGTAAAAGCTAAACGTTCGATCCGTGTCAGCCTGTATCATAAGCAGTGTTGGCCCGACCGTGACCTGCGCACTTCTCTAAATTTTTCTCCTCGAGCCCAAGTTGGTCTGGCATCTTACTTATTTGTTATTCGTAAAAAATATACATATTTATGGTGTACATTTGTTTAGCGAAATTTTTAAAAATTTAATTTGATTTGATAAGTTACAGAGATGCATTTTTAAAAATCTACTTTTTTTCTTTGTAGAGCTTTAAATTGTGATTTTCTTTTGTTATCCGTTTCTTTCATTCTAAACTGATTTGCTCACTAGATTTTCATTTGAATGTATTTGTCTAAGTAATGATTTTTACGTAGTGTTTATGTACGTATTGATATTATTGTACAATTGCTTAAATAGTCATTAATATTAATGTTTTTCTGTATTAATGAATTTCGAACAAAATCAAAAATAAAATATGATCATAAGCAAGTGTGCTTTATGAATAATTTTAATTGCAAAATGCAGGCTGGGCTGGAGTCGATATTTTAGCTTTTATACCGGGACCATAATTTTTTTTCTTTGTGTGTGTGTGTGGCTTGGACCTGGAAATTTCAGCCCGTGTAAACCTCTATCTGACATATCGAAACCAGCTTTAATTATTTTTTTAAAATGCTTCTTTCAGCCATCATCTCATAGCTACTGAATATACCGGGTGTCCAAAAATGGACTGACTGATTTTAAATACAATTCAATAACTTGCAAATGGCGACAGCTGTTAAAAAAAATACTTGAAGATGCAAGATATCAGGAGCAGGGGTGATTCTGTTTAGAATTTTCCGAAAATTTAACCTTCACGCTGCGCATCCCGCGATTTCCACGGCCAACGTAAAAATGACAAAATTTACGCAACCCGCAATTTCCGCAGCAAATCTTTTTTATGATCTAATTCTATTTAAAAACTCTTTTACAGAGATTTTGGACATATTTGAACTCTTACATATTTGCAGATTTGAAATATGTAATAAAATAAAGGCGCAATTTTTAACCTATTTTCATAAAAAAAAAAAATAATAATGTATGTACATACGCAGAGAGAGGATTAAGGCATTTGGTTCCAAAAATTAAAAAATTTCACCAATCCGAAAATCGCGAATTTTAATAAATGATCCCTATAAAAAATCTATTTCGTCAATCGTTTGCAGAAAATAACTTCAATTTCGCTAAAGAATCGTGGAAAAAACGCGAATTTAGTCAAAGGGCCACGGAAAAAACGCAAATTTGGTCAAATAACTGCAAAAAAATGCGAATATCGTCAAAGGATCGCGAATAAATGCAAATTTTATCAAAGGGCTGCAAAATTACACTAATTTTGTCAAAGGGTAGCGAAAGAAACATAAATTTCGTCAAAGGGTAATGGAAGAAATGCGAAGTTCTTCAAACGGCTATGGAAAACGCGAATTTTATCAAAGGGCTGCGAAAACATGCGAATTTTTTTAAAGAGTTGTGGAAAAACACGAATTTCGTCAAAGAGTCGTGGAAGAAATGCGAATTTTATCAAAGAGTCGTGGGGGAAAAAAGTGGTCTTAGAAAACAGCACACATACATTCACCTATATTTATTATTATAGGTATGGTTTTTAATCTAAAATAATATACTGAACTAACTTTTGAAGAAAACTGGTTAACCCAAACCCAGCTTGCAGGAATCTACACTCAGCCTGAAACCGACACGAATCGAAAACAGCTAACCCGACCTGCAACAAAAATAATTAGTGCCAGGAGGGAATCCTCCTCTGCTGTAACGTTTCAGAAAATTTGCTTTGAATTTCAGAATTTTTTTTTTCCCTGAGAATCACCTCTGATCAGGAGTTTTTTTTACTGCGTTTTTAAATTTTGTTTAAAATTGTAACAACAGATGGCGCTGCAAGCAATAGGTGCTAAATCGGCGCAGATTTAACGACTATTGTTTGCAGCGCCATCTATCACTGCTATTGTAAAGTAAAATCAAGAATCGCAGTAAAAAATCTCCTGACATCTTACATAACCCTCCTGCAAGTTTTTTTTTTTAATGGCTGCCACCATTTGCAAGTTACTAAATTTTAAAATCAGTCAGTCCATTTTAGGGCACATGGTATGTTTTTTAATAAGTTTCAAAGCATTCTTTACTAAATTACAACGCATCTTAGATATAAAGAGACAAGCAGTCTTATACCAATTTAGTATTTTTACATAATCCTGAAGATTAAAAAATATTATTAAATAATTGTTTGGGCGTGCCTGTTATGGAGCTTTTACTGTATATAGTTTTTATCTTCAAAAATATTTAGATTTTTTTTTCAAAATTCGGGTCGACCCGAACCCTTCTCGAAAGAGTGAAAACCCAATCCGAAACTGACCCAAACCCGAAATAATGTATGTCAATCTGCCCCACACACAACGCACTAGAGCGCAGCTGAAAAGTAGAAGTCAACCCGACCCGCAGCAGAAAAGTAGAAGTCGACCGGACCCAAACCCGACCCGCAGCAGAAAAGTAGAAGCCGACCGGACCCAAACCCGACCCGCAGCAGAAAAGTAGAAGTCGACTGGACCCAAACCCGACCCGCAGCAAAAAGTAGATATTAACCCGACCTGCAGCAAAAGGTAGAATTCAACCGGACCCAAAGTATAAAAGTATAAGCTAACCTGACCAGCAGCAAAAAATAGAACTCAACCGGACCCAAACCCGACCTGCAGCAAAAAGTAGAAGTAATACGACCTGCAATGATAAAATTAGCCCCGACCCACACATCAGATTGGAGTCTCCAAATTTCTAAAATCGCCCCCCCCTTGAGGACTCTCCAGATCCACCCTTGTACAGAAGATCATTAAGAGTTTGTCCCTTTCATCAGAATTTAGATTGTTACCTTCATCTTCACGTAAAGCATATGGACTGACTTCGACCGCACCAGCTGATGTACCATTTTCTTCTTTGTATTCATCTATAAAACAAAACTTTTCCTGAGGTTTATCACTGAAATGCCATGTTTTGTTGGGAGTATCTAACACTATGTTAGCATTATGCAAGAAATCCATACCTAAAAGAGTTCTAATTACCCTTGGCATCTGGTAATACAATGAACTCCGTTTTGAAGACTCTGCCTTCAATCTCTATGGGCACAGTGGCAGACAAAGTGTCTCTAACTACCGTAATTCCGTCAGCTAATGTTACATCACGAGTATGAGGGTTCAGGGCAACACCAGTTTTTAAAAATAATTCATACATACATTCTTCTGCAATAGAACGATTCACTCCCGTATCTGCATAGAGTAACACCTTCTTATTGCAGATCGAGATAGGCACATTTGGAGTTGAAACTGTTGATGTATTTAAATTATATAGCTGAAGTCGATGTGCTTGCACAGTTTGTTTTTTAACCATAGGCAAACAATCTGGGCATTTCTTCTTTATAAATCCAAATTTACCACAACCATAGCAAACAATATTGGATTCTATGCATCGATTAGCAAACTTAGGGGAAGATCTGTCTTCTTTAGGAGGCTTACTCTGCTTCCAATTCATTTTCTCGACAAGAAAACTCTTTTTTTCTCTTGGGGTACACCCGGATATCTTTTAGGGAATGTAGATCTGATAATATCATACGCATCTAATTTTTCGGCAAGGACAACTAGCGAATTAAAAATTTCCCAATCATCTAACGTATGTTGTTTGCATTCAACAGGCACACGTCTTTTCATTTGATCAGCTATGATAAGATCCTGAAGATTTTCAAAAGACGTTACAGCTAATTCTTTAAGCCAGTTTTCAAAATAATCTCGAAGTTTGAAATAATAATCTCGCCAAGTAATTTCCTTGGCTTGTGATGAGTAAAGAACAGCTGTCTAAACTTTTTGGCACTAATTTGAAACCTTTTTAGAAGTAAATCTTTAATATGTGAAAAACTTGACGCGTTTTCTTCTGATTCACGAGCGATAAGCGTAGAGATAGAAGATGGTACAACACTGAGTAAATATGAAACCCATAGATGCTCTGGTACCTTTGAGAGCTTTAACTGACGTTCCAGGAGCACCAAAAACAAAGTTATATCATCAATTTCTGGCCTGAATGTAGGCAACAGCTTTTGGATATCTGTCTTACTCTCCAGGTGAGACATTATCCCTGCCGCATTATCACCTACTGCTCCACTGGATACACTTTGGCTCTGAGCCTGTAACTTGAGCTTCTCAAGCTCAAAATTCATCTGAAGCTTTTTTAACTCTAACTCTTCTGCTCTATGCTTCTCTTCTAATTCTAGTTTATGCTGTTCTAACTCTGCTTCTTTTTGTTTTTCCTCTAAGCCTCGCCTATGCTGTTCTTCCTCGCGAGTCGAAATTTGGTTTCTGACTAATGAATTTACAAAATCAACTTCGTACGAGGGGGAGGGTTTAATTTTTTCATGCAATGTGACAACTGTCATAGAGCGTTGCACATCTAAATTCATTTCTAACGCAACCCGATACAAATTCTCTTTACGAGCTTTATTAAGTTCAGACATTTTAAACTTTAGCAAAACAAAAAAACGAGTACCCCACAAATGCCGAAAATTCGTTTAAATTATTCCCCAGATGTGAGCTTTGCCGTTACAACTCATATAAACAAGACTTTAATAAAGCAAAACAATAAGATTTAACTTTAAAAAAACTCTTACAACAAAACAAACTTTAAATCTGTGCTGGTATAAATAAACTGGATGGCTATAACACAACACTTAATTAAAACAATATTTTAACCAATATAGAACCATTTGCTGAATAGTTGACACTTACAAATAATATCCTAACTAAATAATATCAAACACATAATTGAATAATTAAATTTTCAACCAATATTATTATTATATTACCAAGACTACTTAATATCAGTTTCATTCAATATAACTTTAAAAGAAAAGAAACTTTCTTTTATAAACAAACAATAAATGCAAAAACTTACTCATTCCGTTTTGAAAATCACATTCAAGGCTTATTCCATTAGTAAATCAGGAACTCAAAATTAAATATGTTTAGCATTAAATAATAACAAACACTTAAATAAAAATTGTAATCAATTCTCTTATGAAACCAATAAAAAAAAATTAAATAAACACATATCTTTATGAGAATTGCGATAAAATTATAAATATATTTTAACAACTTCTATTTGACTGACAGTTTATTTTCCTCTTTTAAAAAGAAAAGAAAAAAAATCAACGAACGTAAATAAATACTTCTTTTGCTTCCTCTCTGTCTCTCTTTTTTTTTATATGAATCAAAAAATATCTTACTGAAACAAAGTAAAAATTAAACATACGTGAACAGAATCAAAAGTAAATTTCAGAATAATGAGTGAGGGGGGAGGGGGGAAGGGGAAATATACAATACATAAATGAATGGAAAATAATAGAATGAATTAAAATGAATAATGTTAAAAATATGAAGAATATCAAGGATGTTATGAACATGAAGAATATCAAGAATAATACCAATATGAAAAATAACAAGAATGTTATGGATATTAAGAGTGCATTCTTTTTATTAAAAATATTATGGATCCATTCTATTTAAAAAATCGCTTACTCATTGAAAATATCTTGTAGAATAAACACACATATCCTAGAATATTCTTAGGACATTAACAAAATAATTTGCAGAACTTCAAAACTTACGAAAATAAGAACACATATCACATGGTGCAAACACGACGAACGAAAATGACAAACACAAAGAAACAAAATGAATCTGTAGAGTAACATATTTCACAATAGCATATCTCACAAGTTGACGATTGGTCATGGGATTTTTGCTATATGCTAGCTCAAAAGCACATTTCATGATTAAAAATATATCATGCTTTTGTAGAGGATGAGAGCATTTTCATTTGAATTCGTGGTCAGACGTTGGGCAGCCAATTGTTGGCTATCTCAAATTCAATTCACACAGATTTCACATTATTTCAAAATATGAATTTCTTGGGGTGTAACTTTTTAAATATTTTTTTTTTCTTTGCAGTAAGACGGCACATAACAAATCGAACAATACTTATACACAAAAAAAATAATAACTGGCGCTAATATAACTTTTTACATGTTAGCACAACTCAAAACAGAACAGAACTCGATCGAACTAACTAACAGCATTTCTTATTCGGCGAAGATCGTGGAAGCCGCTCACGTGATTGCCGGTAAAGTCTATTTTTGGAACGGGTAGTGCATGTTACAGAAGCTTAAAGTAGTGTATTAAATGTAAAGGTATGTGCGAATATCAGATACAACCAGGGTTTGTAAATATCATGATATTTTTGCAAATAGTCAACTTATTCCTGACAATAAATATTTTTAAGCATAATATAAATTAGAAACTAAAACGTATGGCATTTAACATGAAAACTTAAACAATATTCTAAAAATGTATTTTGCTTTTACTTTTAACTTATAACAAAATTGAAGATCAACTACCGTGTTTACTCACATAATAGTCACACTTTTTTTTGCCAATGTTTCATTGTGAAAGTCTAGGTGCGACTATTATTCGGGGAAATCTACTCCACAATATTACATACTCTAATGCTAAAACATAACAGGTATAAAAAAAACATATTATAATAAAATTAGTAACTTACCACATGTTTCCAGATTATGCAATGTTTATTAAGTACCATTTTTGTTTGTATGATAACATTTTTACAGACATAAAATTTACAAATAATCTTTGTGAAAATTTTGACAAAAAATTCTCATAATAAATCAATTTCACTAAAGGTATCAGTATCCCTATTGTAATGTGAATCGGTGTCTGAAGAATCTCCGTCATTCCTTAAAATGTCATCATCACTTCCATCCAAAGCATTGGAGATACCGGTCTTCTTAAAACTTTTTGAAATTATATTGCTTGTTATTAAAGTTCAACATTGTAATATTCAACTACACAATAGTTCCGGGTATGGACGCCTTACTTTTTTTACCGGCAGTTTTTTCTTTGGTCCCATTGACCATCCAATATCCATATACTCGTCTTATATTGTCTTTAAATAGCTTGTTAAACCGATATGTCCAATGGTTGCAGAATCGATGTGGGTCCCTCTAATGGCATACTTTGAAAAATATTTTTTTAAATAAAAATTTTGAAAAGGGTCAAAGTTCCAATAAATTATACCACCGTTAATAAAAGAAAAATTAGAATATCAATTTAATCAATTTTGCGTTCTGATCTGCCTGATTTGAAGAACGCGACTACGACTTTTATGCGAAGATAATATTTTGACGATTTTTTTCTGCTTAAAAACGGGAGTGCGACTATTACACAAGTGCGACTATTATGCGAGTAAACACAGTAATTGAAAATAGATAGTATAATTTGCTTTATGCACTTATTAAAAAATATATATATATATATATAGGATTCAGTATCAAGAAATCAGAAATTTATAAACAATTTTTTTTATTATTATTATTATTAAAGAATTCTAATATAAATGTAAGCTTGCCTTAATTTTTATTCCCTAACATGTAGTCCAGTTTAGACTTAACTAAACCAAAATCAGAAAAGATTCTTTTCTAATAAAGCTGTGTACCTAAATTTAGAACTAATGTTCGACATTTGAAAATAAAAGTTTCAAACATAAAATTTGGAAAATATATTTGTTTTCTTTGGCTAAAAAAGTCACTGCCAGAGCCAGAGACAACAGTTCTTTATCTACAGAATGCAGAATGATGCAGTCAAAAACTGTTAAAAATTTCATTTACACTTGTTTTAACTGAAAATATCAAAATTATTTTGCTCAATGATATTTTGAAAATAAACATCAAGTTTATGAAAATATCGAAAATATAAAAAATCTTGATATTTAAAAAATAAATATTGCATATATATATAGATATACTATATCATAATATATATCAACAAACCCTGGATACAACCACGAAAAGAATGATGCCAATAATACTAATTACATTAAACCTTATTTTTTTACAACTGCATAGTTTATTTACTTATTATAGTTTATTTTTTATTGTAATTTATAGCTTATAGTTTTGTTTTATTTATTTATTTATTAGAGTGTATTTATTGTAGTTTATTTATTTAATTTTAAATTATTTATAATTTTTAACTATGTCATACATTTAATAATGTTAAATTACTACTTTGAATGTCATTGGCATCAATAAAAAAGATTGGGAATTGTCAACAATTTTTGGCAATCTATCTTCTGGTTCAGTAATACGCAAGTACTGATGCAAATAACTCTGAGCTTCTTGTTCACTACTAAAAGAGTTTGGTAAGAAAAAAGAAAAATGCTGATGTAATTAATAAATATGCTTTCAGAAATGCTAGTAATTACAGATTCTGAGTAATTGTTATGGTTTTTAACAAACAAATATGCCATTAAGGTGAGAAATTACTGAAAACTAACTTTCATAATTATTTGTCATTTCTAGTTATAGAAAAATAATTAATACTGAAAATCTGTTAACTATTTGCATTTTTGCACTTTTTCCCAACAAAATTTAAATGTTTTATATTTATTTTACAAAGAGATTTATAATTAATATACACCTTGGTCAGAAGTTTAATAAAAACTAAAATTTCGAATTTTAATTTGAATCTTTTCTTAAATATATGTGATAAAGACATTTTGGAAAAAAAAAAAAAAAGAGTAAATCTGAAAATGCACGAAGAAAACAGCAAAAGCACGATATTGTCGTTAGTTAGAATCAGTGTTCGAAATTAGCAGTTGTTAGCCGTCAAATGCAACCAAATTATTGCATTTGATGACTACAAAATTATTCTCGGTCGTCAAATTTGACGCTTAGCTTTCTAAAAAAAATATTTATTGTATTATTTTAACGGTGAAAATAATTAGGGTACCTTTTGATTTCATCTTACAAGATTTAAATGTAGATGCATTACATGTTTTTTTAATTTTTACTAGATTCAATTCTAACTATCAACACTGTATGTATTTTTGTTTTGCTAAGAAGTTATCAAGTTTTAAATTTATTTAACATGATTAAATGCACTTTTCTATTAATTTCTAAGTATAGCAATAATTAAAAAAGCTTTTCATCACTTTTAAGTTTCTTCAGTTATTATAATCTTGGAAATTAAGAACTTCAATAATTTAAAATAAAAACAAGTATTGGTACTTTTCTAAAATGTAGCATACAGTATCTACAGTAATGTAAAAAATGAATTTTAGAAATTGCAACTAAAAATTTTAATTTGATGGCAAAGATTTTTAAAGTAGTCGTCATTTGACGCCTACCTTTTATTTCCCAATTTCTATCACTGGTTAGAGTGTATAAATGTTTAAAATAATCCATAAAAAAATTGTAAATTTACATAAGTAAGCTTACACTTTATAGATACAAATGAAATGAATAAATCATATATTGATACATACATCAGTAGGACTAAAAGCGCATTGTTCTCCCAATTCTTCAGCAAGTTTTTCCCCTCCAGATGTTGGCAAATCACACACAATTACTCTAGCTCCATTCTTAACTAAACGTCTAACAGTAGCTTCACCTAAGCCTGATGCTCCTCCAGTTACCAGAGCAACTAAACCCTGAAATAATAAACAGTAAGAAAAACAAAACATCAGAAATTTATATAGCCCTGAAAAGTTGGACACAAATTTCAAGGAGAAAGTTCCGTAATCAGGTTCATAGCTAATTGGCATATTTTAGCAAGCATGATTTGATATTTGCATAAATATAAATTTATACAGTCAATTCTGTGAAATCCACCAATGTATAATTCGCAAACGTCTATTATCTGCACTACACTTTGGAATATGAACAGTGAAAATTGCCATTAACAATTAAGTTCATAGATAAAGTTAAATGTGGTGTTTTTCATAAATTATGAATTTTCCAATGAAATAAACTACGATTTGAAAAAAATTCACATATTTTGTAGCCTGCATTCGAAAATGAAAATTTCTGCTAAGTGGACAATCAAATCAAAACAGAAATTATTTTAAATAGGTATTGATGTTTGGTTAGGTGTAGTCTGTAGTACAAATGTATACTTCGCTAAAGCGCCAATGAAACTGTAACATTAGCAGGGGTCGATGCAGGTTTTTATTCTTGGGGCTCATTTTGTGAAAAGTAAGAGTTATTTTTCTGAATTTTATAATATTTTTGTGAAAAATAACATTTTGTAACGAAAGTTGAAATACAGTTACTCAAATTCGAACCAAGCATTCATTAACAAAAACTTCTTCAAATCCTCTTGCTACAGTTTTTGTTCTTGGTGAACTTGTTTTATTTACAAAATTACACATTTTAAAACAGTTTTTATGAAAAGGAATTTTACGCAGGAGCCTGTTTTATTATAAGGAATTTTGTGAAAAGGTCCATTTTATTGAATTCATTTTTGTAAAGGGGTTAGATGAAAATTGGCTGTCGGCCCTCGCCAAGTGGCTATAAAAAATCTGTTATCGATCGCCAAGTGAAGGTTGGTTGGTTGGTTGTATATTGTTTAATGGCACAAAATCCCATAAGGGACATGCTGTGCCAAACAAGAATAGACTAAAAACATAAAAATAAAGAGCATCAGAAAAGCAATCTGGATGGGGGTCCCATCCAGATGCAGTCAGAAAAGTGTAGATGGGGAAGAAAATTAAAAACTAAACAAACGGACTATAGAAGATTTTAGGTAAAAAGTGCAGAAGTGCAATCTGGATGGGGCTCCCATCCAGATGTCAGAAAAAATTAAAAGAACAATTCAAGTTGTTTTTAAACCAAAGAAAGATGCAAAAATCATATTTCAAAGTAAAATCCAGCATGTTTTAAAAAAGTGAAGAGTGCCCCATGAGGTGTTTCCCCAATGAGGTTTGTCAAGATTGGGGATGATGAGTTAAAATAGATTCTGTATAAGTGCCGGAGACCCGGACAGTCAGTTAAAACATGATGAATGGTCAGGTAATCAAAATGGCAATGTGGACACATGGGAGCCTCTTCCCGAAGTAAAAGATGTTTATGAGTGATTCTAGAATGTCCAATTCTCAGACGGGTCAGAAGAACATCAGTTTTCCTTGGATAACACGGAGGCCAGGTCATGATGGTATGTTTGATGTGGTGCAGTTTATTATTGCATTCTAAATTCCAACTTTCTTGCCATTTACAATGAATAAAGCATTTGATAAGTAGTTTTACGTCTGAAAATGGAACTTTATGGCACAACGGATTAAGGGCACGTTTCGCCGCCTCATCCGCTTTCTCATTACCAGGAATACCCATGTGTCCAGGTACCCAGCAAAATAAAATATTATAGCCACGTCTTTTCAATTTATTATAAAAATCAAGGATCAATGAAACATAAGGATGCTTTTTAAATGATTTAATTGCGTCAATAGAGCTATTTGAGTCGGTATAAATGATGAAGGATGAGCTATGATGATGAGAGATGTAGAACATGGCTCTCTCTATTGCAATCAGTTCGGCTGTAAAGACAGAAGTAGATGAATGAAGGCGATAGCTTAAAGAGTTGTTTTCACAAAATATCCCACACCCAACAGTATCTCCACTCTTAGAGCCATCTGTGTAAATGTCAGTGTAATCATTAAAGTTTGATCTGTGTGCAGCAAATATCTGTTGAAAAACAACGGGAGCTAAGGTGTTTCTATCGTATCCTTTAAAAGGATGGAGCGATGTAATACTAGGAGGTTTCCAAGGAGGGAGTACATGCAATGGACATGGACTCACCTCGATACTACTCAGTGGGCTATTATCAGTAATGTTCCTTATTCTGACACCAAAAGGTGGGATGCAAGATGGTCGATGCTGATAAAGCATATCGTTGTCTGTATTTAGAATGTATGAATGAAGAGGATGGCCTGGATGTGAAAGGATACGGTAATAAAGTTCTAAAGAAAGTTTTTCACGAATGTGGTGTAATGCTGGTTCATTGCAGTCAACATAAAGGCTTAAAACTGGAGAGGTACGAAATGCACCAGAGCAAACACGGAGTGCGCTATGGTGCACAGTGTCAAGTTTTTTAAGAACAGAATTACGTGCGGAACCATAGACCTGGCAGGCATAGTCAATTTTGGAACGGATGACGGCTCGATAGATTTTAAGGAGAGAAGTACGGTCTGCTCCCCAGGAAGTATTTGAAAGCACCTTTAGTAGGTTAAGCGATTTTTCACATTTTGTCCGTAATTGTAAAATATGTGGTAAAAAGGTTAGCTTACTATCAAATTGGAGGCCGAGAAAATGGACAATGTCCACAACAGGAATCTGAGTTGGTCCAATAAAAATTTCAGGATCTGGATGCAGATCCCTACGTCTACAGAAGTGAACACAAGAAGTTTTGTCATGAGAAATTATAAATCCATTCTTATTAGTCCAATTAAGAATATGGGTGATTGCAATTTGCAGCTGTCTTTCAATAAAACGAATATCCTGTCCCATACACATAATACGGAAGTCATCAACATATAAATCACCTTTCACAGAAGGGGGCAGTTGACTAAGAATGTCATTTATTTTTATAGCAAAGAGGGTGACACTCAGGACACTGCCCTGGGGTACACCCTCTTCTTGTACATAAAAACTAGAGAGTACCCCACCGATTCGGACTTGAAAAACTCGAATGGCGAGGAAGTTCTTAATAAAAATAAGGAGATTCCCGCGAAAGCCTAGGTTAAAAAGATCACGAAGGATCCCGTATCGCCATGTTCTGTCGTAGGCTTTTGCCATGTCAAAAAATACTGACACCAAATGGTTGCGTTTTAGAAAGGCTGTCCGTATGTGATTTTCAAGATTGATCAGGTTATCGATAGTTGACCTACCTCGTCGAAACCCACTTTGAAACGCAGCAAGGCAATTGTTGTTTTCTAAAATATGCACAAGACGACAATTGATCATTTTTTCAAGTAATTTGCAAAGACTGCTAGAGAGTGCGATTGGCCTGTAATTATTGGGATTGCTAGCATCTTTCCCTGGTTTAGGAAAAGGAATGATAATAGAGTTACACCAGGCTTGAGGAAAGACCTGTTCTATCCAAATTCTGTCATAAAATGCAAGTAAATTATTGAGAGAGGTTGTGCAGAGATGTTTAAGCATGGTATAGGTGATGCCATCGTGACCTGGAGCTGATAGATGGCTATTTTGCAAACATTTTATGAGCTCTGAGAGAGTAAAAGGGAGATTATAGTCATAAGAGTTACGGGAATTAAAATTGAGGTAGGTAGTTTCTGTTTGTCTTTTGTATGATAAAAAAGGTTCCGGGTATGATTCAGAGGCAGAGTTAGATGCAAATGTATTTGCTATGGTTTCAGCAATATTCTTAGGAGAAGCTATTGTTTGTCCGTTATGATTTAAGATTGTGATGTGGTTTTCAGAATAAAGACCCATACAATTTTTTACTTTTTTCCAGAGGACTTTACTAGAGGTATGTGGGTTAATATTAGATACATATTGAATCCAGGATTCACGTTGGCTTTTACGGCGCACTCTTCTAGCTTCAGCCTTTGCTTTTTTGTAGGCAAGATAGCTAGTGTTATTGGGATAACGCCGAAAGATGCCCCAGGCTTTCTGTTGATTTTTTTTTGCAGCTTGACAGTCGCTGTTCCACCATGGCTTCCGGTGTCTCATTGTAGATGATGAGTTAGGTATGCTAATATCTGCAGCATTGATAATACACTGGGTGATATTATCAACTGCATCGTCTATGTCACCTTCTACCATATGATTTGTGATTTTAGCATGATTTGTGAAAGTTGGCCAATTGGCTCTGTCATAGTTATAGCGTTTAAAATAATGATTAGAATCCCTGTCAGGAGTGGTCTGTGAAATGAAAGTGGGAAAATGGCCACTGCCGTGCAGGTCACTTGAAATCCAGAAATTCCAATATGGATAGATAGATGGAGAGCAGATAGTGAGATCTATGGCATGAAAGGTGCGTGTCGGTTCATGAAAATATGTATGATCACCATTATTGAGTAGGCATAAGCCATTGTCAGAAATTAATTTTTCAATGATATCACCACGTTGATTAGTGTCAGAATTCCCCCACAGTTGGCTATGAGCATTAAAATCCCCAACGATGATGAAAGGAGTGGGGAGTTGAAGAAGGAGATCATCAAGGAGTGCTGACTGAATAATTTGGTGGGGTGGTAAATAAATGGTACAGACTGTAATGAGACGTTTTATATGTACACGGACTGCAACAGCTTGTAAGTTTGTGTTTAGGTTAATATGAGTATGGGGTAAATTGCGAGAGATGAAAAGAGCAACTCCACCAGTGGCCCTATCACTACCTGTAAAATCTTTTCTGTATGTGGCGAAGGTGCGCAATTTAGCTTTGTCATTAATTTTAAGATGGGTTTCTTGTAAAGCTAAACATAGTGGTTGATGGTCATGAAGAATACTTCGAATTTCGTCGTATTTATTATGAAAGCCTCGACAGTTCCATGAAATAATATTAGTCATGATTGATTTTACTATTTTTTCCTAGATGAAAATTATCTGCGTTATATTAATCAGAGATAGTAGACATACTATCTCCATCGTTAAATTGTTCATCCGGTTCTGGGTGAAGAGCAAGGGCATCATCCTCTTCCATTTTATCGTTCTGTTTTGATTGTGTTTCATTTTTAGATCTTTTACTCTTTTTCTTCTTGGGTGTATTTTCAGATGAGACTGTGGCATCAATTATTGGTAGGTTAAATTTTTCTGCATCAGATTTATGGTTTGGTTTCACGGATGGTGTTTTAGTTGTATTTTGAGAACCTCTTTTATGGAGTGGAAGTTTAGAAATAAGAGACTGTGATGATTTTAAAGTAGGATTTGTTGATGATTTAGGAGGAACAGATCTAGGCAAGTTAGGAGGAACAGATTTAGGTGACTTAGGAGCAGCAGATTGTGTTGATCTGCTTGTCTTATCAGAATTATTAGACAGGTTGTTTTGTTTTTGATTAGGTTGGCAATTAGTTTCAGTGGGGAATTCGGTTTGTGTTGCGATAGTTTTATGAGTTTTTTGGGCGGTTTTTGATAGGGCTGCAGCATATGATACACCAACTTTGGGTGTCCTGGATTCTACTATTTTTCTGGCTTCAGGGTATGATATATTTTCTTTAGTGCATATTGTTTGTATTTCTTTTTCTATTTTCCCTTGTTCACATGATTTAGCATAAGATGGGTGGTCTTTTTTACAATTTACACAACATGGTTGGGCATTGCAGTGTTCACTTTCATGGCCTACTGCACTGCACCGACCACAGGTGATTTTACCACGGCATGAGGTTTTTGAATGCCCAAAGCGTTGACATTTAAAACAACGCAGTGGGTTTGGGATGTAAGGCCTTACGGAACATGACAGATATCCGGCTTTTATTGATTTGGGTAGGTTCGTTGAGTTGAATGTGAGAATAATGTGCTTGGTAGGAATTTGTATTTGATTAGCTGGTATTTGCTCGTCTCGACGGTAGATTTTTATTCTTCTAGCTTCAATGACATTTTGTTCTTTTAAATTCTCTACAACTTCATCTTCAGTGACATGCAAGAGGTCAGATTCAGAGATCACACCGCGAGATGTGTTTAAAGTTCTATGTTTAGATATGGAGACTGCAATGTTTGCAAACTGAGTACATTTTTTTAAAGTTGGCTGCTTGTTGACTATTGCTTACTTCAACTAATAGTTCACCTGTTCGGAGTTTTTTTATTGTTTTTGGTTCACCAACCAAACCTTGGATAGATTTATTAATTAGGAAGGGGGATGTTTTGTCAAAACTCCCTTCTACTCGTTTCACTACAAAAAATCTCTCTTCAACATTACATGAATTAGAGTTGACATTCTTACATTCCGTATTGGAAGAAGAATCCTCAACTCTATCACCCCAAGAATTTTTTTGGCCCTGGTCAGTCCCAGCTTTTGAGCAAGAACTCAACGCATTAGTACTCTCTTTTGGTTGTGGGGCTTCCACTTCGCATGTACTCTCTTTTGGGTGTGGGGTTTCCACTTCGCATGATTTATTTCCTGAGATTGTAGCCATATTTAGGAAGGATTGAAAAAAACGCCAGGCATCGGGCCTGGTCACCGACCCTTCTTCTTACCGTGACTTTAGGCGTAGGTCTCAAAAGGGTGAAAACAATCAACAAACTTCCACGTTTTTCGAACGTTGGATTAAACTCGATAGCATCTCCAAACTCTAGTTCTTTCACAGTGGAACTCGGTTGTCGTAGGTAAGCCTTTACAGCTCTGTCCAACCTACATCGCCCTTACGTCGAAAGGACACCAGTCGCCCAGTGAATTCCTAACCACCGCCACACAAGTATGGCGCCCACCGATCACGGAACCGGAATTCGGAGATGCCCGGCACTCTGGGACTCGAGATCAGCCTAAAGAGGTAGAAACGAGGCGATGAGATTAAAAAACCTCAACACTCAGAGTGTCTCACGTGAAAATAAAAAAATCCACTATTGTAAAAAAGAAAAAGTGATGTGGGTGAGAACTTAGAAACAAGGTGTATTTTTTGTCTTTTTTCAATATTTTAAACTTGTTTTTCTTTTTTTTTAAACAAAAGAACAAGAACAATGTTAGTAGAACAAATAACAATTTGAACAAAATGGTCAGTAAAAAAAAACATGAACAAGAACAAAGAGGGATAAGAAACTGAAAAAAGAAGATTAAAAAGTGTGAAACAAAGAAAAAGGATAGACAACTAAAAAGAGAAGAAAACAGGAAAGGAGAAAGATCGCTCGGGAACCCGGGGTCGCGAAACCCGTAAATACCTAAAGAAGGTATTCCCCTGGGGGGATCGCCAAGTGAAATATAGCTTTTTTCATAGAAATATGCATCTCTACTTTGGTTACATCTAATTAGCAAACTGGTTAATTTTTTTTCCTACCGGACGCGAGAAGATTACAACGATTTAGCTGTATTTTCAATATTTCGGCTTTTCGCCATTGCTCTTCAGTTGGATTATTTTTTCAAGAAATCCAGTTTTATTCTGCAAAATATATTCATCACCTTTGATTCCACATGCATTTCAAATAATTTATTCCTTTTTTTTTCACCGGATGCCCCAAAGCAGAATACTTTGCAATGTTCTGCAACGGAATTTCAGATGATCAAAAATGTTCTGCAAGCGCAATGAGTGAAAAAAAAGGGGTGGTGGAATGTTTATATACATATGTAAGGACCCAGTGGCAGAAACATCGCGACACGGCGACATAGTCGCGGACAAAAAAAATCTTTTGAGGACAATTATTGTCTGCACTAATGAAATCTATTTAAAAAATTGTCCTCAACTTTCGGACAATTTTTTTTCGGATTTCAATTTTTTTTTGAGACCACGAAAAAAAAAACGCGAATTTCGGCAAAATATCGCGTAAAAAGCGCGATTTTCGGCAAAATATCGCGTAAAAAGTGTGAATTTCGGCAAAATATCGCGTTAAAAGCGTTATTTTCGGCGAAAGATCGGGTAAAAATCGTGAATTTTGGCAAAAGATCGTGTAAAACGCGCGAATTTCGGCAAAAGATCGCGTAAAAAGCGCGAATTTCGGCAAACGATCGCGTAAAAACTTTAATTTCGTGAATTTTATTATAAATTATTTATTATTAATTATAATTTATTTCGTGAATTTTAAAAATCGTGAATTTTGGCAAGAGATCGCGTAAAACGCGCGAATTTCGGCAAAAGATCGCGTAAAGCGTAAATTTCGGTAAAAGATCGCGTAAAAAAGCGCAAATTTCAGCAAAAGATCGCGTAAAAAGTGTGAATTTCAGCAAAAGATTGCGTAAAGAACTTTAATTTCGTGAATTTTATTATAAATTATTTATTAATTATAATTTATTTCGTGAATTTTTGCAAAAGATCGCCTAAAAAGCGCGAATTTCGGCAAAAGATCGGGTAAAAGGCGTTAATTTTGGCAAAAGGTCAGGTAAAAAATAGGGATGCACCGGATATTGATTTTGCCGGATATCGGATACCGGATATCCGAAGCTCCTTTGCCTGCCGGATTCGGATATCCGGCACTAGATATGTTTTTAGTTATATGGTGAATTATTTCTTTATATAACGCCATTTCAGAACAATAAATTACAAACATGTTTCATACATCATTCAAACATTTTAAATGCATTGAAATATAATTTACAAAAACTATATCTCTTTGAACATCAGGGCTTGAAATTCAAGTTTTCCCCAGAAGGGGAGTTTCCCAGCCAACATTTAAAAATACAGGGGAGTTGAACTGTTGGAAAGGAAAAAAAAATATCTTTAAACCCCGTTATTTTTTATGTGCCACTTAAAGAATTACATTTATACAGACATGACAAAATACCTTTGAAATAATTTAAATTAACAACTCAAGATAATTTATTATCAAAAATGTTTATTTTTATTAAAACAAAGGAACAGAATCAAGTTTTATATATACCATGTCTACTTTTCAACTTTCATCTAATGTTAGGGGCAATTAACAATTGTGTTGCTTAATAAATTTTAGAATTTATTCCATTTTGCATGTTTTAGCCTCTTTCACAAGTTACACTTTTGACAAACAGCACAGACCAACTTTTATAACTTTAGAAATTATCGGAAACGCATGGTTATGCTCTGTTAAAAAATTTTAGAAAAATTTGCAAAATTTGATGTGCATTTTTTTTAACTTACTTACATGAATAATGCATATCGGTGATTCTATTGTCGATATCGTACGGTGATTGTATGTCACTTCTGAACAAACTTGTTTTATTATATCCTTAATGGAATTATAGTCAAAACTGTAATCCCTGGTATTTTCGTTAAAATTGAACTATGGAATTTTAAATGCATTCAACATGTCCGAAAACACTTCAGTGTATATATTGTCATCATTTCTGTCCACAATTCCAATGACACCAGTTTCTGCCGACTGCAACTGTGTTTCAAAGACTAGCAACTCAACGTTAGGCCATAACTTATGTAAAAATATTACTAACGTTTTAATTTTAATTCACTTTCATTCACTCCCGTCAAGAATCTAACCAGTAGTTAAGTTTCTTCATATCCACAAGTTTAAAATTTTCAACAACTTCTCCTCCATCAGTCAGTCCCTCAATCAAAAACTGTATCAACCTTTTCCTGTAATGTCTCTTAATTTTCTCAAGGAGCCGTTCTCTGCTCCAGAAGCTAATGTGTAGCTTGGCAATATTTCATTATTCAAATCTGTTTCATTGCAATTATAGATTTGGGGTGGCGGGGGGAAAGAGAAGGCTGAGTAGTGGCATCTGGTAGGGTAAATAAGAAAGCTTCCCATTTATCTGAAAATTCTTATGGAACCCCAGTCAACAAAAATGTTTTGGTTCCATGCTTTTCAGATAACCGGGGTTTTACTGTACTTGAAAGATTAATGAATAAATGTTATGCTTATATTGAAATTTTTTCAATCTATTGAGTATGAATTAATAATATTAAATAAACTCCTTGTGAATCCTTCCTATTTATTTATTTATTTTTGTTAAGAAATACTTTATTTTTGTAAGATTTTAAGAAACATTTATTTCCTCAAAGTAATTTCTTTTGTTAAGGGGACATTCCAGTGAAACTGTTTTTCCCTTCTCAAATCATGAAATTCTATATTAACCCATGGGAAATTTTAGCAAGAACAAAAAATCATACATTAGTCATACATTATAAAACACTTTCTAACACTATCATAATATTGTTACCAAATTTAATTTTTTTTTCATTTACATCACACAGTTGAATATTTATAAGGGGGACCCTTCACTAACTTGAAAATGGCCATTCCGTAATGTTAAACCAATGGGCAGGTTTTTTTTAAAAATTGTTTAAATTTGAAAAGTTTTAAAAGATTCTTTTTGCATAAGATAGCTGAGCTCGATTTTTCATACGGCTGTTTTTTACTTTTTCAATTTCGGTTGCAGATTTTTTTGCATGGAATTGCAATGCATTGGAATTTTAAATCCATATCCAAAGTTTGAAAAGGAAATAGTCAATTGATTTCTTCTATTACACGATAAAAGGTTGATTTTAAAAGTCATGTCCTAATTTCTGTGAATTGCAAAAATCAACTAGTTTGTTATTTCTAAACATGTTTTTTAAAGTTCAGCAATTTTTTCTTCATGTGTGCCACAAGTGTAATCTCATTTTGTTTAGTGCTGACTATTGGCCAATTTGGTAGGGCCCAGTCTCCAGTGGCCATTACTGCCCTTTTAGTTATTTACTATTTTGAGCACAGGGAAAAAACATTGCAAAATACATAAATCGGTCATAAAAAAAATATCGCCGATTTCGTCAATTATGGTGAAAATAAATAACAAAATTTGTCGACCGGTAGCAAGAAGAAAACTGAAGTTCGTGGGAAATCAGCAGCGGGAAAATATCACAAAATTCGTCAATCGATCATGAAAAAATATAGTGAAATTTGCCAGTCCGTCACGAGTAAATATCATGAAATTCCTCAGCCGGTCGCAGAGAAAAAGCACGAAATTTTTCAATCGGATGCAAAAAACAATCGTTATTTTCATCAGTATTTCGCAAGAACAAGCAGGGAAATTTGCCAATCGGTCACAGAATAAAATTGCTATATTTGTCAATTGATCTCGAGAAAAAAAATTACGAAATTCACCGATCAGTCTCTAGAAAAAATCGTGGCATTCGTCAGTCGGTCATGGAGAAAAAGCACAAAATTTTTCAGTCAGATGCAGAAAAACAACTATGAATTTTGTCAATCTGTCGTAAGAATAACCTGTGAAATCTGCTAATCGATAGTAGAAAATATCACGAAATTTGTCGGTCGGTCCTGAGACTTGATCGTTGTTTTACAAAGAAACATTTTCGGAAAATGATTTTTTGGAAACAGGAGCCGTCCGCCCACAATAGGGCATAATAAATAGGACACAATAATAATCTTTAGGGCACGAATCCTGCCATACCGTCTCGAAATTCAAGCCCTGTAATGTATATTAATAATATTGCATAAAAAATGTAATTTAAACATTAAAATATTCTGTTTATTTGTACAATGAAATGCTGATAATTGCTACTGGATTTGGATGTGGGATTGACTATATTGATAATTGCTAATAATTAATTAATTTGTACAATAAAATGCTGATAATTTGTATAGTAAATTTTGACCAATTAATCATCATACTCCTATTATAAAGAGGTAAAAATTGTTTATTTGTCGGAGATAAGCTCAGGAACTACCGAACCGATTCCAAATGTAATGGTATCAAAATGATGGTGTTCGCCCAACTTAGAACATAGGCTATATCTTATGTCATTGCCACTACCCCAAAGGGGGTGCAGGAGCAAAAAACGTTCTAAAAATGTGATTTTTGCGTTACTGAAGGACCTAGAAATATGAAATTTGGAATAT
The DNA here is from genome assembly GCA_963932465.1 of Maratus speciosus. NCBI lineage: Eukaryota > Metazoa > Arthropoda > Arachnida > Araneae > Salticidae > Maratus > Maratus speciosus. Next base: position 326,457,853 of record OZ010793.1, read on the forward strand.
TAGTTACTTATAAGATACAAATGGTGTCTAAGAACAGTTCTTAAACAATTCGAAATTTAAAAGCGGTGAAAATGCACAAAAAGCGTTCTAAAAAACGTTCTAAATGGTAGTTTCTACATAATCTCAGGAAATACCAAACCGATTTAAAAAATATTGGTGTCAAAATGATGGTGTTAGTCCAACTTAGAACATAGGCTATATTTTATGTCATTGCCACTACCCCAAAGGGGGTGCAGGAGCAAAAAACGTTCTAAAAATACGATTTTTGCGTTACTGAAGGACCTAGAAATATGAAATTTGGAATATTAGTTACTTATAAGATATAAATTTTGTCTAAGAACAGTTCTTAAACAATTCGAAATTTAAAAGGGGTGAAAATGCACAAAAAGCGTTCTAAAAAACGTTCTAAATGGTAATTTCTACATAATATCAGGAAATACCAACCCGATTTAAAAAATATTGGTGTCAAAATGATAGTGACAACGTTTGCTCGAAGATAGGCTATGTTTTATGTCGGTGCCACTACCCCAAAGGGGGTGTAGGAGCAAAAAACTTTCTAAAAATGCGATTTATGTGTTACTGATGGGCCTAGAAATATGAAATTTGAAGTATCAGCTACTTATTAGATATAAAGGATTTCTAAGAACAGTTCTTAAACAATTCTAAATTTAAAAGGGGTGAAAATGTGCGAAAAGCGTTCTAAAAAACGTTCTAAATGGTAGTTTCTACACAATCTCAGGAAATACCAAACCGATTTGAAAAATAATGGCGTCAAAATGATGGTGAAAATCCCTGCTTCAACATAGGCTATGTTTTATGTCGGTGCCACTACCCCAAAGGGGCTGCAGGAGAAAAACGTTCTAAATTGCTGTTTTTGCGTGACGGAAGGGCCTTGAATCGTGAAATTTATAATGGTAGTTAGTTATAAGATATCAATGATCTCTAAGGACATTTCCTAAAAAAATCGAAATTTAAAAGGGGGGTCAAAATGCGCAAAAAGCATTGTAAAAAACGTTCTAAATTGCAATTTCTATGCAATCTCAGGAAATAATGAACCGATTTCAAATATAATGGCGTTAAAAAGATGGTGACAGATCTTGCTCCAAGATAGGCTATATTTTATATATGTTTCCACTAACCCAGAGGAGATGCAGGAGCAAAATGAGCGAAAAGCGTTCTAAAAACGTTCTAAATGCCAATTTGTCACCAATATCTCAGGAAGAATCAAACTGATTTCAAAAGTAATGTTAAGAAATTGATGCTGACAGCCTCTGTTCTAACATAGACGCTATTTTAAGTCGGTATCACTATCACCTAGACGTTGCAGGAGCAAAAAAGCGTTCCAAATTTCGATTTTTGTGATCGGTAGGGTCTAGCAACTTAAAATTAGGCAAGGTACATATTTATTAAATATAAATGATCTTTAAGAACAGTTTGAAAAAAATTGGAAATTTAAAAAGGGGTGAAAATGAGCGAAAAGCGTTCTAAAAACATTCTAAATTGCGATTTCTACTCAATCTCAGGAAATTCCAAACCTGTTTCAAAAGTAATGGTTGCAAATCAATGGTGACAGTCACTGCTATAACATAGGTTATATTTTATGTTGCTGTCACTACCATCTGAGGGTTGCAAAAGAAAAACATGTTCTAATTTGCGTTTTTTGCATAACTGAAGGGTCTAACACTTTGAAGTATGGCATGGTATTTACTTACAAGATGCAACTGCTTTCTAAGAACTGTCGAAAGAAAATTTCAAATTTAAAAAGATGAAGTGAGCGAAAAGCGTTGTAAATAACAATTTTTATGTAATCTTATCAAATACCAAACCGATTAAAAAAATAATGATGACAAATTGTTGGTGATAGAACCTGCTCAATCATAAGCTATATTTTATGTCTGTGTCACTACCACCAGAGGGTTCCAGTAGCTAAAAACTTTCTAAATTGTGATTTCTGTGATACTGAAAAGGCTAGAAACTTTAAATATGGCATGGTAGTTACTTATAAAATATAAATGCCCTCGAAGGACTGTCGAAAATAAATTCGAATTAAAAAGGGGTGAAGTGAAGGGGATGTGCGAAAAGCATTCTAAAAAAGTCCTAAATTACGATTTCTACGCAATTTCAGGGAATATAAACCAAATATAAAAGTAATAGCTGCGAATCAATGGTAGCAGTCTCTGATCCTACACAGGCTATATTTTATGCCGATGATTCTACCACCTGGGGTTCACAGGAACAACAAACGCTCTAAAAAAGGCTTTTAAAAGCTTTCTAAATTACGTTTCTGTGGAATATTAGGAAATAACAAACCAATTTCAAAATTAATGTTGGCAAATTAATGGTGACAGTTTTTATTTCAACACAGCCCTTTATGTTGAGAGAGGTGGTAGAACTTGGAATTTGACATGATGGTTAATTTTAAGATGTAAGAAGATGGTTTCTAGAAAATTCAAAACTTCAAATGAATACTGAATGAGCGTATTAACTGAGCATAAAAGTTTCAAAATATTTTCTAAATTGTTATTTATTTAGTTTTATTTCATTTTATTAATTTAAGTCTCATTTCTGCTTTATGCAGTGTAACAATGATGCTTAATCAAATTGTGTTTTAAATAGTAATTGTTTTAAATATTCCTAAAAGTAATAAGTACCTTTTAATAAACTAAAATATTACCTTTTAATAAAATAAAAATTTAGTTAGTACCTTTTAATAAAAATTAGACATATAAATATCACTTGGCATATTTCAAATATTACGCGAGCAAAGCCGCGGGGTTTGCTAGTATGCATATAATTGTAGAGTATTTTCACAAAGAAATACTACATACTTTCTTTTTATAATTTAAACATAAAATATCTACTAATATGCCCATGATTAAAGAGTTATTTTCTCCAAACATAGGTTTAATTGATGCCCTTTTTCTGTTTTAATTATTTAATATTGTTTTTGCTCTAAGTCACGTTTAGTTTTATTTTAAGTTAAATTATTTTGATATTTATAAGTAAAAAGAAAATTATTTTTAATTTTAAATATTTATAAGGAAGTTACAAAAATAACTAGTTGGATTTGCCAATCCAAAACTTTCTTCTATCTCATACATCTTAGTATTTCAAAAAGTAGTTCCAAATGTTACCATACTTCAATATTATTAGTTCAATATTATACCAACTTTGATTTTGATCTAAAATTTCTGCTCCAGTCAATTAATCAGAATAAGAATAAGTTAATCTCGATCATGATATTTATTAAAATCAATAATTTTTTCGTTATTATGTTGTACATCAGCTGTTTGTGAATAGCCAGCTTAGCAGGATGCGAAGTTCCCTCCGTTTCATGAGCCGCCAATATACAGCACAAAAAAAAAAAAAAAAAAAAAAAAAAAACTGCGAAAAATCGAGAAAAATTTACAAAAATCTCTGTTACAGTGCCACCTTCTGGCGGAATATTTCCACATGCAAGGAGAAACTGCTGGCCATAGCCAAAAATATACACACAAAATTGGTTCAATTCTATGCTTAGCTTCATACACTTTTCAATGGTAAAATAATGAACATAACACACAAATCCGTATTATAGCGCCCCCTTCCAGCAGAATATTTTCAAATTGAAAGAGGACCTGCTGGCCATAGCCAAAAACATACCCCCAAAAATTGGTTCAATTCCATGCATAACTTCATACACTTTTCGATGGTACAAGAATGAAAGTGGCACAAAACTCGCGATTAAGTGCCCCCCCCCCCCCTCCTTCCAGTGGAATGTTTCCATATTGAAGGAGACTGACCTCTAAAACATCTAAATCCGTCGAAAACCGGAAATCGAAAAAATTTCTATTACAATACTTTCTTCTAAAAATTGGCCTGTTCAATTGTTAAACTTAAAAAAAGAAAGAAAATTAATAAAGTCATACTTTAATAAAAAACTTCAAATTTTATTTTGCATTCTGAAAGTAAAGCTACAATTTTCTGAAAGAAGTAAACATAAATTCTTAAATTTATTATAAAGAGTTCAAATACCAATGTTAGGAAAGCTGGCAATTCTTTAAACTTTTGAGAATTACCTTTTACTCATGTATAATGAACTTACTTTCATATTTTGTAGGGATGCAACGGATATCCGGTAAATATCCGATATCCGGCATATCCGGCTGATTTTTCAATATCCGAAATATCATCGGATATCCGAATCACAATCACCGGATATCCGACTTCTCTGCCGGATATCCGGCAGAGAGCAGCAAAGCGTATATATAAGGATAAGAGAAATCGTTTGACCCAAACAATGCAAACAACTTTGTTTATAATGCAAAATATGAAAGTAAGTTCACTATTCATGAGTAAAAGGTAATTCTCAAAAGTTTAAAGAATTGCCAGCTTTCCTAACATTGATATTTGAACTCTTTTTAATAAATTTAAGAAGTTACGTTTGCATCTTTTGGAAAATTGTACCTTTACTTTCAGAATGTAAAACAAAATTGGAAGTTGTTTATTAAAGTATGACTATTAATTTTCTTCTTTCTTTTAAGTTTAACAATTAAACAGGCCTATTTTTACTTTCTTCTATCTTCACTAGAAGAAGTATTGTAATTGAAATTTTTTCGATTTCCTGTTTTCGACGGATTTAGACGTTTTAGGGGCCAGAGATACCAAAACATGTCTGTGTCCGTGTGTCGCCATCTTACCATCAAAAAGTGTATGAAATTATGCATAGAATTGAACCACATTTTTTGTGAATGTTTTTGGCTATAGCCAGCTGGCTCTCCTTCAATATGGAAACATTTCCACTGGAAGGGGGCGCTGTAATTGCGATTTTTTGTGTCATTTTCATTATTATACCATCCAAAAGTGTATGAAGCTAAGCATAGAATTGAAGCAATTTTTTGTGTATATTTTTGGCTATGGCCAGCAGTTTCTCCTTGAATTTGGAAATATTCCACCATAAGGTGGCACTCACTGTAACAGCGCTTTTTGTAAAATTTTCTCGATATTTCGCAGTTGGTTTTTTTTTTTTTTTTTTGTACCGTATATTGGCGGCTCGTGAAGTGAAGGGAACTTCGCATCCTACTAAGCTGGCTATTCACAAACAGCTAGAATAACGAAAAAATTATTTATTTTAATAAATATCATGATTGATATTAACTTATTCTTATTCTGATTAATTGACTGGACCAAAAATTTTCAGATCAAAATCAAAGTTGGTATAATATTGAACTAATAATATGGAAGTATTAACACTTGGAACTACTTTTTGAAATATTAAGATGTATGAGATAGAAGAAAGTTTTGGGATTGGCACATCCAATTAGTTATTTTTGAAACTTCATTATAAATATTTAAAATTAAAAGTAATTTTCTTTTTACTTATAAATATCACAGTAATTTAACTTAAAATAAAACTAAATGTGACTTAAAGTAAAACAGTATTAAATAATTGAAACAGAAAATCGGCATCAACTAAACCTATGCTTGGAGAAAACTCTTTAATCATGGGTATATTAGTAGATATTTTATGTTTAAATTATAAAACGAAAGTATGTATTTCTTTGTGAAAATACTCTACAATTATATACATATTAATTGGTTTAAATTTGTTATACAAATTTTCAGCCTTTCATTGTACAAATTAGTTATTAGCAATTATCAATATAGTTAATCCCGTATCCACATCCAATAGTAATTATCAGCATTTCATTGTACAGAATATTTTAATGCTTAAACTACATTTTTTATATAACATTATTAATATACATTACAGGGCTTGATTTTCGAGACAGGATGGCAGGATTCGTTGGCTTATAGAATATTGGGGCGGGAGGATCCGGTTTCTAAAAAATCATTTTCCGAAAATGTTTCTTTGTTAAACGACGATTAAGTCTCAGGACCGACTGACAAATTTCGTGATATTTTCCGCTATTGATTGGCAGATTTCATAGCTCATTCTTACAACAAATTGACAAAATTCATGTTTGTTTTTCTGCATCTGACCAAAAAATTTTAAGATTTTTCTCCTCGACTGATTGATGAATTTCACGATTTTTTCTGGAGATCAATCGGTGAATTTCATAGATTTTTTTCTCGTGATCAACTGATAAGTTTGGGAGTTTTATTCTGTGACCGATTGGCAAATTTCCCTGTTTATTCTTGCGACATACTGATGAAAGTGACGCTTGTTTTTCTGCATCCGATTGAAATATTTTGCGTTTTTTTTCTCTGCGACCACCTGAGGAATTTCAAGATATTTGCTCGTGACGTACTGGCAAATTTTACGATATTTTTCCGTGATCGATTGACGAATCCCGTGATATTTTCCCGCTGCCGATTTCCCACGAACTTCAGTTTATTTCTCGCGACCACCTGTCGACAAATTTTTTAGGGTTTCGTTTATCTGACGAAACCCTATTCGTCTCGCTCCTCTGTCTGTCTGTCTGTCACAGAACCCGTTCTCAGAAACTATACATGTTAGAGACTTGAAATTTTGCATACTTATAGATGAACACCACACATCATACGACAAATCATAAAATTTTGAAAAAGTCGTACATTTAACCCTTTGGGCTCCCACATGTGTATTTTAAACAATTCTTTCTAAGTGAGTCCCTAATTAGGTTGCAGGAGTCAAATTTTGCGTACTTATAGACGGACGCCTCAGATCAAACGACAAATGTTAAATTTTTGAAAAAGTATAGTACATATAACCCTTTGGGCTGCCACATGTATATTTTAAACAGTTTTTTCTATGTGAGCCTCTAATTAGGTTGGAGGTATGAAATTTTGCATACTTATAGCTGAATACATCACATCAAACGACAAATCATAAAATTTTGAAAAAGTACATTTAACCCTTTGGGCTGCCACATGTGTATTTTAAACAATTCTTTCTAAGTGAGTCCCTAATTAGGTTGGATGCGTGAAACTTTGCATGCTTATAGCTGAATACCTCACATCAAACGACAAATCATAAAATTCTGAAAAAGTCGTACATTTAACCCTTTGGGCTCCCACATGTGTATTTTAAACAATTCTTTCTATGTGAGCCTCTAATTAGGTTGGATGCGTGAAATTTTGCATGCTTATAGCTGAATACCTCACATCAAACGACAAACTATAAAATTTTGAAAAAGTCGTATATTTAACCCTTTAGGCTCCCACATGTGTGTTTTAAACAATTCTTTCTAAGTGAACCCTAATTAGGTTGGAGGCGTGAAATTTTGCATACTTATAGCTGAACACCATCATGCGAAAAATCATAAAAATTTGAAAAAGTCATACATTTAACACTTTGGGCTCCCACATGCGTATTTTAAGCAATTCTTTTAACAGAGCTGGAGATTTGAAATTTTGCATACTTATAGCAGAACACCTGAGGCCAGGCGACAAATAATAAAATCTTGAAAAAGCCTTACGTTTAACCCTTTGAGCTACCACATATGTCTTTTAAGCAATTCTTTCTAAGAGAGCCCCTAATTAAGTTGGAGACATGAATTTTTGCATGCGTATAGCTGAATACCTCAGTCCACACGACAAATCATAAAATTTTCAAAAAGTCTTATATTATTTACTCCTCCGTGCTCTAACTTGTATATTTTAAGCAATTTTTCTAACCTCCACCCTTTTCACCCGGGGAGCACTTTTCCAACTTTTGTCGACACCCCTTTGACCATTCTTTCATATTATGTACCATAGCCTTACATATTTTAGTTTCACTTTTTACCGCTAGTGGCGCCTACTTATCTCGGGTGCTATGGGTCCAATCCCCTCGACTAATATATCTATGGATAGTATGTAAAACGGAGTTTCGTTCGGATAGAGATTTGTTTAGAATAGAGTGCGCCCCTGGTTACGAAATGTGGAACTAACAGATTTTTCAAAAGGATAAAGTGTTTTGAAAGGAATATTAAACGAAACCCTCTGTGCGATCTGTGATCACACTTACCCACTTGTTAATTTATTTTCACCATGATTCACGAAATCAGTGATATTTTTTTCTACGACTGATTTACGTATTTTGCAATGTTTTTTCTGTGTACCCAAAATAGGAAATAACTAAAAGGGCAGTAATGGCTATTGGAGACTGAGCTCTACCAAATTGGCCAATAGTCAACACTAAACAAAATGAGATTACACTTGTGATGCACATGGAAAAAAAACTTTGGTAAATTAAAAAAAAAAAAACATATTTAGAAACAACAAACTAGATGATTCTCGCAGTTCACAGGAATTACAACATGGCTCTTTGAAATCAACTTTTCTCGTGTAATAGAAGGAATCAATTGACTATTCCCTTTGCAAACTTTGGATATGGATTTAAAATTCCAATGCATAGAGCATAGTTCAATTAATGAAAATACCAGGGATTACAGTTCTGACATAATTCCATTAAAGATGTAATAAATAAAACAAGTTTGTTCAGAAGTGACATACAAATCACCGTAGGTTATTGACAATACAATCACTAACCGATATGCATTATTTATGCAAGTAAGTTAAAAATGAATGCACATCAGATTTTGCAAAGTTTTCTAAAAAAATTTAAGAGAGCATAACCATCTGTTTCCAATAATTTCTAAAGTTATAAAAATTGCTCTGTGCTGTTTGTCAAAAGTATAATTTGTGAAAGAGGCTGAAATATGAAAAGGAATAAAATCTAAATTAAGAAATTCATTTTGCAACCCAATTGTTAATTGCCCATAACATTAGGTGAAAGTTGAATAATAGACATGGTATATATAAAGTTTGATTCTGTTCCTTTGTTTTAATAAAATAAAAATTTTGGATAATTATCTTGAGTTGTTAATTTAAATTATTTCAATGGTATTTTGTCATGTCTGTATAAATGTAATTCTTTAAGTGGCACATAAAAAATAACAGGGTTTAAAGATTTTTTTTCTCCCTTTCTAACAGTTCAACTCCCCTGCATTTATAAATGTTGGGTAGGAAACTCCCCTCCTGGGAAAACTTGAATTTCAAGCCCTGAATATTAAAAGAGATATAGTTTTTGTAAATTATATTTCAATACATTTAAAATTTTTTAATGATGTGTGAAACATGTCTTTAATTTATTGTTCTGAGATGGCCTTATATAAAGAAATAATTCACCATATAACTAAAAACACATCTAGTGCCGGATATCCGATCGGATATCCGGCCGGATATCCGAATCCGGCAGACAAAGGAGCTTCGGATATCCGGTATCCGATATCCGGCAAAATCAATATCCGGTGCATCCCTAATATTTTGCATTATAAACAAAATTGTTCGGCATTGTTTGGGGTCAAAATATTTCTGTTATCCTTATATATTCACTTCGCTGCACTCTGCCGGATATCCGGCAGAGAAGTCGGATATCCGGTGATTGTGATCCGGATATCCGACGGTATTTCGGATATTGAAAAATCAGCCGGATATCGGATATTTGCCGGATATCCGTTGCATCCCTAGTAAAAAACGTGAATTTTGCCAAAAGATCGGGTAAAAAAACGTGAATTTTGACAAAAAAATCGCAAATGTCGGCAAAAGATCGCGAAAAAAGCGCAAATTTTGGCAAAAGATCGCGTTAAAAGCTTTAATTTCGGCAAAAGATCGGGTAAAAGGCGCGAATTTCGGCAAAAGATCGGACGAAACACGTGAATTTTGGCAAAAAATTGCGTAAAAAGCGCGAATTTCGGCAAAAATTGCGTGAAAAGCGCGAATTTTGGCAAAGGATCGGATAAAAAGCGCGAATTTCGGCAAAGGATCGTGAAACAAACGCAAATTTCGTCCAAGAATCGTGAAATAAACGCGAATTTCGACAAGGGATCGTGAAAAAACGCGAATTTTGTCAAAGGATCGTGAACAAAACGCAAATTTCGTCAAAGGATCGCGGGACACAACGCAAATTTCATCAAAAGATCGCGGAAAATGCGAATTACGTCAGAGGATCATGAAAAAAAAAACGCAAATTTCATCAAAGGATCCGGAACAAACGCGAATTTCGTCATAGGATTGCGGAAAAAAACACGAATATTGTCAAAAGATCGCAAAAAACCCGTCGCAAATTTCGTCCAAAGATTGCGGGAAAGACGCAAAATTTGTCAAAAAGCTATGGAAAAAACGTGAATTTCACCGAAGACTTACAAAAAAATAATTTCCTCAAAAAGACGAGGAAAAGAAAAATTCGAATTTTATCAAGGGATCACGAAAAAACGCAAATTTCGTCCAAAAATTGAGGCAAAAACGAGAAATTCGTCAAAAAGCCATGGAAAAAAAATCCCTGCCGGCTCGGGCCTACAGGCGGAGGTAGATTTCGAAGTTAAGTACTAAATTCACCAACAAAACTTAAATCAAGATTAAAGATAAACCCAGTTCCTTCGCTAAGAATGAGCTCTAGGGAGCTAAACATTTTGTGAAAATTCTAATATACACAAATACACACACGCATGTATATGGAATAGGTTTAAAAATGGCTAAATCAAATTCAGAGAACCTCAAAGTGTTAAAATATGTTAATATTTCCATACTCGGGTTTTTATCATGTTTTAATACGTTTCTTCAAACTCACATAACGTTACATATTCACCTGCTGTGGTCCATTATATTTTCAATATGACGCATTTTTTTTTTTTTTTTTAATTCGTCAAACTATTTATTTCATTTTGAATTTTCATGCAGAAATCTTGCTCTAGAAAACTTATGACGTAATATTCAATTCGTCAAACTGTTTATCTAATTTAATTTTTCACGTGAAAACATTGCATTAGAAAAGCAATTGTTGGGGTGAGAATTTTATTGCTTTTTAGGGTTTCGTTCATCTCACGAAACCCCATTCGTCTCGCTCCTCTGTCTGTCTGTCTGTCCGTCACAGAGCCCGTTCTCAGAAACTATACATGTTAGAGACTTGAAATTTTGGGTACTTATAGCTGAACACCTCACATCAAACAACAAATCATAAAATTTTGAAAAAGTTGGTAATTAACCGAATTAAGGGCTAATTAACTTCTAAAATTAACCAATCCACCTTTTTAACGCAAATTCAAACGGCCTTTCTCGAAATCATCCGTGTTTCTCCTAAGGGTTGCCAGTAAAATCAGCCGAATGCACGGTTACCACGGAGGAAATTAAGCCGAAAAATGAAGTGGAGATTTTAAAGCGAAATCGTATATCAGAAAATATTGGTCCGAGAAATTTGTAAATGGAATAGACAGACGCAGAAAAAAATCTACTTTCATTTGGTATAAAGTTCACATTTCTGCGATGTGTATAAATTAAAATATCCACTAAAAATCGATCGATAAAAATTTAATTTCTTTAATTGGAAAGACAAGGAAATAAAAAGATTTCAATTCGGCGGGAAAGCAGGTAGACATGACGACGCTGCGGTTTTCCATAATAGCATATTTTAATACGAAATTTTAACTTTTTAAATATTAAATTTTTTGATTAAATTTTTTGGCATCCCGATGTCAAATTTCTCGCTGATTTCATTGATACCCATATCTAAGTCCTATCTTAATTACAAGCTGAAATATTAATTATTATTTAATTAATCGGTTTATTCCTATCAAATGCGTCGATTAAAATGAAGAGACGCACTTATTTAACCACGAATTAACTTAAATTAGGAAATCTAATAATTTGCCTGGGCTTTTTGAACAGCGATATGAGATAAGTATAACTCATTCATCATCAGAAAGTTTACTTCATACCACTATTTTCTAATAGTAATTTCAGGAAATATTGTGAATTATTGGTTAAGACCGCCACTCAGTCTGTTTGAAACTTTTAGATAGTTTATAACACATAGAAAAAAGTGTAAAAAAGAATGGAGTGTGATATTTCGAGGAGGGGGGGGGGGGGGGGGGGAAGCTAGAATTATTTTTTAAATCAGCGTTTGTTACCGCAGCAAATATTTTAAATTCTTGTTTAAGACCGCCACCATCCCGACCGATCTATCTACGGAAAGATTGCGTAAAGGAGTTTCGTTGAGATATGCTTTTGTTAAGAATAGAGTGCATTCCTTGGTGGTGGAATGTGGAACTAACATAACGCGATTTTGTTAAAATTAGGAAATCTAACAAGTCGATCTGTTTGAAACTTTAAGATATTTTATAACACATAAGATAAAGTGCAAGAAAGAATGACACGCGAAATTCCGGGGAGGGGGCGCTAGATTTCTATTTAAAAAATTAGCGTTTCTGACCGCTTTAGGTGACTTTTTGAGGGAGTCCTGAGATATATGCTACTTATTTAATATAAAATTGTCTAAAGTTTAGTTACCACTATTTCCTAATAGTAATTTCAGAAAATATCTTAATTTCTTATTAAGACCGCCACCACCTCGAGTAACATATCTACTTATAGGTTGTTTAACGGAGTTTCCTTCCGATACAGTTTTGTTAAGAATAGAGTGCGCTCCCTGGTGGTGGAATGTGGAACTAACATTTTTGTTAAAATTAGGAAATATAACAAGGCGATCTGTTTGAAATTTTACGATAGTTTATAACACATTAGAAAAAGTTTATAAAAAATAACGCGTGAAATTTCTTCAAGGTGGGGAGAGGGGGAGGGGCAAAATATTTCTTTTTTGTTTCATACCGTTTCAGGTGCGTTTTTTGATGGAGTCCTCAGATACATGCTACTTATACTTATTAAATATAAATATGTCAAAAGTTAAATTACCACTATTTCCGAATAGTAATTTCAACAATTATCTTAAATTCTTGCTGAAGACCCCGCCACCCCCTCGAGTAACATATCTACTAATGGGTTGTGTAAAGGAGTTTCGTTCAGATACGCTTTTGTTAAGAATACAGTGCGCTCCCTGGTGGTGGAATGTGGAATTAACAGACCGCGATTTCATTTAAAGTAGAAAATCTAACAATTCAATCTGTTTTAAACTTTAAGATACTTTATAACACACGATAATAAATTATAAAGAAGACGGGCGCGTCGCATTTCGAGGAGGGGGGGGGGGTTGAGGGAGATGCGCGAACAAAATTAGGAAATATAACTGGACGATCTGTTTGAAACTTTAATATGGCTTATAAAACATAACATACATTTTTAAAATCCTCTACCTAAATGTGAACATCACCAAAGAATTACAAAAAAATAATTTCCTCAAAAGGCCGCAGAAGAAAAAAAAAATGCGAATTTTGTCAAGGGATCACGAATAAACGCAAAATTCTTCAAAGAGTCGGGAAAAAAACGCGAATTTCATCAGAAGTGCGCGAAAAAACACGAATTTTGTCAAAGGATTGGGGGAAAAAAAACTAATTTCATTCAAGTGTTTTAGAAAAAACTCAATGCTTTTTGCGCTTGAGGCCTCTGATACTACCAAAGGTTTTTAAAAGCATCGTTATTGCCTATGTGTGGTTCTGCTTATCCTTCACACTTTAGAAATTCTACAGGAAGTTAGATGATGAAAAGTTATAAGCAAATTAATGAGAATGCATCATGCTTACCATATTTTAAATAGAATGATAAAAAATTCCTAGTTTAATTTATTATTTATTCATTAAAATGACATGCAAAATTTGCAGACAGATTATGAAATTTTAAAAGCTTGTCGCAGACAACTACAAAACTTTCTGCCACTGGGTGTAAGGATGTAATTTCATCTTTTATAAAAATGCTAAAGATGTGTTTCAAAAAACACTGTCAAACAAAAGAAACATATTCTGGAGGCAAGATTTATTTCTAACGGCATTGACACAGAAGTTACTGACTTTGGAAGTGAGATATTTAGACATATTACTTTTATGAAGAAAATGTGTTTGGAAATTTTGTCCATACATAGTTATAATGCCAGCTTTTACAAGTTTCCTAACAGATGGAGGTCCATTCATATAAATAAACATATGTTTGTCTGTTGTACCAATGGTCGTTTCGTTCCCATCAGCTGTATTGGGCCTTTTAGAAAAATTTTTATCGATTGTAGACCCCCCCATGATTCGCATATAGCTTCAGATACTGAAATAGACAAAATTTTAGTTAGAAAACTGGTTAATTTCGGGATCTCTGATTTTAAAGTATTCACAGCATTTTTTAACATGGTCTTATTTTAAAAATATGTTTCACTCTCCTGGCACTCTTTGACAGTTTCATAAACCCAATCAAGAAATACAGTGTATTCAAAATACAGCTCCTTTCCTTCCCCTTTAGAGGGAGGAACACAAAGGAGTACATTCAGAATTTCTAAAAATTAGGAAAAATCCTTTGTTTGTCACATCTGAACGTGGAAAAATCAGATATTCAAAATTTAATAAATATTTTGTTGCTTTGATGATCTCATCAAGTTCTGTGCTTTGTCCTAAATAGACACTGTATTGATGCAGCAATGTATCAATATATTGCAGTATATCTTTGATGTCACTGATAAAATACGATATACTAGAATTATCAGTAGTAGACCTTAACATTTTGCTACTTATTGGAAGGTCTGGCAGAGGTACTCCTTGGAAAGTACTTTCTTCTGAAAACATGTGCCATGAAAGTATTGTATTTTTGAAAAAACATTTTGGCAATGATCTGACAATATTAATAAATTGTTGCACATTCTCACAATTATGAAGGCTTGTCAGATGGGATTTGATGTTTAGCAAATAACAGTTTAGATTTTTAATTAAATCTGTATACTCCCAAGGACGAAGATCTGTTACCTGAATACATTTTAACATGGTAGCAAGTACCGAAATTATATCAGCAATAACTATTATACTGAAGATATTTCTTTTTGATAAAAGTTTGTCCCTCAGACTTGCATTTTCTGTTTTTTCAGAGGCTGCGACTAATGCCTTGAAATCATTTAAGAATGTTTGAAAAACATTAAAAGCATGTAAAACAAATTTCAAAGTTTTAAAAATTTTAGGCTTGTAGAGAAACATTTGCAGTTCATCTGCACATTCATTTAGACTTTCAATTGATTTCCCCCACATGAATTCTTTCATGCAAGTATTGATAAGTGCTAAGGAATCTTCCACAATTTTACTATCTGAATGTACCTGAACCAACTCTAGTCTGTGCATAGGGTCCCAGGATACAGGAATATCTTCTCTAACCAGTATAGGTCAAAATTAACATTTTTACCCACTGGTCACTGCACAGATTTTTTTCACTGGCCAGTAACAAAGTTATGTACGCTCCATGCAAAATTGTGTTTTTTCTAACTATCAACATTGTAATTTACTAATATATATTACTTACCATTCGATATGATTACACTCAACTGAAAAATTTTATTTTTACTATTAATTGCAATGAAATAAATTCAGAGGAAATTTTCAGAAAGGTTACAGCAGAGAGGAACCCCCCCCCCAACTCGGCACTAACTAATATGCATTTTTCTGCGACCATTTAACGAACGTTTTTTTCGCGATCTTTTGACGAAATTCACGTTTTTTCGCGACCTTTTGCCAAATCTGCGTTTTTTCACGATCTTTTGACGAAATAGTTGCGTTTTCTTCGCGGTCTTTTCACGAAATTCGTGTTTTTTTCCGCGATTTTTTTTTCAAAATTTGTGTTTTTTTTCCGCGATCTTTTTTCAAAATTTGTGGTTTTTCCGCGATCTTTTTTCGAAATTTGTGTTTTTCTGCGATCTTTTGATGAAATTTGCGTTTTTTCCGCGACCTTTTGACGAAAGTTGCGCTTTTTTCCACGATCTTTTCTCGAAATTTGTGTTTTTTCCGCGATCTTTTTTCGAAATTTGTGTTTTTCCGCGATCTTTTGACAAAATTTGTGTTTTTTTCGCGATTTTGTTATGAAAGTTGCGTTTTTTCCGCGATCTTTTCTCGAAATTTATGTTTTCCCGCGATCTTTTCATGAATTTTGCGCTTTTTCCGCGATTTTTTCACGAATTTTGCGCTTTTTCCGCGATTTTTTCACGAATTTTGCATTTTATCCGCGATTTTTTCACGAAATTTGCGTTTTATCCGCGATCTTTTCACGAAATTTGCGACTTATCCGCGATCTTTTCACGAAATTTGCGTTTTATCCGCGATCTTTTCTCGAATTTTACGTTTCTCCGCGATCTTTTCACGAAATTTGCATTTTCCCGCGATACTTTGAAGAATTTTGTGATTTTTTTTTTTCGAGATTCTTCGTTGAAATTTGCGTTTTTTCCGCGATCTTCTCTTGAAATTTGGGTTTTTCCACGATCTTTTGACGAAATTTGCGTTTTTTCCGTGATTTTGTCAAGAAAGTTGCGTTGTCTCCGCGATCTTTTCATGAATTTTGCGTTTTTCCGCGATCTTTTCACGAATTTTGCGTTTTATCCGCGATCTTTTCACGAAATTTGCGTTTTTCCGCGATACTTTGAAGAATTTTGTGATTCTTTTTCGCGATTCTTTGTCGAAAATTGCGTTTTCCTGCGATCTTTTCACGAATTTTGCGTTTTTCCGCGATACTTTGAAGAATTTTGTGATTCTTTTTCGCGATTCTTTGTCGAAAATTGCGTTTTTCCGCGATCTTTTCACAAATTTTCCGTTTTTGCGCGATACTTTGAAGAATTTTGTGATTCTTTTTCGCGATTCTTTGTCGGAGATTGCGTTTTTCCGCGGTACTTTGAAGAATTTTGTGTTTCTTTTCCGCGATTCTTTGTCGAAAATTGCGTTTATCCGCGAGCTTTTCCCGAATTTTGCGTTTTATCCGCAATCTTTTCACGAAATTTGGGTTTTTCCGCGATACTTTGAAGAATTTTGTGATTCTTTTTCACGATTCTTTGTCGAAAGTTGAGTTTTCTCTGCGATCTTTTCACGAAATTTGCGTTTTTTTCCGCGATGTTTTGATGTAATTCGCGTTTTTTACGTGGTCCTTGGGCGCAATTCACGTTTTTTTGCGATTCCCAGCTTTTAAGCTATAGTGAAAAACCTTCCCAGCTTCGTTCTTTGCACATTCTCGGAAGACAATTCCCGTTCGGAAAGAAATCGCTAGTTATTCAGAAAGTAGATGAAATAGGAGGGAGGGAGAAAGATTGATTGCCGCGCGACATTCTTATTTCTTCTTAAATAGATTCGAACACAACGAAAATAGTCCCCCCCCCCCCCCCCGAATTCTTTTTGCTTTCACATCAATAAGCACTTTTTTTTTTTTTTTTTTTTTTTTTACAAAAAAAAAGTAACATTTAACTTGAAATGTTCTGCAGCACATCTCATTGTTCTGCGACGTACGTCGCACATTTAAGCATATTCTGCTTTGGGGACCGGATGTAAGCGGATTTTAAGGACATTGCAGTATTTTCAATATTTTGACTCCTGCCACATGCTCACCAGTTTATTTTTCTTCAAGAGATACTGTTTAATCCTGTGAAATACACTCATCAGCTTAGATTTCAACTGTATGTAATGTGTCTAGTATGTTAATAACACATTTACTTATTAAATAAAATCCAAATAACATTTTGTGCTTTATTTGATTATTTTTTTTTATTATTGTATACACCTAACTGTTGGAATTTTGATTTAGTTATTTCTTATATAAAGAAAGTAATAGTAATTTAATTGATAATAGTGTTTATGAACATATACAAATAATCTAAAAATATATATTCTAAAAAAATTAATATAACAAATTCTGTGGTTTTAAAGTAATTTTCTTGAATTTTGACTGCTGCCCTATTCTTATCATGAATAGTTGGCTGGTATAAAACTGTGATTTATAGAAAAATATGTATATATACGATGATTATAGTTTATGTAGATGTCAAGAAAGTTTGAAATATTATAGTGGCCACTAATGAAACTGAGTCTACTGGCCACTGGCTACTAACTCAATTTCCCAGTTTTTACCTATATAAAGGGGCACATTTTATTAAATTTATTTTTGTGAAGGGGCCTATTTTATTAATTAGATTTTTGTGAAAGGGCCCTAAACAGACCCCAAATTTTGTCTGGATCGATCCCTGATTAGCAAACCTTATCTCAACATCGCTTTTGTTTATTTTAGAAAACACATGAATTTTTCCTTCAGTAAAATTTCCATGAGTATATTTATACCTACTTTTACTTGCCACATGCGATTTTTCTTATGAATTATGTCTTTAATAACAAGTAATCATGATTCATGTAGCGCTTTCGACTCTTCAAAAATTTTATTGAAAAATGGTATAACTATGGTTTGGCCTTTTTATTGCTTCTTCTGCATTTACAGATTTTAACAAAATTTTCATGTTTTAATTTAAATGTATAAAAATCTCATATTTAAAGCATTTTACGACAAGCAAGAAATAAAAAAAGAAAATCCTTATTTAAATATTTTAAATACTGCACAATATAAAACAACAAAATGTTTTTATTTATTTATTTAAAACTATCTCTAGCAACTTCTGTAGATGTTAAATGTTGTATCGTAACTGATGCAGAAGATAATATCTGAGGAGATTTTGATACATCTAAGCTTAGAACAAAAAAGAATATATATATAAAAAAAAAGTTAAAAATCATTCTTTTTTTAACAAGCTTGTTGCTACTTGAAAGAGATATTCATGCTATATTATTCTTAATGATGTTTTCAAGAGTACAAATAGCTTTTTATTAAATGACTTTATGAAAGATTTAAAATATTCATGAAAAAAAAAAGAGTATTATTTACCAATAAAATTTTTAAAACTATTTGGATTGATCCAAATCCTATCCCCTATCTATCCAAAACCCTAAAAATATTAAACTATAATAAACCCAACTAAATTATTTACAAAAATAATAAAAACAACAGCAATATTTAAAACAACAATAACATTTTAAAATAATGTTAAAAACAGGGTTGTTAAAAGCCCAGGTTTTTTCAGAAAAAACCCAATCCACTGGGTTTTTGGTGTTATAGGAGGTAGTTCAGAATGTTTGAAAAAAAAAAAGTACTTACTACTAAATTTATAGTAGCTAATTGATTACAAATATATATAATTAATGGCAATAATCAAAATTATGCTTTGCTTTTAGATAAATTGATTATTAGTAATAATTTTAACAATAAAACTATCATTAAAGTACTGTACTAAAACTAGTGCTGAATCAGAACTTTTAAACTAATATTTTGTTAAGGATAAAGTATTTTTATTCATTTTAATTGAAGTGGTTGCCAATATATATTAAATATTTTCTCTAGAAAAAGTTAATTTTTGTTCAAAATTGAATTTTGAAACACATTGATTACTGATAGATTGCAAGATTGTTTTTTTCTTTTGAATTGTTTGCCTTCCAAAATGTGTTGCTATACTCTTTCTTAGGCATAGTAACATTCCCTTAGCCTGGGGTAAATAGGAATTTTCCATTTTCTCTTTTCAAAGCATTCTTCTCCCCACTTACTGAAAAACTGAAAGGACAATAAGGAAGAATTTTCAAGAACATAACAATATAAACTTCCCTCCCTCCCCTTTGAGTTGTACTGGTCCTTTCCTTCTTATACTTCAGGACAATGAGGAGGAATTTCCAAGAACAGAACAGTATCATACATCTCCAACTCCCCTTCTATAATCCCTTTTCTTTTGAAACTGGAGTAATTAGTTTGAAAGGTTTCTATTGCATTTCAATCTCTCTCTGAAACTGGTCTGAATTTACTTGCACTTTCAGTTGACTAAAAAATATCTCCCAAGTTTTGCTACAGTGACAGTTTCATTTGGCTACTTTGTTTGTTACAAATATATTTTGATTAAATTTAGTTTTTTTTTGTGTGTGTTTTAAATATCAAACTTCTATATAATTTATATAGGTATAGAGTACAGAACCATTTATCCGGAGTGCTTGGGGTCAGATGTATTCCGGATAACTGGTTTTTCCAGTTAACTGGTTGTACTTTAAAGCAGCATCCATTTGATAAGTTTTGTGGAATATGTGTGGTTGTGGTATTATTTCTGATTTTAAATTATTAGATTACTTGGATTAAAAATCAATGCAAGAAAGATCAAAAGTTAACCAGAGTTTAAAAGAAGGTCATTTATGGGAATCCCAATAGGAACAAAAAATCTTCTGCATAAAAATTAAAACATCTAAAATACAACTAAATATGTTTCCATTTCAAATACTAGATGTTGTCGTCAAATTATACAATTGTTTCAAGCTAAGCCTATGTCAAACTGGCAGTGTATGACACCTTTTTCTGCAAAGATTCTGAAATCAGTCTATCAGAAATATCATTCCGGATAACTGGTTTTCCAGTTAACTGGTTTCCGGATAAATGGTTCTATACTGTAGTATAGTATATATATTTAACCATGGGAAAAGCAGAAGGAAGTGGAAGAAAACAATCTGTTGAGTGGACAATGGTAAATAAGACAACAAACATATACAAAGTGACTTGTAAAAACTGTGATAGTATAATAAGCGCAAAAATTGAAAGAATTCGTTCTGATATGAGTAAGTGCAAGAAATTTGAAGCCAATTCCTCTCATCTGTGTAATAGTGATAATGATGAACTTTCATTAATTGCTGATACATTTATTTCAAGGAAAAGGAAATCTGAAGATAGCATTCTTGAGGCCACTGATTCTGATGGTCTAGATGTTGATATTCTTCAGCCATCAAAACCAAAGCGCCAAAGATCAATGGGCGAGTATGCAATTAAAACATCAGATCATCAAAAGAAAATTCTTGATCAGAAAATATCAGAATTTTTTTATGCTAATAATATAGCTTTTAATGTGGCTGATAGTTATGCATTTAAAGAAATGATTAGTTCTTTGCGTCCGGGGTATGTTCATCCTAACAGACAAAGGTTAGCTGGACAATTATTGGATGAGGCTAACAAGTCAGTTGATTTGCTAATGGAAGATAAATTAACAAATGCCGTTATTACTTTAATGTTGGATGGGTGGTCCAACACAAGTAATGATTCCATTATTGCAGTAAGTATTCATACTGGCAAAAGTACACATTTGTTGGACGCTATAGATTGTGGATCTGAAAAGAAAACTGCTAAATTTTGTGCAGAAATAGCTGAAAAGGTTATTAGTGAATTTAAACAAAAGTATGATAAAAATATATTTGCTGTATGCTGCGATAATGAAAATAAAATGAAGAAATTTCGAGATATGATAACTGAAAAACATCTGCATATTCTAGCCTTTGGTTGCTCGGCACATTATATGAACCTTGTTGCCAAAGAAATCACTCCTAAAAGTTTGATGAAATATGTAGTTGAAATTCAAAAATTTTTCAGGAACCACAATAGACCACATGGGTGGTTGATTGAGAAAAAAGGGCACAAACCGCAACTGCCCAATGAAACAAGATGGAATTCTGAAGAAGCTTGCCTTTCATCGTTCATATTCAACTATCAGAAATATATAGAAATATCAATTGAACATAAAGATGATATAGATACAAATATTTTAACTTTTTTGGATAACAAAGGGTTATATCGAGAGTGTGTAAACCTTCAGGCACAGTTATCTGTTATTGCTAAAGCACTTGATAAGTTGCAAACTGATAGTTGTACTCTTGGGCAAACAGTAGAAATTTGGCTTGATGTAATGGAAAGTAAAGAACTGTCTTCATATAAAGATTGAATAAAACATCGATTTGAAGAAGCTGTTACTCCATTTCACTTTATTGTGAATATTACAGATCTTGCCTCACAAGGAAAAAGATTGACATGGCAGCAAGAAAATTTAGCTGAACAGCTTATAGAAAAATTGAATCCTGCTTTTGATGTCTCTTTCAAGATGTTTCAAATAAAAGATACTGATTATTATCCAGAATCTATGTTTTCTCAAAGTATCATTGAATCCATTGAAGCCAAAAAGTGGTGGAAATTGATGGGTTGTAAATCTGAAAAAAAAAAAATAAGCTTCTAAATACAAATTTTTGCAAATTTTTAGAAAACCTCCACACTACTACATCTACATCAGCATCAATCAAAAGAATTTTCTCTACTTTTGGTCTGGTGTGGTCCAAACTCAGAAATAAACTTGGTTGCGAAAAAGCAAAAAAATTAGTAAAAGTGTATAAATATTTAAAGTCAAAAGGTGTTGAGACAGAATGGTGATTGAGATAAATGAAATTGTTTTTTATTGAATGAATGTGAATAAATTAATGATTATTTGATCAGTTTGTGTTGTTATATTAAATTAAGTTGCTGTGGTAGTTTATATTTAATTAAGCTAAGCAAAGTTTTATACAATTGAAACTGGATATAACAAAATTCATTGTACTGGGAAAAAATATTTTTTGTAAAGTAAGTTTTTTTTATTATTACTAATTACTAGAATAAACCAAGTAATTCTACATGTCTACATAATTAGGATTCTTAGCATATATGGTATTTTGTTATGAGTTTCCATTGTATAACATAAAATAGATTATATATCAAAGTATTTTTTTAATCTAAAAAACTTTGTTTATGTCTGTGATAGTCACAACACATACTTGCAGAAAATTAAGTAACAATTATTTCTTTTAAAAATTGTCATGGGTATAATTGGGACATTATTTTCCTTGTGGTATGGGGGTGATGGTGATAAACTTTATGAGTGGTGTACTGATATTAAGAAATATATTACAATATATATGTAATATAAATATATTATATGCAATTTAAAGTTGAAATTTTGAAAAAACCCACCCGGGTTTTTTGGGTCGGGCAAAATCATAACAACCCTGGTTAAAAAGGCCTAATGTAAAGCAATTGTAGTGTTGCCCGGCCAATTTGGCAGGGTGCAGCAGCTGGCAACCTTTTTTTATTTCTTTATGCACCATGTGGCCCTTATCAAATTACTTTATGTGCCCAGTGGTCCTTACTGCTCTTTTGATGTGCCATTTCAGTTAATTTCAACTCGAAATATGTCAATCAGCCATAAGAAAAAAAATATGAATTTCGTCAATCAGCCGAGGAAAAAAAAATAATGAAATTCGTTGATTGCCCAAGGGGGAGGGGGGATGTGAAATTTGTCGACTGGTCGCAGAAAAAAAAAAAATTCAAGAAATTTGTCAATCTCCTGAAAGAAAAAAATTCAAGAAATTAAAAAAAAAACTGCTAAATTCGTTAATTTATTGCCAAAAAAAAAAAAAAATCAAGAAATTTGTCAATCTCTTGCAAGGAAAAAAAAACTGCTAAATGCGTTAATTTATTGCCAAAAAAAAAAAAAAAAAAATCCAAAATTGGACCTATCTATCTCGGGAAAAAATTGCATAATTTTTTAATTGGGCGTGGTAAAAACATCATGAATTTTGTCAATCAGCCACAAGATGAAATGGCAGGATTTGTCAGTCAGTCACGAAAAATAATGCAAAATTTGATAAGGAAAAAAAATCACAGGAAATAAAAATTGTGAATTTTGTGATTTGATCGCAGGAAAATATCACGTAATTTGTCTGCCAGTTATGTGGAAAATAAATTAGAAAACTCGTTCAGCTGTTGCAAGAAAAAAAAAACCTCTACGAGTTTTGCAAATAAGTTGTAGGGACAAATCCAGAAACTTGCCGTGTTGCCAACTGTCAGCATTAAAATTAAAAGTTCTACAAATAACCAAATTTTATCAAAATTGAAAGTGTTGGGTGTAGTTTTAGAAGATTCTGGGTGATTTGACATAGAATGATCCGACAGCAACATTTGTATTTGTTGCAGTAAAAAGTGCATTTGGCAATGAATATGGTTTGAATCATCTCGATTGAGTTTCTTAAATTGTGTTTCAAAATGACATAACAAGAAAAATCGTAGCCCGCCATCACTTAAAATCATACTTAGCAGAATTTATGTGGAGAAGAGGAACTATAGATCCATTTTTAAAAATTGTAAAAAATGTTAAAAAAATTTTAGGACCTTAAATAACATAAACTTCTATTTTTTGTGTGTACAAAATTAGATACAATGCTTTCATCAAAAAAATAAAATGTTTCTAGTTTATGGTATCTGTTATTTAAACATTTCTATTATCGACTAAGCCTATTCCTTAATAGACCTGATTACATGAGATTTTATTATTTAATAATTGATATGTTTATGTATTTTACATTTTAATATCCTTTTTATTTCTTAATATTTGTAAAATTTGACATGAATTTTTAGACTTAACTAATAGCCACTTTCCCCATCACATAAAATTGCTCACCAAAAAATATTTCTTCTTAATTATTTTTTACAACTGCAATTCGTAATCAATGACTCAAAAGACAATATTAATTACAAGCTAAAGAAAATATTAGTTTTGTGGAAGTTTTTAGGAGAAAAATTACAGAATAAAAAAGAAAAAATTCCTTAAACAGAAGGAATGTTGTGGCGGCTAGATTCAATTTGCAAACTTGCTCATGGAATAGAAATATTGCCAACAAATGTCCGAAAATGTTTTATGAAGTTAAAAACTTATTTTTGAAACACAATATAAGTTCAAAAGCTAATCTTTTAAAAAACACCCATTACACCTCCTTTCCCTATTTCAATTTTGATGCAAAAATGTTTTTATCATTCCTTATGCACTTATAAAAAAAAAAAAAATTAAACTTGAAGAAAATATTAATAATTTGAAGTATTTAACAGAAATAAATTATGAAATGAACCCTATGCAAGAAAATAATTATTGTGGTTTGGCCAAAAAATAAAGATCAAAGGTAGAATTTTCCTTATTTGTTTCTGTGTTTTACAATATTACAATATAATATGAACTGAAGAGTTAAGAAATAACAATACAGAATAAATAGAACATAATGTCTTTGTTGATCCAGATTATGATGTTCACACACCAATTTAATAAAAATCGATTGAGTTTGGCCCTTTTAAATTTGGAACAAAATGAATTTCATAAAAGGAGATCAAAATAAACCCTTTATTCTCAACTATATTATAATCAATTCTAATATACAAATATCTATAGTGGTCATGCACAGAGTTGTATAATATACACGCACACGGAAAATTTTCCGCAAAATTCAAAATTTTGCAGAAATTTTCTTAGAAAAAAAGACACATAATTTCTGTTCTTGTTTTTTTTTTTCCCGAAAAATTAAAAATGTTCCCCAATTTTACATACGATTTATTTATTGTTTGCCAGGGGTGATTCTGTTCCAAATTTTCTGAAAATTTAAGGCATTCGGCTCTGAAAATTTAAAAAAATCGGCCATCAGTCCAAAAATTCAGACGTAAAAGAATATCACTAAAATATATTGCAGATTTCAACAAATGGTCGCCTAAAATAAACCAATTCTGCCAATCGTTCGCAGAAAAAAAAACCAATTTTGTCAAAAAATCACAGAAAGAATGCGAATTTCATCAAAGGACTGCAGAAGAAATGCGAATTGCTGTAAAGATCAGGGTTGCAAAAAAGCCGGCTGAAATTTTAAAAAGCCAGGCTGTTTATTGGTTTTAACCGGCTGCATTTTATTGGTTTTAACCGGCTTTTTTTGGCCAAAATTGGCCTTTTTTGGCCATAATTGGCTTTTATACAATGAAGCATTGTAATGATAAACTACACATTTTAAAGTGTTTTTAATTAGTTTTAATGACATTTAATTGATTTAGAGTTTAATAAGTAATCCAATTTCTCAATAATGAGGACATTAATACTTGAATAAACTTAGATGTTTTTACTAGTGATTTGTAGTCAGAATTGCAAATATGTCAGCTAAATTTTAAAAAAGCCATACCCACTGCCAATTTTTTCATTTTTACTGCTTTATAAAATTAAAGAAGACAATGGTTACTTAGTTACATGTTTTATTACTTAATTAATCTTAAGAGCTATTAATATACAAGTTTTATTTTATTTCTAGTAAACATAGTAAACATTTAAAATTATACATAGTCATATTAATAAAAACACCATTTCTCACTATTAAAAGCATAATATTACTTATAAATACTTATAAATATTACTTATAATAGCATATGCATGAATATGTTTATAGCAACAAGCTTTTCAAAATTTTATTTAGAGTATTTATATTTTTTTTCTTGTTTAATTTGTTTATACATTTATGTACCACTCTCATCAAATATCATATCCTTTCTAATTTCTCTTTTAACATTTATAACTTAATCTCTCCATATAGACACATAAGAATGCTTCTATTTTGATGTGCTACATTTTGCCATTGTTTAATTAAATATAATCTTTAAAATGTGTAGTATATGTGGAGCTGTGCAATATAGAATTTCAAAACACAAGTTTGGAACCTAACTGATATTCTTTTCAATGTTTATCTTTTTTTTTTTTTTTTTTTTTTTTTTTTTCAGACATAATGCCTTCACAGTTGCCTTCTAGAAGTTATAAAGACTTATTTGACAAAATTTAATAGAAATGTATGATTTTTTTAGTAGAAAATATTTATAAGTGTATTAAAAATTAATTGATCCAAATTTAAAACGAATTAACTGTAAACTAACTTTAAAAAATAAAAACGGGCTTTTTTTAAGTGGTTAAAACCAAAAAAAGTCGGCCGGCTTTTTTGGGCCTGGCTAAAAGCCGGCAACCCTGGTAAAGATTTGTGGAAAAAAAATAATTTTGTCAAAGAATCGCAGAAAAACAGCAAATTATGTCAAAGAAGCGCAGGAAAAAAATGAATTTCATAACAGCATAGCAGAAAAAGTGCAAATTTTGTTAAAGGATCGTGAATAAAACTGCAAATTTCGTAAAAGAATCGCGAAAAAAAAAAAATTAATTTCGTCAAAAGATTGAGAAAAAAACATGAATTTCGTCAAAGGATCGCGAAAAAAAGCGAATTTCGTCAAAGAATCGCAGAAAAAAGCAAATTTCATCCAAAAAGTGCAGGAAAAAAACGAATTTCGTAAAAGCATAGCGGAAAAAGCACGAATTTTGTCAGAAGTTCGTGAAAAGAATGCAAATTTCGCCAAAGAACCGCGAAAAAAACTAATTTCGTCAAAGGATCGTGAAAAAAAAAAACGCGAAATTCGTCAAAATGGAGTGAAAAAAGCATGAATTTCGTCAAAGGATAGGTGAAAAAAAGCACATTTTGTCAAAGAATTGCAGAAAAAAAACACAAATTTCGTCAAAAACATGGAAAAACGGAAATTTTGCCAAATGATCTCGGAAAAAACTAGAATTTCGTCAAAGGGCCGCATTAAAAACTCATCAGTCTCTTTAATGATGATACCTGCGAATGGACCTCTCCTTACAAAATGTGATTCAGTTGTTTCCAGGGTTCGTAAATATCATGATATTTTCGAAAATATCAAAAATATCCGATATTTTGATATATATCCGATATTTTCGATATATATCCGATATTTTCAAAGCAGCCAACTTACCGTTGATAATAAATGTTTTCCAGCATAATATAGATTATAAACTAAAATATATTGCACTTAACATAAAAACTTAATCAAAGAATATTCTAAAAATGCATTTTTCTTTTTATTTTCTGTTTTTTTTTTGTTTTGTTTTTTTCACTTAGAACAAAATTGAAGATTAACTTATTGAAAACAGTAACAATTTGCTTTATATATATATATATATATATATATATAAACCTAACTACAGGATTCAGTATCAAGATCAAGTATAAAAAAAATCAGAAATTTTAAATGCAAAAAAGTTCTTTTAATTGAAAAATTTTAAAATAAATGTAAGTATAAAATATCTTATTTCGTATTTTCTAACATGTTGTATAGTTTAAACTAAACTGGACCAAAACATGAGAAAAGATTCCTTTCTAATGAAACTGTATATAACTGCTTATTTAAGTTAGTCAGTTCATCTTTCAATGGTTGTTCTGAATTAATTATGTCCCACATAATTATTAGTTCAACACTTTAAAAATAAAAGCTTCAAAAATATACTTATTTTCTTTTTTGGCTAAAAAAGTCACATCCAGAAGAGACAAAAGTTCTTTATCTACAGATTCATAGTCAATAACAGTTGAAAATTTATTTCATTTACACTGAAATATTACGAATTACGACTGAAAATTACAAAAATATCTTGCACACATTCATATTTTGAAAATAAATATCAAATGCAGAAAATATAAAACATCTTGATATATTGAAAATAAATATCAAGTAATATGAAAATATCAAAAATCTTGATATATATCAATGAACTCTGGCTATATATAAAGAATTATCAAAATTACATTCTATCTTTCAATGGCTGTTCTGAATTAACTGTCTAACATAATTATTAGTTCTACATTTAAAAATAGTTTCAAACATAAAGCTTGGAAAAGATTTGTTTTCTTGTTTTCCTAAAAAAGTTACTGTCAAAGGCAAAAGTAAATTATCTATAGAATAATACAGTGAATAACATGTGGAAATTTCATTTACACTTGCTTTGAATGTGGGAAATATCTAAATTATCTCACATGGTGATATTTTGAAAATAAATATCAAATATACAAAATATCAAACATCTTGATATTTTGAAAATAAATAGCAAGAATTTGAAAATATCGAAAATATCAAAAATCTTGATATTTTAAAAATAAATATCGGATATATATCAAGATATATATCATGATATATATCCATTGATATATATCAACGAACCCTGGTTGTTTCAGAAGCAATGTCCATTATTTCTGTGAACAGAGTAACTGGCATTTTACGAGAAGAGGTCACAATATTAAGGATTGGGCTATTTCTAAATGCATTGGCAAAATAACTGATAAGAATTTACCCTTCTTATCACGGATTTTTAACTTTATTATTTTTTTTAGTCAACATAATTATTCTGTAATTAATATTAATTACTTTTTAATTAAAATGGTAATTATTTTAAAACTACTGTTTTTAATTCATACCGGAAAAGTAATATAACATGTTATTTTATTAAAGATTAAATTAATTTGCAGAGTTTTTGATCCAATATTTACGTGCACGGAAAGTTTTTGGTTTTATACAAGTCTGGTCATGCATAATAAATAATTCCTGAATAGGCCTTAAAAATATTCAAATATTAAATTAAAAAATGAGTCGCAACTTTTTGGAGGAAAGGAAGGAAGAAACGAAATTGGGGAGATAAGAAGTATTTCAATAGGTCATATCAGTCGCAAAATCTTTTCAAAAATCGATAATATTTTGAGAATAAGTTTAACTCGAAATTACAAATAAGGCTTACAGAAACTGCAACATATTTCAAAAACTTTGTCGCAATTAAGCTTGCTGAAAACTAACAGAAGAAAAATTTCCCAAACTTTGAATTTTTTTTACAGAAATTTGAAGCTTATTTGCGATAAAATTGATAGCTTGCACACAATTAAAAAGTATCTATCACTGAATTATAAGAATATTTGTCAAAAACATTCCACGTTAATAATATCGCAAGTTATAGGGTTGACGTGCTAGTAATGGACACCCCTTGATGTTTTTGGTTCATAAAAAAATAACTAGTAAATATTTAGCTTTAATTATTTTTTTTATAATTCCCCCTTGCATGTTTTATAAAATTGGGTTATTGTTGACACTTTTAATCAAACCAGTCATGAAGCAGAAAATGATGTTTCAAAGTTTCGCTGTTTTTCTGTGAAAATCTTAATGAAGAGGCTAAGAGCTGGCTTCATTTAATTAATTTATATATTATTTATTTTCTTGCAAAATTTGAATGTTTTTGTTTGAGATTTTATATACTAATGGCCATTTACAAAATTTCACTTATTTTTAAGTTTTTAAGAGGGGGGTGTCCATCACTGAGATGGTTAATTAGTCATTTTCCAGTAATGGACACCCATATGTAGACATTGCTAAAGATGCAATTTCAGTAATGTTTATAGTGCATAAAATATTTTGACTTAAACTGCAAACCTAAATAATCAAATTTAATTTTTAAATTATACTTACCAAAATGTAATAACACCAAAATTTCTATAAATAGCTGCTTTTAAGTTATTTTATGTGATTAATAAAATTTCAATACATCTTTTTTTTTTTTTTTTTTTTTTTTAAATGTATATGTGCATATTTTATAATCTGGCAATCAAACCAGCCAGGAAGCAGAAAATATTGTTTAAGAGCACAGTCAAAGAGGTGCTCATAGTAGACATGCAACGAATATTCAGCCAAAGCTGAATACTCGGCCCATTCGGCCTGTCTGCCAAATATTCGGCTTCGGCCGAATATCAAGTCCATTATTCGGCCTTGGCCGAATAATACTGTAATAAATGTTTTTATATTTACACAGTATAACTTTTTGACAATTTATATTCATCATATATAATGAAAATTTTATTTGAAATTAACTAACACTTTTTTTTCCATTAACTTTCATACTCCGAATGGGTTTTATCTACCCATTTTTATATAAGAGGCTAATTTAGGAATCATGTTAAAAAAATTTTATGCTGTATCAGTAAGTACAAAAAGTATCTGTAATAAGCTAACACAATCTGTTAAATTTAAAATTAATCTATTCAAAATTGTTTTAATACAGCTGTACAAGCTAATTCAATTTTTTTTCTATCATAATGGGAAAAGTTTAACATTTAACCCTTGTTACATTAAAAAATATTTCTTTCAATAATATTTTGAATTATACATATAAAGAACATAAATATATGATTGATTAGATATAGATGTATTATATGTATAAGATATTTAAGCCATATATGTTGCAATACTTAAGGGTTTTTTTTTTTTTTTAGTAAAATACGCTTAAAAGTTAAAATATAATTTAAGTTAAGAATGAAAGAAATGTAAATACTAAATTCTTTTAATTAGTATGCATTTACGTTTTAGATATTTTTTTCCAGAATAGCATTGTAATGTCTTAAAAAACAGTTAAAATGTTTTCAATAAACGTAGATTGTGATGCAGAAATAATAATAATTCAGCATTCTCAGTCTATTTCTTTTTTCTTTCGTAAATGTTACCTGCTTCTGAAAATAATCTCTCACTATATATGGTACTTCCTGGTGCAGAAAGGTGCTTTTTGGCTAATTGTGAAAAGTTTGGAAAGTCTTCAGAATTTTTCGCCCACCACTCCAAAGGACACTGTTGTCTTTCTAGTAGTAGCTGGAAAAGAAAATTACTTATTTCTTTTACTTCTTCACGTTGAGGGGCACTTTCTATAGAGGCTTCACTGCTGACAGCAAAGAAAAAAAAAAAAATAAAGATAACTAAAAATTTTGTTAATTGTGAGCTTTATAAAGACAATGATTTCTTTCTACCATTTTAGAGGATATTCCTTTCACCCTTTCTATCAATGATTTTTCTGATTAAGATTTCTTATTTTTTATTTTATTTCATCTGAAACTTATGTTTCCTAGTACTTTTAAAATTTTGTCATTATTTTAAAATGTAACAACAACACACATAATATCTATTAAAATGTAATTAGACAGTACCCGACGAGGAACTTTTGCTAAGAATTTTTTTTTTTTTTTTTTTTTTGGGGGGGGGGGGGGTCTGAATTATATTATTGAGGAAATTTTTAGGCCGAACATAGCCGAATATTTTTTCAGAGTAAAATAATGCTTTAAAAAATTAAAAATTTGTATATAAATAATTTTTTTAAAGAAAACAATACATTTTAATTGTGAAATATACAAGAATTGTGCATATAGTGCATACTATATTTTGTTTTTAGGCAAAAATAAGTTCATTATTCGGCGGCCGAATATTCGGTATTCGGTTATTCGGCCAAACCACTATTCGTTGCATCACTAGCTCATAGGGCTTAATCCCTTTCCGTTTTAAAAAAAACAATTAAGTTACAGAAGCTATTAAAAATCGATTTTCTGTCTTAAATGTTTCCTTATTCACCTCTGACAAAAAAAAAAAAAAAGTAATATTAATGAAAGTTATAGGTAATATTCATGAAACTTGTAAATCTGCAGATCAGTGGCTTCAAACATCAGTTTCATTTTATTTAATCAGTTTTATTTTGAAATTATTTTATTTAGTATTTAAAATATTCAACTCACAATATCATTTCTTTCATATTGCAATATTAATTATTATAAATGATACATCAAGTTAGTCTCTGGAAGATTAATTGTTAAAAATAGTGAGATAAAACTAAACACTAATATTCCAAAACTTTTTTTAAAAAATTACCTTTTAAATGCCCCACTGTTTCAATAATTTGATAGCTGTAATTGCCTGATATTTAGTATTTTAAACTATTCATCTAAAATAATTAAAACATCGATCTTCTGATAATTACAATAATTGATGCAAACAGTAAATGATTATCACAAATATTTTATTAATTACTGGTATCCTAATTGTTAAATTTATTTGAAAATAACTATTTTGTGTCATTGGTATGTATTCACTAAATTCTGGTTCTAAATACAGTCATAAAATAATTATATTTATTACTTTTTATGGGGTGTCCATTACTGCGCTTTTGATATATTTCTGTTATTTAAAATTAAATTTCGATTCATATTGGGAAATGAGACTATAAGAATTGTTAAATATTGTTGATAGGTTAACATAATATTTAAAAACTGAAATATAATAATTATAACTATTAATAAAAAAATAATTAAAAAAGAAATTCCTTAAGGGTGTCCATTACTGGCACATCTACCCTATTTGACAATTGCCGTCAAAAGTACAAATTGGAAAATCAAATAATAACGAAGAGAGTCTACCTTTATATTTCTAATTGAGCTAGACATGGATATTTTAGTAATGATAGGCAGCAAAAAAAAGTAAATGAAGAAGATAATAATAGTATCACATGCATGCAAATTAGTTTTGCAGAAAACAGGCATACAGGTTTACCTGGAAGTTAGTGACCTACGTCATCAATGACGTAGGTCACTAACTTGGTAACTTGGCGATATTTTCAGCTTGGCTAGCTAAGTCAAAGTTGCTGTAGTGGTTGGCTGTAGTCAGTGCTTATCGTTATCGCTTCTATAAACGTGCTTTTAAGCGCGCTGTTTTTTCATTTTTTTACTAAATTTTATTTATTTTCAATATTTTCATGTTCTGTTTATTTTCAGGTAAGATTGAATTTTTTTAAACATAACTTTTGTTAATTTATATATTCCCCCTGCACTGTTTCTTAATTTTTTCTATCCCTCCTGCACGTGCTATTGTTTAATGATTGCCTCGAGTATACATTTTGTTTTAATGAGAATTATATTATTTTTTATGGATAAATGAGGTCTTCATTTTATTATTTCTTCTTTCTTATTGTTTTATATCGCGTGCGACTCAAATAAATCTTCTGTTTTTCAGATATGAAAAAATTTCTGACTTTTCTAAATGTGATTTTATTTTTACGATTTTATTTTTCTTTGTCCCCCCCCCCCCCTTCCCCTCTCACGTACAAAATTTAACTCTTTTTTAAAAAAAAAATGTTGTGTTTGTTGTTTTATCTTTTTTTTATCCTCTCCTCTTTGCCAAAGTTCTGCCCTCTGTCCCTTCCTCAGCGAACAATTTAAATTCTTTAATCTTAATTTTTTTTTAATTAACCTGTTTTTTTTTTTATTTGTATGTAGAGAATCACCCGGAGTAATTCCTAGTCACTGAGTTTCTGAGGTAATTCATGTTAATTTTCATTTTTGTTATCAAATTAACAATTTATGAAACTTTTAAAAAATCTGCAAAGTACTTTGAACCCTTTGCTTTGCAATGCCTTAATTTTTCTTTTAGCTGAAATTTTTTATATTTTGTAATAATAAATTCGAAACTGCTACTCAAATTTCTGCAAAACAACATTTACCTTGATTTTTTCACAGGGTTGTTTGGTTTAAACCAAATGTTTTTTTGTTTTTTTTTCACTTTTTCCCTATTCTTTTCATTTATTTTACACATTATTGAAAAATGCAAAATCCTACTTATGCAGAAGCTACAAGCAAAGCTTTAGAAAAATGATGAATTAATAAATTTGTAAAGTGACAAACATTTTTAATCAAACTTTTCTCATAATCTTTAAATCCACATGGCAGACTAATTTTTCTGAAATTAGCTGAGAAGAAAAAAAAAACAAGTAGTTAGTTTTCTTTCTTCTTTTTTTAAAATCATTTTATTTAAAAAAAAAATAGCCAAAATGGCAGATTTGAGCTAAAATTACCAGTGACCCGGAGCCGAAAAATTTTTGATGCTCCAGCTCCGCTCCAAGATAAAATACCATGGCTCCGGCTCCAACTCGGCTCCGACTTCACACTTCTGAGTTGCAGATTTTAATTTACACATTTAATTTTTGCTCACAAATTCTTTCTTCCTTTACCATTATTAAAGATCTGACAAAATATATTTTTCTTCTCATCAAACTTGAAATGCTTGTTCAGAAAATATGACATCTTTTAGCTTTTGCTTTTAAAATAGAAAGTTTGGTAGAATTTTAAACACAAGAATCTTAAATTTCTTCTACACTTTTCAAACAACGAAAATTGTACAACTACACATGTAGGCCACAGGCGGCCATATTTTTCAAATAGTGTTATCACCTAGCTCAAGTAGAAAGTAGAAGTAAAGTAGTGATAACATGTTTTGAGAAGTTTTCTATATCTAATTTTAAAAAAACCCTAAAAAATGATATAATTAAAATACTGAATAATGATGTAATAAAAATATGTTAAGCATGGAAATTTAAAAGACTGAAAAAAAATTAATTTAAAAGAATATTAAAAACTAAAGGAGACCTGGAGCAGGGGAAAATTTAGAGCTCCAGTTCCGGCTCCAGGGAAAACACAGCTCCGGAGCGCTCCGGCTCCGGGCTCCAGCTCCAGCTCCGGGTCCCTGAAAATTACACTTCTACTATTTAGATTGCATGATTAGTTAAGATTTAGTAAGGATTAGATTATGCCTCAATGATGACATAATCATAAGTAACTCTCTCCATTGCTACTCTTTGTTCTGTATGCTAATGAATGATGACTGAGAGTTTTCTCTGCTGTATCATGGCTATTGGGTTTAGTAAGCCTTTGTTTTTCTTGCATTTCTATATTGGGATTGGGGTTTTGCATTATGATTTTATTCTGTTACCAGCAGGATTGACACAGGTTTAAATCAATTGGTTAACCAACTGGTTTTTTCAAAAAAAATCTAATTATAATATTTTCTCATGTTTTGTAATTTGTGTTTCAAATTATTGGATATAAATAATTTCTACTTTTAACAGTCTTATCCCAGCAGTCACTGTGAAACATAGTGAGTCTAGGTTATATTTGTAAGCATGTAGAATGCTAATTGCATGTGTTGATGAACATATCTGAAGCTCTAAAGAAAAAATTTAAAACATGTGAATTTAGCAAAGATAAAATAGATTAAAAATATTCAATATTTTTAATAAAATATTTTCCTTTGAAAAAACGCAGATTATTTACAATTAATAACATAAAATGACCTTTAAGATTTCAGTCAAGTTGTAAAAGAAAATGTTCTTGATTGGGGAGATTATCTTTTAAGGGTGTTCTCAACTGCTCTACTGAACAAGTGAAAAACGCTTTGACACATTTACAAATTAATTTTTTAACGGAAAGATATAAAATCGGGAGGCCTGACTATGGAAGCGATTTGGAATCGAACTGTGTTTTCCATTTTTGATAAATAAATTACCTATTGAGTTATAAACAATTTTGATCATGTGACTATGACCTCCCTTGAGTGGTTATTCTTCTTTCGCACAGAAATTTGGTTCAAAACGCCCACTTTCAGAATATTTTCTGAAAGATATATTGTATTTGCCAAAAAAAAAAGCACAGTTCCATTAAATAGGTTCTGAACAACATCATCTGCTAGTTTCATGCATTTCCTAACAAAAATAAATTAAAACTTATGTCATAAAGTTGCCCTTTTGGATTTGAGAACAGTCTTAAAAATAAAAAAGAAACTCAAGATATGAAATCGAATAAGAGGACATGTTTACTTTTAACTAAAATATGCAATATAGATATATTTAAATCGTCTATTGCATTATCGAATCCACTATTTAGATCTGACAAAAAAAAAAAAAAAAAAAAAAAAAATCGAGATAATGTTTGCTTGAGCTTGAGACATATAATAGAAAAAAGTCTCATAAAAATGCCTAAAAAGATATAGTATTAATTTTTAGTTTAGACATTTAAAAGTAGTATGTAGTATAACATAGCTTAGAAAAAAAGCCTGTGTATTAAGTCTGATGGCTGTTTAAATGTTTTAGTGGATGACAACTTTTATAAATCTACTTTCCATTTTAAGATCAATGTTTTCAGTAGCAGTCTAAAAAGCTGGTAAATAGGTATTTCTGTTTATTTAACTGCCGCCTTTCTTTTTTTTCTTTTTTTTTTTCCTGGCAGTTTCTCAGGAGAAGTGTCAAATGGCAATACACAATACTTCTTGAAACGTGTAAAGACTCTAATGCTAAATTCAAACCATTTCAGGAATTCTTTATAAAAAGCTTTACTTTCAATAAAAGATAATAATTGTTCAGGTAGTGTTCTAACAGAAAAATCAGATATCTCAGATTGCAAATATTTCAAAGAAATTACTTTGAATAGCCATGGGAAAGTATATTATATTTATGAAACTATATCATATATTTATTTATAATACTAGTAATCAAAAGATTGTTTATTAAGATTTTCAAGGTATCGGTGTTTCACTATGTAGAGCATTTTATTCATGGAACATATGACATAGCTTTTTTTACTAAAAATGTTTCAATTTTAAATGATTTCAATTTTTATATAATTGATTGCAATTATTTAATTTAAATTATTTTTAAATGAAGTTGTATTACTTATATATCTGAAAATGTTTATTTTTATCAATAAATGTGCATGTATATGTAATAGGAAAATATAGTTAAAAATCCCGGTTTAAACCAAAAAAGCCGGGTTAAACAGCCTAAGATCCGTGTCATTTTTAAAGTTTTAATTATTTTATTTCAAATATGACATGTTTCAAAAGTGATTACTATAAAATTTTCTTCTTCTATATTAAAAACTTTGATATGAACAAACCGAAACTAAGCCCATATTTGTGTGGTAAATCCTGGTCAGTAATTTTTCAATATTAATCCTTGGTATTTTATCTATTGACCCGTCTGCCAAGAAGGGTTATGTGTTTCACACGTATCTGGGTATGTTGATTTCTTTATACCCTTGAAACATCCCAACGGCTGGATGGATTTTAATGAATGAGGTCTCTGTCGATTCGTTTTAACTGTCCGATGGTTATAGGCTAGATTTTGTTTTTAATTCAAAATGACGGCCGTAAAATGCAAAATGGGGTAAATGCAGGGAAAATTTTTTTTTATGCACCCTATTGAGTGGCATATCATTGGATAGGTCTTTGAAAATGAAGACGATGCTTCATTGACTATTTTAGTCAGAAGCTCCATTTAAATATCACACAACCTGAAAGTGGTGTAGGTAGGAACTCTAGCTTTACTGCAACTCTAACCATCATAGATACCTATCGGCCTCATCAAAACCATGTTTATAGATAGGAACTAACAATTAAACACAATTTAAAAGTCATCAATACAAGTAAATAAAAAAAAAATAGGTAAGTAATATAAAAATAGTTTAACATTGAAGAGAAATAATTATTAGTTCGCTTTTTATGCAGTCGGGTTTTTTGATTTTTTAAACTTGATTTTTACTTGTTTAACTGTGCATTCTAAAAGCATTACAACTATTTTTTTACCATACCTGTAAAGTATCATCCTTAATTGTAACTGTAAAGGAGGAAGACAGTAAATGCTTTAAGCGTAACACACTATTTAACTGATCAATTAATAGAAATACTACTTCATTGCAAAATGTCAAAATAGTGCTTTAAAATATTACAACATTGATTCTGCTTACCGTATTTTATGGAAGAAACGCCGCACTCCTCAAATTGGCCTGAATAAGCTTTAAAATATCATAAACGCCGCATCCATCGGAACGCTACTTTTGTCGACAGTGTCACATTCACCTAGCTTTAATCAAAGTTTTCTGAGTAGTGTAGGATGCCTCGTTTTTAATATCTTAAGATGTCTGAAGTTTTATTTAAAATATTTAAATTCGATTTTAAATATTTTTAAGAATTTTTAAATTAAGGAAACTCAGTTGGAATTTTAAAAATATCGTAAACGCCACACTTGGGAAAAATTAACTTTTAACTCGTAAACGCCACGGCGTTTCTTCCATAAAATACGGTATTTTGTTACTCAGTCCTGAAAATTTAATTTTACTATTTTATTTACATCAAAAAGTATGTTGGCTCAGATGTTATATATGCCCCATATTGGCGTGATTTTCTTCTGACGCCAATGTCATATACGCAACGGGTACTTAACTTAACTGGCGTCAAAGTGTCATTATTTTGCTTGATATGGTAACCCAGATGTTGTTGATGTCTTCGCCAAATTGGCACTGGAAAAAAATCGTGCCAATATGGGACATATATGACATCTGTGCCAGGCATATATATATAGGGTAGATGTGCCAGTAATGGACACCCTTAACGAATTTCTTTAAAAATTATTTTTTATTAATAGTTATAATTATTATATTCCAATTTTTTCAATATTATATTAACCTATCAACAATATTTAACCATTTCTATAGTCACATTTCCCAATATGAATCGAAATTTAATTTTAAATAACAGAAATATATCATAACATACCCAAAAGCCCAGTAATGGACACCCAATAAAATGTATTAAATATAATTGTTTGTATGACTGTATTTAGAACCAGAATTTAATGAATACATACTAATGAAACAAAATAGTTATTTTCAAATAAATTTAACAATTAGGATACCAGTGATTAATAAAATATTTGTGATAATCAATTACTGTTTGCATTAATTACTGTAATCATCAGAAGATCAATGTTTTAATTATTTTACGTGGATAGTTTAAAATACTAAATATCGGGTAATGACAGCTATCAAATTATTGAAACAGTGTGGGATTTAAAAGGTACTAATTAAAAGAAAAAAGTTTGGAATATTAGTGCTTAGTTTTGTCTCACTATTTTTAACAATTAATCTTCCAGAGTAGTATACTTGATATATCATTTATAATAATTAATATTACAAATATGAAACAAATATTGTGAGCTGAATATTTTAAATACTAAATAAAATAATTTTAGTTTCGTGGATATTACCTATAACTTTCATTAATATTACTTTTTTTTTGGGGGGGGGGGGGGGGGAACACTACAGACCAGCATTCCAACATAC
Source organism: Maratus speciosus (assembly GCA_963932465.1). NCBI lineage: Eukaryota > Metazoa > Arthropoda > Arachnida > Araneae > Salticidae > Maratus > Maratus speciosus. Next base: position 326,496,825 of record OZ010793.1, read on the forward strand.
GTCCATTGTGCACCACATTGTCAATCATCTAATTTGCATATTTCTTGTGCTAACATATCAGCGGAAGTGCAATTTTGAGTTCAATAGTATTTAAGTAACATAAATAATTGCATGATTGGGCATTGGTTGCAACATTAACTTTGTGAGCATATTTTTTCTCATTGTCCTTTAATTTTGATGACTGGTGTATATCATCAGTGACATTACTTATTTGTATTATTTAACTTCTAATTTTATAAAAGATCTGTTTTTCTCTAATGTTTTACCTTTTTAATCATTTACTGTGTCTTTTCAGGTCTTCGTGTTTGACACTTTCACTGAATTCAGTTAAAATGTCATCTGCTGCGAGTCCTTCTTCAAAGATGTCTTGTTTCTTTGAATCACCCTTTTCTTCCTCCCTGCTTGGCTTTCCTGATTATCTAGGAGGGCTCTCCTATGCCGAGGTGGTGGCGAACCGAATTGATTCAAGGGTATATTGGCGATCATCAACCAAGTTTCAAGACAAGGTAGGAATATCATCGAACATCACTGCAGTAGATAAGGGTATGTATAATTCATCTCATTCTAACCCTTTTCTTTCCCCTTGTTCTAATTCTATTCCATCATCTCACACTAACTCTCTTCCTCCATTTCGCATGAACTCTTTACCTTCATCTCACACTGGCTCTCTTCCATCATCATCTCGCTCTGTGTGTCCCATTATTCCAGGTGTAGAGCGCGGCTTGCTTAGTGTATCTGAGAAGGCAGAAGTTCAAAATTTTGTTAGTAAGCTTAATGTTAAAGGCTCTAGGGTGGGTAAGTACGTAGCTAAACGTTATGAGTGGCTTTTTGCAGATAGGAGTTATAGATATGGGAGCAGATTGATTGAGCCATGTGCGGCCTTCTCAGAAGTAGGACATCTGTGTGAGGGGGTTGTTAGGGATTTGCAGCTAGCTGCACCTAATGCTTGTCTGTTGGTATACTATCCAAGAGGGTCTCCAGGTCTTAACCTCCATAAGGATGATGAACCTATCCACGCATGTGACCAGGTCATTACCTTATGTCATGGTGTTGGGGCTACTCTTGTGTTAGCAGACAACAGTAAGCAAGAGGTTGCACGCAAGTGGTTGAAAGGTGGGGATTTTTATGTCTTCAGGGACCAGAGTTCGTTTCACCATGGGATTGATGGTGTGGAATCTACTGGCAAAGGAAGGTGGGCTTTTACTTTTCGTGTATTTAAGCCATCATCGGAAAATGTCAAGTTTGTTTCAACACCTAAATCAATGGAGTCGATCTCTGGGGGTTCTTCTTCTGCTCTTCATGTCGCATCTCCCCCTGCTCTTCCCGTCGCGTCTCCCCGTGTTCCTCTTGTCGCATCTCCCCGTGTTCCTCTTGTCGCATCTCCCCGTGTTCCTCTTGTCGCATCTCCCCGTGTTCCTCTTGTCGCATCTCCCCGTGTTCCTCTTGTCGCGTCTCCCCGTGTTCCTCTTGTCGCGTCTCCCCGTGTTCCTCTTGTCGCGTCTCCCCGTGTTCCTCCTGTCGCGTCTCCCCGTGTTCCTCCTGTCGCGTCTCCCCGTGTTCCTCCTGTCGCGTCTCCCCGTGTTCCTCCTGTCGCGTCTCCCCGTGTTCCTCCTGTCGCGTCTCCCCGTGTTCCTCCTGTCGCGTCTCCCCGTGTTCCTCCTGTCGCGTCTCCCCGTGTTCCTCCTGTCGCGTCTCCCCGTGTTCCTCCTGTCGCGTCTCCCCGTGTTCCTCCTGTCGCGTCTCCCCGTGTTCCTCCTGTCGCGTCTCCCCGTGTTCCTCCTGTCGCGTCTCCCCGTGTTCCTCCTTTCGCGTCTCCCCCCGTACCTCCTTTCGCGTCTCCCCCCGTACCTCCTTTCGCGTCTCCCCCCGTACCTCTTTTCGCGTCTCCCCCCGTACCTCCTTTCGCGTCTCCCCCCGTACCTCCTTTCGCGTCTCCCCCCGTACCTCTTTTCGCGTCTCCCCCCGTACCTCTTTTCGCGTCTCCCCCCGTACCTCTTTTCGCGTCTCCCCCCGTACCTCTTTTCGCGTCTCCCCCCGTACCTCTTGTCGCGTCTCCCCCCGTACCTCTTGTCGCGTCTCTCCCTGTTCCGCCCGCCACATCTTTCTCTGCTGTTCCTGTTGCGTTGCCTCCTGCCATGACAATGGTAAATGTCTCCCTGGTTAATGCTTCTTGTAATCATGTTAAAGGGTCTGGGTCTTATGTTTCTAATGCTGTTTGCGAAATTTGTTTATTATCAGTTAATGTTGTTGGGAATTCTGTTAGGTCTGATAGCAATGTGAATAAGAGTTTTTCTGATACGTTTGTGTATAATTCTAGTGCATCTTCAGTATTTAATTATTTATATCAGTTTTTTTCATATTCTAATAACCTGTTTCAAATTGAAAGTTCTTTGTCTTGTTTAAATGAATGTGTTTTAGTATCTTTTAATAGGTCTAATTCTTCGAAGCCACGGAAGGATATCGCTGGTTCATGTTCTGCTTTTGTAAGTAAGGTTCCAAATTGTATGGAGATTAGTAAAACAAAAGTATTGCCTTATGATAAGCTCAACAAAGCTGATTGCTCTACAGTGGGTGGTGGAACTGAAAATTGTGAGAATGGGTATATAACTAGTAGTAATATAAGTATGTATCCCAGAAAATGTAATGACTGCTTAAAAATTTATAAAACAAAACAATCTTTTAGTCAGCATAAATCTAAATGTAAGCAACCGAATTCTAATGTGTCATTTAGGTGTGATATTTGTCTTAAAATTTATAAGTCAAAAGCATCGTTTTATAACCATAAAAGTTCATGTAAACCAGTTAATAGTGAAAAAAAAATTGAAGTAGTAGTATTATATCCCCGTAAATGTGATAGATGCAGCAAAATATTTAATTGTAAGCAGTCATTTTATAGACATACAAAATCTTGTTCAAAAACTTTAGCAGTAGATACATGTCAAAAATGCAATTTATCATTTCATCACAGAGAATCATTTCTAAAACATTCAATTAATTGTTCTAAATTGAAATGTCCCCAGTTTGATTGTATGTTGGGGTGTTCATTGTCATTCGGAAAATTTTCATCTTTAATTAAACATTTACTAATTGTTCATGAAGTTGGTTTCATAAAATATTTAACCTTTGATTCAGTTAGTCTTTTTCAAAATTGGTTTGAATGTGAAGCTTCATCAACTTTTACTTTTTTTAAAAAATATACAGGAACAAAGTATAGCATGTCTAGTAAATATTATTATTACAGCTGCCAGTTTGGAAGGCCTCATACTAAATTCGCGCCAGCTACTAGTAGGAAAAATAAAAAAGGAACTATTCCAAAAAACATAGATTGTCCTGTTAAAATATGTGTTTCAGAAAAGCAAGGAATTGTTAATGTGGTATATTTTTCTAACCATAATCATCCCCTAAAATTTGAAAGCGCCAAACATCAACCTTTAAAACTTAGTGTAAGAAATTTGGTTAAAGCTCATTTAAGATTGTCTGTCCCTATTTCTAAAATTAAAGAGATTTTACAACATACTGCTGGAATGAGAGATAATAGAGATAGTTTACCACACAAAGAACATTTCATTTCAAATAGGGTAATTAGTGCTTATAAAAGACATATGTTTAAGGCATTGTATCCGGAGAGTGATGCAATCTCTGTTTCATCTCTGGTTGACAATTTAAAAAAAGAAAAATATGATCCCATTTTAATTTATAAACCTCAGGGTATGACAACATTGTGTGGCCCCTCTGATCTAGATGTTTTACCAAACACTAATAAGTTGTTTGCATTAGGAATTCAAACATTAGAACAAAAGAATATGATGATAAAGGGCTGTCAAGACATCCTTTGCATTGATTCAACTCATAAAACAAATCAGTATGATTTCTACCTTATTAACTTAATAGTTCCAGACGAGTTTGGGTGTGGGTATCCTGTTGCGCATTTCATTATAAATTTTGCTGATATTGATACAGTTTCATGTTTGCTTAAATCTATACAATGTAGAATTCCCGAACTTAGTATTAATTGTATAATGACTGATGACGATAATGTTTTTTTTCCTTCTTTTGAAAAAGTTTTTGGTACAGGTATAAAACATTTATTATGTTTGTGGCATGTTCGACAAACATGGACTCGACAGCTGCATAACAAAGTAAGGGTGAAAGCGTTAGAAGATGAAATGCTTTTGAAATTAACAGAAATACTTTACGAAAAGTCTGAGTCTAAATTTCATTCTCTACTCAATAAATTTTTAAAAGATTATTCAGCCATAAGTTCTGCATTTATTGATTACTTTCAACGTTATTATTGTAATAGAATTGAGGTCTGGTCTACAGCTTATAGAAATTTCCCTCATGCTGCTACCGATACTAATATGTATTGCGAATCGTTTCATAATAAGTTGAAAACTTGTTATTTTCATCGTAAATTCAATAAGAGAATTGATAAACTTATACTGACTTTGTTAGATATTGAGCGTAACACTTACTTAAGTCATCAGTATAAATTATTAATAGGTCATCCCAAGAAAAATGTTTCTATTTGTAAAGATCGGCATAAAAGAGGATTACGAATTCCAGACTCTTCTATATCAAAATTATCGAATAGCTCTTGGTTAATAGCCTCTCAGTCTGTGAAGATGCAATATTACACAGTAAACAGAGTAACAGATACATGCTGTTTTGATTTGTGTTTTTATAAATGCACCGAAATGTCATGCAGCACTTTATGTAACCACCTATACACTTGTGATTGCCCCGATTCTGATGTTCTTTGTAAACATATCCATAAGATACATTCATATTATAATAGGAATATAGATTTTGAAGATAAAATTTTTGATTTTGAAGATAAAATTGATAATAATGAAAATTTAGATTTTGAAGTACAGCCAAAACCTCTAACATTTAAAAATCCTCATAGTGTTGAAAAGCAAAAACAGTCTTGCAAAGATTTAGCATCAGAATTACTAATTTTGATAGAAAACCCTACCGTGCAAAATATTCTTCTCAAAAATATACACACAACTTTAAATTCGCTAGTTTCAGAGTGTAGAGGTGTCATACAGTGTGATAAAAGTGAACAGATTCTAACTTTAACTAATCATAGTGTACCCCCTAATCAAAAATTAATTCGCCAACCTAGACTTTTCAAAACTAACAAAAAACGTAAGGTAATTGATTCAGGAGATGAAAATATAAATTCTAGTTTAATTAATTATGATGTAGATGAACCTCCATTTAAACAGCAAAAATTGAATACTCCAAAAAGTAAAATAATAGAGTATGATCATAATATCTCTGTTAATTCATTTACATTTCCACTAAGTAACTTTCAAGATTTTTCAAAACCTATTTTTGAAGTTAGTTGTTATAAAGTAAACATAACAGACCTAAAATCTTTAGATCCTTTTCTTTCTGCCTCTGAAGAAAAATCAATCAAGTTGCAATCACAGGATTTCCAAAAAGGTTGGCTTTATGATTCTATAATAGATTTTTATTTTTATAAACTTTTGTTTAAAAGAACGGACATACATTTTGTAAGCTCTGCAATTTCATACAGTATACACTCTGGCATTTCAGAAGCATTGGATCTCCCCTATCCTATCTCTTCAATAAATCATTTGTTTATCCCTCTTTGCATTCAGTCTCACTGGATTCTTTGTGTGGCCAACCTAAAGGAAAAAAAAATATCTGTGTATGATTCATCACCTAATGATGTCAGGGATACTTGTAACTATAATTTTAAAAACTGGACAAATATACTTAATACTATATTACAAAATAACAATTGTTGGCAGATTGAATATCCACCTCATGTAATGCAAATAGATAATAGTAATTGCGGTGTTTTTGTGTGCTTTTATGCACATCAGATAATGAATAAAGGTAGTGTGATTCATCCGTTCAGCACTATACTTTTTCGAAAACACATATATTATTGTATAATTAATGATTTTGTTAATTTTTCTTCATATAAACTTAAACAAACAGTGTTTTTTGATATGAATTTGAAAGATTTTAGTAATAAAATGATGACATCACCTTATGTAAAAATTAATGATATAGAATTGACAGCTTATATGTTAAAATCTCTAGATCCTACTATAAGTGATGAAGAGGAAAAGTTATTGAAATCGTATTCAGTGGTATTTAAACGGGGATGGTTATATGATGCAATTATAGATTCATTTTTGTTTAAACTTTTACATGGCCGTGATAATTATATGGCTATTTCTTCATTTTTGGTTTCTGAATCTAAAGAGATAAATAAAAAAATCTTGGATAGTATAAGATGTAAAGAATGTTTGTTCATTCCACTTAATCTTAAATCGCACTGGATGTTGATTGTAGTTGATTTAAAAAAGCATAGATTTGAATTTTATGACCCATTACATTTGCGTTTTAGCGATTCTTCTTATGAAGCTGTTATTCAAAAATGGTTCAACATCTTAAAAAACTATTTTAATTCATTTGATAAATGGCCAATATATTTCCCTCCACATATTTTACAAACAGATAATATGAATTGTGGTGTTTTTGTATGCTATTATGCATATCAAAAAGTTCAAAAACTGAATTTAAATGATCCATTTGATCCCAGAATTTTTAGAAAATTTATTTTTGAAAATCTAATATTACAAGTGTAAGCACTAATACTTAAATACCAAACATCATTTAAACATTGTTACATAGGACTGTGCTTTATCATCGGTTATTTTTTTTCTATTCCTTTCATTTTTATTGTTAATCTGTACATGGGTGTAAATGAGAACAATTCTGTGTGTATACTTGCCAACTTATGCACTTTCTTTTTTTTTAAGTTTTTGTCAAGTGCGATTTTTCTTCTCTTAAATTATTAATTACTTTGAAATTGCTTTTAATAACATTAAACGCTAAATTATAACAAACTTTTAATATTGTTAACAAAATATGTTAGTTTCATTGTATGGAAAATAAAGTCATGTTTTGAATGTAGCCAATTCCACAGAAAATAATCATTTTTTTTGGGGGGGGGGATAAAATTTATAATATGTTTAATTTAAGGGTATGATTGGGAAAACTTGATATTTTAATATTCTATAATAAAATCCTAATAAAAAGGCATTGTAAATTACTGTTTACAAACTCGATTAAGTACCATTATTCTCTTTGTAAAGTCGTAATATTATGTCAGTTACACGTGTAAATGCAATTTTTTTCTTTATTCAGAAATTAATTTAAAAAGTTGCTGTAATAATTTTGCATTACTTCATGTTATTGAGAATGTTAAATCACTTTTTGTAATGGGATAGTTTTGATAATTTTAACTGTTCAATGAAAGCAGAAATTTTTTTTTTATATTTTATGTTATGTCAGTTACAAAATTTTGAATTGCAATTTTTAAGACTAAAAGAGAGATTGTAATAATCTGCAGGTGTTTGTGTATTAAGTCCTTAGTAAGAAATATTTTAAATTGTAAAAATTTGTTCTAGTTTTATTAGTAAATTTTCTACATAGTTTTGAAAACAAAATTCGATTATCAAATGTTACGTCAGTTACGATGGAATTGCCCATATGTTTTTGCTCACTTGATCTTTAAAAAACAGAAATTAAATTTTAATAAAAGCTATGTGTATGCTTTGATAACTAATTTCCTAAATAGTTTTATCTACTTAAACAGCCTAAATATGTTTGTTACTTAAAAAATGGAATCGTATTTCTGAAAAAAAAAAAAAAAAGTGTTAAGTATTTTTTCTTTATTTCCATTTTCAAAATTTGGCAGGTATGTATGTGTGCGTGTGTGAATGCAACTCCGCCAACGCCGGTCCCAAGCCCGGGTGCAAAAGGAGGAGGGGATTTAATTTTTAATATTTTCCATGTCATACAAAATGTGGTAACATCGATCTGAGATCAGATAAGTGTTTTCAGGGGCTATCAAGATTTTTTGAGAGACCAACAGATGAATGTTTTGATGCTGTAATAAAAATGGAAAAAGAATTTAACCAATTTCGTTGAACTTTTATTAACCAACAACCGAATGTTTTTCAGATGTTAAAAGATATAATAAAAAGTAAATATCCGGTATTTGATGACTTTGTAGTCATGACATTTGTAAGAACCAGGACTTTCATTAGAATGAAAGCCTTGAATAAATGTAAAATTAAAAATAATTTTAAGTTTAATATGAACCAACAAAGAAAAAAATGTGAAGAAAATTCTACAGTAGTGTTTAACGACAATATTCATAAAAATTCTGTTTTTAAGAAATGTATATATGTATATAAAAGAAATTCAATAATGTATGAATCAACTCAATTTGTAAAATATGTATATAATCTGAAAATATTAAGTTGTGTCGAATACAAGACATATAATAGTTTCGTTTGTTCAAGATTAACGAATTTTAGTTTACAGAAGGGGTCATTCCATGTCAAATCAACACAAAAAACACACTTAATTTAACTTGCGCATTTTCTTCATCAGTATCAATCACACAAGCTATCCACCACTTTTTATCGTATATAGCAGTGACAGTTAATCTAAAATTTAAATAATTAAATCCATATTGTTATATGCGTATAATATAACAAGAAATTTCTGAACTGATTATACTTGCTATATTTTGTCATGTAAGTTTATAAGAAAAAATAAATAGACAATACAATTTTTATAAAATATTCAAAGTTCATAGCAATACTGTATGTTAACTGTATAACATTTAATTCCCCAAACCTGCCTGTCACTATTAAAAACATCACTTCTATCATCTTAAATAAATAATTGCCAGGTGCACTAATCGCTAAATATTAAACAATTATTTTTTGCCAATAATTTTATTTTGCATGATGATCTCATTAATAAAAGATGATTTAAATAAAAGCTGGCATAGGTGTACAAATATTAAAAATAAATACAAAATTTTAACAAAAATCCATTTTTATATACATATAGAATGAGTTCGTGAACTCATTATATATGAATATATAATTTAATGCAAACATTTTGTATTTTGTTATTTATTTTATATATGATCCCATTTTGAAACTTTGTACACATCTAGTTAAGGCATTTTAGTATTCAGAAAAAAAAAAAAAATTATGAAAATTGAAGAATTCGTTTTTTAGTAATTCAAGGTTAAAGGTCAAGCGCCATGACCTTGTAACTTAAAAAAAGAAAAAAATGTGTTTGGTATCATATAAAAGGTCATTTCAAATGCTTTAAAGTGATACCAAGCCCATGTCTGTATGTTAATTAGAACAAGAGTTATGATGATTTTAGTGTTGCCATCTGACAGTAAATTTGTCTTAGTCGGTCATCTTTAACTGGCTATAATTAAAAAACTAATAGCCTTAGAAATCTGAAGTTGCAGATTTTTTATTTTCTCAACCAGTCTAACTAGTTCACCAAATTTTGTAAAATTCGGAGATGGTGAGGGAAACGTCTGTGTTGATTTGACATGGGACCCTAAGGGTTTTTTCCGTATCACAAGTCTATATGGCCTAAGCTTGTGAGAGCCTCTTTCCCTTTTTTAAAAAAAAAAAAAAGAGTGACCTACGAAATGGTGGAAGAGGTTGACGTTCCTTCGTAGGCTTTATACAAACAATCCACCGGCCATTAAAGAAAATCAAAATATGGTAATAGAAAAGTGAAAATGCGTATGATTTTTTTCTTCTTTTTGTTTGCCTACTCGGTTTAGAAGTTAGTGTATTTGCGTAATAAGATTTAAACTAGCACAGAAACGGGAATATTCAGATCCCTTTGCCTTGAAAAGTCCAACCCAAAATAGTTCTGCCAAGCAACATGTTATTTATCTAATAAATCATCCAAACTTTTTTTTCTAAGCGATCAATGAGTCTGTCAATATGCTTTTAACATATTCGTGAAAAAACGAAAATAATCTTTTAATGTAATAAAGTTGTCATTAAAATTTTGCTTATCGCAATGTTTTACTATTTAAAACTAAATTTGTGCTGCTTTAATTGATAAGCAATAAACGTACATTTTATTTCATGATATAATATAAAGTATTTAAGTCGCTTTATATTAATATATATATATCTTGTATATATATGCATATAAATATAATTATTCAATTCCTTGAAAATGCACATAATGGGAAAAATGCATGCCGCACAAAACGTTTCAAAGGCCATGGATCGTGCCCTATATGACCCTAGGGCAGGGGTCTGTCCAGAATTTTCTCTCGGGGTCCTGTTTTTGTGAAATTGTAAAAAGCTTTTTTACATTTGTGAAAAATATAGTCCTAATTTTGTTAATTAAAAATGATCATTATATTCAGGTTCTTTTTTATGTTTTTAAGAAGATGTATGTATGTAAAATACATATATTTTCTTTATATATGTAATAGAGTCCGGCCAGATTTCACTTCTAAATGATTAAATTTGCGAAAAGTTTAGATTTCATCTAAAAATTTTGTACATGGCCTATTTTTCAGACAGAGAATTTTGTGAAGGGTCCTTAGGTGAAAAGTTTTGTGAAGGGTCCTTTAAGGACCCAATTTCTTCTTAAAGAGATCCCTACCCTAGGGTGCCCAGGATTTTAACTGAATTCTACCAATGGGGGGGATAACTAAATGGAAAAGTGGTTCCAGATATGAAGATTGGATTAAAAGGGAGAAATTTATTAACAATTTATGGTGCAAAAACTTCAAGAGGCTCTGTATTAGGCCCCAAAGTGCCAGGGGGGCATTCCACATCAAATCAGGCAGTAAAATATCAATATGTAACCCACTTTTTGAAATCACAAACCATTCTTTTATTAGTCTGGAACTCGCTAAGTATGAAGATCTTGCCAAGGAGTTGTATGAAAAATTGCACTGCTAAGGTCGAAGCGATTGTTGCTGGCTCTCTTCTATCCTGGAACCCTTCAAATGATAGAGTGTAGAATGTGTGCTGACAAATATGCTTAAGTGATGAGACGAATAATAGTCAACGAAACTATCTTCTTTTCACAGGATGTCTATTTTGAACACACAAGACGAATTTTCCAGGATTCAGGGGGCCGTCAAATATATCCAATATCCACTGTTCAGCCAGATAATTTGCATTTTTTAACTTTATTGTGTTTTAAACCCATCGCTTTTTATGTGGTGTAGTTTGTATTTGTATTTTTGTATTGTTTTTTAAATAAAGTTTGTTGAATTCACAAGGTTCTGAGATAAAGAACCGCAGACTGACTTAGGCCACATGGACACACAAGTTTTATAAGCACGCTTAATATAAACCTCCAGGCCCACATTGTTTAACATTTTCCGTAGTTTCCCATGACAATGAAAGAATGACGTACAGAGGATAGATGTGTCCTTCAGAAGCCTATTGAAATTATATGGAGTATAGATGGGTCATGGATGCGTGCAAGGCAGGGCAATTACCCTGCCCTGGATTATCAAATTTAATTAACCAGGTTTACTTTTTCTCTCATGATTTTGAAAAAAGAAGAAACGTTTATTCTTGAGTGATTTAAAATTAACACTAAAACAGTAAGGAATAAGAATTTTCCCTTAATCTCCTGTGGAATAGTTTTGATTTCCTTGATATGTTTTTGTGTTTGTAAATTATCTTAAACCGACCCGACCCTCGGGTCGGGTTGACCCGCTTTTTTAAAAGAATATGGAAAATATTTTTCCCATTATAAGCCTATATTTTCTGTAGTTTCCCATGACAATGAAAGGATGAAGTAGAGGTGTCCTTCAGAAGCCTATTGAAATTATATAGAATATAGACGGGTTATGGGTGCCTGCAAGGCAGGGCAATTATCTTGTCTTTCATTATCAAATTTAGTTAACCAAGTTTTCTTTTTTTCCATGATTTTGAAAAAAAAAAAGGAAAAATTTTTTGTTGAGTGATTTCAAATTATTAACACTAAGACAACAAGGAACTAGGAATTTTCCCTGAATCCCCTGTGGAAGACAATTTTTAGTTTTGATTTCCTCTATATGTTTTTGTATTTTAAACCCCATCACTTTTTATGTGATGTAGTTTGTATTTCTATTTTTGTACTTTTTATTGTTTTTTTAAATAAAGTTTGTTGAATTCACAAGGTTCTGAAATAAAGAACCACAGACTGACTTAGGCCACATGGACACACATTTTTTATAAGCATGCTTAATATAAACCTCCAGACCCACATTGTTTAACATTTTCTGTAGTTTCCCATAACAATGAAAGCATGAAGTAGAGAGGGTAGAGGTGTCCTTCAGAAGCCTATTGAAATTATATGGAGTATACACGGGTCATGGGTGCCTGCAAGGCAGGGCAATTACCCCGTCTTGGATTATCAAATTTAATTAGCCAAGTTTTCTTTTTTTCTCATGATTTTGAAAAAAAGGGAAAATTTTTTTGTTGAGTGATTTCAAATTATTAACGCTAAGACAATAAGGAACTAAGAATTTTCCCTGAATCCCCTGTGGAAGACAATTTTTAGTTTTGATTTCCTCTATATGTTTTTGTATTTTAAACCCCATCACTTTTTATGTGATGTAGTTTGTGTTTCTATTTTTGTGCTTTTTATTGTTTTTTAAATAAAGATTGATGAATTCACAAGGTTCTGGAATAAAGAACCACAGACTGACTTGACACACTTTCATAAGCACGCTTAATATAAACCTCCAGACCCACATTGTTTAACATTTTCTGTAGTTTCCCATGACAATGAAAAGATGAAATAGAGAGGGCAGAGGTGTCCTTCAGAAGCCTATTGAAATTATATGGAGTATAGACGGGTCATGGGTGCCTGCAAAGTAGGGCAATTACCCCGCCTTGGATTATCAAATTCTTGTTCAAAATTGATCAATCTGCATGATCTTATCATTGGATAAAGTTAGCTGAGTACAGTTAAAAGACACGAGAATAGTGCATTTATAGCAAGGGCGTAGGAACTGGGGGAGCTGTGGCTCCCCCTGGAATATTTCAGACGGGCTCAGCTCCCCCGGGAGAAATTCTCGCACCACATCTGTTTACGATATATTACTGAATTAAAATATCAAGTATACTTTTTCTAGGAAATTCACACAATAAACAACAAAGAGAAGAGAGAGAGGGGGTGGTGAGCACACTTGTTTGTGGCTTCACCCTTTTTCGCATTGTTTACAACCAGTGGCGTAGCCAAGGGGGGGTCCGGACACCTCCCCCCCCCCGAAAGTAGAACTGGTTTACTGAATCATGGATACAACAGTAAAAACTGCTAAGACAGAATCACAGAAGGGCATTTGAATTCTGCTTCCATGATGACCAAGGCTCATTCATGAGTAATGTCGAGTGAGCCTAGCAGTGGCGTACCCAAGGGGGGGGGCTGATGGGGCTACAGCCCCCCCCGAAAAATAGCCATTCTCGTTAACACCATATTAGTCCAGGTTATATTAGTTAGGGGGCTGATGGAATTTCAGCACCCTCCTCTCGAAATGGTCGAAAATGAAATGAAAAAATAGTGCTGAATTTTTTCTGTCTGTTCAAGATAAATTTGCATTTTTCCCCTATCGTTCAACAGACTATGCGCTTCCTTCGCTTTAGTTCCATATTAGTCCATATTGACACCAAAGAAGAGAAAGGGGGTTGATGGGGTTACAGCCCCCCCCCCCCCCCCAACCAGAAATCGCGAAAAATTAAATAAAAAAGTGTTTTTTCGTTACTTTTTAAAGATAAATCTGTATTTTTTCTTCTGTCATACAATAAAATAGCCATTCTCGTTAACACCATATTAGTCCACATTCACATCACAGCATACCCTAAGATGGGGAGGGGGCTGATGGAATTACAACTTCCTCCTCTGGAAATAGTCGAAAATGAAATGAAAAATTAGAGCTGATTTTTTTCTGTCTATTTGAGATAAATTTGCATTTTCTCCCCTATCATTTAACAGACTAGCCGCTCCCTTCGCTGTAGTTCCATATTAGTGTACAGTGACATCACATTATACCCGAAAAGATAGAAGGGGGTTAATGGAGTTACAGCCCTCTCCCAAAAATTCGAACATGAAATGAAAAAGTTCTGATATTTTCCTTTTTGTTTGAGATAAATTTGTATTTTTCCTCTATCATCCAACAGACTAGCTGCTCTCTTCTCTTTAGTTCCATACTAGTGCACAGTGATACCACATTATACCCAAAGAGGTGAAAGGGGTTAATGGGGTGTCCCTTTCCTAAATAGTTGAAAATGAAATGAAAAAAAAGGCTGTTTTTTTTCTTCTTGTTTCAGATAAATTTGTAATTTTTCTTCTGCCATACAGTGAAATAGCCATTCTCGTTAACACCATATTAGTCCACATTGACATCACAGCATACCCAAAGATGGGGAGGGGGCTGATGGAAATACAGCCCCCTCCTCCCGAAATAGTCGGAAATGAAATAAAAAAAATATTGCTTTTTTTTCTTTCTGTTTGAGATAAATTTGTATTTTTTTCTCCTATTATTCAACAGACTAGACACTCTCTTCTCTTTAGTTCCACATTAGTGCACAGTGACACCACATTATACCGAAAGAAGTAGAAAGGGGGTGATGGGTTACAGCCCCTTCCCAAAATAGTCGAAAATGAAATGAAAAAAGGCTGATATTTTTCTTTTTGTTCGAGATGAATTTGTAATGCACTTGTTTTCTGCAATACAACGAACTACACGTTCTGGCTAGTCTCATATCAACGCACAGTTACACCACAGTATACCCAATGAGGGGAAGGGGCTGATGGGGTTACTTACTCTTCCGAAATAATCAAATATGAAATGAAAAAAAAATTCCAGTTTTTTTTCTTTCTTTTGAGATTATTTTTTTTCTGCGACGCAGCTATTCTGGTTAGTCCCATATATTAGTGCACAGTGATGACCCAGCATACACCAAAGAATTCGATGGGGACGGGGGTTATGACGTTACAGCTCCATTCCACCTCTGAAGAGATCGCAGTGAAATGAAAAAAGGGCTGATATTCCTTCTTTTTCAGGTAAATTTGTTTTATTTTCTGGCATGCCACGAATTTGTTTTTCCTGTTAATTCAATATCCTCCTCAGTCCTGCGACCAAATTTAATTGAGACCACAAAATCCATTTTCAAATGACTGAAATCACTGTTTTACTCGATAAATGAAAACATGTATACTGAGTTCAAGAGACCTACAAATAAATTCGACAAATCTAAAAGTAGTTTAATTTAAGGATTTTTTTAATTTTTCCCATAGTCGGCGGGCGCCAAGATTGTCAATGCGGGGGTATGCTAATGCACAGTAACACCACAGCTAATCTCAAGTCGATTTCGTCTAAATCTGAAATCCGGTGCGGAAGAGTTGACTGTAAAAGTAGCTTATTAACTTTCATTTTTCAGTCGCATCTCCATGCCACACCGAAATATGGGGGGTGCGGAGGGTTGAAGGGACTAAACCTCTTTTACCTGCCAAAACGGTCAGACTAAATGGTAAAAAAAGTTTACTTCTTACTTTTTAGATCAATTCAATTATATATATATTTGTCATGCATCGCACTTGTCTTTCTTGTTAGTCCCATATTAGTGCATAATGACACCTTAGCTAATCCCTTCAGAATTTTGGTAAGTCGGAAGTCAGGCACACTATATATGTGCGGAAGAGCTGACTGTGAATGATATTCATTAACTTTTGTTTTTAACACTCGATTACTTCCTCGTATCTGTAAGATACACAGTGACTTCTTGTTTGACTGCAAACACATCTTTGGAGTTCGGTAATGTCTCCTCCCCCCACTTATCTTCCAATTCTGTCTTAACTTTGCAGCCAGTATTTTTCATCTGGAACGGTTTAAAGTCCTTCTTATTACTTGTGCAACGCACAAATAATAAACAAAGTCTTTATTTTATATATGTGTATGAAAATATTTTGTGTATACAAAAAATATTTTGTGTTTGTTACAATATTAATTTATTGTTAAACAAGAACCGTAGCCAGAATTTAGTTTCGGGGATTGGAAGAACAATTTTATAGATTTTATGTTATAATGACTTTCTTTTAAATGAAAGTATATATATAAAAAAAAAAACCAGTAACACTTTTCAACAGATTTCGACGTGGGACGGTCTCAGGATCGGACCCGTGCCTTCCCCCCAGATTTGAGTCTGAGTTTAAAAAAAAAAATCTGAAATTCTCAGCAAATTTTCTGAAAGGTTACAGCAGAGGGGGAAAGGAGAGGTAATCCCTTCCTGCTGCTAATTATTTTTGTTGTAGTTTGGGTTAACTCTGTTTATATTCAGGTCAATTTCAGGCTGAGTGGGTTCGGGTTAACCAGATTTCTAAAAAGTTCAGCATATTATTTCAGTTTAAAAACTATTCATATAATAATAAACACAGATATTTGTATGTGTTTTTAACGCGATCCTTTGATGAAATACAGGTTTTTATCACGACGCTTTGACGAAATTTGCATTTTCCCCGAACTTTTGACAAAATTAGCTTTTTTCCGCGACCCTTTGACGAAATTCGCGTTTTTTTTTTTCGTGATCCTTTGTCAAAATTTGCGTTTTTTCCGCGAGTTTTTGATGAAATTCGAGTTTTTTTCGTGAACTTTTGCCGAAATTCGCGTTTTTTACGAAACCCTTCGTCGAAATTTGCGTTTTTTCGCGGCTTTTTTGACGAAATTCGATTTTTTCTCGTCTTTTTGATAAATTTCGCGGCTCATTGACGAAATTCACGTTTTTTTATGGAAATGGTCGTATTTTTTTGTTTTTGCTGCTGTTTGACGAAATTCGCTTCTTTCCGCAGTCTTTTGCCGAAAGTCACGTTTCTCTGTGGCCCTTCTTTGTGACCATGCTTTTTTTTGCGATACTTTAACGAAATTCGCGTTTTTTCCGCTTCCCTTTGACGGAATGCATACTTTTTTTAGCAATCCTTTGCCAAAATTTGCGTTTTTTCTGCAGCCCTTTGAGGAAATTTGCGTTTTTTCTGCGGCCCTTTGAGGAAATTTACGTTTTTTCTGAGGTCATTTGCCGAAATTCACGTTTTTTTACGCAATCCTTCGTCGAAATTCGCGTTTTTTTCTGTGGTCATTTGCCGAAATTCGTGTTTTTTAATGCAATCCTTCGTCGAAATTTGCGTTTTTTCCGCGGCTCTCTGACGAAATTTGCGTTTTTTTCCGTCTTTTTTGATGAAATTTGCGTTTTTCTTCGGCCTTTTGACGAAATTTACATTTTTCTGTGTCCCTTTGACGAAATTTGTGTTTTTTCAGCTTCCCTTTGACGGAATGCGTGTTTTTTTAGCGATGCTTTGTCGAAATTTGCAGTTTTCTGTGGTCCTTTGACGAAATTCGCGTTTTTTCTGTGGTCATTTGACAAAATTCGCGTTTTTTCTGTGGTCATTTGACAAAATTCGCGTTTTTGCGCAATCCTTCCTCGAAATTTGCGTTTTTGCGCGGCTTTTTGTCGAAATTCGCGCTTTTTCTCGTCTTTTTGATGAAATTTGCGTTTTTCTGTGGCCTTTTGACGAAATTCACGTTTTCCCGTGTCCCTTTGACGAAATTCACGTTTTTTGCGATCCTTTACGAAATTAGCTTCTTTTTCGCAGCCCTTTGACGGAATGCGTGTTTTTAGCGATCTTTTTTTCGAAATTCGCGTTTTTTCCGCGACCTTTTGATGAAATTCGCGTTTTTTCTGCGGCATTCTGACGAAATTCGGGTTTTTTCTCTGTTCATTTTGACGAAATTAGCGTTTCCTCTAGAATAATTTGACGAAATTCACGTTTTCTCCGCTATCATTTGACGAAATTTGACTTTTTTTTCGCGATCCTTTGGCAAACTTCGCATTTTATCTGCGGCCGTATGACATAATTCCGGTTTTTTCCTTGATCTTTTAAAGAAATTGGAGATTTTTTTTGCGAACGATTGACGAAATTGATTTTTATTTTTTTTTTTGCGAACGATTGACGAAATTGATTTTTTTCGGCGACCATTTGTCAAAATCGCGATAATTTTTGAAGTCCAAATTTTCGGACTGATGACCAAATTTTTCAAATTTTCGGAAAATTCGGAACAAAGTCACCCTTGCACCCCCCCCCCCCCCCTCTGGCTACGGCCTTATTGACAAAAATGATTTCTGTTTATAACACAATGCAACGTGTTTCGTAAGATTTAGAACATTATGAAAATTTAAGTCAGCCCCCCCCGAAATAAAATCCTGGGTACGCCACTGGAGCCTAGGGTGCTTCTATATTCGTGTGCGACATATGGGATATAAAATTTGATTGATTGAAATGACTTTGGACGAAAAATTAATAGCCAAACATCTTAGAGACCATTATCACCAAACTAATAGTCACTCGTCTAATCGAAATCATCCAAATATTGCCATTCTGGGTTATTAGTTTGGACAAAAACTTTTTGAACACGTGTCCTGCGCATATGTCCCCACTCTCATATAGACATATATCATATAGATCTTCGCCAATAGCACATTTTGGCCAACTGTGGTTAGAGGGTCTCTATAACATGATGGTGACTAAGGGAAATAAAATTTTATTAGTCAAGACGATTTCGGACAAAAACTAATCACCAATATCGTAGGCACGTGCCAATATTGCTAAGTTGATATTTATTGAGATGTCGAACTCGTTCCACGTTCTGGCGAGTTTTGTCAAGTTCTGGAATATTGTTTAACATAGTTTGGACAAAAAAATTAGCCTGAGCAACCGCCTTGTGCGTATATCGCCACTGTTTTATAGGTGTTGGTATTGTTTATGACAGCCGTTTATGGATTATCTACACGACTGATAGAGGCACGAAGGATGAGTGCTTTTCGTGGAGATCTTTCTAAGGGAACCTAACCCGTATTTACATAAAGTTCGAAGAAAGCCACGGAAAACTCCGAGCGATTAGACCGACGAGCGTAATTGGGTTTGAAGGCAGCACCTCACCTCTGTCAAGTGGATCATCTGAATACAGAATTCCCCTGTCATCTAGAATTGGCTAGCTGTATTTCAAGAAATACTGCGCGGATTTTCATCAATCTTCAGATTCAGTTACACGTTGGCATAAGTTGTTGTAAGTGAGATTTTGGTGTAAATCGTGCAACAGGTGGTGCGGCTATGCTGCATTTTTCAGGATTTATTCGATTTTAGACATACTACTGGCCACACAAAATGCAACACCAAGAAGGAACAGGGATATCACAGCGAAATTTATTTGGCAGATAACATGCTGTACAAAGATCAAACGATCAAAATTACAGCCTCTTGTGACGCGTGGATGATGACAAAATCAGTAGTTAGAGTAGCCGCCATTGTTGGCTATAACCGCGGCCACACGCCTCGGCATAGAATCAAAGAGGCTTTGGATGTCTCCTTGGGTACAGCAGTCCATGCGGCTTCCACATATTGCCAAAGTTGATCTGGTGTAGCAGCGGGTGGTGTATCCCGGGCCAGTCGTTGCGCAAGCATGGACCACACATTTTCGATTGGCGATAGATCGGGAGAACAAGCAGGCCATGGAAGCAATTCAATCTGATGGGCAAAGAAGAACTCTTGAACATTGCGTGCCACGTGTGGTCGCGCATTATCCTGTTGGAATATGGCTGAAGGCAATCGCTGAATGTATGGGAGGACCACGGGCTCCAACACCTCAGAGATGTAGCGCTGGCTGTTCAGTGTACCGGCAATACGTACTAGAGGTGTGCGGCAGTAAAATCCGATACCACCCCAAACCATGATACCGGGTGCAGGACCAGTGTTGCGATGCATAACGCAACAGTTCAGCAGCCTCTCACCACGGTGCCTCCAAACTCGAATCCGACCATCGTGATGTTGCAGGCAGAAGCGGGATTCGTCAGTAAACACAATGTCGTTCCATTCCGTTGTCCATGTCCGCCGTTCCTCGCACCATTCACGGCGCAAACGCCTGTGGTTTCCAGTCAGGGGTAAACGAAGCAATGGACGCCTTGCGGACATTCCACTCTGCTGCAAACGGCGTCGAATGGTACGAGCGGACACCGAATGATGCGTAGCAGACTGAATCTGTTGTGCTATGGTTCGTGATGTGGCTGCGCGATCCATCACTGCCATGCGCACAATCCGCCTATCATCACGGGCAGTGGTGCAATGAGATGGGTGCGATTGGCCCCGTCGGTCCGTCGTTCCCTCCTGCATCCAACGATTACAGATCCGCATCACAGTTGCTTGGTTTCGTCCAACACGTTGACCGATTTCTCTGAAGGATAATCCGCAATCCCTATAGGCTACTATTCTTCCTCGGTCGAATTCCGAAACTTGGTCAGAAGACGCTCGATGTCTTCCACGAGGCATAGGTAA
This sequence comes from Maratus speciosus, assembly GCA_963932465.1. Lineage (NCBI taxonomy): Eukaryota > Metazoa > Arthropoda > Arachnida > Araneae > Salticidae > Maratus > Maratus speciosus. The sequence continues at coordinate 326,517,054 of OZ010793.1, forward strand.
ACAGCTTACGCAAAAAAAACGCACGAAAACCAATTACCGTACTTCAAATCGCCAATCTGTTCTCCCCTTATATAGCGCTTTCGAGTGGCGCTACGGTCGTCTATGATGTGCGTCTGCGCTGCAATGCTAATGATTTGCATATTTCATCGCCGCAAATGCATGATGTAAATTTCACATGAGTTGCATACTTCCTTCCGGGTGTTGCATTTTGTGTGGCCAGCAGTGTAAATAGATCCTTATTAGGGTTGTGTGTATACTGCCGAACGTGCTTCGCTTTTATGCTTTTTGAGTTGTGAGTTTTGGTGGCGGACATATAAGAGGGTAGGTGTCGAAATAAATTATTTGTTTGAAAAAAGCAGTACTTATATCTCTTTTTTAAATGCACACAATTTGACAAACCTATACCTGTAGAATCCTCATGATGAGCATAAATTGTCATTTAATTTAAGCATTGTGATGGCGTATTTTGTAGAATTAACATGCATGTGTGTGTGTCATTTATGATGACCGAGGGATATAGGCCCAAAGGGGAGTCCTTCTAAAGGAACCTAAACTGTATTTGCGCAAGGATATGCAAGGCCTGAAGAAGACCACGAAAAGCTCCGAACTATTAAGCCGACGGGTGCGTCTGGTTGCGAACCAGAGATGATTCTGTTTCGAATTTTCTGAAATTTTAAGGCATTCGGTTCCAAAAATTAAAAAAAATCAGTCATCAGTCCGAATATTCGGACATAAAAAGATCGCGAATTTCGGCAAATGGTGACCAAAGAAAATCAGTTTCGTCAATATTCTCAAGAAAAAATCGTCAAAGGATCGCGGGAAAAACACGAATTTCGTCAAAGGATCGCGAAAAAAATGAAAATTTCGTCAAAAGATCGCAAAAAATGCAACTTTCGTCAAAAGATCCCGAAAAAAACCTCAAATTTCGCCGGAAGATTGCGAAAAAACGCGAATTTCGTTAAAGGATCGTGGAAAATGCGAATTTCATCAAAGGGCTGCGGGAAAAACGCATACTTAGTGTCGGGAGGGTAATCCGCCTCCTTCGCCCCTCTGCTGTAAGCTATCAGAAAGTTTAATGTGAATTTCAGGAAAAAAATTTCTGCTCAAAATTACCCCTGTTGCGAACCCACCACCTCCCGATTAAAGGCGAATACCATATATGTATGGTCAAATGCAATTTTTTGGACACATAGTTTCATTTTGGGCAAAAATTTTTGTCTTAGCAGCGAGTTTGTGATAGATCTAGTGAGGTAAGTTAAGAAACATTAGCTTGGCGATAAAAGCAGGATCGCCATAATACTTCGAGTTTCGCTAATCAAATTTTATATCTTGTAGTTGGTTGTTTGTGTTTATGACGGTCAATTATCAACACGAGGGATATGGGCCCAAAGGGGGGAGAGTGCCTTCCGTGGGGGTCTTTCTAAGGGAACCTAACCCGTATTAACGCAAGGCAATCCAAGGTTCGAAGAAAAAGACGGAAAACTCCGAACGATTAGGCCGACGGGCGTGATTGGGTTCGAACCCAACCACTCCCGTCTACCAGCTTCGAGAACAGAACCTCTCGGCCACTTTATATCTTGTATGTTACCACTCTCAGAAAAAAGGTATCCTATTCAGATCAGTACCGCCTAGTTCTAGAATGTAGGTTTGTAGAATGTCAGCGTTTGGTCGGCGCGTGAATAGTTCTAGAATGTCAGCGTTTAGACAAAAATTTCGGCGAACATGCGCAAACAAAATGAACTGAGGGTAAAACAATCTTTCCCGGCAAAGCGAATAGCCGCGAAGCGTTGAGCCTTCGTCCAACGACATATGCTTAAAGAGCCGTAACTACGCAGGTAAGGCGAGATCAGCGTTGATTTCAGGGGGGGGGACATCTCATTGCTCCGGGGGGGAATGTCCCCCCCCGGAGCAATGAGATATCCCCCGGAAGATTTGAGATTTTGCGTTTTCAATGGTCAAAAATTGCAATTCCCCTCCCCCGGAACTCTATAGTGCCCCCCCCCCCGGAGCTGCAGAAATCCCTTCCGGAGAAAAGTATCTGAATTCAACACTGGGCGAGATGGTCCGCGTGCACCCGCTAGCATTTGTGTCCCATGGACAAAACCACGTGAAGTCGCTAGGAATAACCACTGTCATCAAGGAACATGCGCTTCCCCTCGCATGCTACATGACCTGAGCACCATGCACCATTGAATGTCTGATCATCACGAACAACAAAACTCCCAGCTTCAAGAGGGGAACGGTTCTGAGTTTGACCCTAGCCTCAGGTTGTCCGCCCATTCAAAAGGAGACCAACCTGAGACTGTAAACCCGAGGTTCCCCGGTGCGCAGTTTCCGAGCACTCAGATGCTTCTCCCCCGTGCAATGTGCCCCCTATCAGGAAACCGTAGATGCTACGTAGTGATCCCGGAAGTCCACGGAGCTGACCGACCCACCAGCCAGTGTAACAGTTCATCGGGAAAGCAGTAGTAGCTTCCTTTCTTATCAGTTAGAAGTTCTTTGGGTAAATTACCGGTACCACGTGACTTTTTTCAGCCTCGAACCCAGATTGGAATATAGTCCATTAGTTGCGTTAAATCACAGCCTCGAACCCAAAGGGAGAATAGGGTCAATATCCTTGTGCTACCTGGGCAAGAGATCCTGCATTGCGTTCCTGCGCACCGTGTCGACACTAGAGAGTTTCTGAGTCTTGCTCTACAGAGTACACAATGCTTCACTATTCGCCGGCCGCTATCTAGGAGGCTGGGATTCGTACATATCCAGCCACGACCAACGGCAAAACAAGACCAGTTCATGACTTACCAATCACCGTGTAAAGATGATCCACTTCGTGTGACGTTTTAAAAGTCATGAACTGGCCTTGTGTATCGTTGGTCGCGATCCGGCGCCTCCGTCAAGTTGAAAGCTCTTCCGGCCTCCAGGTTCTCTTCCCCACTCAAGGGGTCGATTACGGACAACCGGGAGGGGACGAACTTCGTACTAACAAGGACTTATCTTAAAGAGATTAGGTATGAGAGAAGTGACATATGCGGTATCATATTTGGGATAGGATTATGGTACTTCGTTAGTTTAAATCTTACGCTCGTTCGTAGGATAGGCGCACTTACGATCTATCTTAGGGCACTGCAATCTCATTGATTCTGATTGTGAAAAAAAAAATGCCTAGGTTTGCAATAGTCTGAACATCAAATATCGCCATTCTTATATAGGGTCATGCACAGACTTCTCATATAAGTAGACTCAGAACTGGTCACCTTTTCTTAAGGCATACATCTCTGCCCACCGTTACGTGATGGTGGGTATGGGTGCAAGAAGTCCATCCAAGACAAGACTGAAAAGTTTTCCGAGTACTATTAAAATAACCAAATGAAAGTGGGTTAGAAGTTTTCTATGCGTTGCATTTTGGCTAAAAATTGATCTCCTGCAGTAAAAGAAAGTGATTAAAAGTTCTTGATGGTAAAATTGCTATTATTTAAGTATATAAAGTATAATTTAGTATCAATCAAAAATCTCTACAAGACTGAAATCAGTCCTGAGACTGAAGGTCTTGTACCCATGATGATGGGCAGGGGAAGCGCGCCAAACCGATTTTTCTCCTGCAAAAGTCTACTCGTAATTTCCCCTCCGGATTCTGGCCGAAAGTTTATTGCGTCAGCATTTCTCTTGAGTTGCTGCACTTTTGCTTTACTTTATATTTTCCGGCCGTGTGTACTTTTAACACAAATAAACTCCTGCAGTAGTTAACAGCACGACAGCTCGACAGCTCGTAGTTTCACTTTCGCTTCTATATTTACGGTTATTTTATTGCGAGAATGTAATCTGAAAGTTCATTTATTATAGGAACCGATTTTAATTTCTCGAAAGAATTCACGAGCCGCCATTGTATGGTGCACCATTGTTCAGGTCCGAATGGATGATTCCTTTTCATTTTCCGATTCCAAAAACTGATTAACATCGTCTTCCGTTGACGCAGGAAACGCAGTCAACGAAAAGATAGGAAGCTGTAACCCATCACTTGTTCTAGATCTCGATCAATTTTTCACAATCATCTTGATCTTGTTTACAGCGCTTTTATAAGAGAATGGAGACATAGGCACAGAGCCCATCACGGGCTCTGTGCCTATGTCTCCATTCTCTTATTCTATGTCTCCATAAGTTTTTGTCCAAAATATCGCAACTCACAATACAGAACTTACCATACATGCATAGGCGTAGCGTCGGGGAGGAGGTGGCGCATGTGCCCCCCCCCCCCCCCGTTTGGTACAATTCTTTTTTGCATTACTTTTGGTGCAATTCTTTTTTGCAACCAACCAAATCCATTCTTAGAGGAGTAGAGCTTGGGCGACTGCTCGTGATAATAATAATAAAAAAAAAAAAAAACTCACCCAGCGCGCCATGGCTAGTAAAAGCCGCAATTGTCCCTGCCTTTAGTCTCCCAAATTATTTTTCTCGTCCTTTTACCATTTCTAAGTAGGCACCAACTGAAAAATTCCGCCTATGGCCTTTTACTAAAGTTACTTTTTTTAATATCCAGATCCAGCCTCAAAGGGCGTGAGGGCCGGCCAATGACACTAAAGACTAAGGGGTGAAATATATGCAAGATAAAATAGTAACCCTCTTTTTTTTTCTTTTTTAACAGTATAATATTTGTAGAGGGGCAGGGATGGACATTCATAAACTCATTTCCATTTCGAGTAGCGTTCTCTCTTTTCCTAATTCGAAGCAGCTTGATTTAACCTTTTCGAGGGCGGTGTCCTTAAAAAAGGACACATAATTTTAATTCCAAAACTGACAAACGGCACCAAGAATATTTAATTAAAATTTTCCTATTGTAATATACGTAAAAATAAGCAAGCTCGTATTTTCTAATAAATTCATTTATAAATTCCGGTGTCAGTCCATTATTTCACCAGTTTATAAACAGCATTACTGCGCGCCAGTAAGGGTTAAAGCGGATTACTAAATGGATCCGTCTTATAATTGTCAGCCTTCGAATTCGGAAATCACAAGACCAACTTTGATGTTATTTTATAAAAAAAAGTCTGAATTTTTTAGAAAAAAAACCTTATTCTAAACAAAATCATAAGACGAAATGCAATATTTCAGTTTGATTGTAACTTTATTCTATTTCATAGACTCGATAAATATACATAGATGTCGGATAATCGGGAATCTACTGTACCATGATTATGTTTTAAGAAAAGGGTTTCTAGTGTGATATTTGCTTTCAAATCGTTGTAAACTTAAAAAAAAAAAAAAAAAAAAAAAAAAAAAAACTCCTTGTTATTAAAAACAAGTCTAATATACTGATGATAAAACAATTTTATTTTTGTAAGATGGATTAATGTATCCATTATCATAGAGATTTAAAAAAAGGAAGCATTATTAGATTAAATTTTTTTTATTAAAAGTAACTAATATTAACCTCATTGTAATCCCTGATAATTTTAGGAAGAAATGTTTCTTATAATATTCTTATATCAAGATGAAATACTCTGACTCATTTTTAACTGTAAAGACATTAAATTTACAGGCTTGACTATTGAAGCGATTTTGAATCGAATAGCGTTTTCCATTTTTTTTTAAATAAATAAATTACTTCTCTAGTTATAAGCGATTTTTATCACGTGACGGCAGGTTTTTCCCCTTTACCAGTGCTATTGCGTCTTGAAATTCGATTCAAAACACCAACTTTGACAGTATTTTCTGAAAGATGTTTCGACTTTAACAAAAAATGGAAATAGCCTTTCGATTGCATAATTTCTGAATAAGAACACAAATATATTTTTTTTTTTTTTTTTGGGGGGGGGGGGTTGTGCAAAATTGAAAATTTATTCCGGGCACAGTTTTTACTTCGCACGGCCCTGGTGCCCCCCCCCCCCCATTCAAAGTTTCTGGTCAAGCTAAGCTTATGCATACATGCTTAAACAAGTAAAACATGTAAACAAACATTAGCTTGGGAATTTCCAAGCAAGTATTTACAGATTTTGATTCTGTTTCTCAGTGCTGTAATTACCGCACGATTCTTTCGCGACATGAAAAACCAGGTTCCCCGAATTTTTCTCTCGCCTCTTACACCTCTATGCGCCCTCCGAGAAAAATGTAGTCCCAACTAACAACACACACAGACAGACGTTTACCAACATTAATAGTATAGACTAGCTGGCTTCGCCCGCTAGTGGGCCCCTCCTTTTTTGTAAAATCTCGAAGCGAACGAACCTCGAACCGTGTCCCTGCTGACTACGGCACCGTATAGCAGGGGTGCTGCGCACGCACTGCGCGGACCCTCCTTTAAAACGAATCTGTAATGTATACGTAAATCTCGAACCGAGTCACCGCTGCCTACGGCACAGTATAGCAGGCGTGCTGCGCGCGCACGCACTGCAAAAATCTTATAATCCACATTCCAGGGCTTTCCAAGGATATATCACATGAGGGTGTCTACAAAATTTAGAAAAATGCTCCCCTTGGGCAGAAAATTGGGGGGTATGGACACTGGAGTTGCATATTATGATTAAGCGGTCACAGGCTTTTCGTACGATATATCACATGAGGGACGTCGGCTAAATTTAGAAATGTAGCCCCCTGGGGGGGAATGGACACCGGAGGTCCATAACATGATTCAGTGGTCACAGGCTTTTCCAACGATATATCACATGAGTGGTGTCGGCAAAGTTTAGGAAAGTGCTCCCCGGTAAGGAAAATGGGGGGGGGGACACCAGTGGTGCATAACATGAATAAGTGGTCACAGCCCTTTCTAACGATATGTCACATGACGTGTATCATTAACATTTCAAAAAGTGCACTCCCCGGGTGGGCAAAATACGCTTCCCCTCCCCCTATTTTTGATGCGGCCTCATTTTTTAAATTTTTGTTATGTGTTATGATCTATTTTAAAGTTTCAAACAGATCGCCTTGTTATAATTCCTAATTTCTTTCACCCTCCTCCCCCTCCCCCCACCCCGAAATATGATGCGCTATTATTTTTTATCATGTTTTATAAACTATCTTAAAGTTTAAAACAGATCGTCTTGTTTGATTTCCTAATTTTAACAAAATCGTGTTCTGTTAGTTCCACATTCCACCACCACTGTATTCTTAACAAAACTGTACCTGAACTAAACTCTGTTAAACAACTTATCAGTAGACATGTTACTCGAGGGGCTTGCGGTCTTAAGCAAGAGTTTAAGATATTTGCTGAAATTACTATTCTAAAATAGTGGTAGCTAAACTTTTGACATTTTTATATTTAATAAGTAGCATTTATCTCAGGACTCCATAAAAAAACCCGCACCTAAACGGTAAGAAACGCTATGGTTTAAAAAAAAAAATTCTAGCATCCTCCCCCCCCCCCCCTTACCTGAAATTTCACGTGCCATTCTTTTAAAAACTTTTCTTACGTGTTATAAACTATCTTAAAGTTTCAAACAGTTTCTTGTTTAGATTGCCTACTTAAAATGAAATCGCAGTCTGTTAGTTCCACATTCCACCAACAGGTAGCACACTCTATTTTTAACAAAGGTGTATCTGAAAGCAAAACCTTTAAACAAACTATCCGTAGATGCATTCGTCAGGCGGTGTCGGTCTTAACCAAGAATTTAAGATATTAGCTGAAATTACTATTTTAAAATAGTGGTAAGAAATGATCCAATTAATGATGTAATGATAGCTGATATAATTAGTCATCACAATCTTTTTAGCAGATACTTTTTCTTCTTCAACTCCCCCATTTTTTTCTTATTTATTTATTTATTTTATTTATTTATTTATTTTATTTATTTATTTATTTTTTTTTTTTTTTTTGCTGTAAAAATTGGCCCTATCAAAAACTTGTCAACATAAAAGTTGTAGATAGTATTAAGAAGATTTATAATAAGTAAAAGTGAATTTGATATCTTAAGAATTGATGAAGTTATGATTTTTTTTCTAAATAAAATCCTGTTTTTTTCGCCCCTTGAGCCCATTTTTAATTTTATCAAAAATTTGTGATACATAATTTTTTTTAACATAAAAATTTTAACATAATTTTTTTTTTACATAAAAATCCTTTCCCTAGAAGTAATAATAACTTTAAACTGATTTGATATGTATTATAACTAAGAAGCTATGGGTTTTTTTTTTTTTTACCTTTTCACAAAAACCCCTCCCTATTTCCACCCCTTTGGTCCAATTTTGCCCATTAACGAACTTGACCAAGATTTTCTGCCCATTGATTTTATATATCAGTTAGGAAGATATTTATGCAGAATTGTGGAAGTTATCGTGTCCATAAAAAAGTGATATAGATACACAGATAAAGATTTGAACTGTGGGTGGTTTTGGGTTCTTGGGGTCATGTATCTGCAAAAAAATTTCAGAAATTCCAACATAGGGGAGAATGTAATCGGTAGTATTTCTTACGAAATCTACCTAAAAAGGAATAATTCGCAGCTATACATTTTTATGAAAAAATGAAAGAAATTTACAGAAATTAATATTTATATTCTGAAGAATCTAACAATTTTTTTCAATTTCCTATAAAAGGTGCATATCTTAAATTGTAGTCGATTACTTCCACATAACAATCTTTTGTGATGAGCCCCTGAAAATTAGATTAAATTAGATATTTGACACTATTATCGGAAAGATTTGATGCTTTTATAGAAAAAGGGGAAACACTGCTCAGTTGCTTTCTATCAGAATATGGCAATTATTTCTACTTAGAAATGAAAAGGATTTCGTAAATGTGCAGAGCAGAGCTTTAGCAAGGGCAGCGTTCATGATACAAAATAAATAGAAAAATCACTAACGTGATTTTTATTCTCGTGCGCAATAGAAGACAAAAAAACCTCGAACAAACAAAATCTTGCTACCTAATAACAGAATATATTCTTTTCAAATTAGATAGTAAATTAAAAAAAATAAAAATAAAATTATCCTACTGTCACAAAAGAAAATCGAACTGAAAGCAAATTCATTGTTCAGTCTCTTGAGTGGCGTTGTATCAATGCGCGCTGACATAAATTTGCAAATATTATTAGAATAGAAAAATAGGATTTCTGTTTTCCCTTCATTTTCATTCTGATCAAAATAGCATTAACATGATTTGAAATAGAATAGAATACGTAATTTTGAAGGAGGAATTTTTTTTTTCTATATTTGAATAAATAAAATTTTTAAACAGAGCTGGGCTCCGGCGCAAATTAATCCCTGGTTCCATCTCTAGCAATTTCTTCACAATTAGTTGTTTGATTGTTTTTTCTCACTTTTTTTTTTTTTTTTTATTTTTTTTTAGCCTCCACTACATCCTGCTTTGGCGTTCTTAGATACATCATAACTGGAAATTGCATGAGCTATTACATTTTCACTTTCACTTGAGCTAGATGATGAAACTGCATGATCATCTGGGACAATAAATTCAGAACCGCTAGATCAATGGTTCCCAACGTGGGGCGTATGCCCCACAGGGGGCAATATGACTTTTCAGGGGGGCAATTTCAAATTTCTTATTAACAAAATTTCTGTCATTTTTTTTCCCTAATGAGAGGCCCTAGTCTAAAAATAGAAATAATAGATGAAAAAATTTGAAAATAACTGTATAAAAATTAATTTTTGAAACTTCAAAATACACTGACACCGGAATAGTTATGAGATTTTTTTTACATATATTATATATATATATGTTATATATATATAAGTATATATTACATATATTTTTTTTTACACACTTTTATCTATTAAAAAGGACACTTAAATTTTTGTGGTTGTAATATTATTTTAGTAAAACACACCTCTTTTTATATTATGATTTTTTTAACTTTTACATCTATTCATAATACAATATACTCCGTGAAGGAACTTCCACATATGAAATTTTGTAGGATATATCTAAAATTGACTATTTGGACATGTTTAACCTAAAAGATAGCCCCACCAGTGGCCGAGAGGTTCTGCTCTCGAAGCTGGTAGACGGGAGGTGCTGGGTTCGATCCCAATTGCGCCCGTCGGCCTAATCGTTCGGAGTTTTCGTGGTTTTCTTCGGACCTATTTCCAAGTGTAAATACGGGTTAGGTACCCTTAGAAAGACCCCACGAAGGGCACTCCTCCCCCCTTTAGGGTCTATATCCCTCGTGTTGATAATTGGCCGTCAAAAATCAACCAACCTAAAAAATGTTTTGAATTAGCTAAATGAGCTACTACTTTTATGAAATTAGAAAGTAAGCTTCTTATGGTTCATCTGCAAACCACATACACAATATATAAACATGATTCATGACATATCCATTTTAAAATTTAAAATCGGAGAAAACATGGTGTCCAAATAATAATAATGGAAAAAAGAAAGCCCGCTATCAAAGAAGCATGCCGCTATCAAAGAAGCATGTTATGAGGAGAAAGAAAAATAGTTACTTAAAATGGCATAAAAGCGCGAATCCTGAAATGTTACTTGTGAATTATGTTATCCAGACAGTCTTGGTAATAAACAAATATCACTTTTTCGTAATGAAGTACTAAAATCCATTATAAAATGTACCAATTCTATCAGATGTAATACAAAATGTGAGAGAGATTTCAAGAAATTTTACGAAGATTAAAATGTAGACTATTTATCACTTTTAAATTTGAGGTAAGATGAAAAAATAAATAAAACTTTTGAAGATGTAAAGAAGAAGATCCATGAACTCATTGAATAATAGAGTTATGATAAAAACATACTTGCAATAAAAAATATGATTTCGATAAATTAAAGAATATGAAATCACTTATCAGTGTTAATGCTATTTTCAAATTCTTCCAGGAAAACAGAAGTTTATTTTTGATATAAAGTTAAGATTTATATGATAGAGAAGTGAAGGGGGAACATCATGATTTTACAGATGCTTAGGTGGGGTGCGGCCAAAAAAAGGTTGGGAACCACTGCGCTAGATGTATCACCTGCTTCTTTCTCTATAACATTATTATAGGTTTCAGACCCAGAATTGGAATCAGACATCTCTTGCATCAATTTTCAGCTTTTAGATTTTACTTAACTGTTTATTTACAAATGGCATATTGTTGAATTTACAAAATATTAAAAACAATTAAGTTAGCAACAAAGAATGAGATTGAAAATTTACATTAAAAACCTGGGTAGTTACTTGCTTTTAATATTGTAACATAGTCTTTTTAAGTCAAAAACTCATAGGTTGCCTGCAACTAAAAAGATTTATAGCAACAAGTATAATGCAATGATTATTCCATCTAGTGGAAGAGTCATAAATTAAAAATAAAGCTTATTTTAAGAATTATTGCAGGTGTCCCATCCAGTGGTGTAGTCCTGGAAAAAAAAGTGGGGGGACGCTCGTAGTTTTGAACGTTAGGGCGTATATCACCCATAGGCAGATACTTGATTTTGAATCTTGCTTTTCATTTTCAACTGCATGGAAATTTAAATGAAAAATTTAAATTTAATTAAAATTAATTTAATTAAAGTTCCTTTATTTGTTGAATAGCTTACTGTAGAATTAAAAAAAGAAAAAAATGTTTTTCATGTTTGAACAAAAGAAAGAACAAAAGTGATTTTCGGTCGTGTCAGTGAACTAAATTACTGCACTTTTTAAATATCTTTAAAATTTGCGGTCCTGATTAGCTGGTCAAAAAATTGCCTATTTTGGTGCCTATTATTACCCCTGAAAGTTTTTTCCATTTTGCTATCCTGTTTTCGAAAAAGCAAGAAAATGATTATTTACTAGACAATGCTCAAGAACTCGCATTTGTATACAGTATTGAATTCAGGGGGAGGCCGTGAGAAATCCCCCCCCCCCCCCCCGGAGCCACAGAAATCCCTCCCAGAGAAAAGTGTCTGAATTCAACACTGTATTGCACATAATTAATTCCTATGAAGGTTGCCATTAATGGTTAATTTTCTTAAGTGAAACTTTTAAAACAGCAAATAAATAATATAAAAGCATTCTCTTTTATTTAAAGATGATTCTATCTAATTTTTCTGAATATCTTTATTAATTGACAGTTAAAAGTAGAAGGTGTGTAAGGCTTTAAAAAATATTTTTAAGAGGTTTTTTAAGAATTCGGTTTGGCCAAATAGTTTGATATTCGGCCTAACCGAATATTCGGTAGTATGGCAGAATATCGAATAGATACCGAATATTCGGTGCATCCCTAGTTTCAATAGTTTTATAAATATGTTCTGATTAATTAAAATATTTATTTTTTAACTTTGTGCAATTTAATTCGGCATTTGTCATAAAAAAATGCAACAGCTGTTACTACATTTCCATTTAGTAAAATGAATAAGTATTGCGCCTCCTAGAAAGCACTAATAACACATGTTACTTCAATTTTAATTTTAAATATCGTATTATAGATAAGATTTTCTTTAAAAATTTAAAAAAAAAGTACATATTGTTTATATAAATAATTAATTTTTTTTGTACGCATTTATTCAAAATGAAAAATAAATTCATTAAACGTAATTTATGTTACAACTATTTTTTTTTCTTTTACTCCAAATACAACTTTAACTATAATGAAAAATCATGCGTCATACATAGATTAAACATTTTCTAATGCTATCAAGAACATTCTATTATAATTATTTTTTTTCATACCAAAAACAGTGATATGTAAATAAATATCTTAGAAAATACTTAAGAAAGTTAAAGCCTTTTCCAGTAATTACTGTCTACAGACATTAAGGGACTATTTCACTCACAGGAACTGAATCCGCTTGCTAATGCTAAACCTATGTGAGAATTTTTTTAAAATATCTTGTTTTACTTTGTGTTTTTAAATTATTATTTTTTTCCTTAAATAGATGAAGCCGATCTCTACAATGCCCGTTTTTTACTTTTTCGATTTTGTTCGCAGTCTTTTTTACTTTTTTAAAAATTATTTATGAGGATACGTTGACTTTCGAAACCGGTTCCGAAAGCGAAATTATCAAACTTGAAAAAAAAAAGTGCAAACAAAATCGAAAAAATACGTAGATATCGGCCTCATCTATTTAATGATAAAAATAATAATTTAAAAACACAAAGTAAAACAAGATATTTAAAAAAAATTCTCTCATAGGATTAACATTAAAAAACGGGTGTTTTCGCGTGAGTAAAGTAATCCCTTAAGGCTGTTCTTAACTGCTCTGCTCAACAAGCGCAAAACGTTCTGACACATTTACAAATTCATTTTTTAACAGAAAGGTATAAAATTGGAAACCCTGGCCATGGAAGCGATTTGGAATGGAATTGAACTGTTTTTTCCATTTTTTTATCAATAAAATTACCCATTGAGTTATAAGCGATTTCGATCACATGACAAACCCGTTTTTCGCCCGCTCTTGAGTGATTTTTCTACTTTCGCGCGGAAATTCCGTTCAAAACGTCCATTTTGACACTATTTTCTAAAAAAATCTATTGCGTTTGTAAAAAAAAATGGAAAAAACAGCTTGATGACATAGTTTCTGAACAACAACACCAGCTAGTTTCATGCATATTCGAACAAAAATAAAGTAAAACATATGTCAGGAAGTTGCCCTTTTGGATTTGACAACAGCCTTAACATGCAATTCTTTAGTGTATAATCTTTGTATTTTATACATACCACCCAGAAACCTAAAAGTCTAATTAAAGCGGAAAATGCATAAACCAACCAAAAAAAGTTTTTCTGGCAATTACCATTTATTGACGACAATAATTTTGTATCCATATCTTTTGTGAAGTGCAGTCCTACATCTGAATTTATTTGTACACTATATTCGCACAGTAAAAATTAGTTGCGCTAAGAAATACATAACACTCTTAAAAATGCATTTTCTTCTAATCCCGCACACACAAATTAAATAATTCGAATTGTTGCACTACATATGCTTTATAGAATTCATTTTTCATAATGTAATAAAAATTATTTAAGATTGAAAACGCACATCATGCAGTATTGCTCATACACTATTAAAGAAAATTGATATACATTCTCTATGTTTTCTGTGGATGACGTTAACTCCCTCCTCAATAATGTATATCAATTTCACAAAACGCCTTTCAAACAATTACTATATACCGAGAGTAATGCAATGTAATTTCTTTGAGTATCCCTGTAAATAAACGATAGAAGCTACACAATTCGTATTCTATATTAATCATATAGTTATGCATTACATTTATATCAATTTCATTATGTTTGAAGTAGTGTAACATCATTAAAATACAATGTAAAGAATTTTCTTTCCGTAGTGCATAATTTAATGGAATAGTGCTATGTATACCTGTAAACGAACTACAAGTGCTACATACTTAATTTTCTTTAAAGAATCTCTATTGTAAATAGTAAATAACGATAATATATATAGATAGTGTGGCAATCAAAAATTAAAATGTTTTATTTTAATCTTGTACTTTTTATGCTGCTGTGAATTTTATAGAGATTGCAGGCATTCTTAAACAATATTGCAGTAATTTCAATAAAATCTGTATTTTATTAAAAAATATAATTTAGAAATAAACAAATAAGATGTATATTAAAAACCCAAAATTAAATTTCTATTAGTTTTTCTACAAAATAAACTAGTGAAACAGACTGATTTTTTTTTCTTAACACCCGATGTATTTTAATCGTGTGTTTAGAAATAAAATACACAAACGTAAAAGAAAAACAGAACTAAAAATAGTCTTTTACGGGGGCTTCAGGGAGATAGACCCTCTCCCTGATGAATAATTCTTGGTTATCCTTTCTTTTACTGTTGAATTACTTTAAATCCTCTGAGAATAACAAAATTTATTATTTTTTGAAAATTTCGAGCGAGAAAGAAAATTCAAAAAGGGGCAATTCTGTTCAACTACCATTGCTTGCGCCCATGTTTCTTTTTCACCTTTTCCTTTCCATCCCGTTCAACAACAGACATAGTTATATAACACTAAATTTAAAAAATCAAAAAACCCGACAGCGTAAAAAGCGAACTAATTAATTATTTCTCATCAATGTGAAACTATTTTTTTTATATTACTTACCTATATTTTTTATTTACTTGTATTCATGACTTTTAAGTTGTGTTTAATTGTTAGTTCCTATCTATAAACACTGTTTTTATGAGGCTTATAGATGTCTATGAAGATTAGAGTTAAAGTAAAGCTAGAGATCCTACCTACACAACGTTCAGGTTGTGTAATATTTAAACGGAACTTCTGATTGTAAAATAGTCAACGAAACATCCTCTTCATTTTTAAAGACCTATTCAATGATATGCCACTCAATAGGGTGCGTAAAACATTTTTTTCGTCTCTACCGCCATTTTGAATTTATAAAAATAAAACCTCGCCGATAACCATCGGACGGTTAAGACGAATCGATAGACACTTCATTCATTAAAATCCTTCCAGCCGTTGGAATATTTCGAGGGTATAAAGAAATCCACATACCCAGATACGCGTGAAAGACATAACCCTTCTTGGCAGTCAGGTAAAAACATATTGATATTTGGAAAAAATATAACCCTTATCAAAAATTCCTGTTATAACGTAGCATACAATTCAAAATATTATCGATCAAAACTCAAAAGATACTTACAATTCTCTTGGATCGGATTTTTGATTTTCAATTGCATCTGTTTCTGTCCGAGAACGTTTGGAAGAAATTATAAAGCTTTCCAATTCTGGCTGCCTATATCGTTTCATTGTTTTTTCCATAAGTATTTGAAATTATGATACAAAATACTTATGACTAGAAAAAAAAGAGTTAACTCAGAGGTACTCGATACTGGCTAGAATTTAAGGTAGTCCAATTCTTGTAGTTTTTTTCTGTCTAAAGAGGTAATCCTTGTATCTAATCAAGAAATAATTATCAATGTGAATGATAAATGGAGATGGGAGAAGGGGGGATAATGGTTATGGGGGATTCTCGCACTCCACAGTATATGGAGTTGCTGGTCTGCATTGATGTCCTTTTTGGTGATTTATTCGGTATTTGACTGCCGACACCATACCAGCCATCTGAGGACCCCTACTAACCAACAGTATGTGACAGCTATGTCAATTACCTTGAATGTCTTTAAAGACCCTTTTTACTGACTAATGGAAACATGCTGTTGTTAATTGTCATGTGAGAAAAACATGACCAGGTTTTCAAAACTGAAACATTTGGATATTTTTTAAACTGAGACTGCGGTGTATAAAGATCGTTTTCGGAGAGCTTGTGTGGTTTTTCTGTTAGGCACAAGAGGGTATTAATAGTTTTCGATTAGCGAATTCCCTGTAAAAATAATGTATGCCTCCGAAGGAACTAACGTTAGCGCGGTATTTCACTACTGATAATTATGGTAGATAAGAGCAAGTAAACATCCCTTTCTCACCAATTCCTTTCAACTTGTTTTTTGAATGCCCCTTGTTAAAGAAAACTAAAATAGTTTAAAAAAATCAATTCTTTACTTCATAAAATTGTTAATTTATCAATATATTTTTTTTTTAAACATTTTATAAATCAAGAAAGTCTCCGTCCCTTCGCATCCTTAGCATCCCCCTTGAAAATAAGAAGTAAGGGGACGCTTGAAATAAAATAAAAAAGTGGGGGACGCCGTCCCCCCTCGACTACACCACTGGTCCCATCCCACCCTAGTCTCCCATACATAAATTGATATGTCTAACTTAAACACATATAAAGCAGAATGAGTTATATTTAAAGCATTCATTTGGACAATTTATTAAAATATTATCAGGATATGAAGACAATATTTGTTCTTAAAAATAATTTTTCTCACTGTGCTTCTCTGAAAAAAAAATTAAAAAAAAATGATTAATCATTTAGTGGAACATAGTAAGCCAACGAAATAACTACCAGTTTTACTTATAATTGATGTGCATAAGACACATACTAGCAATTTAGAACTCATTGAATGAACTAGAGCCAGTCATGTGCATATTCTTGCCAAAGCTTGTTCCAGAAAAGGTGGAACTGAGTGAAATAAAGAATGGGGGATTTTCTCTTGAGTCACACTCAGATAAAGGTCCATGTAACTAAGAAGCAGTTTGTTAGTAAAATGATTTAGTTACCTCACAAAATGCATCATATTTTTTTTTGTTTAGTTAAGTTCATGCGACCACACAGACAAAAAAAGATGTTTATGTGTGGCCTATAACTGATGATATAAGTCTTTTATACTATACAGAGATACAGGAAAGGTGTGTAAAATGGAAGAACTCAGACATGGACAGATTTGTTTCTTATGTGGATCAGCATAATTATCACAGAACTGCAAAAAATCATGTAAAAAAGCGAACTTGTTTATATTTCACTTTGCCCTATATTGGGGGAGGGGGGGGGGGTAAAGTGATAATTTTTTACTATTATGTTACATCTTTAATAATACATCACAGAAACTCAAGAATAAAAATTCGAAAAAAAAAAAAAAAAGTCAATTATTATAAATTGTGTAGTGTAAAATTTCATATAAAATTTCGGAAAATTGCAATTGTCTTTAAGTACTTCACTATGCCCCCACATTTCCCAACTACAATTTCTATTTTATACAAGCAGTTCCATAAAAAAGCAACTTTTTAAATTAAAGAAAAAATATATATATTATCATTTGATACGAGTTTTTACTGCTTTTAAATTGTGTCACATTCTAATATGAGAATGGAGAAACCTTTATCATAAATAATTCAAATAGCTAAAAATATGTACATAATACATAAATTAAGTATAATTAATATATATGTATGTGATCAAATATTGATTTTTCTTCTAAGCGATATCAGTTTTAAATTCATTTAATAAATGTGAAATGAGATTTAATAACAAACGCAATATGGAAATGTAAATAAAAACATATCTTGGTTTTATCTGGTCGAATTCGAATAAAACAGTCGATTTGGAACAAAACGAATTTATTAATTTTACATAAACAAAATACGTTTGCGCCAAAATAGCGATTCCTAACAGTATCTATCAACCCTACTACCTTACTGCTGCAGCCCAGTTGTCATATAGATTATGGCCATAGACTTCTCATATAACTGGACTCAGAAATAGCAACCCTTTCTTGACGCCGGGATCGCTACCCACCGTCACGTGATGGTGGGCAGAGAAAACGCGCCAAACCGGTTTTTCTCCTCTGGTTCCCGCTGAAACTTTCTTTCATCGGGGTTTCTCTCGCATAAATCAAATCCGACAGTTGCCAATAAGGTGATCACCGCCATAAAAGACAACCTTTTGGCGATGAAAGCGGGAAACATGTGTGCTTCAAGTTCTGACCGAAATAACAATGGGATTCGGCCTCTACTTCTTATCTTTACTCTGAGATTATGGCAACTTCTCGAGGTAACTAACCTACCGGGTAAACCTGTATTCCTATAATGTAACGGACTTCATGCAAATATCAAATGTAAACAACAACAAAACGTGATGTTGTATATTGTTGCCAAATTCTTGTAAAATAATTCAATAAACATTTTCTGTATTTCTATCTTTCAATATTGCAAAACTTCAATGGTTGCAATTATTTATTTGAAACCTATTACTATAATAATTACTGTTTCTTTTAACTTGATAGGATTGAATAATATTCATAATTATAGTTTTCTTAACTCTCAACTGTAACTGGAATGGAATATTCTGTTTGTAAACAAACCGACTTGGTGTTGCATGAATTTCGTAACAGAAAACATATTTCTCAAAAGCTGTTAAATTCATGTTCTTAAATCAGATTTAGCTTTAAAATTCTTATTTATTTAGCTTAGTTGCTATTTTATTTTTAAGCATCGTATCAACTTGTCGAGTAAAATATAATTAACATTTAATCCTCTGAATGTATTGAATAAATCGATCGGCATTTGAAACTTCACCTCGATTTTTAGTTGGTCAAAATTAAAGATTTTTCATTGTTTTTTCAATCTTAACAATATTTGTCATAATTGTGCATTAATATCTTCTTATTACAAAATGTAATTATTAGTTGATTGTATACTTAAGTTATTTAGACAAAAATTAAAGTTGTTACAGAAATGTATTCATAATGGGCCCTATTGTCTAAGACATCTATTTTATTATTTTCTTGCATTTTGAAACTGTCAAACGGAATTTGTTTTACCCTAAAATTCTATATCATGAAAAGTATATGGCACAGATGTCATATACTTCTTGACATATTGGCGCGATTTTTTTCTGACGCCAGTGTCATGTACGCACTGGGTACTTAACTGCCGCCAAAGTGTCGTTATTTTACTTGATATGATGGTAACCCGTATATAGATGATATGGTAATGAGGTTTTCGCCAAATTGGCATCGGAAAAAAATCACGCCAATATATGGGGTGTATTGTATATGAAATCTGTGCCAAGTGTATCGTTTACTGCCAATTCTGCCATTGTTTTTAGTCGTTACAAAAAAAACCCTTAATTTTCGAATCTGTAGAATTTAATGCACGAATAATCAGCTCAGAACATTACAAAAAAAGTTAAACCAGAGGTTCTCGCTGCAGTGAATCCAATGATTAGTAACTGGGGTCCTTATGAAATTCAGTGTAAAGAAGTCTGTTCAAGAATTCACAGGTCATTATTACTGGTATCCCTGATAAAGGTGAATACATTGTGAAGTTTGCAACAAAGTCATCTGCTGGGTTATTTTATGTCTTTCGTGAGAAACACGACATTGCTGATATGCAGGCATCCCAAATTGTTAGAAAGCTATCTCAAGCAAGCTGCAGCAGTCGTAGCCAGCATACACTTTATACATAAATTTTCATTCAGTTCTAGCTAGTTAATTTTATGAATTGCTTTTCAAGTGTAACTTAATTTCTTATTTATTCCTACAGATATTCCTGCTGATATCTATCTGCTTTTGAATTGCATTAAATAAAAAAAATATTTTAAAAATGAAACACTGTTAGAAACATGATTTAGAGCATGAGCGTAAATTGATATGGTGAAAATTTGGGGCAGTTGGAGGGGAGGGGGGAATAGACCTTGCCAGTACTTGCATCTTATTTCTACTAGTTTCATTGCAGTTTTAGGTAGCTTTCATTACAAAAAGCTACCTATTGCAGCCGTTCGGAGGAAAGCGATTTCAAAAAATTTTGGTATATTTTCATCGATCATGACCCCCAGACCCCGAAACCACCCTCCATTCAAAATTTATATATATATATATATATATATATCTGACCTATGTCACACTGTAACTCTCGTATTTATGAACCGATTTGGATGTAATTCGGTATGTACATAGTACATACCAATGTCTCGACCCAGTTCGTTGGCCAGCTTCATACGCCATTTTGTTTCAAAATGGCGGCCATTTAAAAATTTTTTAAAAATTTAAAATTTGAAAAGTGGTACCAAAAAATTGAAAATGGAAAAATATTTTTTTCTTATGTATTTGACCTTTAAACAAAGATTCTGGAGCAGTTTTTGTTTCGTCTATATCTTAAAAAATGGCTCAGTTATAGCATTTTGAATTTCTAGCGTGGTTGACATTTTAAAACGTCCTGAATTTTGTCACGCGATAAAAGGCGTATTTATGAACCAATTTGGATGCAACTTCGTTTATACATAGTACATACCAATGTCTCGACCGAGTTCGTTGGCCAGCTTCATCCGCCATCTTGTTTAAAAATGGCGGCCATTTAAATTTTTAAGAAAAATTTAAATTTGAAATGTGGTACCAAAAAAAAAAATGAAAATTGAAAAAATATTTTTCTCTTATGTGTTTGACCTTGATAAAAAGATTCGGGAACAGTTTTTGTTTGTCTATATCTTAAAAAGTGGCTGAGTTATAGCATTTTGAATTTCTAGCGTGGCTGACATTTTGAAACGTCCGGAATTTTGTCACTTGATAACAGGCGTATTTATGAACCGATTTGGATGTACCTTGGTGTGTACATAGTACATACAAATATCTCGACCGAGTTCGTTGGCCAGCTTCATCCGCCATCTTGTTTCAAAATGGCGGCCATTTAAAAAAATTTAAAAATTTAAAATTTAAAATGAGATACCAAAAAATTGAAAAATGAAAAATATTTATTTTTGTATGTGTTTGACCTTAATACAAAGATTCCGGAACAGTTTTTGTTTCGTCTATATCTAAAAAAATGGCTGAGTTATAGCATTTTGAATTTCTAGCGTGGCTGACATTTTGAAACGTCCTGAATTTTGTCACGCGATAACAGGCGTATTTATGAACCGATTTGGATGTAACTTGGTCTGTACATAGTACATACAAATGTCTCGACCGAGTTCGTTGGCCAGCTTCATTCGCCATCTTGTTTCAAAAGGGTTGCCAATAAAAAAAATTAAATTTAAAATTTAAAATTTGGTATTAAAAAACTGGAAAATGAAAAAGATTTTTTTATGTGTTTGGCCTTGATACAAAGTTTCCGGAGCAGTTTTTGTTTCTGAAAATTTGTTCTTTTGTTTATTTTTTAAAAATGATGGTTGAATTATAGCACTTTGAATTTCTAGCATGGCTCACATTTTGAAACGATCTTTTATTTGTCACGCGATAACACACGTATTCGCCTATTTCGATGTAAGAAGGCATGTGGATAGTATATATCAATATCTCGACCAAGTTCGCTGGTCAGCTTCATCAGCCATCTTGTTTCAAAATGGCGGTCATTAAATTAAAAAAAATTATATATAAAGTGAGGTGCAAAAAAAATTAGAAATTGAAAAAGGTTTCTTTCTTAAGTATTTGACCTTGATATAAGGATTCATGAGCATTTTTTGTTTGTTTTTACCTTAAAAAATGGCTCAGACATAGCAGTTTCAATTTCTAATGTGGGTGACATTTTGAAAAACTGATTTTTTGTCTGCGGCAGCACTTGTATATATCAACCGATTCCGATGTAAGTGAGCATGTGCACAGCAATTACTAAGTTCTCGACCAAGTTCACTGGTTAGCCTTATCCACCATGTTGTTTTAAAATGGCAGGCACTTTAAGAAATCGCCGAATTTGGCAGCGAAATATAAGTTACTTTAAATAAAAGCAGCTTGGATAAAGCTGACAAATTTCGTGAAATTCTCATTCATAATGATTTAGTATTGATAAAAATTAGTATTGAATCTCCTATATTCGGTTTCCACTAAATTGAGCTTCGTGTGTTTGAATAATATAAGTTGTTTTTTTTTAAAATAAGGAATATGAAAGCTACCTCTTCCTCCCGGCACTGGCCGGAAGGACTTTTTTATTTGTCAAGGAAAAAAAATGTAAACAAACGGAAAGTGGGGGTTTTTGCCTCCCGCGCCCTTCCAGTTTGCACATATGATTCAGAGGATGAAAGTACAAAACTTTTAAATGGTGTCCACATTAATTATAGTGTAATTCAACTTTAAGCAGCATATACCCATTTTACCCCGAATAACGGGGTAAAATAGGTATAGTGTTTTAGACAAAAATTAAAACAAAAAGGAAACACAAATTATGTTTAATTCAGACCTAAGATACATAATGTAAAAAATATTCAACAAAAACATGATTATATTTCATGATGTTTCTGCCATGAAACTTTAAAATAAAAAAAGCTGATTTTTGGTATTACTTAGTTATCCCATCGACCAAAAATCTATCGCCAAACTATAAGATTAAATGCCAATAATGGTTGATCGTAAATGTCGCATTCACTTGACTTTAAGTAAGTTACACGTGTTTATGTCATCAAGTGATTTTTATTTCGACATTTTATTTGTATTTTTATTAATCTTATAGTACTAATTTATTTGTTCTTTTCTTATTCAAAATAAAAATTATGACAATTTGTATAATTTGGCGAAATTGGTCGATGGGACAACTAAGTAGTATCTGATTTTTAGATCCATTTTATCCTGGGTAACCCTACTTGATATTCTATGTCAAGTAGTTGTTGCTTTTAGTCTTAGTGATGAGAGTTCTTAACTAACCTTGTTGATATCCTTGTGTAATACAGTAGACTCCCTTAAATCCGCGACCCTAAAATTCGCGTATTTTTTTCAGATGTAAACAATGAAATTTACAGTTAAGTTGCAGGAACAAAATTCAAGATGGTGCCGAAATCAGCGCCTACCGCAGTTTTTTTTTTACTAAATTTTTTGTTAATCATTCTCTTTTGGCTATTACAGCTTGTTTATTACTAAAAAAATTTACATTAATTTGGATTTTGATATAAATTAGCATATCTATATCAAAACTTCCAGGGTTCGAAATGGAAAAATCCACGAACCGGAACGCTATTTTAAAATTTTTCGCGGAATTTTTTTTTTTTTAATTATAAACAAATTGATTTCTAAACATACAAAGCAGTATAAGAAAAGCATTCAAGACTCTAAATAACAATGAAAAAAGTTACAGTGAGTGCAATAAGCTATATATACTGATTATAGCATTAACACTGTTCTCCTTTCTATCACTAGATGGCAGCATAAGACTTTTGGAATCGAATTTAATCGATTTCATTCGTAATAATTTAATATATTTTTTAATTTTTATTAATTACTTACCTTTAAACTAATAAATTATTTTATTATTTTACTTATTTGAATGTTTCACTTTATTGTAAGCATTCATTATAATTTCCCTTGCTTAACTACCAATGAAATTAATGTTTCAAAAATGTAAACAAATCAATGACCAGAAATCCACAAAATTCTAAAATCCGCACAACCTCTGGTCCCAAGCTGTGCGGATTTGAGGGAGTCTACTGTATATGCACATATGCAAGAATTTTATCTTTTGATAGATAATTAATTGTACGTCTTTTAGGAGAAGTGTCTGTTACTGTTATCCTTATGTTGTTTTTAATCAGAATGATTTTATGACTGTCAACAGATTTTTTTTTATGATTAAAAAGTGAAGAAGTAATGAAAATGAATAATGGAAATTAGATTGGCTGGGAGAGCAAATTATTAGATCGTCATACGGCCCATATAAGTTGGCACCACTGTCTGCTTTGAACCAGAGAAAATACAGGGTGTCCCTGAACTCATGGGCCAAACTGTAAGGGATGGTAAAGTACACAAAAAGAAGCAATATTGGTATAGCAATGTAGTGTCAGAAATGAAAAGTGTTGCCAATAACAAGAAATGCAGAGGAAATGAAAAGAAGCATTTTATTGACATAACAATTACAGTAAGTGCTCAAATGTGCCACAATCAACATTGATACATGCCTGGCAGTGTCTACCAAGTGATTGGCGTACTCTTTGGGAGATTCCAGGTCTACAAAATACCAATTGACTTTGAATACGATCTCATTGCAAGACTTTCAGTCGCTTCTGCAACTGTTTGTGAAACACCTGGAGTCTTTGAAATGGTATGCCAATCACTTGCTAGAAAGATGCTGCCAGGCTTTATACTATAATTGTTGTGTCAGTAAAACACTTGTTTTCATTTCTTGCACATTTCTTGTTTTCACCAACACTTTTCAATTCCAACCCCACATTGCTGTAACCAAAGTTGTTTCTTTATGTGTACTTTACCTTCCTTTACAGTTTGACCCATAAATTCAGGGACACCCTGTATAATTGAAGATAATCAATACCTACAAACCTCATTAAATTTTTAATTGATTATTATCAAATCTTGGTTTTATTGTTGTCAATTTTTTAGCTTAAATATGTTCAAAGAACTTTATAATATGAAGGCAGATTTAACTATATATATATACAGTACAGCCCTGATTATCTGCAGAATTGGGTGGCAAGGGCACCGTGGATAATGAAAATTGCAGATAACCCGAAAAAGACTGAAAATGGGGGTGCAAACACGAAAAAAAAAAAGAAAATTCAACATAAAAACTATGCTTTAATGTAAAAAAAAACATATTAAAATGTTTGAAATGCATACATATGCACAGTAAATCAGAAACAATTGCTTTACGTCTAAATCACTAAAATAAAGAACAGTAAACAAGAAACAATGCCATACATACTGTACAAAAAGAGCCAAGTTACATCTTTTAAAAAAAAAACAGTCACTTGTTTATTGCTTCTTGCTTTAGAAACATCTTTTCTTTATTTTAAATTGTAAACTATTGTTTTTCTTTTAGTATGGAATAATTTTCATCTCGAAAATGAAGTTATTCTTGATGTGCTCTCCCGGAATTTATCATAATAGTCTTATATTATTGTTAAATATTTTAATTGATGTGTTTACGTTTGTTTAATAAAATCAAGAAAAGACATAAAGACTTTATATCTGATATTTTAAACATGGCAACCAAATCTAGAAATATTCTTCTATTACTTTCAAATACATGAATTTTTCTGTATATTTATTAGTAAGGCCAGGGGCGTAGCCACAGATATTTTTTCGGGGGGGGGAGAATTCGAAAATTTCCCAACTTAAAACAAATTGCTCCAATTTTCACTAAAATGATATGCACAACGTGTGTAATAATTATAATGATACTTTTGCATAAAAAATTCCTTTCCAAAGAAAAATTCTGAAACTGAAAACATAAAAATTTTAATTATGGGTTTGTTTACTAAATACGCTTTTTACTTTCTCTATCTTTACAAGAAGAAAGTATTGGATTCGTGAAAAAATTCGGCTTCTGGTTTTAGACTGATTTATACGTTTTAGTAAGTCCGGAACACGATTCGACTGTTTTTAGAAAATATCTGTCTGTCTATATGTGATACAAATTTTGTGGGTGCTCTAACACAAGATCTAATGCACGAAATTTAATAAAACTATAGAGATTCACTTATACAGTCGAACCTCGTTAATGTGAACACTCAAGGGGAAACATTTTTTGTTCGTATTAAAAGTAGTTCGTGTTATCAGAACTTAACTACATTACATACAACTGGACGAGGCAATCGGAAACAGTTTGTGTTAACAGGGCCGAAACTAGGGGGGGGGGGCAGAGGGGGCACGTGCCCCGGGCGCCGCTTTAACAGGAGGTGAAGGGGGCGCCAAAATGAAGATTTTGTTTGACGTTTGACACAAGAATGTATATATATATATATTATGAAATTTGTATAAAAATGTCTCGCAGCTGGAAAATTTAAAAGGAAAACTGAACCAAATGCATTAAACTTTACAAATAGATAAAAAGATTCATTACAATACAAAATTTCAAAGTATCATGCCTATGCGTTTGCTTTCTATCTTTTAAATCACTTCCTGTAAGGAGAATCCGAGGGAGAATCATTACCGTTTTTCAAGGTCAGTCTCTATTGTGGGACACACTACTGTCCACTACGGGTAACTACCAAAGGAGAAGTGACCCCTCAGTCTAGATAAAAAAATTCCATGAAAGCTGTTTGTTTTTTTTCCGCTGAACTGTGTTGAGCTTCCTTTCTTTCCTTTTTTTTTTTTTTTTTTTCCGTCTTGCCATGGGCGCTGACTGCCCAGGACAACGGGAAGGGGAATGCACAGAGTAAAATCCTTAGTAAAACCTTTCTTTTTTAGATATCGACCTCATTTAGACTATGCAAAAAAAAAAAAAAAAAGTTTAAAAAGATTAAAATGCAATTCTTTTCAATAACTTTTCAAAGATTTTAATGAATCAATGTTTGACAAAGCTGATTACGTAGTTCAGTTTTATATATTTTAAATTTAAAAATAGGTTGTCTGTTAGATATTTAGTAAAATTCTTTTTTGTAAATTTACTTTGTGGTGGAGGGGGGGGGGGGGGGGGGGGGGCACCAAAAAGGCTAGTTTCGGCTCTGCGTGTTAACGAGGTTTCACTCTACATTGATAAAAATTGGTGCTGATTTGTTTTTGGTGTAAATTGTTCAACAGGTATACGGTATTTTTCACGATTTACATGATTTTAGCGATAATTATATTTCAAAAACTATTGCACGGAATTTGATCAAACGTCATATTCTGTTAAACCTTGACATAATTTGATGCAGATTAGCTTTTTATGTATATCATATAGCAGGTGGCGCTGCTATGCAGCATTTTTCACGATTTTGCGATAGCTGTATCTCAAAAACTAATGCACGGAATTTAGTCAAACTTCATATTCCACATAAGTAGCACTTCCACATAAATAGATCCTTATTAGGCTTGGGTCTATACTGTCCAAAGCTATCGTTTTTGTGCACTTTGAGTAAGGAATTTTGGTTGCAGACATCTAAGAGGCTGGATACCAAAATTCAATGATTTGTTTGAAAAATGCTATGCTTATATCTCCTTTTTAAATGCACACAATTCAAAAAATCTATACCTTTAGAGTTTGTTATTATAGGCAAAGAATTGTCATTTAATTTTGGCACTGTGATTGCAAATTTGAGGCATTAACATGTATGGAGTAGAAGAAAATTTTGGGATTGGCACATCCGACTAGTTTTCACTTAATATTAATTCTTGTGGTCTTCAAAGAAGCCCACCTGTTAATAACATCGCTTAGTTTAATAAAATTCAGTATTTCACTTTCATATTTTAAAAGCATTAGGCTGTCAAGTCTGTCATTCCTCATTGTAGCTTGCAATATATATTTTTTTAAATTTTTATTTGACTAAAGATTCTTTCATTAGATGCAACGCCATAAAGATAAGCTGCTGTGAATGTTAAGTTACGAGTATATAGTTTGACGGCGTGACCCAAATAGTCTTTGATTTCATGGCATGAGTAAAAGGTTTGTTAAGTGAGTTGGGATTTAGTTTATTTCTATTTGACTCTGCAAGTCATGTACATTCGGTTTCTCATATCCAGGTGGAAACATTATTAACTTTTCCCTTGCACAATTGTAATTCAAATATGGAATTCATTGCTGCAATATTCTCTTGATATAGGGAACATTGTCATTTAAGCCCATTACTAAATTCCCGAAATTTTCTTGTATTTCTTATAATTCTTTACTGTAAAACTTATGTGTATCAATGTCCATTGCTGTGCTATTATTTTTATCTATTGCCTTTCGTGAAACAGTTTTTCTACAGTGCTTTCAGAACTCAGCTTCTCCAGTCACATCCTAATATTCATAATTGTTTGTGAGCTTGTCTGTAAGGAAATCTTTATTTCTTCAAAATTTTATTCAAGTGCAACGTGTCAGTGTTGCAGTGCATGTCGATTTTTTCTTCAGTTGATGGACTGCTTTCATGGTCATATTTCTGTTCCAAATTAAAATCGTCCATTTTTTACCTTTTTCATCCTCGAATGGATTTTTAGACGCTCCAAAATCTTGCACGAAAACTCTTTTCCTATTATGAAGGGTTTCTTCGTGCTGAGATTTATAGTAACTTTTCAGAACAGCTTTAAGTACAGAACACTGGACTTTTGGTTTAAAATTTTATAAACACATATGAATATAAACGAACAGGACTGATATATATTTCCGCACACAAATAAAAGTAAAATGTGACAAATTTATCTAAACTAACGACTTCTTATATCCGCATTTGCTCATATAACGCTTTTTACTTGAAGGCGAAGGGTTAACTAATTTTTGCGGCAAAAAAATCACGAGAATGAGTAAAATATTGTCCAAAAATTGCAAAATTAGTAAAACAAGTTGTGAAAACTCATCAAATCTTCTTGCCCATAGCTGTGTTAGTAGGTTACAACATTCCTTTCTGTTGTGCTACAAGTGATCTCCAATTTTCAAAAGAAGCTTCAATACCTTTGGATTAAAATAGCTGGATTCCCTTATGGGAGCAGAAGGGGAGGTAGGGTGAAATTTTTGAGAAAGGAACACAGTTTTGGAGGAAATAAAGGAACTGGTTAGTCAGTTATTGATGGACAGGAGTAGAGAAATTTAGGTCTGGTAGATGTACAATATTTTTGTAGAACTGAAAAATACAATGATAGATTGAGTGTGGCTGATTTCTTTTTGTATTTCTTTTGATAATTTAACTTGTTTACTGTTGCAGTACACAAAATAATCACCAAAACAATAAAAATTTCGTAATTATTTTACTATTACATTTAAAAAAGAAAATGCCTCAAAAATCTAGAATTTCCCAACTCTAAGCTCAAATTTCCCAACTCTAAGCTCAAATTTCCCAACTTCACATATATTGGGGGGGGAGGCTCCCCCCCCCATGGCGACGCCCCTGAGTAAGGCTTATTGTATTTTCCTTGCTATTGGCTTGAATTTAAAAAAAAATAATTTCGCTTCGCATATAAACCGCACCGCAATCATCCGCTCGCAGATAATCGAGGCTTTACTGTATTTTTAAATTGCAAGTTAACATAAATTTAGTCATTTATTTAACCAAAAGACACTTTATATGTACATTAAATAAAATCAAGTTTGTCACTTATAATAATTTTCTCTCAACAGCATGACTACTTTTGGATGGAAAAGAAAAACTGGCCAAAATATGCTAAAAAAGTCTTCGCTAGAATTTTCAGAAGATGGTGATGATGATGAAAAAGATTCTCCTCCAAAAGTACCTTGGGTAGAAAGTTTCAAACGTAAGAAGCTATGCATGCAGGAAAATTGCACTTTAAAATATGAAGAGTTTAAAGCTGCTGGTTTAAAATTTGCTGAAAACCAAAAGTATGTTTATTTGCAGCAAAGTTTAAGCTGTGCTGGCTTTTTTAGTCATTCATTAATTTTTTATTAATTTAAAAAAAAAAAACTATGTGAAATTGTCCAGATTCTTTTTTATTGTAATATCAAAGTGCCAATAATTCGAATTCTAAATAATGAAATGTGACAATATTATGATAAATTCTTGCAGATTGTAAATGACTCATTAATATTAATTAAAATGACTCATTAATAATGTGCAAGACGCAGAGCAGTCCTTAGCAAAAGTGAGGTCATGTACAAGAATTTTTGCTAGGCCCTTTTACTCCAAATTAATTAATCCCCTATCATTCCCACCAATGTTGCCAATTTAGCTGATTTTTTTTTATTCATCTACCAGAAATTTAGAATAGTAATTTTTGCTTTGTGTAATGACAGATATTCCATGATTAAGTAAAGTGAAGATAACTGTTCGAAAATAATGGTAGATATTTTGAATTAAAAAAATCTGCTGAATTGGCAACACTAGTTCCCACAATGCAATCAAAAGTTCTCATGGCATACACAGTGGCAGAGACCCAGGATTAAGCTGTTTTTTTTGGGGTGGGGTCAGTATGCTTTAGTAGAGGTTTACACAGACTCGGGCCAAATTTTCTTTCATAATGCTCAAAAACCTATTCTTTTTTCTGTAGATGTGGGTCGTCCCGGGAATTCATTTTTACTGTGCCATGTCAGAGCAGCATTTCTTTCTTGCTCTTTTTCTTTTCTTTTTTGTAAATTAGTGATATTGTACATTTGTAGAAAAAAGAAAGAAAGAGCATCTCCATACTTTTAAAATGCCCAATTGCTGCAGAGAGATGTAAAAGTTACTGTTCGACTGGGAATTGTGTCTATTTTTTGAATTTGAATACAAACTTTGGAATAAAGATTATAACATATTCAAGGTCTAAAATTCAAATGATTTTGAATTTTGTACAGATAACACATACTTTTGACACTATGTTTTAGTTCCTTTGATCAGGGTAGCACAGAAAAAGACATTTATTATATACTTTTTCTTAAATCTCTGTAGAGTTAGATGAGTTCAAAGTTTGAAGATACTAATGCTAATTCACATGACAAACTTTTTATTATATTCATGAAAAGTGAAAAATCGGCATTTTTTTTAATGCGATAGGTACAATGCATAGATTCAAAGATATTGCAGGCATTTTTTTTTTTTCCCGATTCAAAAATAAATCTTGAATTATGAAAATTAATAATAAATTCATGTTTTACAAATTATGAATTATGATCAACATAATTTTCACAGAAAAGAAACTACAATTGTAAAAAAATAGATATGTATAAGTGTGCAGCTCATTCCAATTCTTAGTTTTTGAGATATAGATAAATTTAACTTTTTGGTGGTCTAAAGGGGCGTCTCCTGTTATTAAAGCATACACAGAAAATAAAGTGTTAGAGATGAAGTGAAAAAATATTGTGATATTTTCTTGCACATAAAAGGAGTTTATGTTACACTAAAAAATTCCATATTATTTTTCTGATAACTAATTAAATGTTCCCAATTCTTCTCTTTATAAGGTATTTTTATTTTTTTTAATTTGTGGATAAACCCCTAACACATTTTCTTTTATAATGTTATGAAGATTTAAGAAAAAATGTATAAACAATACTTTTTTCCTTGATTCAAGAAACTGAAATATGGTGTCAAAAGTGGGTGTTACCATGTGAAAACTTTAAGTTGGCACAATTTTCAATATATAGACAATCTCCTTTATTTCAAAATTTATATTAACATTCAGAGAGTAAAAAAAATTCCTATTCAAAAGGTAAGTCTTTATGACAATTTGGTTAAAAGGTATAGGATGTTCTCTCTTTGTTTCTTTTTTGACAACCATACATTTGTAATGGAATCTTTAAAAATTTATTTTGGCTTAATAATTTATTTATTATTATTAGGGATGCACCGAATATTCGGTATCTATTCGGTACTCTGCCTATTCGGCCATATTACCGAATATTTGATTAGGCCGAATATCAAACTATTCGATTAAGCTGAATATTCGGCTTGGCCGAATATCAAAGAATTTGGCTGAACCAAATACTTAAAAAAACCCTTTTAAAACACATTTTTACTTTTACTTGTCAACTTATAAATATGTTTAAAATAATTAGAAACAAATCATATTTTTAATAAAAAAGAATGTTTTTAGATTATTTATTTGCTGTTTGTAAAGTATAACTTAAGAAAACTAACCACGAGGAGGATTAAAATGATGATTAATTAGGATTTTCGTAGGAATTAATGATGTACAAATGCAAGTTCTTAAATTTTGTTTAGTAAATAATCTGTTTCTTGCATTTTCACAAATAAGAGTTTCTAAACAAAATAGAAAACTTTTGGGGTTGATAATAGGTATCAAGACAGACAATTCTTGTTCAGGAAACCATAATCCACTTATTGAGTGAGTCATAAATACAGTGTATCTCATCTCACTCGAGGTCAAACTTTGATTTTCATTTGTTACTTTAACAATAATGAAGATGTCATAACTATATTTTCAACTGATTTGCTTTGATTTCTGTGAAATACGATATAATGAGAAGTGCTGGAAAATGGCACCAATCATAGCTAAAGAAGTATGAGCTAGACATTCCTTTATTCAGAATGCAGTTGATAATATTTATATTGTGTCACTGACCAAAATTCAGTCATTTTCAATGATATCATCACATTTATTACAAAGAAAGTTAATATGAAACAAATCTCATTAAAATATTTTCATTATTGATAATGTTGTGAATAAAAATTCAGTTTCAGCTTGTTTCGCACATAGTATATTTGATTAAATGTAATTTTGATGGAATAAATGAATTGCGATATTGTTTCTTGTTAAAAAAATGTTCGTATTGACCATATTATCCCCGTTGAAAGTTTATTGCAAGATTTTAAGAACAACCTGAATGTTTACAATCTCTGTAAATGATCACCCACTCTAGATACTGATCTAAGATGCATTTAAAAACTTCCTCGCTAAATCAAAGGGAGTAGAAAAGTTAGTCTTGTTGAGATGTTATTACTTGGGTAGATTGTATTATTTATTTATTTTTACTTTAGTCTCTTCCTGACAAGTAAACAGTATATGACCCTGTAAAGTTTTTCTTCCAATTGTTTCACTATTTCTTTTTGATTTCAAAATGTTTGTTTTAATTTGTAGAAGAAACCCTGAAATTTAAAATTTTATTAATTAAAAAAGTCTTATAATTATCTTTCTTAAATAACTAAAGCAGATTTTTTTCAATTATAAAGTTTACTTATGAAAAGGTCTTGTTTATCAAAATGTGTTTCTTTTATTAAATATTATATAAAATTGTTTTAAAAAGTAACATTTTAATACCTTTAAACTTTGAAATATAAAAAGTTTTGGTCAGCCGAATATTCGGTATTCTGCCTAACAGTTATTATTCGACCAGCCAAATATTCAGTATTTGGTTCAGCTGTGAGCCGAATATTCAGTACTTGGCCAAAATCACTATTCGGTGCATCCCTAATTATTATAATAACAAATGATTACTATGCATTATTGAAATAATTATTATCAGTGCATTTTTTCTAAAAAAATGTTTAGTGTTATTTTCATTTTGAATTTAGAGGATTACTATTTTGTAGTTCAAATCAGAAAAAAATAAAATAATTTACATACACAGCTCCTAATATTTTTCAGATTGAGATGAGATTTTATGCACTATCATCTTTGAAATGTCTTACTAATCAATTTTATTGGAACATACAAGGCAACCAAGTTAAAGTAGAAGTAACCAAGTTAAAGTATGTGCTGCCATCAAGTGTAAATACATTATGTGCCCCCCCCCTTTTTTTTTAAATAAACAAGATACTGTAAAAGTACTTATTTTCGCGAGGCTTTAATTTTCGCATGCCCGTCGTAATCGCGAAAATATAAGCCTCGTGAAATATTTTTCTTCGCCTCAAATAATAATAAAAAAATCAGAAAATATTCATTTATCCACAATTTAATGATTACAGTTACTTAAATAAGAAATAAGTACAAAAATTTCTTGAATACTTACAACTATTTCTTGAATAAAAACAATAATACAACTAATAGAATGCAGCTCATTCACTTACAATATTTATACCAGCTTCTTTGAAGCCATCAAAATTATCTCATATTTGGCTTTAACACCGTTAAATGTTCGCACAAGCCAAGAAGCGTGAATCGGTTTTAGTCGTGATATTCGCAGGCCCACGGATTCTTTTTCCTCTAGAAATTTAAACAAGACAGGTTCTATTAGGTAGTTTTGGGATTTTTCAACTTTCGGTTCTGTTCATATAAAATTCGTGAAATTTTCAGCTCGCGAAATCACCGATATCCTCATTTTCATGAAAATTATGGCTCGCGAAAATAAGTGCTTTTACAGTAGTTATAAAGGCAATGAATATTTAAAAAGTATAAAAATTAGAAATCCTTTAAAGCTCTAAATTTAATATAGTTTAGTTTAGTTCAAATGTCTCTATAGCATTCAGGTTTTACAATGTTTCTGGAAGATTTCCGTACAGGCCCTTGAGGCAACACCGTTTGTAACTTACCTGTTTTATTATCTAATTTATCTGAAATCTGAATAGGAACACTCGCTGAATCTGTAGTTACTGAATAACTACTTCTACTAATCTCACAGGCCTTACAGATTGACTTAATTCAGATTTATCAGGGTGGATTTAAAATCTGTTTCTTCTGTAAATATTACCATCTATCCCTTTAATAATGTAAAATCGAGGTTGAGGATCAACCTGAATGACAGTTCCTTGCTTCCATGGTTCATTCATCTTTTGGAGAAACCAAACTCTTGCCTTATCTTTCAAATTTGAGAGTTATGTACAATGTTTGTTAGCATATTTATTTTGAATCATCTGTCGCTTCTCTAAAGAACTCTTTTGCTTCAGCTAACAAAAAATTTGCCTAAGTTTTTCAGGATGACATAGCAAAAGAGACCTCAGTCGGCCTGCCCATTAATAGTTCAGCTGGAGAGGGGAGATCTTGAGATGGTTGAATATGATAGTCTAATAAGACCATATATAGATCTTTTCCATCCTGTAATGCCTTAATTAGGGATTTTTTTATTGTTTGCATAGTTCTTTCAGCTTGACCGTTAGCTCTAGGAAAGTATGGTGATGTGAGGTTATGTTCCACATTCCATTTTCTTTGAAAAACTTTTGCACACCCCCTGAATTGAATGGGGGGTCCTCCATTGCTGACCAACTCCTGGAATTCCATGTCTTGCAAAAATAGATTTGAATGCAATTATGACGTTTGGTGCATTATTATTAGCCCCCGATATGCTATTTCTTTCTTCCAGCTTATTTTATCTCCAATAAATAACGTTACCTTGTATACGCCAGCCGTAAAACAAAAGCCGATGTTTCATTGTGCGATTAAATACTCTACAGCATTTTTTCAAACTTCTAAGCATCGCACATTTTCAATGTTTATACCGTCGTATTGGAAAAAAAGTACTTTTTAATGCAATTTGTTTGAAAACTGCATCTCCATTTGTTTTTGAAATATTAATATTTTTGTAGTTTTTAGCGACATTTGTTTCATTTTGGCAACTCAAGTACTCCATTTCTGTAGAAAGTAAAGAAAAAATTGTTGAAAAATAGCAATTATATCTTCTTGTTGCCATTTTCCCATAAAAACTGAAAAAATGTAATTAAAATACGTGCTATTTTGATAAAAATATAAATGAATGATTTACGATAAAACATGGAGCTATTATAAACTATGTTTAATTTTAAGTATCTATTTTAATGCAAATGACGTCATTTTACATAAATTAAAAGCGTGTGCTTTAAGTCTTAAATTGAAATATGTTTTGCACTACAATAGAGTCCCGATTATCTGATTCCCGCTTAACCAAGTTATTTTCTTCTAATGGACTGGTGGCTTCTATTATTATGAAATAGCCACTATAAATGAAGCATTAGGTGAAGATGAAAGAGCAGCCGTAAAAAGTTAGAACTCTGATTTTCTGGTCAGAATAGTAAAAAAAAAAAAATGGCCATATTTTTTTTTCTTTTCCAAAAAACATTTATGGCCATTTTTTTTTTCATTCTGACCAGAAAATCAGAGTTCTAACTTTTTATGACTGCTCTTTCATCTTCACCTAATGCTCCATTTATAATGGCTGTTTCATAATAATAGAAACCACCAGTCCACCAGCAGAAAATGGAGTAATGGAAATGTCGGGGGCGATACTAAATTCTGAAAAAGCAGAATTCCTGTTCTGTAGTTCTGAACTATTTAGACTTCAGCATATTTTGAGAAATAATCAATTAATAACAGATATTGCTGACCTTTTAGATAAAAAAAAATAACAACCGACCTTTTGCCAGGGCTTCTCTGGAATATCTTGATCAAATAGAATTTCCTTTTGATTGTTACGCTGATGCTGCTGGCAAGTTTTACATTTCTCAATATAAAAGTTTCAATGTCACAGTTCATTGATGGCCAATAAAAACATTCTCTTGCTTTCATTTTACAAGCCATTATACCTCCTGTGTGTTAAATGCAACTTTTGTAGTATTTCTGCTCTCGCGACCTTTGGCTCAACAAGTCTTTTATCTCGACAAATTATACCTTCATTTAGTGGCCTTGGATCTAAGCAGATGCACAATTTTTTAGGCGAGTTAATAACAACCATATTATTTATCCATTCTGTTCGTTCATCCACTTTTGCAATTATTCCAGATTCTACCATATTCTGCAAATCTTTACTTTATCATGTACAGAGCTAGTGGTATCTTATGTGGGGCCGTTATGTGAGGAAAATAGTGGTCTTTTAATTTTATTTTTACAACACGGTTCAAGCGACCAATTCCTGTAAATACGTCAGAAAACTTCTGCACAATATCTTCGGGTGTGTGGTAGAAAAAAAATATACATGGGCTTTATAACATTATTAAGTCTTTGGATAAGTTCTAATTTCTCACAGGTTTCAAGCCCTAATATTGGACTAGCATTTAAAGAGGTTACTAAAAATTTGCATGTCATATCTTTAAAGTTTTACAACTAAGAAAACACTCACCTAGAATTGGCACAACATTGTCACAGTAATCCAGTATAGGTTGCTTGCATTTTCTCACCATTTTAATATTTGACTCTTTGGAATAACACTGACTTGAGAACCTGTATCTAGCTTAAATATAACATCATTTCCATTTACTTTTAATTTTTGTAGCCATACAGAATTTGATTTTTTACTCTCAAGTTAATTTATATATTTCAGTTCACCCAAATAAACAAGCTCTGTATCACTGTCATTATTCTGTTCCACTGCATTTAGTCGACGTAACTTTTGGCTGTTGTTTACTTTATTTGGACATACTTTCGACCAGTGATTTTTTCCTTCACAGTTTCTCCATTTTGTTCCGAATGCTGGACATTTCTTTGGTTAATGAGATCTGCCACAGTATTTACACAATATTTCTCTTTTATGATATCGTGCACGGCCATCCTTCCACTTCATTGCATCGATATTCAATCTGCTGACTTTAATCGCACATTTTCGCGGCCTGCACTTTACTATTTTCGGTTGTTCTTCTTACTATTAGTTTCGTGAATTAATCGCTCTTGTAGCGATTTATCAGCCAACCCTTGAATGATTTTATCATGAAGCATCCGATCCGCAAGATCGCCGTAATTGCATTCAATAACGGCTCTACATAAACGTGAATAATAGTCTGCAAATTTTTCGTCACTTTCTTGCTTGATTTCTAAAAATTTAAATGAAGCATATATCTCATTCACATAGTCTTGAAAATATTTATCAAATTCGTCCAAAATTTGTTTCAATGTTATTTCACTGGCTCCTCCTTCTGGCTTCAGATCAAATGCACAAAATTGCTTTTTTAACTCATCACCACCAACATGCCGAAAGAGCACTGTTTTTGTTTTCTCCAATTCACCTGCATATTTCAAAGCTTCTATGTAATCTTCAAAATCTTACCTACAATACCACCATGACTCGGATGTAGAGATGTGCAACATCGTTCCTTTTAAGGAATCGTTCCAGCCGGAATCGTTCACCGAAAGGAACGAGTTCTTTGGAGTCGTTCCTTTCTGAATCGTTCCGAAAAAAAGGAATGATTCAGAGAAAAAATGAACGATTTTGAAAAAATAAAGGATTCCAAGGGGAAAAAAACACTTCTGAGATAAAGAGAACCACATGCAATCCATAATATTTTTTACTAATTTATTTTCTTATGTACCCATCCATTTTCTTACGCATCCAGTCGCCTTAATTTTGTAATGTTTTGGACAGATGATTTTGTTTTTAAGAGTTCATTTCATTGATCAGTGTGTGCAATTAATTTGCAGTTATTTCTAACTTTATGATTTATGGTATAAAGCATAATTCCTCTTGGAAATTTAAGGGCGGCGCAAGGTCTATTCGATTTTCAGTGTAATCATTGGTTTCTCTTGAAAATATGTCGTCAAATGACCGTCCATTTATATTATTATTTTATACAGTGTGTCTTTACTCTCAACGATGTTCAATGGCTAAGTCCTAAACCGTTAGTCATAGACCTATAGTTCCAATTACAAAAATGTTTTAAATAAGGTAAAAAATTATTCTGAAAGTCGTTTGGATCAATAAAAATATTTCTAAAAAAGTTACGAAATTTAATTTTTTTATACGGTCCCCCGGCCCTATAAGAGATATTTAGTAAAAATTTCCTGTTCTCTTAAAAGAAAGACAAAAAAAGTCCCATTCATCTAACACTAAAATTCATGAAGTTATATGAAACTTTGAAATGCAAGACTTATGCCACTTTTCTGCATCCGAATACACATGAGTTTAGCCATGCTTCTAGGGGTTGTAAACAAAGTGCTTAAAGTTTTTGAAGGATTTATTTCATGTGTAGCTTCGCTTGAAAGAAATCATATTATGACAGATATTTGTAAGGATTTGAAGCTGTTTCTTTTCATGATTTTTTTAGCAAAAATTATGCTATTTTTATAAGCTTTTATTTAAGCTATTAACCGCCAAAACTATAAAGTAGGAATTTTCAAATTTCTTGTTGAAAGTCGCTTGTCACCACAAATTCAGAAACGTAATTTTCGCTTCATTAAAATATCAAAATTTCTGCCAATAAATAAGGCAATTTTTTTAATTGTAAAATAGTGGTGAAAAAGTAATTAATTTAAGCATGAGCAGTTATTTTGACCGTTGCGTGAACGCAACACCAGCGGGTAATGGGATAACTTGAAACGATCGTATGTATGTCTTTCCAGTTCAAAATTTGCACTCGAAATTCAACTCACTTTAAAATATGCAATCAAGGTTAAATTTTACATATTGACGTAAATCGACGATGTAATATTATTATGATTTCCAGTGCTTACCATATGTACAAAAAATTTCGAATAGATTACTACCAACAAGTTTACTAAAAAGTTTTAGATTAGATAACGTAAGACTGCGATGGTTGTGTTTTCTTATTTTTAAAATTATGTATTTTTAAAATTATGATTTTTATGTATTTTTTAGCGCTGAATCCGAAAATTATCTTCATTTTTAACCATCATATCAGGATTTTTCACAAATAGTAAATTTCAAAATTGAAAAAATAGCTAATACTATAAAATAGAGTCGATGGTTGTATTTTTTAACTTTTACGATTGATTTGTATGTGCTTTTTAGCACTGAATGTAAAAATTACCTTCATATTTAACCATCATGTTAGACTTTTTTGCAAATGGTAAATTTCAAAGTTAAAAAATAGCGAAAATCTGATACTACAAAATGGATGTAAAACTTCTTTTATTCAATTTAATTTTATTTAATTCAAGAATTTATTCAATTTTTGGCTTATACTGGTATTCTTACAGCTAAACAGCTCGGGAATCCGATGATGTGAGAAGGGAAGAGGTTCAATTAAAACTTTGAAATTTACAATTTGCGAAAAATCCTGACGTGAGGGTTAAAAATGAAGGTCATTTTCGGATTCAATAGTAAAAAATACATAGAAATCAATTATCAAAAGTTAAAGAAATAACAATCACATCTATTTTATACTATCAGATTTCCGTAAATTTTTCACTTTTTAGCTTTCAAATTTACGGTTTGCAAAAAATCTGTACTTTGTGATAAAAAATGAAGGCCATTTTTGGATTCAGTGCTACAAAATACGTAAGAACTAATTATCAAAAGCTAAAACACATGACACAACACAAATCTGCATCCTAGTGTAATCTAATAACATTTCAAAATATGTGTCATTTTGTAAAGAATCGAGGCTGTTGCTTTTCAACATTTTATTTAACGAAAATTCTATTATTTTTTTCCTGTTATATGTTTAGTACAAGCTGTATATTTTGCATTAATATTTCAGAATGATTATAGATTTCAAATTTATAATGCAATGTTAATTTTACTATCAACTATTTTTTTATATATCTGAAGATTATTTATATTTCTAGTAAATTTGTAAATGACCCCTATTTCGCAGCAAAAAATATGCTCCAACTTTAAACAGCCATTACTTCAGTCAGTTTTAATCGTAGAATAATAGGACTTTCATTTGTCTTTCTTGTAAGTGTAATAGGAAAGTTTTACTAACTAACTTGAAGGACCGGAGGACCGTATAAAAAATTAAATTTCGTAATTTTTCAAGAAATGATTCTATTGACTCAAATCACTTTTTAAATACTTCTTTACCCCCATTTAAAACATTTTTGTAATTGGAACTATATGGCTATGACTAACGGTTTAGGAATTAGCCATTGGACATCGTTGAGAGTGGACATCCTGTATAGGAAATTTTATTATTGCTCTGATATTTGTCACCAGGGTCTAGGAATTTTTAGTCTCATAGATTCCTCTTCAAAATCTACCTCTAGGTAATCTTAATTTCATTTTTCATTCTGAATCTCATTTTTCATTTGGATGGCCCTACTGGTTTGGATATGTAACTTGTTAAAGTAGATTACATTTTTGTTCCAGTGTCCGTACTTTTAATAACTTTATCGTCTTTCTCCTCAGTTCCCTAACTTTGCTCACACAGGATATTTCGCATAATTCATCAACATTATTATCACTGCCTTCAGGGTCTGGTTCAGAAGTGGAACACCCTATTCTATAGCAATCATCTTGTAGTGCAATTCAGTGATATATATCAATTTTAATGCATTTGAAATAGCTTAACGTCATTAAAATGCACTGCAAACGATTTTTTCCCGTTGACCATAATGTAACAAAATACTTTTGAGTGCTCCTGTAAATGAACTATTAATGCTACACTCTTCATATTGAATGCCAAACATCCCATGGTAAATATCATTAACATATATCAATTGCATGGGAATCCGAGTATATTTACGGGAGTTAGGTATATCACACACTGAGACGACAGAATGACATAAAGCGCAACGTGAAGTGCAAAAACCAGTCGAAGCAAAGAACGAAGGGTTTACAAACTTGTTTTAAACCAGTTTTTCTAGCGAATTCAAGCGACATGTCTTATGTGTCACCTTAGTGTGTGACTTGCCTTAGAGCGTGAACAGACGGTCTGACGGACAGACAAATCACATTCATAAACACTAACTTTATTGGAAAGGGTTAAAAAGTAAAGCACGTTTTTGCACGCTGTCTTTCCTGCGTGACTGATGTATGTCTTGTCTTATACCCTAACATCGCTATTTGTGAAGTGCTGTTAACTACGTAGAATTTCAACAAACTTACAACTAACTCTTTTTGAATATCCAATTTCACGAGAACCTACAGGAATTTCTCTAATTTCACACCCTCATCCGCCGCCACCCTCTTTCCACTTATACTGAACATCAGTTTGGTGTGAGTGAATTGCGATGCTAATATGTTTGTTTGGATTGGGATCTTTGGAGCTTCATAACTCATGAAGTCAAGGAACACTTGCGTTACACGAAAGGGTAAAAGTTTCTTCAGATGATTTGTAAACAGATTCATTAGCAGCATGGCTATGGATATTTACAAGATAATATTATATATATATTAATATTATAATATGTACATATTATCTCTGCCAAAAGATATAGTGATTCACTAAACTTCAAAGCTCTATTTCTTTAAATTTGAAATTTGCTAACATTTTAACTGAAAAACGGTTTATTGGTTTAATTAAATTAAACAAATTAAAAGCATGTCCATTATTATTACTTTACAGAGTGTAGTACTATATAAAGAACTATCCTTTTGACGATGTTTCGGCCGTTGAATGAAAGACATCTGTTGTAAACGTGTTATAGATAATACCAACCTTAATTTTTTGAGAATTTGACTATTTTTTATTCGGAGTTAAACTTTTTACTGTCAAAACTATTTAAAATAGATAAAACATTTTGTTAAATTCGAACTTTTCAGAAAACTTTATGTAATTTAAAAAAAATGAAAATAAATAAATAAATCTTCTAAGTGAAAAGAATAACAATAAGAAAGGAAAATACATAAAATTTAGTATCGTATTTGCAGTAAGTTTTACCTCAATAAAAACGGAAGTTTGGTATTAGGCTTGAAACATTAAATTTAGTTTGGCATGAAGGGAGCCTTCATAACTCATATACTTAACTTCATATTATATTCTTAATATAATATTTTATTCATTAATATTCTTACGCCCTACTTTTAACTTCATTAAACTCAGATATGTATTATCCATCACCACAGTAAGAGGCATTAATCGTGGCATTGATTTTGGGATTTGCGAGTATCAATAACGATCATGAAATCTGAATTATTATAAGAAATTATTACGATAAACGATTTTTTTTTTTTGCTTTTATTTTACGTTGAATTAAAACAAAGTCACAGTTATTTAAATTTTCTAATTATTTAGCAAGAAATAGAAATAAAATGACAAATGAAAAGCTGTACAAAATCACAACGTGCATTCTTTGGAAACCAATAATTAAATTCGTATATTGTAAAACATTTTAAATGAAATATTAACCTTCCGCATACGAGACCGGTGCAACAGATCCGATAGGTACATTCAAACTGATTTTTCAAACTTTAAAAAATGAAAATTTTGTAAATATGTGACTTTTTCTGGAATGTTCTACTCAAAAGAATAGAACATCCCAGAAAAAAACCCCATATTTACAGAAATTTCAGTTTTTAAAATAAATTAGAAATATCATTATAAATGTACCTGTCGG
Source organism: Maratus speciosus (assembly GCA_963932465.1). Lineage (NCBI taxonomy): Eukaryota > Metazoa > Arthropoda > Arachnida > Araneae > Salticidae > Maratus > Maratus speciosus. Next base: position 326,559,637 of record OZ010793.1, read on the forward strand.
GGCCATTGAACCCCTCTGGTAGGTGGAAGGTTAACATAAATCTATTAAACCGAAACAAGCATAAAATATGCAGCTTTACATATATGTCGCAGTGTTGGAGAAAGTCCGATAATCTATATGTAGCACGTGATTTTTCTTTCCCGTTTTTATACTCAAAACGGCTATTAAGAGAGCAAACTGCAGTCTAATTATTTCAATCCCACCCACCACTGTTACTGTTATCTTATTATTATTATTAGACATTATGTTTTTTGAAATATTCATTATCTTAAGAAAGAAAGAAACGTTTTACAAAAATTCCTTGTTCTAACAGATTTATCTCTATGTAATAAACCTTAATGTAAGTTGATTAAAACAACAATCTTCGAGAGTTTCGAGATTTTTTTTAATCATCTTCTTCAGGAGAGAAAAACAAGATGCCAAACTGTGGAAATAAAGTGGTACTCGAGTGCTCGTAGCTGGTCATATATTTCTTTTGACAAAGAGGATTCTCAAATTGAAATTATGTTTGAGGAAAAAACATGAAATGGTGAAATATGCATGAAAGTGCGTAACTCTACAATTATTAAAATAATTGAAAATCAGTTATTATTATCCTTTTAAAATGCAATTTTTATGGCCTAGTGATATATTTCTTATATTATTCAAAACTGTTTCTAATCAGGTTTAAAAAATATACTTTTCACTATTAATTAAACAAGCATTTTCTTTGTTTTTCTTAAGGCTGTTCTTAAGTAATCTACTCAACAAGCGTAAAACGTTTTGACACATTTACAAATTTTAATGGAAAGATATAAAATTGGAAAGTTTGACCATGGAAGCGATTTGGAATCGAACTGTGTTTTCCATCTTTTGATCAGTAAATTACCTATTGAGTTATAATCGATTTTGATCACGTGACAAACATGTTTTTCACCCATTTTTGAGCGATTATGTCTCTTTCGCGTGGAAATTCCGTTCAAAACGTCCACTTTGACACTATTTTCTGAAAGATCTATTGCGTTTGCAAAGAAAACGGAAAAAACAGTTTGATTACATAGTTTCTGAACAACAACACCTGTTCGTTTCATGCATTTCCGAATAAAAACAAATTAAAACTTTTGTCACAAAGTTATCCTTTTGGATTTGAGAACAGCCTTAAGAATTGATTTAGAAAAAATTCATTTCGTTTGATACATTTACCAATTAGAAAAAGTATTAGTGTATTAAAGTACACATGGTGTTCCATTACCTTCGGGGCCCAGGTACTCAATCGGTACAGCACGTAAAGTTTCTGGGTTCGAATCCCATCTCGGGCACTGTTTCACTCAGATGGAAAAAATCCAATTCGTATAAAATATTTTTTTTAATTATTTCTTTCAGATTAATTTAGCACAAGAAGATCACATAGTAATGTTTATTAAACGCCCTACTCCGCCCCGCACTTCAATTTCCTTTTTTTTTTTTTTTTTTTTTTTTTTTTTTTTTGAGGAGGGGAGGGGGCACACACATTAAAAGGATATTTTGGCAATAAAGTCAGCTTTAACAGAATCAAAATTTGTTATTTTGAAATAAAATAGCGTATTTTAATTTATTAAAACTGGCCAGTCTACAAGAAAAGAACCGATTGCCAAGGAATCGGTCCTTTTCGGAACGACTCCGAGGAATCGGTCCTTTTCAGAACGACTCAGAGGAATCGGTCCTTTTCGGAATCGTTCCAAAAAGGACTGATTCCGAGGAACCGTTCCAAAAAGGACCGAATCCAAGGAACCATTCCAAAAAGGACCGATTCCGAGGAACCGTTCCAAAAAGGACCGAATCCGAGGAACCGTTCCAAAAAGGACCGTATCGGAGGAACCGTTCTGAAAAGGACCGATTCCAAGGAGTCGTTCCTTTTCGGAATCGTTCCAAAAAAGGACCGATTCCTTTTTACAGAATGGAATCGTTCCTTCAGTTTCACTGCCGGAATCGTTCCTTTGGAGTCGTTCCTCAACAAATGACACATCTCTACTCGGATGGATTTGAGCCCGGTTCAAATGCTGTAATAATAGATAAACTTCCTGCCATATTGCTTCATTTATTTATTTTTTTTTTTTTGTTACATTTAACAAAAATACATGGGTCACTATACTTCTGACACCATGAAATATCTTACTAATCAGTTTTATTGGAACACACAAGACAACTAAGTTAAAGTAGAAGTACATGGTATGTGCAACGCCATGAATTTTCAGATATTGAAGGCTTAAACAAACTTGGAAGGAAACCTAACAATTTTATAAATGTTAATTTTTTAACAATGCTTAAATGCGATGAAACTCTTGTTGTAGACATTATTAAATTCTTTATTTTAAAGCCACATTCGCACTCCCTTGTTGAATTGGTAATGCTCTTGCTTGCATTTTAAAAAGGCATAAGAGATGATGGAATGAAAAGAAATGAACTAACTTAAAAAAGAAATTCTTTGACCAATCATTGTGATAGATTTAGATTACCATTGACCTTAATATACAAATAATGGCCATAGCGAGTTTAAATGTAAACATCTTTGTTCTAAACAAACTCTAGAGAAAATTAACAAATCTCATTGATATCGCAGCATATTAGAAGATGGTTTAGTAAGGATTAAAAAATGTTTATTTCCTCTTATTACATTTGCATAATTTTTAGAGATATACACATAATCCTGCAGAAAAAATGCACTGATCATTATTAATTGTCATTGTTGTTATAAGAATTCACAGAGTACAAGAAATTTATTTTAGGTTTGGAGAAGCCATTTCAGAATGGGATAAAGCTTTAAATTTGGTTCCAAATGATTATAAGATTTTAGAAATGAAAGCTCAGGTACTTTTTGTTTATAGTAAATTTGTTTGTTAAGAGATATTTTAGAACATTAATTTAACCCAGTGTAAAATTATTTTATTAATCTTAGCTATGTAAGGGAATAATCTATTTGTATGATTTTATTACCCTGCAAAATTAAGTATGTTATTCTTTTCTTCTTTCTAGGCATTATTACAATTAAATTCACCCTTTCCAGCTATCCAGGCAGCTGAGAAGGCAATTAAATATAATTCAAACTGGTGGGTTGGTTATCAAACCTTAGGAAGATCTCAGTTAGGTATAGGTGACTTGGAAATGGTATGTTGATTTTATTAAATGTTATGATCAAAATTAGTCAAATTATTTCAGATATGAAAAAGGATGTTTTTGACTATATGATAGGAATAGTCATTTAATAGATCAAATAATAAGTATAACTACATTAATCTACATATAAACTACATAAATTGATTTTATCAAACTAAATAAGCAATATAAATACAAAGAAAACATTGTAAAATAATTGTTATTATTACAATATAATAAATTGCATTTTCACTGGATATGCAATAAGAGAAAAATGATAAAAACAGAATGGATTTTGCTAAATTATAGAAATATTACTTGTCAATTGTGCTTTCTTTCTGTTTAATAATTTCAACGCAGCATTGTGTACAGAGTTTACAAAGTTTCAAACTTGTCGAAGTGACAAAACATTCCATGTCTTACAAACGGCAGATTTTAATTCAGCTTTTGAGTTATACTAGATTATGTAACCATTTTTTCAGTAGATATTGAGCACTAAAATAGCCTAAACGAATGGGATATAAGTTTGAACTTTTGGTCAGACAATTAAGCATGGGAAACTTATTATCTTCAAACTGCCTCTTTGTGTCTTTTATAGAGTGAATTGGGGCATTGTCTTGTTGAAAAATGTAGTTAAGACAGCAAATTTTTATTCTCATTCAAAAAACGCCATTCTGACATATAAATATTAGTATGTCTGTTAGGGCTGGATTATTTATCAATATATCATCAAATATTAATATTTTTTAATTATCACAATAACAATATCCAAGCTCTGACTCTAAGGATACATCCCAATACTGATATCTAGGCTTTTACTCTAACCAATACACCCCAAGAATTTTTTTTTTTTATCGCACTACCACTTCAAACACTGAAAAAAAGTGTCGAATGTTCAGTACCATTGTAGCAATATCCTCTACTTTCAATCATTTCTTTTCCACCATCCATTCCCCACTTCTTTCAAACCACAGTACATTCCTCCAGTGATTATCTGTCTTTCATTGATACTATTCCAACATATCCCAATACATTCTCTACATTCTTTTGCTTTAACTGTAAATTTCACTATCCATTCGATGCTGAATAATGAATGCTGTTATCACCTGTGTTTTAATTCTGCTGCTGATATTGGTCAAGACATATCAAGGCTTATCTAGATATATCAATGCATTGATATATTTCAATAGCATGTACAGTCACGGAAAAAAAAGTAAACACTCCCTATTAACTCCTCAACAAATTATCGTAGAAGAAAGTTACTGGTACGGAACGATTGAAAATAAAGTCTACTTTTAAGGGATGTATTTGAAATTTGCTTAGGGGGTCATCTACATATTAAAATGAACACAAACTTCATTTTTTCAATGGCAATACCCAATTTTAACAAAATATTTAAAATATTCAGTTCAAACTATGCCTAGACACCAAATTTCAAGTAATTTGAGTGATAAGTTTTTTAATTATAAACATTCAAAATTTAGTGCTTCCAATGTTAAATTACATTTTCATATTTTTATTAATATCTCCTGAAATTATATTCCTAATGTGCTAATTTTTTGTGTAGCAATAATACTAAAATACCCAAACATAAATACGTTGAATTTGCAAATTTTATAATTTTATGATATGAATTATGAAATTAATATTTGAAAAAAAAAATATGAATTGCAACCTACAATTTTTTTGATGTATTTAGATTTATTAAGTCCTGCTTTATGGAAATACAAAATTTCACATTTTTCTTCCAAGTAGTTTTCAAATTAGGCTTAAAAAATGGCAAAAGGATGGTTTAAGTATAGTCTGTGATAGAATTGATTAGATATTTTGAAATTTCTTATGCTATCCTGTAATCTAGCAGTCTTCAATGACTGATTGAGTGGCGCTAAAGATGCCTTGATCAAGAAGGGGGCTCTCTCGATCAACAATCCAGTACCGAACTTTAATTTGGATACAGCCCCTAAAATGCACTCGTTTTAAAATAATTAATTTCTCGGAAACTTATTGTATGAATTGCATAAAAATTTGTTTTTATGCAAATTGAAGGGTGTAGAATTCATTTATGCTATCAGAATTGTGTACTGATATTGAAAAAAATACAGTTATGGTTTGTTTTAATATATAGATGTACAAATTTTATATACATCATTTAAAAGTAGACTTTATTACCAGTCCTGTAGTACCAGTAACTTTCTTCTACGATAATTTTTTGGAGAGTTAGTAAGGAGTGTTTACTTTTTTTTTTCCACGACTGTACAAATAAAATGCGTGCTGATTATTATAGACCCTGTAGTATTACTTATTTTACCTTAGCAGCTGAAAAGCTCGGCTGTAGAGCAACCAATCAGAGTATGGTAATGGTAAAGTTTTTCTTTCTGCTTTTATCTGTTACATTGGCGAAGTCTTTCCATTCGTTCATTGGTTGCTTTTGAGCAGAGTTTCCTAGTTACTAACGTCTACGCTACGCTCAATGATCAGTCGTATTATCTTCTGTGTAGTATTATCAGTAAAATGAAGGTTTTCAGAGTGAATTTATTATATCCTGCCTTGAAATTTTTGCTTAAAATGAATATTTATCAAGAAAACTAAATTTTAATTAATATAAAACTATTTTCAAATGTGATTTGAAGATTCATATTTCAGAAAAGGTTTCAGTGTTCCATTCATGTAGTAAATAGATTGAAAGGTATAAATACAGCAAAATTTATATTACAGTAGAAGATCTTTATAACGCAATTCCATATAACGCAATTCTCCATATAACGCACAACTTTTCAGATGTAAACAATGAATTTTGCAGTGAAGAAGCACCTAAATTCCCACATTATAAAAAATTGTTACTCTCTAAAAAACTAAATTTAATACATTTGTTTAACTTTATCTCCTTATTTTAGATCTTTTTAATGAAAAAAATTGGTATTACATGTTTTTGAAAATGAACAATATAATGAATGATTTGGGTCCAGGTATATTTGGGCCATGTTTATAAAGTATATTTAACAATATGTGGAATGATCTGTATAATGCAGAAAATTATAATATGGACAAGGAATGCAGTATAAAGATACTGTAATGTATTTTGATATATTTCAGACATATTTGGCCATATTAATGAGGTAAATTTAATGATTTGTGAAATGTGATCCATATAACGCAAAATTCTATATAACGCACAACCTTGCATTTTTAGGTTTGCATTATAAAGATCTTCTACTGTATTTTTATTTATTTCCTCCAATATGCTATTTCTTTCAGGCAGCAATTAAAGTATCGTCCTTAAAAAATAACTTTATGTTACATAAGCCAGCCCAGCACCAGAATTTTCTATGTTAATCTGCAACAAATCAAAATTTATTTGCGACCCAAGAATGTTGGACCAAGCTTACAATTATAAGAAATTATAGTAGCCCATAAAGTAAGAAGAGTTTGCACTTACAAAGAAAATATAAGCAATGTACAATAAATCTAGAAATAAAAATAAATTTTAGTAATTTTTCTTAGTACAGAATTTTTAAAAAAGTTACTAGATGGTATAAGAATGATATAAGAAAAATCTGCAGCACCACTGCCATACTTCACTGTTTCTGCTACCGGGTAAGCCAGCAATAAAACAAAGCAGATGTTTCAGTGTATGGTTAAATACTAATAATCTCTACTTCAATTTTTTTAAATTCTAAGCATCGACATATTCAATTTTTTGCACCTCTGTGTAGGGGGGGAAGTACTTTTAACTGCAATTTGTTTGAAAACTGCATTTCAAGTTATTTTTGAGATATTTTTTTTTTGTAGTTTTTAATACCGTTTATGTAATGATGGAAACTGAAGTGCTGCATTTCTGTAGAAAACAAAGGAAAAACATTATATTACTATATCTTTTTGTTGCCATTTTCGCATATCAACTGAAAAAACTTGTAATTAAAATATGTGCTATTTTAAAATATATATATATAAAAAACAAATGAAGGTACATGAATCATTAGATAGCTGATTTTTACTTTCTTCTATCTTTAATAGAAGAAAGTATTGAAATCGAAATTTTTTTCGGCAGATTTAAACATTTTAGGAGTCAGAGATCCCAAAAATCATGTTTATACAAAATGTCTTTCTATCTGTGTGTCGCCATTGTATCATCGAAAAATGTATGAAATTATGCATAGAATTGAACAAAGAGTTTAAAATAAGATCTGGTTTTGCTGCAATTCCATTCAGAGTAGTCATTGGTATTTTTAATGTCTTTGCAGTTTAAACTTTTGATATGTTCGACTTGTTATCAATTTCTTTCAAAATTTTGATTTTGAAACATTGTCTTTAATTGACAAGACTTTTTTTTAATTGCCTTCCCCGACATTTTAGGAAAAAATAGAATTTTTTTACGAGAAAGATTTGGAGTTACATACTTCACTCTGACTTAAAAAGTTTGAATTGAATGAACCAAACACAGTTTTAGTTCATTCCATTCTTGGAAGGGGGTAGGGGAGAATCTCTTATAAAAGAAAGTGATTTGTCAACTTAAAGAAATACCTTGGGGTACTGTAGGAGCAGACAATTTCTCTTTCCTCCTTATCCATCACTATTGTTACAGTGACAAGGGATTGTTACTGTTTACTGTACTGTGTACTTATCCATCACTATTGTTACAGTGACAAGGGATTGTTACTGTTCTGTTACAAATGTGACTGTTTCTGTCACATTTGTTTGGCTGAAACAGGTGCAAAGTTGAAATAAAGATGACCACGATCATCTGTCCTAAACATTAACGTTTTTAAATAGCGAAGAATGTAGAAAAGACTTTTTCAGTACAGAAAATGAAAATATATCTATATTCGTATTAATCCAAAAGACGAAGTAAACGTGTTTTGAAAGTAAAATTGGAAGCGAAAGAAAACTTTTTAAGCGGGAAAGAGTTCGAAACTAAACTTTTTAAATGGGTTATTTTAAAACTGTAAGGGCACTGTGTGTTTTCATAAAGTTTAGATAATTTGGATGGTGACTAATCTGATCACATAAATTATTCTAATTCATGACTTGCTCAATAGTTATTGTGATGGAGCCATTTTCACTAATTCAGTAGAGTTTCAAACATTTACTTATTATTATAGTCAAATTTTTTATTATTTCATTCATTTTTATGTTTGCTGAAATGTCAGTAGACTGTGGAGACACGAAAATTTTTGTTTTCCATTTTTCTATTAGTTTTTCCTACAATAACTGGCCACAAAAAGCATCCAATAAGCTTGTAATTACATAGTCATGTTTATGAGGTACCCAGATTTAGCTGTATAGATTTTGGTTTAATTTTGTTCATTCATTTGAAAAATATGGAACATTTCTTTCATGTCATAATACTTTCCTATGGGAATTCAGACAATTTTCTAATTTTCCATTTGTTAAAAAGGAAATGGATTATTTTATTAATGGCTTTAAACAGTAATTTATGAATGCTAAAATTTTCGGACGAGGGCCTTAAATTATTCTGATTAATTTGAAATTTCCTATATCAGTTCCCTAGCAACTATATTTCATAGCCTCTGAAAAAAAAATAATTCAGATAATCCCGATTATGAAAGATTAAGCAGAAAGTCTGGCTGAGGGAAATAAAACGTTAGTTAATCTTTCATAATCTGGTATGCAACATAGGTTTATGTAAAATATGAACAATGTTAGTAATATTGCGGTTTTAAATTGAATGTGGATATTATTAAAAAGCTATCACAAAAAATACTTTATAGCGCGAAATCACATTTATTATTTAATCAATCGCAGTGGACACAATGATGAATGATTACCCAGTAGGTTTAAAAGTCTCCAAATATGTTTATTCTGATTTTAGTACGTTAGTGCTATTGAATGGATTAGGATGTATTTAGATAAGATCTTACATCCAGGGCTGCAAAGTCAGAGTCAAGTCCATTTTTGAGCAAAAGAGTCGGAGTTAGATCTGTTAAAATTCCCGTAGTCTGAGTTGGACATTTTACAAGAAGGGCTGCGGAGATGGAGTCAGAGTCGGGCCCATTTTTGGGCGTAAGTGTCGGAATAGGATCTGTTAAAATTCCCGTAGCCTGAGTTGGACATTTTACAAGAAGGGCTGCGGAGATGGAGTCGGAGTAGGATTTGTTAAAATTCCCGTAGTCTGAGTTGGACATTTTATAAGAAGGGCTGCGGAGATGGAGTCAGAGTCAGGCCCATTTTTGAGCGAAAGAGTCTGAGTCGGATCTGTTAAAATTGTCGTAGTTGTCATTTTCCCCACCAACTCTGCAGCCCTGCTTACATCTAAATATTATAGAATGACCATCAAAACTGTTTTTTGGAAACAAAAATTGTAAAAACATTAGATTTCTAAATTAGATATAATAGATTCAGTTTACATTTCCATAAGTTCCTTTCGTAGGTGTGATTTTATTTAACTTATCCATCAGATGCAGGTGTTTTGTAGGGTAAATATTGCCATTTGGATATTAGGATAACATAAAATCCTTGTCTAAACTGTTGCTTATCCTAATAAAATCACAGTGTAAAACGAAATACAAGAGATACTGTAACTATTTGTTCATGAGCTCATAGGTTCAGACATGATGCACACTGAAAATATTTGTACTTGACCATAGATTCAAATATGAACTTTCATTTTAGAATGTTTTATTAATATTTTTAAACAATACTTGATGGTGTTAGATGACTATGGTTTTCGAGTGTGGTAATCGTCAGAGCATTGACCTTCATATCCTGCAAGATTTTTTCAATTCTACTAGATAAGGCATGGGGAAGTCATCTGTTTATGTAAACAGAGCCATGTGGAGTGCACTCGTAAGAGATGTAAGTGATTTAAATGGCTCCAAATGACCATCTAGAACTCCTATAATACAGTACAGGACCTATTATCTGGAATCCTGGGGACCGAAGGCTTTCTGGATTCCGTCAAAAAATCGCGGGAAAAACGCAAATTTCATCAAAGAATCGCAAAAAAACACAATTTTTTTTCCAAGGACTGCAAATTGCATTAAAATATAGCGAAAAAAACAAATTTCTTTAAAGGATCGAAATAGTCCGTTGCAATTTCTTCAAAAGATCGCGAAAAACCCCCACAAATTTCGTCAAAAGATCGCGAAAAAAACCTGCAAATTTCATCAAAAGATCGCAAAAAATGAAATTTCGTAAAAGGATCGCGAAAAACACGCAAATTTAGTCAAAGAATTGCGGAAAAAAACGAAAATTTCGTCAAAATCTCGCAAAAAAAAAAAAAAAAAAATCTTCAAAGGATCGCAAAAAACTCTCTCAATTTCGTCAAAAGATCGCGGGAAAACACTAATTTCTTTAAAGGATCGCGGAAAAAACGCATAATCAGTACCGAGAGAGCTCCCCCCTCTTCTGTAAACTTTCAAAAAATTTGCTGTGATTTCAGAATTTTTTTTTTTTTTTTTTTTACTCAAGAATCACCCTTGATTCAAGTAACATAATTGTGCAGTCATAATATTTTGTTGAAATGAGATAGAGGGTGTGAAATATATTTTTTTTTAAAACAAATCGTAATATAAATAAATTTTAAACTAAAATTTGACAGAAAAATGATTTTTTTCTAATTTCAGGGGGGGTGGGGGTGCACCGTGTTCCCTCATCACTGATATGACATATTTTAGTGATTACACATTACATCACAATAGACCAAGGAAAAAAAAAATTAAAAATCTGTAAAATTTTCAGAAATTGCAAAATTTTTGAAAATTTTAATTTTTTTTCTGGACTTCGGGTTCTCCCGGATTTTGGACTTCCGGATAATGGGTTCTGTACTGTACCTCATAGGAGTCTTAACCTCATTGTTTGCGGTATTACAATCAGGGTTGTAGTGGGTAGCAGCTGCCTGGGTACCCACCCAGGCTGGGTTTTATACAACCATAAGGGTTATAGTGGGTAGCTGCCTGAGTACCCACCCCGGGTTTTTTACAACCCTGATTACGATTTTGTTTTATTTATGGTGGGTATTTCAGATAAAATCCGTCATTTGGCAATGGTAGGTAAAATTCTGTTTTTTTTTTTTTTTTTTTTTTTTTTTTTTTTTTGTCGTCCCCAGTTCAGATATGTTACAATGTACAATTTTTATGAGATGTATACAAATAATTATGGTAAAAAGAACGAGATTTCTGACTGAGAGTAAAATTATAAATAGTATATGTTTTTACAGTTCCAGTGATTCTGAATTAGCAAAAGTATATGATATAGAAGACACTATCGATGTGTAACAATGAATGTGGACTGAATACAATGAAAATGTTGGATATTTAGAGAGTATTTATAGAAAAACTTTAATTCAAAACAATAACAAAAATTTCCTCAAATTTAACAACAATAGAATTTTAAATCAATTTTAAATGCTTTCTTGTGATTAAATCATTTACGGATATTTCTGAAAGTTAATTAATTCAAATATAAACAAAAAGATTGAATATTTATATTCATAAAAAAAATTGCACCAATTAAATTATATATCCGACTTGGCGGATAAAATAAAGTAAATTTCATCTCTAAACATTCTCCCAGGTCAAAATCATGAATATCTCACTAAATAAGCAATAATACAGGAATAATGTAAATTTTACCATACCCGTTCTCTCTTTTTTGTAGTAATTTACAGGAACTTTTTCTCGACTCAATAAAAAAAAAAGAAATACCAATTAATCTAAATAAAGATTGTTTATTGTGTTTGAATCATTAATGGGAAAGGAAGGAGGATGACCCAAATTTTAATTTCTTTAAGAAATTAAATATGGTAATAATAATCAAAATTCAATTTGAAAGATAGAATTTGAAATTTGAAAAAACGGAAAAGATGGCATTGTACCACAACAGATTTAAAAAAAAAATTCCATTAAAAAAAATAAGGACAAAAAAGGGGGATACCTTACTTCTTTAAGAAATTAAATAACATAATAATCAGAATTCATTTTGGAAGATACAATTTGAAATTTAAAAAAAAGGAAAATATGGCATTACACATAGGCATAGAGTTTTCAAAATTATTGGAGGGGCTCAGCCAGTGGCGAAGACAAGGGGGGGGGGGGTCTACACCCCCCCTGGAACACGGAATTAATTTAATACGAAAATTTAATGAAAAAAAAATAGTAAACCTGCTAAGACAAAATTACAAATAACCACTGAAAGTTTCCGTTTTATACAGGTTTTCGTCTACCTTAGCAGGTAGAAATTCAAAGTGTTCCTTTCGATGGGATCATGAAATGCATACCATTAGAGAAGATTTTGTTATACACAGGCTGTTTACACAGGCTAACCTTATATCCATACAGTAAAACCTTTGTAAGAGCAATCGTAAGCGACCGAAACAATATTCCGTTTAAGACAGGTTTCTAGCTAATTAAGTAAAATTGTACGGCAATCTTTTCTTTTGGAGCATGAAAAGTTTCCATTTAAGACAGGATTATGCCATAGACAGGTTCTGTTTTCACAAGTTTTACTCTACATATATCATAAATATCTATATATCTAATGATAAAAGACAAGATCGCTGTTTGTGTGTGCTTATTGCTGATGGCTAGGAAAATCTACTGCCCGCAGAGGTCTGAAATTTTATATGAGAATAGTTCAATGCAGGCATGGATGCCCCCGAGGCTCACATTTTTTAACTTTTTGATAATTGGCCGAGATATTAATTAAAAATTCATCAAAAAAGAGATCTTTTTTTGAAAATTGGTGGAGACGCGCTCGTGCATGACCAGAACCTGATTTTCGAGCAGAAATAAAAAAAGAACTAAATACATTTTTTTTTTTAAGCGCATCAGCTGTGTTGTTTAAAATACGGAAAAACGGATGACATATTCTTAGAGTTCGTACATTTATGTCGCAATCAGTTACAAAAGTATGGTTCTTAACTCTTTGAAAAAAATTTTCAAAAAGGGATTTCCCAGTCGACTTTTTCTCCCTTTTGCCAACGCTTACTCGGGGCTCAATTTTAGAGGTACCGATTCACAAAAAAATGCATATTTAAAGCTAAGATCTTCTTCTCGTCACCGGTGCAATCGGTTTTCTGAAAGACTAATTTTAATTCTTTAAACAAATTCGCGACCGCAGGTCACCATGACAAGACTATCTTTTTTCCACAATCTATTTAGAGCATTTCGACAGACTGGATTTTACATCTATTACAAGAATTTCGTAATGTTAGAAAGAGTAGACTTAGTAGTACTTAAAAAAAATAATAAAATCTTAGAAAATTTTGACGAAAAAGCTAATCTAGAAAACAGGAATTCTGCTTTTTCAGAATTTAGTGTCACCTCCGATGATAAAAAAAAAAAAAATAAATAAATAAATAAAAATATTAAGTAGTTTTTTCAATTGATTTTCGGAATGGATGATTTTCTTCTGATGGACTGATGGCTCCATTATCATGAAACAGCCATTATAAATGAAGTGTTAGGTGAAGATGAAAGAAAAATAATTATGGCCATTTTTCCCCCCATTCTAACCAGAAAATCACTTCATTTATAATGGCTGTTTCGTAATAATGGAAGCAATCAGTCCATTAGAAGAAAATAACTCGGTTAAAGCGGAAACTCGGGACACTGATAATTTGGACTCTACTGTAATTCAGTTTTGAGACTTAAACCACACGATTTTATGTTATGTAAAATGACGTCATCCGCATCCGCTGAAGAATTCCTCATTTGCGATCCAGTATTAAACAACATCTACAGTAAAGTACACATAGGACATCACTATCTCAGATCAGAAATCATTTATATTTTTTCAAAATAGCATGTATTTTAAGTACATTTTTTTCAGTTTTTATGGGAAAATGGCAACAAAAAGATATAATTGCTATTTTTCTTTTACTTTCTACAGAAATGGCGTTCTTCCGTTGCCAATATTAAGCAAAGGGTTCTAAAGACTAAGAAAAAAAAAAAAATTCCAAAAATACATTGAGATGCAGTTTCAAACAAATGGCATTAAAAAGTACTTTTTTTCCCTAATACGACAGCATAAAAATTGAAAGTGTGCGCTGCTTAGAAGTTAAAAAATTTGCTGTAGAGTATTTAATCGTACAATGTTACATCTGCTTTGTTTTATAGCTTGGCTTATACAACATAACGTTATTTTTGGAGACGACACAAAATAAGCTGGGAGAAAGAAATAGTATACCGGGGGCTAAAAACGGTTTTGGCGCGGTTTCATTTGGCTTCGGCACACGTTTTCACTATTAAATATGCATATTTTTCATGAAATTTTATAGAGTACTCGGGCATAGTTATATTTATAACATATTAAAATCTCGGACAGTTCAGACGACAAAAACTTTTTATTTTTTATTTTGTTATGTTAAAGAACCTGACGCGAAAACAAGAAAAACTAGTCGGATGTGACAATCCCAAAACTTTCTTCTATCTCATACATGTTAATACTTCAAAATTCATTATCACAGTACCAAAATTAAATGACAATCTATGCTCATCTACATATCATAAGGATTCTAAAGATATAGGTTCATTAAATTGTGTGCATTTTAAAAGGAGATATAAGCATCGCATCTTTGAAACAAACAATTGAATTTTGGCATCCACCCTCTTAGATGTCTGCAAGAAAAATTCTCAGCTCAAAGAGCACAAAAGCGACACCTGTCGCACTGTATACACCCAAGCTTAAAAAAAGATCTATTTATATGAAAGTATAACAGAATATGAAGTCTGATTAAATTCTGTATATTTGTTTTTGAGGCAGAACAATTGCAGAAATCGTGAATAACGGAGCATAGCAGCGCCAACTATTGCGCGATTTACACCAAAACATAATAAAGAACAACATATATGAACGTCTAACTGAATTTGAAGTTTGATGAAAATTTGTGCATTAGTTTTTAAGATAGAGCTATTACGAAAATCATGAAAAATTCTGTATCGCAGTGCCACTTGTTCGCCAATTTACACCAAAAAGTAATCAGCACTATTTTATATCACGGACTAACCTGAAAAGGAAAGGAAGGTTTGAAGGCAATACCTGCATTAATTCTTGAGAAAGAGCTATTGCGGAAATCGTGAAAAATGCAGCATAGCAGCGAAACCTGTTAGACCATTTACACGAAAACGTAATCAGCCCGAAATAATATCAGGAGTTTGAAGTTTGATGAAAATCTGATCATTAGTTCTTGAGATATAGCTATTGCGGAAATCATGAATAATGCATCATAGCAGCGCCACCTATTGAACAATTTATACCAAAAATTAATCAGCACCAAACAATATCAAGGACTAACAGAATCTGATGTTTTATGAAAATCTGTGCATTAGTTCTTGAGATATAAGGCGATTTGCACCAACAACTATTCAGCACCAATTTATATCAGGGACTAATTGAACCTAAAGTTTTATTAAATTCCGTGCATTAGTTCTTGAGATAGAGCACCCAAAAAATTTGTGTCACATACAAACTCACAGACAGACTCTTAGATAGACATTTTGTAAAAACATGTTTTTCGTTATATGTAACCACTAAATGTGTAAATTCGTCGAAAACCGGAATTCGAAGATTTTCTTAAATCCAATGCTTTCTTCTTGTAAAGATAGAAGAAAGTAAAAAGGAAGAAGAAAAAATATTTCTTTTAGAAGTAGATATCAATATTTTTTCATGAAAATTTTACATGCGCTGAGAAATGGTTATATTTATAACGATAAAAATTTTAAAGAATTCGGACCAAAAGAAACTATTTAAAAAAGATATTATGCGTGAAAAACAGAAAGTTATATGAGCGCTTTTACCATTAAAAGATTAATATTTTTTGGAGAAACTCGGACAAAATCGGATTAAAGGTATAAATTCATACAAATTTGTGCTTTATTAAAGGTCATTATCACGAGCCTGGGCAACACCGGGCGTGTCAGCTAATCTATAATAATAAGGAAAGAAGTTTGTCTGTCTGTCGGCTATGTTCTGAAAAAACCGCTTCACGCAGAGCTACAAAATTTGGTATGGAGATATCTCTATGTATTTAGTTATGCACCCCAAAGCCCAATTTCGGACTTTTTGATTAGACTTTTTCAATATAATTTTTAATGCAATTTTTAACGTTTTTTCACGGTTTGATGCGATTTTTTTAAAAATTATTAAAATAAATCAGATTTCAATCTTTTAGCATATAATATAGTAAATTTTGTACTCTTTTCAATAAAGTTTATTTGGTATTCGTACAGCAATTTTTTAATTTTTCGCAAATATTTGCATGCGATTTTTAGCGTTATTTCGTGTTTCGCAGCGATTTTTTTATATTGATAAAAGGAATTCGGTTTCAAATTTTTAGCATTAGACAGTAAGTTTTGTGAATTTTTAATGCGAGTTTTTGCGATTTTCGCAACGAGTTTTGACACTCGTGAGAGAATTCCTGTTAAAATGTTTTAGAGCACTTGAAGTAATTTTTGGCCTTTGCAACCTTTGGAATTTTTAGCACTTTCTAATGCAATTTTCAGTGGGTTTTCGCCAGGGTTGGCCGGATTTATCCATTTTAAAAAAATCCGGATGGTTTTTTTTTTTTGGATAAATCCACTTAAAAAAAGCCGGAGATTTTTGGAGAAAATATAAATGTATAAGTATTTGATAAATAATATGAAAAAAGTTCATTCAAAATGAATCTTAACTTTTTTTTAAATAGAAGGCTGGAAAAGAAGATGAACCATTAATGGTATACAGTACAATATTAATTCAGCAGGCAAAGACAAGCAAATTTTATGATATAACTTATTTATGAAAATGAAATCATTTGAATTTGTAATTTTGTTGAATAAGAAAAAAGAAACTTATTTTAAAATAAAGTTAAAGAAACAGTTGCCCTAAACAAATAAATGATTATAAAGTGTAATGTTTAAAAATTGACATAAATCAATTTCAATACTTAGTATAAGATAATAATGTATAATTAATTCAATCTTAACAATGTTTTTATTTTTTGATTGCTGCTGCACAATTGCTTATAAATGAACAGTTTTTAATGAAAGAAGGAAATACAAAAAATGTCACCAATCTTTTGGTTCTGCTCTACAGTGTCGATAAATTTTAACTAGATTTTCTGCTTTGTCAGTTCCTAAACGATTCCTTACTTTACTCCAAACAAAACCATAAGTGGAAAATATTCTTTCAATTGATGCAGAACTGGGTGGACAGCTATGTAGTTTTATAAAAAAGTCACAAAATTCTTCAGCTTCAGGTACATTAATGCTTTTTTTAATTGATTTTGCCTTAGTGAGGTGCCACCACTGCTTTGCTGAAAAGTTTTCAATAACTGAATTTCAAAATATACTGGCTGAAAAAAAATCACTGTCCTTTAGTTTCAGTTTTAAAACATAAGGTAGAAAATTCGGATACATGTCAGCAAGCCACTGCTCTGCCATTTCTTCTTGTTCAGAAGTTAGTCGTTTTCCAAAATACTTTGGATCAGTCATATTCGCTAGAAAATGAAATGGTTCCATGTTTTCAGAAAACCTCTTTTTCAGCATAGGTAAATAACTGCTAAGAATTATAAATTTCTATTAGCAAGAATTATGGAAATAACTAGTTACACATTTAATCAAGGCAAAAAATTACTTATATTTATATAAGATTATTTCCAAATTTTTTTATTCATTGGATGAAATAAAAATAATTATTTGTTGCATTTTATCATTTTATTTTACTTATTTATTTCTTTCTAACTCTCTTTTTTAAGAATTCACACTATATAAATATTTTTACACTAAATAGGAGATAGGACCCTAGCAAAAAATCCTGCACAGACCTCTGAAAATAATCTAAAGTAATTTTGATAGCTAAAAATAACAAATATTAAATTTTGTGCAGCAATTAATAAAAAATCCGAAATCTCCAAAAAACTCCAATTTTCTCCGGTTAAAACCAATAAAATCCACCGGATAGGATTTTTTAAATTTTCTCCGGATTTAATTACAACCCTGGTTTTCGCTCTCCGCAGTGACTTTTTTACATTGGTAAATAGAATTTGGTTTTAAACTTTTAACCTAATGTAGTAAATTTTGTTCACTTTGAGCGATTTTTATTGCAATTTTTTGCATTCCGTGAAGATTTTTTGACATTCGTGAAAGGATTCCGGTTAATATTTTTAGTCCACTATAGTGATTTGTAGTCTCATAGATTTTTTAATTTTTAATGCTCCCTTTTACATTTGTTTGCTTTTTTTTCGTATTCCGTAGCGATTTTTTGACATTCATAATATTTCTTCAGTTTCAAACTTTCAGCCTAATATAGCAAGTTTTCTCTTCCGCAATTTCTGAAAAAGAAAAAAAAAAAAATCCTTATTTCAACACGATTTTTAGCGTTTTTACGCGTTCCGTACCTTTTTTTTTACATTTATAAGAAAAATTCGTTTGAAACTTGTAACACGCTGTAGTAATTTTTTTTCCTCTGCGATTTTTGATTTTTTATCGATTTTTAATGCGATGCTTAACGTTCCGCTGCTATCTTTTGACATTCGTAAAAGGAATTGGGTGTCAAATTTTTAGCCCAATATAATAAATTTTGTTACATTTTCAATAAAGTTTATTCGAAATTCGTACAGCAATTTTTAATTTTTTTGCGAATTTTTATGCATTGTTTAGAGTTTTTTCGCATTACGCACTGATTTTTCTACACTCATAAAAGGAATTCTGTTTTAATCTTTTAGCCCATAATAACAAAATTTTGTCATCTGCGATTTCTGAATTTTTAGCGATTTTTAGAGTTTTTTCGCGATTTGCTACAATTTTTCCAAATTAGTAAAAGAATTCTGGTTATCTTCTAGCCCAAAATAGTAAATTTTGTTTTCTTTTCATTTAAATTTATTTGGTATTCGTGCAGCTATTTTTTTTTTTTTTTTTTTTGCGATTTTTTATTACGATTTTTTGAGTTTTTTCGTGTTTTGTACTATTTTTCGACAGACCGGACGACGTTGGGCATGTCAGCTAGCTAGTGTATAAATGTATAATATAAATACTACAGGGTTGTGCACAAAAAAGCAGCCCTGCTGTGTTTGCCATGAATGTGCGCATGTACAGACAGATACTTTTATATCAATGTCTAAAAGCTTGAAAATATCACGAAAATCGAATCAAAAGTCAGTCCGAAACGGCATGGGAAAAAATTAAGTTTAGGCCTGGCCCGGGTTTACAGAAAAAATTTAGACCCGGTCCCTACTCAGAATGATATTAATAAAAGAAAATGGGCCTAAGAAAGGGTTTCTTGATCGGCCTGAATAAGAACAACTGAACATGTACTGTTTATTGTTACCAGATCCTGGTGGAACGTCATTTGCTACAGAGAGATTGCTTGATAGATTTGGACTATTTTAATAAATATGAGCTTTATGCATGATTTAGAGACAAATAATTTCTCCCTTTATATGCTATGCTTTGGAGACACTGGTGCTTCTTCCTGGCTTCTAATTTCATCATTTGCAACAAAACTTAACTTTTCTTCCCCCTCCCTCCCGAGTTCTTCAACGCTCGTAAATTGGAGTCACTTTCTTTGTAGGTTCGGGAAACAGCAAACCATCGAATCTGTGCTCTAATCAGATCATATCGGACACCATTTGATGTCCGTTAAAAACGTGGATTTATTGCCCTATGTCTATGACGCCGAATTAGAAAAGAAATTCTTTCCAGAAAGTGTGCCCAATGTCAAAAGAAGGAAGAAAACCCCACCATGGAGAGTGCTTAGTTTTTTCCCATACGCCATGCTAAAAATTTCCAGTTGTTTTACTTGTTTACAAAGAAAAAAAGTAAACAGCGAATTTAGAGAAAGAACAATTATCCATCGAAAACATTATACGCTAAAAACTTTTGTAAATTATATGAAATTCCAAAATCTAAGTTTTTTTCTACGTCAGTTGACGTAAAAAAATATAGCCCATCTGAAAACATTATTGGAGGGGCCCAAGCCCCACAGGCCCATATAACTCTACGCCTATGGCATTATGCCATAATGGATTTTTATCCCGTTAAAAAAAGGAAATGAGAGTGATACACTTTCCTTCATGCACGAGGATGGGCACCCAATTGAATCTAAAAGCGCAAAAAAGTTAATCTCCTAAAAAAAACAAACAGCCTCCAAACATTATTTAAACTCGCTATCTGACGCTTTCCCAAACATGTGCAATGCCTGTACCAACCCAGCGCTAAACAACCCCAAATGGTGATGCGGCGAAATCTGAAAACACACCAAGCATAGCATTTCCTGCAACCCTCTGCACGTCCATTTCTGAGAGGAAGGGGTGAACAAACCTGTTTCGCACCCGATTCAAAATGGCTGCAAAAATCAAACTCTCGTTTTGAAAAAAGTAAAAAAAAGTTAGCGTAAATTAAAGTTTTCGCTATCTTAAATTAAGTTGTATATGCTTTTTAAAGTATGAAAAACATACTGAAATTAATTAAAATAATAAAACTTTGTAAAAAATCACCATAAAATTAAAACAAATAGAGTTTTTTCGCGATTTGCTACAATTTTTCCAAATTAGTAAAAGAATTCCGGTTATCTTCTAGCCCAAAATAGTAAATTTTGTTTTCTTTCTCATTTAAATTTATTTGGTATTCATGCAGCTATTTTTTTTTTTTTTTTTTTTGCGATTTTTTATTACGATTTTTTGAGTTTTTTCGTGTTTTGTACTATTTTTCGACAGACCGGACGACGTTGGGCATGTCAGCTAGCTAGTGTATAAATGTATAATATAAATACTACAGGGTTGTGCACAAAAAAGCAGCCCTGCTGTGTTTGGCATGAATGTGCGCATGTACAGACAGATACTTTTATATCAATGTCTAAAAGCTTGAAAATATCACGAAAATCGAATCAAAAGTCAGTCCGAAACGGCATGGGAAAAAATTAAGTTTAGGCCTGGCCCGGGTTTACAGAAAAAATTTAGACCCGGTCCCTACTCAGAATGATATTAATAAAAGAAAATGGGCCTAAGAAAGGGTTTCTTGATCGGCCTGAATAAGAACAACTGAACATGTACTGTTTATTGTTACCAGATCCTGGTGGAACGTCATGGTGATTTTTTACAAAGTTTTATTATTTTAATTGCTTCATATCGCCAGTTTTCGGTGCTGTTTCGCTACATACTGAAATTATCAACATACTTCTTTAAGAAAGAATCCCAATTATAAAATTAATTTTTAAACATTATTTATTTATTTTAAAAACAAAAATAAGAAAAAGTCATGTGTTGCTCAACTTCAAATTCGTTTTTATATATGCTGAATTTAACAGATTTTTGGCGTGATCGGAACTTTAAAAGAAAGATTGCGTTGTGTTTTAAAATTTGGAAAAAGAACAAAATAAATTGTAATAAATACAGACATATAAAATTTTTATGGAGAAAATGATCGTATAAAAATTAACTAACTTTATAGGAAAAGTGTGATGCTATAGAGGATGAAATAATTAAAACGTCTTCTATAAGAACGAAATTCTTTTGGATTATAAATTCTCTAACAAGAATAATTTAAGATTTTATAGTACTTTGCTGTTAAACTTCAGTTCTTTAAACAGATTAATTTTTGTTATAAAGAAAACTTTTACAAAATTAAAAAATGGCACTTAAAAATTTGATGGGGGATTGATGGGGGGGGGGGGGATTTATTGACGTAAGTAGCGATTATCAATTAAATTTAAGGGATAATTAAAGATTTTAGAACCAAAATATTGATATAAATAAATAATATTAATTTTGTTGAAGGAATTATGAAAAAAGTCATAATTCATTATGACACAATGCACCCAGAGTTTCATAAGATTTTAACTTTATTCCAGTTGTGGTATTAAATTAAGTAGACATAAGCCCTTAGAGAAGGAATTAGTTTATTTTAATATGTATTTGAGTTAACTTTTCTTAGCCCTTTTAGGGGAAAACTACTTCTATTCGTATAATGCTGAAATTGTTGAATGACACCAGAATTTATAAATTAATTTATTTTTAAATAAGTAAAAGCTTTTTTTATATGTACTTAATTCAACAAAAATTTTCATTCTAAAATGCTGTTGCCAATATAGCATTTAGTGATTAAAATTAATTTGCCAAAAATCCCTCCTCCCCGGGATTTCAACGGGGTAAAAGGCTGGTTTTTATTTTATATTATATTTGTTATCTTTATAATTTGATGAAAATCTTTACATGTAATTAATTACATTTATTTATTCTTATAACAAAATCTACATATATCTATATATTTTCTTTTTTATATTATTTTCACGCAGTGTTTACTTACATTTTTCACATACATTGCATTATATTTATTTAAATATTTGAATTACATATCCAGAATGTCATTAAAATGCTTATAAAAAATAAAATAATAATAATAAAAAATAACAAAAAATATGTTAGTTTTATTAGTATTAGTATACATTAAGTTTTACAATTGTATAGTCTCATGAGTGCAATACAAATAATTATGAATTTTTAAACATGTTAGGCTTAATTCAGAGAATTTGCCGGGCCTGTAGACTGTAGAGTTTATCTTTCTCCATGTCTTGCGGGCCTTAAGAAGTGATTTTTCTCCATATGCAGTGGTCCTGAACAAATTAATGAGAATACAGGAAGCTAGAGTACCCCTGAACAACCGTACTTTTTTATCTAAAAAATTACTTATATAAGCCTTTCATCAAAATTCCAGAATATCATTGCATAACACAGTGTTTAATTTAACACTTCTAATTTATAAAACCTTCCAAGAATTTTATATGGTTATAAATATTTACCTACTTTTTAAAATTTAAATTTTAGGATATTGAATATTATACAAAGTGAGGTGAAAGACAATGACTTGCAGAGCTGACGTTGAGGCTTCTGATCTGCAGATTTTCTAGCAATAAATAATTTTTCCGTTTTAAATTAAAATTAATTTTATCATGCATAAATTTTGCAAATATAAACACGTGTGTTCAAAAGTTATTTAAAACAAGAATGAAAAATTATGCGTCCAGCATAGATTATGAAACACTTTCCAATACGTTTAGAATAACAAAACTTTAAAATTTATTAAGGTGAAAGAGGATGTATAAATAAAAAATTTAGAAAACGCATAATGCATTTGAAAAACCATTTTCTACAATAACCATCAATAGTCAGAAAATTATCTTTTTTTTTTTTTTTTGCAGCCTCGTCTATTATCTATAGATATGTATTTATACTACATAGTATTCTAAAAGTTACTTTAATTAAAAGCAGGGTTGGCAGGTTTTTGACATGTGTCAGTTTTTGACGGTTTAAACCGTCATGTCAAAAAACCCTTGTCAAAAACCTCAAATACTTAGTGATCTGTAAAATTTCACTTTAAATGTCCCACATTAGATGTAATATTTAAAATTCACTATTACTGTATTGTATAATTAGTATATAGTATTAGTAATAATTACAGGGTTGGCAAGTTTTTGACATGTGTCAGTTTATGTCGTGTTTAAACCATCTGTCAAAAACCTCAAATACTAAATTGTTCTGTAAAAATTCAAATTAAATGTCACACATGACAACATTACATGTAATATTTTAAATTCACTCTTTCTGTATATCAGTAATTAGTACATAGTAAAGTATTATTGTTAAGTACAACTTTTCAACAGGGTAAAATTTTTATTTAAATTTTTTTTGTAAAATTGTGTTTTTCTAAAAAGTAGACATTAAGCTCACCTGAGCTGTACATTTTTCTCTTACTTAAAATCGTTTTAATTTCGCTTACTTTTGAGAGCTTAAAGCTAAAGCTAGCTTTTTTTATGGGGAAAAAAAAACTTAGAAAAGTGCAGATTATTTTGTATATATATAACAAGATAATGTGCATCAATGTTATTCTAGTCTAGGCAATAACCATTCCATTCAAAATTGAAATTGGATTATTAATTTTAAACATTTACAAAATAAGAGAAGTAATAAAAAAAAAAAAAAAAAAAAAAAACTTAAAGTCAAAATCCTTTTAAAACATGCTTTCTTTCAATATATAAAAATGTTTTCGATTTTAAAACTGAACAAAATTGGCTCGGTCATCTAAAAGATAATTCCTTTAAGTCCACATTGAAAAAGTACATAATAGAAGGGATCAAATCATGAAACCATACCATTGTTTGGCTTATACTTTGCATCCCAACCATCAGGGGCAAGGGTTGACTGCTGTATCAGTTAATTCAGCTCGCGCTTGAGCTACAGAGAGAATTTATGGATGCTTACCCATACTGACTGTGTGTGAAGCTAAAGAATCCCCTTTCCCGTCTTCTTATTTCAGTGCTATAGGGAGGACTCCATTGCTTGGTGGAAAGGTATCATTAAATGCAACAGCTTTTTGAGCCTGCTTCAAAACTTGCTCATCTAGCAATGCTTTTGCTATCAAGTCCTACTAGCTCAGCATCAATTAAGAGACAGACTATTTTTTAACACTTCATACACTCTAAACCAGTGGTTTCCAACCAGGTATTCCCTTTAGAGCCAAAAGACATATATCATTCCTAATTACTCACACTGTTGATGAATGATCGTACGGCAAAATAAACGCGAAAAACCAGACCAAAAAAGTACGTCGTTATCGGATGGAAGGAGCAAAATTTCTCCCTCCAAATACGAGTCATTCCCCACCGTGAAAAAACCATTAGGACTTCTGCTAATTGAGATTTTCGGCGCAACGAAAGATAACTTGATATATACCCCCTGACCATGGTCACATACCTTCCTTATCCTATGTTTAAAGATTCTTCAGAACAAGATGCTAGAAATAAAAAAAAAGTGAATATTTTTAGCATTTCATCGTGTAACATTTGGTGCATACTTGTATGCCATAATACGGTTATAATATGGTTATTTTTCTTTAAAATTAATATTTATTAAACTATTAAACAGATATTAGTCATCTTAAGATAGACCCAAGATAATTTCTAAATAGAGTTATTTATCTTATTATTGGAGAGCTGAAATAAAATAATGTTTAAAAAGTATAAAATTGTAACAAATTTCACATTTTCGTTAATGATAAGTATGCTTTATGAATTTCATTTAGTATTTCAGCATTTATAGAAACATTTCTAAAAACTATTTTTTATACCCTTTTATATAAAAATTTGCCTGTTTGTTTGTTTCACAATTCCTAGAGAATATGAAAAGCAGCGCGGTGAAATTAACACCAATTATTCGCATGAATCCGGGAATGTCTTAATGACTCTCAGGACTTTAAATTTTTAAATAGTGTCCAAAATATTAACTACATTTTGCCATTATAACTTTTAACTGAGTTTCTCAGAAATACAAGTAAAATACTTCATTTTTTTGGAGGGAAAGAGGAAAATAATGCTATCCGAAATGATAAAAAAAATATTATTTTTGTTTTGTTTAAAACAAAAATAATTTAATAGTCAACTCTAATGGAGCAATTTATTTTAAAAAATCTAGTGAAATATCGTAAAAATTCAGAAAGATATAGGCGTTAGAGTGAGCAAATTTTTAGTTGTTCTCTAAAAGCAGCTGAAAGATAAGGGAATTTCCAAAAATTGTCATTTTTAATTTTAATTTTTTTTATTTTTCATTTTTTATTGATGCTTTAGTTTTTCTTGGACAACCACCAGAACGAGCCTGTACCATGATCAAAAGAAGTATCAGAATCGAAGCATTTTTTCCAAATCTACTCGTTAATACTCACTAAATACTAACTTTTTTCAGAAAGTCAGTGAATAAAAAATGATAATTTGTATAAAATCCCTTATCATTCAGCTGCTTTTATAGAAGAATTAAAAATTTGCACACTTTAATGCCGATATCTTTCTGAATTTTTACGATATTTGACTAGATTTTTAATAAGTTGCTTTATAGAGTTGACTATTAAATTATGTAAAATGATCCTTGTTATCGTTCGCGCATGCGCAAATAAAAATTATTTCATACAACTGCTATTTCCTAAAATATTTAATATATTTATATTCCAATCGCACTATATTGTTTCTACTATATTTTGTCAATTTTTCAGAAATCGGCGTTAAATTTGGTTGAAAACCCTGCATGTAATAAGCAAAAAACATGCAAGAATTTTTTAATTATTTTAAATAAATCGCTATATCTCTGTTAATATACGTGCTATTCTTACACAAAATAATACACATATTACACAATGTCTGTTTATTTATATTCGGTAACGATAGATCATTTCGTGCATTTTATTTTACAGGGTGATCCCAAGTATTATTTTTCTTCTTTGATTTTTTGTTGGCCCCCTAATTGCCCCTCTTAACAAATCGACATTGCTAAATATGAGGTCATACCTATTCTTTTTAATCCTGAAATCCCAGAAGAATCTGTCAAGTATATTTCTAAATATTCGACAAAATGTCTAAAATTGAAAGTTGCCGTTGCCGGTCATTAATGGCTATATAGTGTATATGTATATATATGTATGTATAATTCCGAGCATATTCTGATGCAACATATTTGAACTAATTGAAATTAGCTTCATAATAATTTTATGTTCAGCATAGAATGAAAATCTGGGTTTTTGTGACAAAGTTCACTTTAATGCCAAAGTGCTATATCTAATGAGTGCTCTGATCTTATGATTATAATCGGCTCTCTCTTTTTTTTTCCCTTCGTAAATAAATGTATAATATTTGATTAAATATCTGTGTCGGAGTTTCCTCTTAGTCCGCACAACTTCGAAGAAAATCCTTATTATTTATATGCTGCCACCACCGATATGTTTACGTGATATCGGTCACGCACTGAGAAGATTGTTTAAATGAAAACCAACGCTTTCAATTAACTAAATTAACAGTTTATTTACACACTATTTACACAACAACAAAAGACTATTTACACTTACAAACTCGGATATAGATGATCCGGTTCTACATTAAATTGAATACAGTAAATGCTGGCTGTGTACTGTTAAAGTACGTTAAACCACTCTCACTCTACACACGTTAAATTAGCTTTCCGGAGATCAATCTCGATCTCCCAACACCTATGTGCTCTAAGCGTACGCTCTATCTCTAAGAGCTCTCCCCCGGGACACCCGTCCACTTTGCGCGCTACGCTCCAAACTGACTATCTCAGCATCAGAGACTGCCTTCCAGCAACCCCTTGCTCCTTCTCAACGTAACCCCTCCGGAGTTTTCTACCTGGCTTCCATTTCAAACTCTTTTCTTCGTTCGTGGAATGCTTTTGTCTTCCCATCTTCCACAGACATCTCAAAAGGTTGGGCACACCCCTCTCCAACTATCATTTTCCCCCTTCATACCATCTATACATTTTCACCGGCTTAGATCCAGTTTTAGATAAGGAAAGACTGTTATTTGAAATTCCAGTACACAGCCCATACAATATATAATATATTAAGACAAAAATAATATAGAACCCAGTTCTAATAGCAGATATTTCTCAGAACCTGACAATCTGATTTACTATGTACGTTTTAATTTCCAACTATGCAATTTTAAGTAATTTAAGGACGAATGAATAAAATGTTTAAAATTAAAGTACTAGTTTTTACATGTAGAAAGTCAAATTTTTAGTGTTAGGAAGTGTTAGAAAAATTTATTAGAAAGAGGTTTAAAAAAAATATTTTTCTCTGTTGAACAACGCGAAACATTTATAAGTTTTCTAAACATAAAGTGATACTTGCAGGCATGATTACTGAAGTGATTTGTAATTCAATATTTTCATTCTTCAATAAATTAATTGCGTTCTTGGGTTATAAGCGACTATTGTTTCAGAACGGCGGTTATTTCCCTTTCCTTCCCTGTCGTGTCCGGAAATTCGTATAAAATTCCAATTTTGACAGCACTTCTCGAAAAAAAAAATTTTTTACCGAAAAACGAGAAAAACCGTTGTATTATATAGTTTCTTAGCAATTATTACAAGCTTGCTAATTTCATACATTTCCGACAAAAATGATTTTAAAAATTGTGTCAGAAAATGGATTTGAGAACAACTCGTAAAAATTACTCATTAAATTTCGTATTTAATCAGTAGTGAGGCGAATGGTGTGCGTGTGTGTGTGGGGGGGGGGAGTTAAAACCCATCCCAGACCTAAAAAATTCGGTAATGGCTGTTTTTTTTAATCACTAATTAATCGTATTAGCCACTTTTAGGAAACAAAATCTAGTGTTAGTTTTTTTAGATTAATCGAAATTTACCACTTTCTTGAATCATATTCCATTTAACGAAAATATTTCCTTTAAACGGCTATTGTTATATTTAAAAATGAAGAAACACATAGTAGATATATGGGTTAAGTGAAAATTGTTCAACAGTTTCAAAAAAGGACAGTGGTGGCATTGTCGCGAATAACCTTAAGTTACATAAAGAATCAGATTGTTTCAAATGACTGTTAAAAATTCTACTTCATAGACAGGATATATTTTTGAGGAGGAGTGGGGGTGGGAAAGTTCCTGATAGGTTTTAGCGACAATGATTTTCTTTTAAATAACAGTGCAAAGGGTAGATAAGTGGGAAACTTAATTTGTTGAGACGAGGTGAGGTCATGATTGCATTCATTAAAAACTAGAATATAGCCCGTCAGAATGACGTGTTTGCATTTTCAAAAAAATTATATAGCATTGCATTATAAAAAGAATTGTGAAGTAATAAATTTTGTCTTGTCTGATTAATAGGGTCAGGTGGGGTAAAGTAAAAACAGCCCATTTTTCATTGAAATTTAATTGGCAAGAAAATTATTAATTGAATTGGTAAAATACTGATATAAAGTATGCAAATGAACTTCACTCACAAAATTTGAAGAAATATTTCACAAAAACATTCAAATTAGTACTAATAATGTTATTTTAAAACATATTGTCAATTAACTATTTTATCTGATGGTATGTGGTAAAATAAAAGACAATTCCAACAGAAAGTTTATTTGTTTTTATTAATTGCCAAAATAATAATTATATAACTTAAATTTTAAAAAGCTGAACAGAGAAAATCCCGATTTTTTTTAAACATGCATAAAAGAAACCTGTAATAAATTTTGATAATTAAAAATCATCTTTTATCACATAAGTAAATTGCAACTATTAATTACATTAACAATTTATTTTCCCAAATTCTGTTATTAAATTACAAATTTATTTTCCCTACAAAATACAAAATTTTATTTATTATAATAATGCATTGATATACTATATACATATATATATGTAATACACGGCATTACATATTTCTGATATTCTAATTTCATTTTATAAGAAATATTAATTCCCCCCCCCCCCCCCCCCCCCAATGTCTTCAGAATTCAAAAAACATTTTAAAAAGAAAATTTCTTTTTTTTAACTACCGACAGATGGCGCAACAGAGCATATAAACGTTTGTTTTAATATTTTAAAAGTTCAAGACGAATGAATCAATTGTTTGTTTACTTTCATATAGGGATAGATAAAGCTACCAATCTAATTTAAACTAAAGTTATCGCAGCAGAATATTAGATAATTGAATGTAATCTCTTAAATATTAATTTATTTTGAATAATCTGTCTAAAAATGTAACTTTTGCGAATAGTGGAAAAGAAAGCACGTTTTACTCAACGTTTTAAGATTGAAAATCAAATCAACAATCACTCGTGTGTCGTGATGCCACATATATAACACAAATTCCAAATCCAGAAGCAATTGAATGACTCTTTGAACGATTCATTAAAAATACGGTCGACATCCGATTTTGCTCTTAAAATATTTGTAAAACCATAATAAAGCTTTTAAATAATTTGAAATACGTTTGTTTTTAGAAAGGAAACGTTAATCCGGTACAAAATAATTCACGGGAATGAATCACCGAATATAGCTATATTCACTGAACACCATAAAGTGTTCTCATTGGTCAGAAAATAGATAGCCTTGAAAAACAGAGATAATTTTTCGCGATATTTTTAACCGTGTATACTGAATTCAAACTGTAAATAAATGTAAACAAAAGTGAAAAACGTATTTCAAAATATTAATATGCTTTTGCAAAATATTTTAAGAGCATTTAATGAATAGCTGAAAGAGTCATTCATTTGTTTTTGGATTTGTAATTTGTGCTTATGAATGGCAACGGTAATCGCTTGTATACATCGGAACCGTGTTGTTGGTATCTGGTTATTTTTAAATTAGATCTTAAAGCGTTATAATTGTATACTTTTTGAAGGTTTGAGAAAAATTGAAGAAGAATATGTTACACAACAAATAGATAGACAGATTAAATAAGGCAGTCGGCAAATACGGCATTGGAATGCTTAAGCCTAACGTGGCCGCGTTTGGATTATCAGAAAACGGATGAGTTCAACCCCGGAAGCGTTATACATTTTGTGTCATTCTATGTATAATACTGATTCAATTAACCAATGACTTAAATATACGGTGACCACTGGACTAACTGTCAACAACTTACCTCCCACCTATCCCCTTAAGCCGAACTTTGACTGGAAAACTGATTATACTGAAAAAAAAAAAAAAAAAAAAAAAATCCCTGCCGGCTCGGCCTACAGGTGGGGTAGATTTCGAAGTTAAGTACTAATTTCACCAACAAAAGTAAAATCAAGATGAAAAATAAACCTAGTTTAATAATTTTATCTGGCCACTTTTGAAAGTTTTTAGTTTCCTTTTTATGTAAGAGCTGATTTTATCAGAATAATGTTAACGTGGTGTAAAAATTTTTTTTTATACGCTCCACAGCTCGAAATTTTCTGACACATTTTTAGGTTAATTTTTAAAAGTAAAAACATGAAACTTGCGGACGTGATTTTTTGAAGAGATTTATAAGCGACCTTTATTTTATTTTTCATTCAAATTATTAGAACTTGATTTAGAAACAATTATTTTCTCAGTACGACCATTTTTTTTTTTCTGTTTTCAGCACTATCGCTTAGGAATATTCGGTTTAAAATGCCCATTTTGACAGCATTTTTCGAAATATATTCTACTTTTTATCCTAAAATCGATCAATACGGCCCATTTATAATTTCTGAATAAGAGAACCTGCCCATTGGAGAGCGTTTGAGAGAAAAATGAATGTAAAAATGAGTCAGAAAATAAGGAGTT
The DNA here is from genome assembly GCA_963932465.1 of Maratus speciosus. Taxonomy (NCBI): domain Eukaryota; kingdom Metazoa; phylum Arthropoda; class Arachnida; order Araneae; family Salticidae; genus Maratus; species Maratus speciosus. The sequence continues at coordinate 326,590,762 of OZ010793.1, forward strand.
TGGATTTGAGTACAACCTTAATACGATAATTTTTTCGTCAACCCCTATTTTTGTTTAATTTTTTTTTGCTATAAGAGTTGGTCCTATCAAAAACATGTCAATATAAAAGTGGTAGATAATATTAAGAAGGTGTAAATAAATTTAAGCAGATTGGATATCTTGTGAATGGATGAAGTAATGAATTTTTTTCTTCTTAAACCTCCCCCCCCCCTTTTTTTTCTGGTAAGAGTTGATCCTATCAAAAGTCGTCAGTATAAAAGTTATAGGTAGTATTAAGATCTATAATATATTTAAGTGAATTTGATATCTTGAGAATTGACGAAGTTATGAATATTTTTCTCCCTAAATCCCTATTTTTGCGCCCCTTGACACATTTTAAATTTTATCAAAAATCTGTGATACATAAATTTATCGCCCTTTTCTTAGAAATAATAATAACTTTAAACTGATTTGATATATATTATAATTAAGACGTTATGGGTTTTTTTTTCGGTTTTCACAAAACCCCTCCCTATTTCCATCCCCGTGGTCTGATTTTGCGCATTAACGAACTTGACCAAAATTTTCTGCCACTTCATTTGAATAAATGTTTAGTCCTCCTCTTTCTTTTTTAACCATTTGGAAAAATGGTTATTGTCTCTTCAGGGTAGGAAATCAAAAACATATCTGAAGCTTTTTATTAGTTGAATGGAATCCACATTTTATTCGTTTTCTGATGGGTCTATACAGTAATCTGTATTTCCCATTACTTTCAACAGAGATAGATACTTCTGTTGCCACTATGACAAAAAAGTAATAGAAACTACAAAAAAAAAAAAAAAAAAAAATTAATAACTCAGAAACAAATTGAGATACAACTTTCAAACAAATTGCATTTAAAAGTACACGGAAAAGCCTTTTCCCGAACAGCCAATGAAATGCTTGGATAATACGTAAGTTTCAGGAAATCTGACAAGTCGCCGGTGATTTTTGTCGCTTACAATTTTTACGTGTAATAACACTATTAATGTTTAATTCATGGCGTACGTAATGTATGATCAACTCCGTGCGATTTTTTATGTCTTAAATTTTAGTCTTTGAAAAAATAATTTTCCAAATGGTCGTTGTAATTTGTTAAATTGCTTTTTTTTTTTGTGTGTGTGTGTGTGTTTTAATGCAGTTTTTAGCATTTGTTCGCGCTCCTTGATGATTTTTTGACATAAGGGAAAGGAATTACGTTTTAAACTTTCAGCCTAATATAAGATATTATGTTCCATGATTTTTAATGCTGCTTTCAATGCATTTTTTAGCTACTTTTAGCATTTGTTCGCATTTCATGCGATTTTTTGACATTCGGAAAAAGAATTCGGTTTCGAACTTTTAGCCTTATAAAGTCTGTTTTGTCCTCCACGATTTTTGAATTTTTACCAAATTTCAGTGCTATTTTCAATGCGATATTTAGCATTTTGTCGCGCACCACAGTGATTTTTAAAAAAATTTCTTAATGGAATTTTTGTTTTAAAGTTTTAGCTTAATATAGTAAATTTTGTCCTGTGTGATTTTTGATTTTTTAGCATTTTTTTGCGTTCCGTAGTGATATTTGACATTCTTAAGAAGAATTTGATTTAAAGCTTTTAGCCTAATACACTAATTATTTTTCGCTCTTTTTGAATATTTAGCGATTTTTAATAAAATTTATTGCATCTTTTTTTTCTTTTCTTGTGTATTTTTTTTTCTTTTGACATTTGAAAATGAATTTGGTTTCAAACTTTTAGCCTTATATAGTAAATTTTGTCCTCCACGATTTTTAATACGTTTTTTATAGCTTTTTTGCATTTCTCGACGATATTTTGACATTTGTGTACGAATTTCGATTTACACTGTTTTAGCTTACTGCAGAAAACTTTGCTATTTGCGATTTTTGAATTCTTACAGATTTTTTATGCGATTATTTTCTGGTTTTACTGACAATTTGCGGCTATTTTTTCACATTAGTAAAAGCAAATCGGATTTAATCTTTCAGCCCAATATAATAAATTCTGTCTTGTTTTGAATAACATTTGTTCGTAATTCATACAGACATTTTTGAAAATTTTTATGCTATTTCACAGATATTTCGTGTTATACTGCAATTTTTTTTTCACATTCATAAAAGAAATTCTGTTTTAATATTTTAGCCCAGTGGTATTTTATTTCCTCTGCGATTTTTTTAAATGTTAGCATTTTTTCATAATTTGCTGCATTTTATCACATCAGTGAGATTAATCAGGTTTCAATCTTCTAGTGCAATATAGTGCCTTTTGTTATCTTTTCAATAAATGTTATATGAAATGGTATGAAATTCATGCAGCTATTTTTTGCAATTTTTAGAGTTTTCTCGTGTTCATGCTATTTTTTACGGACCCGGCAAGACTCCCCGGGCTAGTTAGGATAAAATAAAACTGAATATTATTATTTAGATCTTTAAGGGAAGTTCATTTTGAAAAAGTGTAAAATTAAAAACATTTTATGCTTTAAATAAATAAAATGTTTAATTTATGATCTTACTCTACGTTTTCATTGAACATTTGAATTTTATTGTTTAAATAATAAAGTTTTTAAGTATTTAATTTAGGTGTGTGTAATGGGTAAGCATGGATCTGTTTAAGAAGAAATTGGGTCCTTTAAAGAATCCTTCACAAAAATTTTCATTTCAAAATGGGACCCTTCACAAAAATTTTCATTTCAAAACAGGACCCTTCATAAATTTTTTCATCTCAAAACAGGACCCTTCACAAAACTTTTCATCTTAAAAAAGGACCTTTCACAAAATTCTTTGGTCTTAAAAATAGGATTTTTACAAAAAATTTTCCAGTTCTAAACTGCATCTTTCACAAATTTAATCATTTAAAAGTAAAATATAACCTGTCACTTTTACATATACAGTAATACCTCAACTTACGTCAGCAATACGTTTTAAGACTAGCGAGGTAAGTCGAAAACGACATAAGTCGAGGTACATTAGATGAGCAAAAAATTATAAGTAATAAAAATTTCCACAAAATCTAATGATCATATTCTATTGCATTTAGGTATTATGTTACATACATAGAACATTATTAAAAAAAGTGCGTTAACAATACAAGAATTTGGAATAAATCAATAAGTTTTTAACTTACAATTTATTGTTCTTCTAGCTGCCCCGTTCGAGTCTTTGAGTATGTGAAAAATATCTTGAAATGAAGTTTGAACCGACAATTTTTTCTATTTTCTCTTAGAAGCCCCCTAGACTCAAAATATTTATCTATTTTTTCATCAGTACTTTGTTTCTTTAATTCGATAAATTTGCCGATGGTTAATTTCGGATCAAAGGAATTTGAGTTCAACAACAGCGTCCAAAGTCTAAGTTGAATTCTCTTCCATTTTCAACGATTTCATCAGTTAAGAGATACAGAATCACGATTTTCAAATGTTTTCTTAGTCTCTGCGAAGGAAAAGGGGCACAGTCTTTTCAAGCATCTCTCATTGTTTTTTGCTGAACTTCTCCTCATGAATCCCCTATGACTGTGACTGCATCTGTGATTTTAAATTTCTTCCAAAAATCTTCAGAAAAGTTCCAAGCGCAAGAAAATTGCTTTTCCAGTCTAGACGACATAAATGCGGGGTGATGTAAGTCTGGGGGATGTAAGTCGGGGTATCACTGTATATAGAAAAAATATGTATTTTACATACATATATCTTCTTAAAAATATATAAAAAAGAACCTTGAGTATAACGTTCGTTTCAAATTCACAGAATTAGGACTAGATTTTTCACAAATGTAAAAAAGCTCTTCACAATTTCACAAAAGCAGGACTCTGAGAGAAAAGTCTGGACAGATCCCTGGTAAGGTGGTGGTGGTGGGAGGAGGAGGGGTTATAGATTTGTAGAAAAGGGCCTCAAAACTCCCCGCCCTCCCTAGCCATAGAGCCCAAGTTACGCCTACGTATCGAATGTTCGTCTCGTATCTCAAATTTTAATAGAATTTTAGAAAAAAAAAATAAATTTTATGATTTGCTATTATAATTAATACAAAAATTGTTTTATCACTTCAGGCTAATTCCATGAAAACTTATCATGTCTGTCACATACTACGATTTTTGGCTACCAGTATTTTAGAACGGAAAAATGTGACTTATTTCATCGGATATATCGGAGTATCGAATGTTTGTCTCGTATCTCAAATTTTAATAGAATTTTAGAAAAAAAAAATAAATTTTATGATTTGCTATTATAATTAATACAAAAATTGTTTTATCACTTCAGGCTAATTCCATGAAAACTTATCATGTCTGTCACATACTACGATTTTTGGCTACCAGTATTTTAGAACGGAAAAATGTGACTTATTTCATCGGATATATCTCATCAATTAAATAACGCGGCGCAAACTTTTCGAAAATAACGGTGGACAACAAGCATAGCGATTTTCAGCTGTGTGACATACATGACAAGTTTTCATGGAATTAGCCTTTAGCTTCTATATCGTTAAGAAAGTATCATTAAAATTATCAACAAGAACGTAAAATCATGCATTAAGCAGATTATGAAACATTTTTCAGCGCATTCAGGCTACTACAATAAAACTTTATAGTTTAATAACAGAAAAACGATGCATATTAATAATTATTAAAACGCATAACACGTTTGAAAACATAATTTCAGATTAAGTCAAAAAATAACTGAAAATTTTGTACATCCGTGTATATAAATTTATCCCTGTATAGATGTATTATATAATGCATAATATGCTAAAACTTAGAACAGTTAGAGAACACATAGCACAGTTGAAAATTCTTTTTCAGCAATTTTCGTCGATAAACGGAAATGTACTTCAAATTTTTTGTGGATCCCTGTATATGATTTATTGAATATATACACAATAGTATGCAATTTTTTAAAAAAATTAAAAACACGTTCCACAACTGAAAATGCACTTCCAGCAATTATTGTTCTTAGAGAGAAATCTAACTGATTTATTTTTTGACCCCTGTATATGAAAGATGAATCCTATGCATGTCAAATTCAATAGTAAGCATTTTACAGAGCACCTTGGAGATATATATCAATTTAAATATGTTTGAAATAGTGTAACATAAACAAAATACACTACAAACGATTTTTCTCCATAGACCATAATGTAACCGTAATTCTTTTTAGTGTCCCTGTAAATGATCGATAAATGCTATCCATACAATATTCTATAGCAAGCATTTTGTAGTGCACTTCATAAATATGTATATGTCGTAGGCTAATTGAGAAATCCGGCTCTTTGCAAACAGCCTAGGCGCTTTGCAAAGAGCCGGGCTAATTGGAGAATCCATCTCCCTTTTTCCAATTAGCCTGATATGTTTCAGGCTTATTGCAAAGAGCCTAGAAAGCGTTAGGCTAATTGAAAAATGACCACTTATTATCCGATCAGGGTGATATTTTTAGCTCACAGGCTATCAAAGCCTGAGAGCTTATGTGCCCGCCGATTCTGTATGTACGTGTGTACGTGACGCGATAACTCTTGATAGAAATATCCGATTTGCTTCAGTTTTTTTTTCTAGGTTCATTCTGATAAGGTGCTTCCCTGATTATTTTTGGGGGTTCATTGGTTAAGGATAAAGGGGGAAAAGGGGGGCTAGTCCCCCCCTTAATATATATAAATGGGTTTTTCATGCAGAAATATTCGATTTGCTCCAAATTTGGTATACTGGTTTATTGTGTTAAGTAGCTTCCCTGATTAGATTTGGAAGTTCATTATTTAAGTATAAAGGGGGAAAAGGGGGGCTACCCCCCTTAATTTAGATAAATCGGTTTTTCATGATGAATTATTCGATTTGCTCCAAATTTGGTATACCGGTTTATTAAGTTAAGGAGCTGCTTTGATTAGATTTGGAGGTTCATTAGTTACATATAAAGAGAGGAAAGGGGATATAAGCGCCCGTAATTTAGATAAATGGGTTTTTCATGCAAAAATATGCGATTTGCTATAAATTTGGTATACCGGTTAATTATGTTAAGCAGCTTCCCTGATTACATTTGGAAGATCATTATTATGTATAAAGGGGGGAAAGGGGGGCAATTGCCTCTCCCTTTAATTTAGATAAATGCGTTTTTCATGTAGAATTATTCGATTAGCTCAAATTTGGTATACTGGTTTATTATGTTAAGGAGATGGCTTGATTAGATTTGGAGGTTCATTAGTTAAGTATAAAGGGAGGAAAGGGGGGGGGGAACCCCTCCTTAATTTAGGTAAATGGGTTTTTAATGCAAAATTATTCGATTTGCTCCAAATTTGGTATACCGGTTTATTATGTTAAGGAGATGGCTTGATTAGATTTGGAGGATCATTAGGTAAGTATAAAGGGAGGAAAGGCGGGCTAGACCCCCCCCCCCCCCCTTAATTTAGATAAATGGGTTTTTCATGCAGAGTTATTCGATTTGCTCCAAATTTGGTATACCGGTTTATTAGTTAAGGAGCTTCCCTGATTAGATTTGGAGGATCATTAGGTAAGTATAAAGGGAGGAAAGTGGGGGGGGGCTAGACCCCCCCTTAATTTAGATGAATGGGTTTTTCATGCAGAGTTATTCGATTTGCTCCAAATTTCGTATACCGGTTTATTATGTTAAGGAGCTGCCTTGATTAGATTTGGAGATTTATTGGTTAAGTATAAAGGGCTAGTGTCCCCTTAATTTAGATAAATGGGTTTTTCATACAGAATTATTCGATTTGCTTCAAATTTGATATACCAGTTTATTACGATATGGCTTCCTTCATTTGGTTCAGCATAAAGGGAGAAATGGGGGAGCTAATACCCCCCCCCCCCTTAATTTAGTGAAATGGTTTTTTCATGCAGAATGATCTGATTTGCTTCGATTTTGGTATACCAGTTTATTATGTTAAGTAGCTTCCCTGATTAGATTTGGAGGTTCTTTGGATAAGTAGAAAGGGGGGCAACGGGCACTAATACCTTAATTTATTTTTCGAGGGGCATTATTCTTTGAAATAAGAGTAAAATATACAATTAGTATGAATAGCCTGTGAGCTCAATGCCATCAGTTTAACTGGGCAATTTTCTTTTTATTAGGTTTATTAACGCATTTATTAACCCAAACCCGAAAAATAAATTACAACAGACCGTACCCCGATCCGAGCAAGACAAAATAATTTCAGTCTACATGCAACCCGACCCGAAACTGAGAGTTTTATTTGAAAAAACCCGAAATCCCGTACCAAATCTGATAACCGACAAAGTTATTCCAAAGATCCATAACCGGATCCGAACAAGACAAATTAGTTTCCGTGGACACGCAACGCTACCAGAGCCTAAAAATCCCATTCGATGTCAACCTGAAACCCGTCCCGAACCAAATCTTAACCGACAAAAATATTCCAAAGAACTATAACCCAATGCAAGCCAGACAAAATAATCTTCGTCAACCGGCAACCCGATCCGAACCTGAAAGTTCTAATTGAACTCAATCCGAAACCTGGTTGTGGTCGGTTTTCGGGTTGACTTCAAATGGAACCTTCAAGTTCGGATCCGGTTGAAAAAAAATTAAACTAATTCAGATAATTCTGCATGAAAACTCATTTATCTAAATTAAGGGGAGGGGCAATTGCCCCCCTTTCCCCCCTTTTATACTTAACCAATGAACCTCCAAATCAAATGAAGGAAGCCATATCGTAATAAACTGGTATATCAAATTTTAAGCAAATCGAATAATTCTGTATGAAAAACCCATTTATCTAAATTAAGGGGACACTAGCCCCTGTCCCTCCTTTATACTTAACCAATAAATCTCCAAATCTAATCAAGGCAGCTCCTTAACATAATAAATCGGTATACGAAATTTGGAGCAAATCGAATAAATCTGCATGAAAAACCCATTTATCTAAATTAAGGGGGGGGAGGGATCTAGCCCCCCTTTCCTCCCTTTATACTTAACTAATGACCCTCCAAATCTAAATTAAGGGGGGGGGGTCTAGCCCCCCCTTTCCTCTCTTTATACTTAACTAATGAACCTCCAAATCTAATCAGGGAAGCTCCTTAACATAATAAACCGGTATACCAAATTTGGAGTAAATCGAATAATTTTGCATTAAAAACCCATTTACCTAAATTAAGGGGGGGGGGTAGCCCCCCCCCCTTTCCTCCCTTTACATTTAACTAATGAACCTCCAAATCTAATCATGCCATCTCCTTAACATAATATACCAGTATACCAAATTTGAGCTAATCGAATAATTCTACTTGAAAAACGCATTTATCTAAATTAATGGGAGCGGCAATTGCCCCCCTTTCCCCCCTTTATACATAATAATGATCTTCCAAATGCAATCAGGGAAGCTGCTTAACATATTTAATCGGTATACAAAATTTGGAGCAAATAGCATATTTCTACATGAAAAACCCATTTATCTAAATTACGGGGGGGGGGGGGGATAGCCCTCTTTCCTCCCTTTATATGTAACTAATGAACCTCCAAATCTAATCAGGGAAGCTCCTTAACATAATAAACCGGTATACCAAATTTGGAGCAAATCGAATAATTTTGCATTAAAAGCCCATTTACCTAAATTAAGGGGGGGTAGCCCCCCCCCCCCCATTTATACTTAACTAATGAACCTCCAAATCTAATCAAGCCATCTCCTTAACATAATATACCAGTATACGAAATTTGAGCTAATCGAATAATTCTACTTGAAAAACGCATTTATCTAAATTAATGGGAGCGGCAATTGCCCCCCTTTCCCCCCTTTATACATAATAACGATTTTCCAAATGCAATCAGGGAAGCTGCTTAACATATTTAATCGTATTCCAAATTTGAAGCAAATCGCATATTTCTACATGAAAAACTCATTTATCTAAATTACGGGGGGGGGGGGGGGATAGCCCCCCCTTTCCTTCCTTTATATGTAACTAATGAACCTCCAAATCTAATCAAGGCAGCTCCTTAACTTAATAAACCAGTATACCAAATTTGGAGCAAATCGAATAATTCATCATGAAAAACCGATTTATCTAAATTAAGGGGGGTGGCCCCTCTTTCCCCCCTTTATACTTAAATAATGAGCTTCCAAATCTAATCAGGGAAGCTCCTTAACACAATAAACCGGTATACCAAATTTGGAGCAAATCGAATATTTCTGCATGAAAAACCCATTTATATAAATTAAGGGGGGGGGGCTAGCCCCATTTTCCCCCTTTATCCTTAACCAATGAACCCCAAAAAATAATCAGGGAAGCACTGATGGATATAAATCAAGCTAATTAGCTGTGATAAAAGTAATTCCTTCAGTTACATAAATAATGCGTCATTTCAACTCAGCCATAAATCTTTTCAAATGTGAAAAATGTATTTAACCTTGAAAACCTTGATAAAGATAATGACTTGTTGAGTGACTCATAGGACATTAAACTGATTTATTATTGTTATTATGATATTGCTATTACAATTATTATTACTGATTTATTATCTTATAATGTAAATATTTTTTCATTCTGAAAATGTAGTTGTTCAAGAGAAGAGGGTTGAAAAATGCTCTCTCTTTTTCACAATTTAAAGAAAGTGAATTAAATAGCTTAAAGTGTTACCACTGCTTATTCATTTGATATAATAGTCTACAATTTTTTCTCAAAGGAGGTTATAAAAAGTGGTTGATTAAAATTATGACAACTAACACATTACATTGGGAAACCATTATATTGGATTACACAAAATGTGGATTTACACCGAAATAAAAAGTATCCTGAAGAACGGGTAAGTCCCAATTTTATCTAACTTACTCATGCCTTTTTTCATTGAGATTCAAATACTAACAAGATTATGATTACTGATCACTGAATAAAAATAAATAAATTAAATAGCCTCCACTGAAATCTGAAATATCAGATATTTGATAAATAAACTTTTAAACTTTCAAACAGAAAAGTTGGAAGAACTTTTTACGGTAACACGTAAGTAATCAAAAGTTAAGAAAATGGCAGCTTCTAAAGATAATTTAGCAATTGTAAAACTTACAGCTACAAACTACTCAATTTGGAAATTCAAGGCCGAAATGATGTTAACTAAAGAAGACTTATTTCATGTAATTACGGAAGAACCGCCTAATCCAATTACGGACGCTTGGTCCAAAAGTGATAAGAAAGACCGTGCTCTAATTAATCTAACAATTGATGATAGTCAGATTACTCATGTTAAAAATTTACAGACAGCCAGACAAACTTGGCAAGATTTGCGTGAAATCCATGAGCGACATAATTTGTCTAGCAAACTTTATCTCTTAAGAAAACTTTACGGGATTAAATTAGCGGAAGGTGGCAACGTTATTAATCATATTACAAAAATAATGGAATTAGTAGATAAATTAGTGGCCATAGGAGAAGTTATAAATGATAACCACATTTCTGCACTGTTATTATGCTCCCTACCCCAATCTTATGATACTCTTATTACTGCCCTTGAATCAAGAGAAGAAAATCAACTCACACCATCATTTATTAAGTCTAAACTTATTGACGAATATAACCGACGATATGATAATAATGAGAGAACAGAAAATCCTGCCAGAGCATTTAAAGCACAGAAAAATTACAACAGCAAAACAAGTAATAAATACTGCTCCAATTGTCGGATGAGAAACCATTATACCCAGGAATGTTGGCATAATAAAACCAAAACACAAAATACACCACAAAATCAACACATTAGACCAAACAAAAAACATTACTCTACATCACTAGTTTTTCAAAAGAGTGAAAACAATTTTAGAAGTGAACAAACACCAGAATCAAACCGTAGGTACAGTCACTCTGAAAATGAAAACAATACATGGAGGGCGAGCGAAAATAAAAATTACGCCTTTATAACACAAGGAATAGAAAACAAAACATTTATAGTAGACAGTGGCAGCTCAAGCCATATTGTGTGTTCAGAATCAATGTTTACAGAAATAAAATCACGCGAAAAAACAAATGTAACCATCGCAAACGGAAAAAAACTTATCAGTTACGGGTCAGGTGACATAAATATAAACACGCGAACATCAGACAACAAAGTTCATGAAATAACACTTAAAAATGTATTACTAGTACCTGAAATCGAAACAAATTTATTATCGGTTAGCAAAGCGACGCAAAATGGATGTGAAATTATATTCAGAAATGATAGATGTATGTTCAAACTTAACGGAGAAATATGCTTAGAAGCGCGAAAAGTAAATAACCTATACGAAGTTCAGTTGGCATTCCAAAGCTATGCAAACATAGCACAAAGCTGCAACAACAAAAATTGCCTAGAATTATGGCATCGTAGGTTAGGACATAGAAATCTAACATCAATTAAAGAAATTACGCAAAAGGAATTAGCTACAGGAATCCAAATAAACAACTGTAAGCATAACATAGATTGCGAACCGTGCATTAAGGCAAAATTAACTGATGAACCCTATCCAAAAATTGCAGAGTATAGAGCAACTAAAAGGCTCCAGCTCATTCACTCCGACGTGTGCGGATCTTTTCAAACACCGACAATAGGGGGGAAATCATACTTTTTGACTTTTATTGATGACTACTCACGATTTACGATCATATACCTATTGTCTAGAAAAAGTGAAGTTTACGAAAAACTTAAAGAATTCATCGCGTTAATTAGCAACAAATTTGGAGAAAAACCGAAAGCAATTAGAACAGATAACGGAGGGGAATTCACATCAGATGAAATAGAAAATTACCTCAGGGCTAATGGGATAAAACATCAACACACAGTTCCATATTGCGCAAGCCAGAACGGTGTGGCAGAGAGGAAAAACAGATCGTTAGTTGAAATGGCAAGGACAATGTTAAGTGAATCAAATTTACCATTAAAGTTCTGGGGGGAAGCAATTTGCACAGCAAATCATTTGCAAAACAGACTACCGACAAAAGCAAATGAAAAGACGCCATACGAGTTATGGACAAACAGACAGCCAAACTTAAGTTACGTTAGGGTATTTGGCTGCAAAGCCTTCGCATATATCAGTAAAGCCAGAAGACAAAAATTAGACGATAAAGCTATAGAGGGAATTTTCGTCGGATATGATAATGAATCCAAAGGATATAGAATATATGTAAGAGGAAATGAAATAAAGATCGCGAGAACCGTTAAATTTCTCGAAAACAAATTTAAATATAGAAACGAGAAAGTAGAAAACAAACCAAAACAAGATGAAAATCGGGTTAACGAAAACTTTGTAGAAATAGAAATTTCAAACAGCAATGAGACACCATCCACGTCCAATCAACCAATAGCAGAACTTAGACGATCAGAAAGAATTAATAAAGGTGTACCTCCTGATAGGTTAATATACATGGTTAAGAACGAAAACGCTACTGAACCAAAAAATTATGAGGAAATTGAAAACATGGAAAATTTTAAGGATAAACAAAATTGGATAGATGCAATGAAAAGCGAAATGAACTCCCTTATGAAAAACAAAACTTGGTCAATTGTAGAACCTCCACCAAATAGGAGAATAATAGGTTGCAAATGGACCTACAAACTAAAACGCGACAACACAGGAAAAATCCAAAAATATAAAGCACGTTTAGTTGCAAAAGGATATTCACAAAAATTCGGGGAGGATTATGATGAAACTTATGCACCAGTCGTGTCATATACAACAATAAGAGCATTATTAATAACAGCATTGCATCAAAATTTAAATGTAAAACATATCGATATTAACACCGCGTTCTTACATGGAGAGCTTGAGGAGGAGATATATATGTCACAACCAGAAGGTTTCGCTAAACCAAATGAGGAAAATAAAGTATGTAGGCTAAACAAAGCCATATATGGACTTAAACAAGCCGCGAGAGCGTGGCATAATAAAATCACAGAAACACTAAAAAAGATGAATTTCAGTCAGAGCAAATTTGACTCATGCCTTTTTACGCGAAAAAGGGGCGATAACACAACATACATAATAACATACGTAGACGACATTTTAATTGCTGGAAAAGATGAAATAATAGAGGAAGTAATCGCGAGCTTAAATAAAGAATACGAGCTAAAAGATTTAGGTGACATCAGTAACTACCTATCTATGAACATTAAAAAAGTAAATAAAAGCTACATGATAAATCAAACTCCGAAAATAGAAGAATTAATCAATAAATTTAATTTGCAAGACGCAAAACCGTGCAGCACACCCATGGAAACAAATTACACACGCTTTAATGATGAGGATAACATTTTACCAAACAACACATATTACAGACAAGCCATAGGGGCACTTCTATATCTAGCAACTATAAGCAGACCTGACATCTGTGCAGCAGTAAACATTCTTAGCAGAAGAAATGAATCACCAAGAATGAAAGACTGGAATGCAGTAAAGAGAGTGATAAGATATTTAAAGACTACAAAAAATTATAGTCTAGTTCTGAGCGGAGAAAAGAAACCGATACTTGAAGTTTATGCGGATGCAGATTGGGGAGGAGATGTAGATTCACGAAAATCAACGAGTGGGAACCTATACATGTTAGGAAGAAACCCCATACAATGGTCGACCAAGAAACAATCCTGCATTGCATTATCATCGGCAGAGGCCGAGTATGTGTCAGCAGCAAATGCAGCAATTGAAATAAAGTGGCTAGTCAATCTACTGGAAGAATTAAACCTAAAGCAAACCTTACCTATAGACCTATATGAAGACAACCAGTCCACGATCAAGATGATAGAATTAGAAAAGCACTCAAGCAAGACTAAACATATTGAAATTAGGTTCCACCTGAAAAACAACTAAAGCAAGAAGGGACTATCAACCTAAAGTACTGCCCAACCAAATTGATGATAGCAGACCTGTTTATGAAACCAGTTCCCAAACCTGTTTTTCAAACCCATAGAAGGAACTTAAATTTGTGTGAGAATGAAACTTCAGAAATTAAGGAGGAGTTGATGGATATAAATCAAGCTAATTAGCTGTGATAAAAGTAATTCCTTCAGTTACATAAATAATGCGTCATTTCAACTCAGCCATAAATCTTTTCAAATGTGAAAAATGTATTTAACCTTGAAAACCTTGATAAAGATAATGACTTGTTGAGTGACTCATAGACATTAAACTGATTTATTATTGTTATTATGATATTGCTATTACAATTATTATTACTGATTTATTATCTTATAATGTAAATATTTTTTCATTCTGAAAATGTAGTTGTTCAAGAGAAGAGGGTTGAAAAATGCTCTCTCTTTTTCACAATTTAAAGAAAGTGAATTAAATAGCTTAAAGTGTTACCACTGCTTATTCATTTGATATAATAGTCTACAATTTTTTCTCAAAGGAGGTTATAAAAAGTGGTTGATTAAAATTATGACAACTAACACATTACATTGGGAAACCATTATATTGGATTACACAAAATGTGGATTTACACCGAAATAAAAAGTATCCTGAAGAACGGGTAAGTCCCAATTTTATCTAACTTACTCACGCCTTTTTTCATTGAGATTCAAATACTAACAAGCACCTTATCAGAATGAACCTAGAAAAAAAAATTGAAGCAAATCGGATATTTCTATCAAGAGTTATCGCGTTACGTACATACGTACGTACGTACGTACACACGTACATACAGAATCGGCGGGCACATAAGCTCTCAGGCTTTGATAGCCTCTGAGCTAAAAATATCACCCTGATCGGATAATAAGTGGTCATTTTTCAATTAGCCTAACGCTTTCTAGGCTCTTTGCAATAAGCCTGAAAAATATCAGGCTAATTGGAAAAAGGGAGATGGATTCTCCAATTAGCCCGGCTCTTTGCAAAGAGCCGGATTTCTCAATTAGCCTACGACATATATAAATTTCAGTGTGTTTGAAATTATGAAACATCATTAAAAACCACCGCAAACGATTTTCCCTTATAGGCCGTAACATAATGAAATTCTTATGAATGTTCCTGTAACAAATATGACTGCTACTCGTTCATTTTGCAATACCGAACATGCCGTTATGAATATCTATACCATTTTTCAATTTCATGGAGATGCATGACGCCAAAAATAATTTTGGCCAACTAGAATCGGTAAATCACCTGTAGCGGTAGATTTTTTTACTTTCTTCTACTGTCGCGTCCGAATCAAACTTTGACAAAATTTACTGAAAGTCGTTTACCTTTATGAAAAAGGAAAAAAAAAAAAAAAAAAAAACGGTTTGATTACATAGTTCCTGAATAAGAATAACACCTGCATAATAATCATACATTTCAAAGCAAAAACGAAATAAAAAATGTGTCAGAAAGTAGGTTGCATTTGGGAATCTTAATAAAATATAATGCATTCTAAGGTAAAAGTTGCTTTAGACAGCAAATTCCGATTTCCTTTGCCGAGCGGTTTCAGAATTATAAATATTTCAATTTTTTTCAGTCCTTTATAATAAATACCCTTTACATAGTTTCGTTATAAATCTTTCCACGGATTATTACAAAGAAATCAAACACAAATACTGTGATTTGTAATTTTTTGAATTTAAATACCAATAATTTATAAAATTAATATATATATATATATATATAAAAGTTTCACATACGTGTATGCTAAAAGTATAGCATTTTCATCCAAGTGGAGTGTAACTCACTAGAACAAAATCACAAGGGATAAGAAAAAATGCTTTTCAAACTCTTTTACGTCTTAGCAGGGACACCGTTCGTTATACAGTGAATTATACAGTGAAAACTGCCTTAAATAGAAATATTTCATAATAAAGACGAAATAATACCTAATATAATGAAGGAATTTTTCATGTCCAACAAATAAGAGTGAAAAATATCAACCAGGTTTCGTCCGGATAGCTCAATAGGTTGAGCATTAGCACAATAAGCTAAGGTATCCAGGTTTGTGTACTGGTCCGGACATTTTTCGCTCTGTTAGAGTAAACCTCAATTGTGCTATTTCCAACCTTGAACGTAATATGTAACAATTATAACTGGTAAAATAAAAAATTATTTGAATACCTATAGTGATTCCGCCATAACAATTTTTATTCTATAAAAGATGGAATACGTTTATCTGCTAAGACGGAAGTCCTTGTAAAAGGAATCCTTTTCATTCATTTCCGATTTAATTTTAGCAAGTTTTGTTTTTTATATACAAATATAGCCGAATCTCGTTAACGTGAATCTGGCGGGTGGATTAATATTTTGTTTATGATGTAAGTAGTTCACATTATCAGTAATTAAATCCTTGTGTAATTTTGACAGGGGATATGGACACAGTTTATATGTTAAAAGTATTTTGCGTTAAGCTTAATACTTATATGAATATATTCTATGTTCATCTTAACAAGTTTCGATGGTATATTGCAAATGTATATATATGTACATTATATATTTCAACACACACCGAGAGAGACAGGATATCTCACATATTTTTTTAAAAAAAGGGGGGGGGGAGGGTGTTGCTTGTGAGAAACAGAATTTTTTATTCTTAAGGACGCGTTTCGGATTCTTAAGAATTCTTTTCAGATTCACAAATGCATTTTTCAGATTCTGGCATTTCTTTTAAAGCCCCTTTTAATATTTAAAACTCTGGGCTCTCTTTTCAAGACAACATAGAATCAGTTTTTACTATGCAAGCAAATTGTTTAATATATAAAAAGAAAGGGATTTTTTTTTTTATTGAAGGGCAAGAAGAGTGCTATTTTGTAAACCAAAAGGCAGGCGGCGTGTAGCACACTGCTGAAACTGTTCGAGAGAAAACTATATATATATATATATATATATGTATATGGTGTCCGAATACTCGTTTAGTAAAATGTGATACTTCAGAATTAGCTATAAACATGTTCGGTTTTCGGAAGTTTTACTATATATCAATAAATATAAATAGGGTTAAAAAAAGTTCATAACAATTGATAAAAAGGAGTGTTTCTTTATACATGCTACACACAAAGTTTTCCTTTTTATACCAGTCATTTTTCTGGAAGGCGAAAGAATGGGCTAAGAAAACTGCAAATTTAAAAAAAGGCCCAGATATAAATGAATTATAAAAGACCAACACTATTATGTATAATGAAGGGAGCATATGTTTTTATGTAATAGTTTGAAAAACAGGAAAAAAATTTTGATCCATTTAATTTGATCATTACAAGTAATATCGCTACCCCTAAATTAAAAAAATAATGAAAAATACTGCCATAAACCTCCAAAACTGACATTTTTGACAGAGTGATTCTACGAATATTTGACCACGATTCGATATTTGGCCCTTTTGACTAATATTCGGTTTGCTGGATACTTTGGATGTTTAACCGAATGGATTTGTGATTAAAGATTTTTGGATCTTGAATTTACAGCTTTTTCTTTCTTTTCTTTCTTTTTTTTTTAAATCTCAGATCAAAACTTGATATTTTTTGATGCATTCAAATGATGATTAAATGCAAAGCATTTGCAGGTATATTTGTTTATGTAATAAGAAGTCGAATAGCCTTTATCTGTTTCCGTTAAAGGCTAAGAAAGTTTTAGAAAATGGTGCCAAAGTTGTAGATTCTGAATGATGTTAAAAACAAAAGTATTGGTAAACAACTGATTACAGATGAAATACATTTACAATAAAATAAAAAATACTGTGCAATTCTAAAGAATTTTAATACGATCACAAACAGTGTGTGCATTTCATGAACTTATAAAAAAAATACTTTGTTAATGTTCCAAGAAGATTCACACTGTTCAGCTGTATTATTATTAGTTTAAAAAAAAAAAAAAAAAAAAAAAAAAACAGCCTTAAATATATATTTAATTCAAAATGTTGCAGAATAATAATTTAGTATATTAAGTAATTTCTTAATACTACTTCAATTTTAAATCGTATATAAGTCGCGTTGTTTGTTTGATTAAGTATGAAATAAGTGCAAATAATGATGTTACATAAGTTTTTTCAGTTTTGCATTACGTATTTAAAGAGGCATTGTAACTTTAATTGATAAAACGCATAATACGAGTATACATACCGCATTTCTTGTTTTAAATTGAGAGTGATTTTTTAACACGCTAACTCCCTGCAACAAATTTTATTTGACGATGCGTATTTTAGGAGACAGCTCATTGATTATGTGGGAAAGAAAATTTGATTGTAAGAAAGGATTAAAATATGAATGGATAGTAGAAATGAAAAATATTCTTTATATTTTAATGGAAATAACATACCATCTTGATGTGAAAGAAAAAAAAAAAAACTAAATTTATAAAGTACGTATAATGGGTTCCTATTTTAGCTAAAATGTATATGAATTATATTATTACATTTCTATACAGATAAAATTATTCTATTAGTAATTTTAATTTAGTAGAAGACTTGTTTTATTAATTAGCATCAAAGTTTGTCAAATATTACAAAAATTACATAAAGTTGTTACTTTTTTTTTAACTTAAAAAAACAAAATTTTACATCATTGAGCGGGGGAAAAATATACTTTTTTGGGAACCGCTTTAAAAATATACTTATTATTCATAACTAAAATTATGCTTCTGAAAATTGTGAAAAAAACTATTCGATGACAAATCACTTCAATAATTCAAATTACGTTTAAATCGCTTTTACACTTAAAAATGAAACAAAAAAAGTTCCAAAAAGTTTCGAGTTGTTGAACGGGGAAAAGTATTTTTTTTCAGAATCGCCTTAAACTGAACGTAAAACCTTTGTCAACATATGGTTTCCAGATGTTGACAAGTTGTCTTGAGGGAGCGTCCCTTTAATGAAAAAAGTAAACGACCTAGAGAAATCGCGTGCTTTTCAAAGGAGTAATCAATCATTCTGTAAATGAGCTATTTCCGTTGACAAAACCTAAGTTGTAGAGAAGAAAGTATATAAAGCAACAAAATGGCGTTGCTTTTGCTTTTTCCAAATTCTGAAGAAGAGGCGTGTCGTCTATCTGCCACCTGCCAAGCCTAATGATCTTTTTGGCTCTAAAGCAACTGAATCGTTTCCAACGTGGGGCATACGCCCCAAAGGGGGGCAATTTCAGATTTGTTATTTACACATTCTCTCTCAGAATTTCTTTATTTTTTAATGAAAGTCACGTTGTATGCTTAAAATAGAAATAATACATGAAATTTAAAAAATACCCTAATAAAAATAATCTTTCGAAAAGTTCCCACTTAAAAGCTGAAAATACAACTGTTACCGGAATAATTGTATCAAAAATTATGTTGTATTTTTAGACTTGTTTATATATTTAAAAACTTTTACAATTTTTCTACTTTTAATATTATTTTAGTGCTACACACCTTTTTTTAAAAATTATTTATTAACTCTGGCATTTCTATTTTCAGTACAATGTGCCCCATGAAGGATCTTAAAATCGACTATTTTGAACATATTTAACCTAAAAAATGTTTGTAATATTTTAATGACGTACAACTTTTATAAAATTAATAAGAACCCAAATGAGCATCACAGAAGGAAATGGGTAAAACGTAAACATCTTATGTCTCTTTTGCATACTACATACACAATATATAAACATACAACATGACATATGCATTTAAAATTGAAAACAGGATAACACATGGTGGTAAACTACCGTTAATGGGAAAAAGAAAGCCAACTAACAGATAAGTATGTTATAAGGGGAAAGAAAAACCGTTGCTTAAAATTGATAAAGTTGCAAATCTAGAATTGCTATTTGTGAATTATGTTATTCATACAGTCTCAGTGTTTAAATAACTTCGCCTGTTCTTAATGAAGTACAAAAATCAACTATCAAATGTATCACTTTTATCAAATAAAATGAAAAAAGAAATTAAAGAAATTTCTTGGCGATAAAAATGCGGATTATTTAACACTTTTGTGGCTGAGGTAAGTTGCCAAACAACTGCACAAAAGTTTTAGATGTAAATCAGAAGAGGTGTGGTCTGATTGAAATTCAAAGAGTTGTGTTAAAATCATAATTATATATTTTTTTAATCCTTTATCCTTTTAAATGTGAAAGGATTTATCATACTTAATTATCTCTCTTTAGGCTTCTTCAGTGTGAATAACAGTTAATTTTTTGTTTAATAAAAATTATACGTTGCAGAGGGAAGGAGGGGGGACATCATGATATTAAAGACGCTTAGGTGGGGCACGGCCAAAAAAAAGGTTGGGAACCACTGCTCTGAACTCAAAAATCTTTTGGGTGTAAATAAATGTGCTAAACATGTGGTGTGCTGCAGCATGCTGCGGGGTAAAATTGATCCGGATTATTTAATTGTACAAAATTATTTTCTTCTGGTTGAAAAATCAAAAAAAAAAAATTATTGCAAATAATATATTTTTTAAATTATTAAATTTCAATAAAAGATCACATAAATCATTGACTTATTTAATGTTTACCCATTGTTAAAATGTTTTAGTGTGTTACATGTATTTGGCAGTTTTTGATGGTTTAAACCAGTTTATGACAGTTTTCGACAGTTTAAACCAGTTTATGACAGTTTTCGACGGTTTAAACCAGTTTATGACAGTTTAAACCAGTTTTTGACGCTTGTCATGTCAAAAACCCAACCCTGATTAAAAGCACAGTACATTTGAAAATTCCCATTCAGCAATTTCTGCCAATGAGCAGAAATGTACTTGAGATCTTTTTTGCAGCCCTGTATATGATTTATAGAATTTATACAAAGCAGTATGAAAAAAATAAAAAGAAGTTAAATTTTGAAACATTTACGAGATCTGAAAACACACTTCCAGCAATTATTGTTTTAGTAATACTGTGGACAAATTCTTTTGTGCTTCCCTGTAAATGAACAATAAATTACATGCTATGACTGGGCGATGTAGAAATTTCTTAAATCGATTTATCATCCATGTAACATCGCGATTTAGTGCTAAATTGCGATTTAACACTGATTTTACCTTCTAGAATATGGAAGCCTATTTTTTAATTTTAAGTAACAAAATACGGTCTTTATCCCTTTAAGACAGGGAGTTTTTTTGGTAGAAATCGAAAGTTTGGGTGTTTTCCCTCTAATTGATAGGATCGTATTTGATTGAAAAAAAATACCCGATGTCAGGTTATGCCTTGGGAGGATCCACACAATTGTGTAGGTTCAGCCTTAATGTAGTCATTTTTTTTGACTAAATCTACACAATTGTATAGTTTGGGATTGAATGTGCAAATATCTAAAAATAAAAGTTTAATCAAAAAAATTTGTTGTTTATTAAGATAATTTTCAATCAGCTACAATGGAAATGTTTGAAGCAATTTTTGTTTTTGGACAAACATAAATAAACATCTTTTCTTGCATCTCACTCTTGTACGGCTGGAACAGTTTTGAAACCAGTAACTCCTGGCAGTTTTATGATCGTTGAAACAAGGCAACAATGACTAGTTGCATCTAACTTCTTACTTTCAAATGGTATCTTTATGGGCGGAGTGTACAATTTGGATCTGCATGAATCAACAACATCATATTCAAACTCTTCTTCGCTGTCGCTGAGGAACGCCCTTGATTTTTTCTTTCTTCGTAATGGTATATCCAACAGGTTCTCAGCTTAACTTAATCGAAACAATAATAAATCAAGTGTTTTTTACGGGGTAACTTGTTTGCTTTGGCACCTTGTTTCTAGAGAAACCACAAATTTACTACAGCCAGGTCAAGAAAATGAGCCATTGTTTTCAAGATCTACTTTCTTGTTTTAAACTAGACTCAATATGCCTTCATTTGTACACCTCTCATTGATGAATTTCAGCTCATAACTGTGGCTGGACAAAAGACATCGATTTTCCATTTTTCTTCCTTTGACAAACATTTGATGGTCTGCAGTGAGTTACATCCTGTACACGTAGACGCCAGTACAACTTTCTTATTGTCTTTCCATTCAACTACTACAATTCCACTTTCTGAGACATACTCAACGCTCTCACCCCTCTTAAGAGCCGTTAACAAATGGGATGCCCTTCACTTCGTTTGAATTGTGCCTGTTCCTTCAAATTTCTTTTTTTTAGTTCTTCCAGCAGCAGTATTGTGTTGAAATATTGATCGAAGTACATAAAACTAGGTCTGAACCAGAATAAGGATTACAGAAGGTCCTAAGCTTAGATCCTTTTGGACCAGGTCTGTACTTTCCCACTGGTATACTAAAAAATTAAAAACTATCTGAGATGATGCTGTTATCACAGGGTGTGGTTTGTTTTTTACATACTGCTTAACTGAGGCACGTCCTAAAAAAAAGGAATCGTCTGCTCATCTATGGAAAATGTTTCCAGATCTCTTGGTAAATTCAAGCAGACATTACAGAACTTTCCATAATTTATTGTTCATTTCTGGTGGTTTACTTGCTGTGTCGACAAAATGGAATGAATTTATCAAATTTAAAAATCTATCTTGTGGCATGCATATAACTCATACAAAACTTATAACTTATATATGGCATCTATAACTCAGAACAGAAACACACACTTCGTTACATGTGCACATTATTTATTGAATAGTTTCTATCTTAAATAGAAATCCTGAATAGTACAAACCTATTAATTTAAAATTAATCTGCTTTAAAAATGTAATTACTAAAAAATAAATTGCTAAAAACATAACTTAAAAATAAAAATTTCAAATATTAGGAATTGAAACTATTTTGGAAATGGTAAATGTTGGACTTACACAATTGTGTAGGTCATTAGTGATTCAACTTTTGTAAAGCCTAATTACATTTATCAAGAACAAAATCAATTAAGATCATGAATAAAGTATATAAAAAGAAAACTTAAATCCAAGCAAACACTAAAAATCATATTTAAAAGAAATTACGACAGTTCATACTTTTTGTCTATTGCTGTCACATGATATAGTCTTTTTAAAAGCTGAAAATCTAACCCTGTCTTGCAGTTGGTGCCCCTAGTTGTGTCTTATCAAAGCATCTGAAGCCAGTTAACTTGTATAAATGTGCAGATTTGGTTTTAAATCTCACAAAAACAGGAAATAGTCTTTTTCTTTTGTATCACCTACACAATTGTGTAGGTCAGGGCTTAAAGGGTTAAGCAGCCCCCCCCCCCTCTCCTGTATTATTTAGTATATTTACCTTTTAATTTTTGAAATACCTAAAAAGAAGTATATTTTACGCATAAAAAAAAACTTTGAATGTCCCAAAACACTCGTTTTTTTCCATTTAAAAAATTAGTGACCTATTTTAATGCATTTTATAAACTCATTTTTTAAGAAATAATATAAAAGAAAAGGATTTTTTTTTTTGTCTGACTTGTTATGGCCGCTATAATCTAAATTCCTTAAGGGGGGGGGGGAACAACAACTTCCCATAGCCCATCAAAATAGTATCACCTCATTGCTAACAAATGCACCCACTTTTTTTTTGTTACAGATACAGAATTGAAAAGTTATCCAGGTAAAACTGAAGCAGATTCAATGATGAATTTAACTTTTCATTAACCATGATGCGAAAAGTAGTTTAAAAAAAAAAAAAAAAAAAAAAAGAGGAAAGATATGAGAAATAAGGTGCAATTTTATCTCTTTTTAACTTTTAGTTTATAATAAAATTTTAATACAACGTTAAAAATGCCAGAATATGCAAACTTTAGTATTCTAAAAGTTACTTCAATTAAAAGCAGAATTCTCATATCTTCAAGTTTGCATATTCTGGGGTTTTTAACGTTGTATTTGAATTTATATTATTCTGTGCCAAGACGCATCTTAATAATTATATAATAAAATTTGTTTAACATAAATGCTGACATTCATATAGTGGATGGAGAAGAATTGAAAGTGTGACCCTCAGAGCACATTACTGAAATTGCTGATTTTTTTCGTGACCATTGGCACCCTTTACGATTAGTAATAAAATATATCTCTTTTTAATGATAACAAAATGTCAAAAAAGAAGAAAATCGCATATCTGCAGAAAAATCTAATTATCCCCCTCCACCACTACCCCATTGTGCTGTAAAATTCAAGTTACTTGACTCATTACTTATACAAGGTACTTTTAATTAGTTACAAAATAATAATAAATTAAAACTAAAATATTCCAATATTACCCAAACATATGAAAAGTTAATTTTTTATCAAAATAATGCATAAAAATATAAACTAAAAATGGATGAATGTGGATTTTAACCTTAAGACTCTTTTTTTCAGACATAAATAGTGAATCAATTTCAGCAACATACTCAAATCCATGTGGATGGTGTTGAAATTGGATGTCAAATCCGATGCATGACTATTTTAATTAATTACAGAATAATAAAGAATAGAGAATAAAATACAGAAAATAAAGAATAGATGTTAAAATATTACCCAAACATGTGAAAAAGGAAGTTTTCATTAAAAGAATGCATAAAAACAAAAACTGAAGTTTGATGAATTTGGATTTTTAATGAAACATTATTATTATTTTTTTTTAAACCATAAATAGTCAATCAATTTCAGAGGAAAAATCTTATTTGAAAAATAAAAATATTTCATATGGATCATGGTCAAATCAGGATAAACGAAACAATGCAGGACTTATACTTTAAAACTTTATACTTTAATCATTCACTACAAAATAGAAAATAAAAAATATATGTTAAAATGTTACTAAAACTTGTAAAAAGTGATTTTTCATCATAAGAATGCATAAAATATAAACTGAAAGTCGATGAATTTGGATTTTAAATATAAAACTTTATTATTATTTTTTAACCATATAAATACTGAATCAATTTCAGGAAAACAATCATGAAACAATGCAGGATTCTACTTTAAACTATTTTAATTAATTACAGAATAATAGAAAATAAAGAATATATGTTAAAATATTACCCAAAAATGTAAAAAATGAATTTTTCTTTAAAAGAATGCATAAAAATAAAAACTGAAATTCGATGAATTTGGATTTTAAATATGAAACTTTATTCTTTTTTTTTTCAACCATAAATACTCAATCAATTTCAGAGAAAAAATCTTATTTGAAAAATAAAAATATTTCATGTGAATCATGGTCAAATCGAGATCAACGAAACAATGCAGGACCTATACTTTAAAATATTTTCATTCATTACAAAATAATAGAAAATAAAAAATATATGTTAAAATGTTACTAAAACATGCAAAAAATGAATTTTTCATTATGATTTTAAATATAAAACTTTATTATTTTTTTTTAATCATATAAATACTGAATCAATTTCAGGAAAACCATCTTGAAACAATGCGGGATTCTACTTTAAAATATTTTAATTAATTACAGAATAATAGAAAATAAAAAAATACATATTAAAATATTACTCAAATATGTGAAAACTTAATTTTTTATCAACAGATTGCATTAGCATATAAAATGAAATTCGATGAATTTGGATTTTAAGAATTAAACTTTACTATTTCTTTTCAACTTTCAATCATATAAGTTCTTAATTCCTAAAAAATACACATTCCAATCTCATAAACTCTGAATCTCATTTACAAAATAAATAAATAAATATCAATTTTTACTTAAATCATCGTTTGCTTAAATCGGATCCTGCTAAATCTATTTAACACCAGCTTGCCGTGCAAGTGATAGACACATCAAAATAGATAAATCAGTTTTCTGATTAAAGCTCTGAATCTGTATTTTGTTTTAAATCGATTTAAAGCCAATGGCTAAATTGCTATTTAAGACAATGCTTAGTCACAATTTAAGGCATAGGCTAAATTGCGATTTCTGATGTTAGTTTAAATCTATTTAAGACCAATGTTTAAATCAGATTTCTGATATAAGCTTTAAATCGCTTTAAAGCCCAGGACTATTGCACGCACACTGAAATCTACAGTAAGCGCATTGTAATACACCTCAGTGATATATATTAATTTTAATATGTTTCAAATAGAAATCAAATCAGAAATATCATTAAAATACATCACAAACAATTCCCCCCTCCATACACCATTAATGTAAAATAATTCTTTTTTGTGTCTTTGTAAATGAGCTGTGATGAAATGCTATATGCTTCATTTTCAATACCAAACACGCCACAGTAAACCCCAATAACATGTATCAATTTCATGGCAATCTGGCTATATTTACGCAAACTAGAGCATGGAGAGACAGACAGACAAGCCAAATTCATAAACACTTTTTAACTATGTTGGAAAGTGTGGTTGAGTTATTATGATCAATCCAGTATGTCTTTCTTAGCATAGAAGTGATTTATTTACTGTATTATTATAGGAGATAAATAATTCATATAAAATGCATTATCTCTGTTTAAATACAATAGTAATTTTGATGCATTTATTTTTAAGGCAAAAAGAAGTTTTTCAAAAGCTATTCATCTTAATCCAGCTATTGAAGAATTATGGGAGGAAGATCTCAACTGGACAATTGATCTTATTAAAAAGAAAAATAAATTGAAAGAAGAAGAAAAGTCACAGGAAAAGCCTATTTAACATTAGATTAAATTATATTATAAACATTTGATTTCTAACCATAATTTTATATTTTTATTGAAAAAAAAAAGTAAATAAATAAACTGATTCTTTTTCTTCTTAATTTTTATTGCTGTTGCCTGAAAATATATTTAACTCTATATGTTTATTTATTATTAAAATTACTTCTTTGTAAATATTCATTATTTTAAATAACATGTAATTTTTAAAAAAATATTTTTATTAAACAGAAGCATGTATATTATTATGACTTGTAAAAAAAAACCTGATATTTTCATTATACATACAGTCGTGGAAAAAAAAAAAAGTAAACATCCCTTACTAACTCTGCAAAAATTTATCATACAAGAAAGTTACTGGTATCGCACAATTGGTAATAAAGTCTACTTTTAAATGATGTATATTAAATTTTCTTAGGGGACCATCTACATATTAAAACGAACCATAACTTTGTTGTTTTCAATAGCAGTACACAATTCTGACAGCATAAATGAACTCTACACCCTTCAATTAGCCTAAAAACAAATTTTTATGCAATTCGTACAATAAGTTTCCGAGAAATTAATTATTTTAAAATGGGTGTATTTTAGGGGCTGTATCCAAATTGAAGTTCAGAACCCAATTGTTGACAGAGAGAGCCCCTATCTTGATCAAGGCACTCAAGCTGTCATTGAGGATTGCTAGTGCTTGATTGTAGGATAGCGTAAAAAATTTCAAAATATCTAGTCACTTCTATCATAGACGGTCCCTGAAACCATCATTTTGCTGTTTTTTTAGCATAATTTGAAAACTACTTGGAAGAAAATAGTGAAATTTTGTATTTCCATAAAGCAGGGCTTAATAAATCTAAATCCATCAAAAAAATTGTAGGTTGCAATTCATAATTTTTTCGAATATTAATTTCATAATTCCTATCATAAAATTATAAAAATTGCAAATTCAACGTATTTATGCTACACAAAAGATTAGTACATTAGGAGTATAATTTGAGGAGATATTAATACAAATATGAAAATGTAATTTAACATTAGAAGCACTAAATTTTGAATGTTTATAATTCAAAAACTTATCAATCAAATGACTTGAAATTTGGTATCTAGGCATAGTTTGAACTGAAGATTTGAAATATCTTTTTAAAATTGGGTATTATTATTGAAAAAAATGGAGTTTGTGTTCGTTTTAATATGTAGATGGCTCCCTAAGCAAATTTTTTATGCATCCTTTAAAAGTAGACTTTATTTCCAATCATTTGGTACCAGTAACTTTCTTCTACGATAATTTGTTGAGGAGTTAGTAGGGGGTGTTTATTTTATTCTTGCACGACTGTACCTTAAGTCTAGTAATTTTCATCAGCTTCAGGGTTTATAGAATTATTTTGGTTTTTGAATCAGTTATTTAAAAAATTACATAAGTCAGATTCAAAATCTTTCAGTAATCAATAAAAACTGTACTAGAATGCACAAATGCTAGATATTTTTAAGAACTATTTTGTGCTTTCTTCATATTTCTTAAATCTTTAAATTTGTCTTTCTGTTATCAATTATCTTTTTATAAAAATTAAAAAATAAATAAATAACATTGTGAAAACTTTTTGTCTTACATTGACATTCAATTACATGTTCGACAACTGATGCAAAAAAAGGTATCAATTATACTTTTATTAGGTATTTGACAAAATAGACATGGACTATGGAGTCGATAGGAAAAATGGCCGACTCCGGCTCCAGGCTGTCTAATATACTGGTATTGCCTGTTGGTTAAAATTAAGAGGGAACGTAAGAAAAATAAAGGGAAAATCTCACTCTTTTGGCATTAATTCAGCAATTAATTTGGAAAAAAAATATTTTTTCTGCTTTATTAATTTTATGTTTCACAAACCTGAAAATTCCAACTTATCCAAATCTAAAGAAGAAAACGAAATGTAAATTTTGTTATTTCAGATTCATGGACTCTGAAAAAAAAAGGTGAAATTGTTACAATTTTATTGTTATTTCGTGTACTCTAGACCCAAAAAATTTTGAAGGAAAGTAAGAAAAATAAAGATGAACATTTTACTATATCGAAAATGAATCAGGTTCGGTGGATTCAAAAGAAAAAGGGAAATTTTTACATTTCCCGCATTAATTTTACAATTTCAGTTTTATTTTGGGTTCTGTAGACCTGAAAATCAAAAGAATAAAGTTTAAAAAATTTCCCTATTTTAATGTCATTTTGGGTACTGCCAAACCAGAAAAAAATAATTACATTTCCCATTATTTTTAGTCTTGCGCACATGAAAATAAAGGGGGAGGGGGTGTTACAATTTTGGCGTTACTTCTGGTCCTACAGACCTGAAGAATCTGAGGAAGAAAAAAGGAAAAACAGTTACTATTACAATGCTATTTCCAGTTCCTTGGCCTACAAAAATAGCAGAAATTTACAATTTTCGCATTACCTCTGGTTTGAAATCTACATGGGCCAAAATTTCAAGGCCCAGACCCTTAAATGTTTAGATCTGCCTGTTTATACTTCTGCCATTCACAGCTCAGCCCGTCCTGTTGAAAAATCAGTGAAAACAAGTCCGGCCCATATAAAAATCAATGAAATTCGGCCCGGCCCGACTCAATTTCTACAAAAAAAAAAAAAAATTACAATTTTTATAATATACAATTAAAATTCTTTTAAAGAATATGTTCTATGTATTTATGGGAAAGTTTTACCGTACATTTCAGATTACGACATGTTCACAAGCTTTTAAATTCAGAATTCAACATTAATGATTACTTAGATTCTTAGATTATTACATTCAAGTGAAGACTCATCTGAAAATTTAATCTAGTTTAGAATAAAAGAAAAAAGGTGGTTAAAACATCATAAATTTTGAAGTTGTAAAATAAAAAAGGAGATAAAAATATTTTTCTGTAATTTATTATAGTATATTTTTAAAGATTCCGTTAATTGAAATTCATTATCGCTGTGGTACTATTTTTGCAAAACAAATTGCGTCCAACACGTCCTGGGAATTATTAAGTCCTGTTATGGTTCGACACGGCACGAGTATGTTGGGAAAATGTAAGCTTGATCTCGAATCTGCTGAAAATATTCAACCCAGGTTAAGACTGTCTGATGCTGATCGCTAAATTGGGCATATTACATTTCTGTATTGATGTTGTCAAATTAGCATCAGCTCATGCAGCACATTTGTACTTATTCTCACCCCAGTCATGTCCATTGTAAATTGTTCTTATTTTATTGGCATAGTTCGATTCTTTCAAATTTGTTATATTGGGCCAGTCAGCAGGGCTTAATTTGCCCCAGAGCCCAGCTCCGGTACTTCTCTATTTTTAGTAAATATTTAAATATTGGTCGGAATTCGCCGGAGCTCATAAATACAGGGCT
Source organism: Maratus speciosus (assembly GCA_963932465.1). NCBI lineage: Eukaryota > Metazoa > Arthropoda > Arachnida > Araneae > Salticidae > Maratus > Maratus speciosus. The sequence continues at coordinate 326,620,517 of OZ010793.1, forward strand.
CCGGAGCCCAGTGCAATAGCGCATCCGAAAAACCGAAGCCAAAATTACCTTTTTCTTTCCTTTCCATCTCCAAGCTTTTGCATTCTTTTTTACCAAAACACGTATATGTGACGTAATGTGTCGCATACGTAAGAAATGGAGATAAAACGGACTGACTCGAGCTCAATCTGTATTACAATTAAAATTTTATTTATTCATGTATAGAAAAAAAAAACTTTTCCTCCTTTAAAATTGCTTATTATATTCTATTTCAAATCATTTTAATGCTATTTTGATCAGAATGAAGGTGAAACAGAAATCGTGTTTTTCTATTTCAAATTTATGTGGGCGACGTCTTGTTCATAGGGCGCCACTCTAGAGACTGAACAAGGAATTAGCTTTCAGTCCGATTTTCTTTTGTGACAGTAAGATAATTTTTTTATTAGCTGTTTTATTATTATTTAGATATTTAACCTGAAAAGAATATTTTCTGTTTTAGCCAACGAGCATCAGTTTGAAGTTTTGTTTGTTTGAGGTTTTCTGTCTTCTATTGCGTACGAGTACAAAAATCATGTTAATGATTTTTCTATTTATTTTGTATCATATACTTTCATTTGTAGGTAGATATAATTGTCATGTATTGCTATTCTGATAGAAAGCAATCGAGCACTGTTTCCCCTTTTTCTATAAAAGCATCGATTCCTTCCGATAATGGTGTCAAATTTTTAATTTAATCTGATTTTCAGGGACTCACCATAAAATATTGTTATACGGAAGGAATCGATTATAGTTTAAGATATGCACCTTTTATAGGAAATCGTAAAACATTGTTCCATTCTCCAGCATGTAAATATTAACACGTTCACGCCGGCGCGGTGGGTCACACTCGACTGTTTCAGAGTTATCAAGTCCCCGGCATTTTGCACACCACTGTTATTTTAGAGAAAATTTTGTTTCTTTAAATCGCTCAATTGTTCTAATTAAATAAAACAACATTTTCTGTATTAAAATACTGGTATCCAAAAGGCCGGACACTTGCCATCTCTGAGACAATCGAGTGTGACCCACCGCGCCGGCGTGAACGTGTTAATTTCAGTAAATTTCAATCATTGTTTCCTTAAAAATGCATAGCTGTGAAGTATCCCTTTTTTGTGTTAACACTATTTTCTAATCATAATCCTTACCATATTTAATCGCAGAATTTTGCAATTAATTAACTTTAAAATTAGGCAAAGATTACTTACTATTCAGAAGGAGTCATAACTAAGAAAAGAAATAGTTGACAGCTAAGTATATGCTGATAGATGTATTTAATTTTTTTATTTTTCTAAAGAAAAAAATGCTTTAAATTTTGCAAATAATGTTCGAAATACAAATATGCAGATTGGAGTGATTGGGTGGGAGGTGGAACGGTACGATTGTTGTACCGGTACAGCAGAATATTAGGGCTCCGGTACCTTTTTTGTTAGAAATTAAGCCCTGCCAGTCAGACTGCTTCATTTTTTTTATCAGTCCATCCCAGCTCATTAACAAAAATTGTCTTTATTAACTTGGGTAGCCTGGTATAGTCCAAAAATAACAATAATAATTCATTTTATAGATTTAAAATTGCATATCAATCATATACATATTATTATATATCATTGGTTTAATTTCAAGCTATCTAACAAAAAAAGCTGGAGTCAGTGTCGGCTTATTTTGGCTCCAACACTTTTGCTCAAAAAAGGGGCCTGACTCTGACTCCGATTCTGCAGCCCTGCATAAATCACTAATGTCGGCATCTTAATTGTTGACATACAGGTGTCAAGTATTATACATTTTGAATATCACTATTTCTGAATAAATAACAATATTTGGTTGCAGAATTCTGCAATTAAATAAAGCAGCCATTCAGAAATAGTAATATCAAAGAATCCATAATTGCATGTTCAGTCACATTTTACTTCTGTTTTGTTATTGGCAATTGGAGTATATTTTGGTAGTGTCATCGACTAATGTTGTTTCTACAATAAATGGCCCTTTTTTCATTCCTTTAGATGAAAAATTGGGCTTATATAGTTTTTGAAATGATCGATAAAATTTCTTTTCCTTATTTAATTTTTCACAAGATTCAAAAGAATATTAAAGTTATTAACATGGAAAGATTCTTGATTGATTTATTTCATAAAAAGAAGAATTTTTTTTTTTTAAATGTATTAGATTGAATGAAATGCTTTGCCACATTTTTCTTAAATAAAAGTTTCATTTCTGAAAAAAAAAAAAATATATATATATATATATATATATATATATATGTGTATTTATTTCTTTATTTTGTTTCATTTTTGATTACATTTAAAACTTTAAATTGTTCTCCACTGAAATATATATATACAGTCAGTACCGGCTATATGGTCACCCCGCTTATATAGTCAGTTTTCTAAAGTCCCGTCTAACTTAATAGGAAAAATGTGTTAAAGCGCACCGCTTATATAGTCATTTTATTTTCCCGGTTATCAGATATATGGTCGTTTTCTTTAATCTTTTCAATAAGGTTTTCGGCTATTTAAAAAAAAAAAAAAAAAGAAAAGAAAATTTGTAACATTTTTTTCAGATGGGTAGAAACAAGTCTGTGCGACGCCGGAGAGGCTTGAATTCATACCTTTAATTCCCTCCCCTTCCCCTCAGCCACATTTCTCTTTTGTGTAATCATAATCGGCGCCAAAGGACCCTGAACTAGCAGAAAAACTGCGGGATCGAGGCTATTCAATTCCAGACGTAAATCTGTATGCAAAGATTGATGAAGATCTCGCTACTAGCAGTGAACCTTCAATACAAAATATATTGTTTCTAATGTGTTAAATTTGAATGCCGAAGGAAGCGATGATGAGGATGACAGTGTATGTGAAAATAAATCAGTATCAACATCAGATGCGCTTAAAGCCATAGATGACCTCAGATGTTTTTTTATTAATTCCGAATTAGCAGATGAACATTTAAAAACTATTAGGGATTTGGAAAGAGTTGTATTAACAAACAAGAAAATGAGGCAATCTTCCATACGTGAATACTTTAAATAAGTGCATTGAATATGGGTACAGTGCACGTATGTATGCGTACTGTACTTGGATTGATAAGGTAAGCTAATAAATGTCACTAAAAATATTGCATATTTGTTACTGTAGTTTTTACTTAGCAAATTAATTTTTAAAATGTTTTTAAAAGTTTAATTATTTATTTACGAGCACAATACTCTGATAGGTGAATATAATCCTGCCATAATTCTGGGGCTTCACGGACTTTCAAGCACCTTTTACCAGAATTTTCGTAAAGTAATATCAATACAAAAACCCTTAACGGGTTAAAAGTTTGACGCAGCACTTTACTTTATGGCTATATGAATCTGAAATATGGGTCTTAAAAATTCTGATATCAAATTTTAAGTGACGCTGTGCTATTAAAATGAATTTATATATATTTAATTTTTCTTTTTTGTAGTATTTATTTTTAATGAGTGATACTTTTTCATTCAAAATATGAGTTTTAAAAGATATGATATCAAAATTAAAGTGACGCTGTGATCTGACTTAGATTAGTTAAAAAATTACTTTACACATACTTATGTTTTGTCTTCTGAAATATATTTAGAAATTGAAACATTTTTTCTTCAATACACTATCAAATATGTCATACATTTTCTCAGCTGATGTATTTAATTCAATAAATTCATTTATCTTTTGCGTCACAATATCCAGAACCATCCGTAAAATTTGTGTAAACGTTTATTTTGCGTCATAGTATCTAAACTAAGTAAATAGTATGCAAATAGATAGTGTGATGCAAAGAAAACATTTACACAAATTTTACCGATGGCTCTGGATATCGTGACACAAAAGATAAATGAATTTATTGAATTAAATACATTTAATACATAACATCAGCTGAGAAAATGTATGACATATTTGATAGTGTATTGAAGAAAAAATGTTTAAATTTCTAAATATATTTCAGAAGACAAAACATAAGTATGTGTAAAGTAATTTTTTAACTAATCTAAGTCAGATCACAGCGTCACTTTAATTTTGATATCATATCTTTTAAAACTCATATTTTGAATGAAAAAGTATCACTCATTAAAAATAAATACAACAAAAAAGAAAAATTAAATATATATAAATTCATTTTAATAGCACAGCGTCACTTAAAATTTGATATCAGAATTTTTAAGACCCATATTTCAGATTCATATAGCCATAAAGTAAAGTGCTGCGTCAAACTTTTAACCCGTTAAAGGTTTTTGTATTGATATCATTACTTTTTTGAGGTTTAGGATCAAAAGATTAAAAAAGTACACCTTCATAGATAAAATTGGATTAAATTTTCCTAGAAACAAAATAAACTTAATGAAATACCAAAATTTTAGAAAAAGTGCATGAAAAATAGAATACTTTTAATTCATATCTTGGTACTACTTAGTGATGGGCGATAACGAGATGTTTTTCTCGATTCTCTCGATTGTATGGACATCTCGATAGTTTTCGATTGTGTAAATATTTTCTCGATGACCCCAGTTTGCCAACTGCTTTTATACTTCATAAATTTATCAAGAATCGTCTGCAGGTAAACTGGAATGAGTCGGCGTTAATAAGGACTAAGTGGTTTCGCCCGCTAGCGGGCCTTTCCTTTAGTCGGAGCCTATAATTTATACGTAATCTTGTAATATGACATCTCGAACTGGCTTCCCGCTATATAAGGCACTGTATAGCAGGCGTGGTGTGCACGGACTATAAAATGTTGTAAAAAATAATCTCAAACCGGATCCCTGGGGGGGGGGGGGGGGGGGGTTAAGGTGAGATAAGGAGCACAGCAGCAGCATAATAGGAATAAGTCGTCATGGGACATTAGGCCTTTCCAACTATATGTCACATGGCACATGAGGGATCTCGATCTGAATTTATAAAAATGCCCTCCCAGTGGGGGCAAAGTGGGGGGAGGGGCGCGGGAGGTGCATAACGTGGTCACAGACCTTTCCGACAATATATCACAAGGGGGTCTCTGGTAAATTTAGAAAAGTCACATGAAAGTTCCCGGCTAAATTTATAAAAATGGCCCCCGTGGGACAAAGTTGGGGGGGAGAGGACAGCGAGAGGTGCATAAAATGAGTAAGTGGTCACAGACCTTTCCAACAATATGTCACATGAAGGGTCTCGGCTAAATTTAGAAAAATGTCTCCAAGGAGGCAAAGTGTGTGTGTGTGTGTGGGGGGGGGGGGGGGGGGCGCGGTTACCGGAGGTGCATAACATCAATAAGTAGTCTCAGACCTTTTCAACGATATGTCACATGAGGGGTCTTGGCTAAATATAGAAAAGTACACCCGTGGGGGCAAAATGGGGAGGGTGGACACCGGAGGTGCATAATATCAATAAGTAATCACAGACCTTTCCAACGATATGTCACATGAGGGGTCTTGGCTAAATTTAGAAAAGTTCCCCGTGGGGGGCAAAGTGGGGGGGGGGTGCATAACATGAATAGTGTAACATGAGGAGTGTCAGCAAAATTTAGAACAAGTGGGTAAGTGTGATCACAGATCGCACAAAGGGTTTCGTTTAATATTCCTTTCAAAACACTTTTTCTTTTTGAAAAATCTGTTAGTTCCACATTTCGCAACCAGGGGGCACACTCGATTCTAAACAAACATCTATCCGAACGAAAACCCGTTTTACATACTATCCGTAGATATATTAGTCGGGGGGATTGGGCCCATAGCACCCGAGATCAGTAGGCGCACCTGGCAGTAAAAAATGGAACTAAAATATCTAATACTATGGTGCATAATATGAAAGAAGGTTCAAGTGTTGGCAAAAGTTGGAAAATTTCTCCCCGGGTTAAAAGGGCGGAGGTTAGAAAAATTACTTAAATTACACAAGTTAGAGCCCGGAGGGGTTAATTATTATATAAAACTTTTTAAAGATTTTATGATTTGTCGTGTGGTCTGAGGTATTCAACTATACGTATGTAAAATTTCATGTCTCCAACTTAATTAGGGGCTCTCTTAGAAAGAATTGCTTCAAATATATGTGTGGTAGCTCAAATGGTTAAACGTAAGACTTTTTCAAGATTTTATGATTTGTCGCTTGGCCTCTGGTGTTCTGCTATAAGTATGTAAAATTTAAAATCTCCAATTTAATTGGGGGCTCAGTTAGAAAGAATTGCTTAAAATACACGAGCTGGAGTTGAAAGGGTTAAACATAAAACTTTTTCAAAATTTATTATTTGACGCATAATCTGGGATGTTGAGCTATAAGTATGCAAAATTTCACGCCTCCAATCTAAATAGGGGCTCACTTAGAAAGAATTGTTTAAAGTACACATGTGGGAGCCCAAAAGGTTAAATGTACGACTTTTTCAAAATTTTATGATTTGTCATTTGATGTGAGGTATTCAGCTATATGCAAAATTTCACGCCTCCAATCTAATTAGAGGCTTAGATAGAAAGAACTGTTTAAAATATACATGTGGGAGCCCAAAGGGTTAAATGTACGACTTTTTCAAAATTTTACGATTTGTCGTATGATGTGTGGTGTTCATCTATAAGTATGCAAAATTTCAAGTCTCCAACATGTATAGTTTCTGAGAACGGGCTCTGTGACGGACAGACAGACAGACCGACAGAGGAGCGAGACGAATAGGGTTTCGTCAGATGAACGAAACCCTAAAAATGCCCCGGTGGCAAAGTGGGGAAAGGGGCAGGTAGGTGCATAATATGAATAAGTGGATTTTCTAATGATGTATCACATGAAGAGTGTCGACAAAAGTTAGGAAAGTGCTCCCCCCCCCACCCCAAGGGGCCAACTACCGCACTCCCCGGAATACAACCCAACTTTTTGAAATTTCATGTATTATAAATAATACCGGGTGGCTCCGTAAAAAAATCCGATCTAAAATGATGAGAATGCAAAAAAGTTTGAAAATGACCCCCCCCCCCTCCCCCTCACAGTGAGAGCAAAATTGGGGAGGGGGAGACGAAAGTCTCATAATATGAAAGAGTTATCCAAGAGATTTCCTATGATATGTCACATGACGGGTTCAAAAAATGTCTGAAAATTGCTTCCCGACCCCTCTCCCCAGTGGGTCCACTCTTTCGCCCCGGAATTGATGCAGCCCCCACTTTCAAAATTTTTATGTTTAATAAATAATATATACCGGAAGACCCCATAAAAAAAATTCACATCTAAAATGCTATTTATCATAAAAATCGCTACGGTTTTAAAAATTTGTTCGCCCCTCCCCACCACCAAAATTCAATTTTGGGGGAAGAAAGGTTCATAATATGAAAGAGTAGTCAGAAAGATTTCCGGAGATATATCACATGAGAGGTTTCATAAAAGTTTGAAAATTGCACCCCTGTGGGTCCACTCTCACGCCCCTTGAATACTCCCGGAATTCCCCCAACTCTTAATATTTTTATATTTAATAAGTATTATTTTTCTGAAGGCTCCGACAAAAAACCCATTTAAACGATAATTATTCTAGATATCGCTACAGTTTTAAAGATTTGTCCGCGCACACCCTCACCCCCCGCATCCTGAAATTCAACTGTGAATGGGAGAAAGGTTCATAATATGAAAGGGTTGTCAAATTCCGATGATGTATCACATGACGTGTTCGGTAAAAATTTGAAAATCCCCCCCCCCGTGTGTCCACTCTTGCGCCCCCCGAAACTCACCAATCTTTGTCTTTGAATTTTTTTTATTTAATACATAATATTTATCGGAAGGCTCCATCATTTCCCTGCTCATTGTCATACCTATCTCTCTTTCCAGCTCTCCCCTCGATATCTCTTCTCGGCCCTTCTTGACTGAGAACGAGAAATCAGTTTTCTTGACAATCATCGAGAGTAACATGTCGAGAATGGAAGAAAAGTGATTTCCCATTCTCGGCCTTAGTTAGAACCGAGAAGACATATCTCGAGGTAAGCGAGAGGTTTTCATCGAGGAGAGGTATCTCTCGAGGTAAGCGATAGGTTTTCATGGAGGAGAGGTATCTCTCGAGATAAACGAAAGGTTTGCATCGAGCAGACTTTAGTTGAGGTGTGAGAGAGAGAGAGAGCGAGAGAGAAATGAATGAGCATATTCCATCTACGTCATGATTGATGTAGGCTGGGTTGGCTAGCGTAAAGGAGGAAAGTTACCGAAATGAATGTGATGTAAATCCCAGCTTTGAAAAACAGTAATGGAGCCCTTTCTTATGAGTTAGAAGTTCTTTGGGTATTTATTTAGCTTTCACAGTCAGATTGACACTTGGTGCGTTTTTGGTTTAAGTCATAGTTTCTCAAAGAAGGATACAGATTAGGAGGCGTGTGATTTTGTTACATATACTTAAGTTGAAAAGGGTTTAATTCTATTATATTCTAGTTAATTCTAGTATATTTGTGTGGGGCATTTTTCCATTTTTACGTTCATCTATCTTTACAAGAAGGAAGTATTGGATTCATGATAAATTGGTCAGTTTTTAGAAAATATCTGTCTTTTATGTAACAAAAATTTTGATAACGCTCTATCTCAAGAAGTAATATGCAAAATTTAATAATACTTCATATTCAATTAGACCTAGATGTAAAATGGTGTTGATTTGTTTGTTGTGCAAATAGCCCAACAGGTAACGCTGCTATATTTCAAAAACTAATGCATGGAATTTAATCAAACTTCATTAGCTATTGCTAGAGATTGGAACCAATTCCTTGTTAGACAGGTTCACTCTTAGCAAATATATTTGTCTGGTTCCCTTTCCAATAAAGCTCTTTTGTTTTCGATCAACTTTGAAATTCTACAGCATTAGACATTTAGGGTAACTTTGATCTGTATTAAATCATTTGCCTTTACCGAAAAAAGGAAAATGCTGTTCGATTCTAATGAGTTCGTGAATGTCTCACAAAGATACTACTTTGGATTTAGGTACAGATGGGCAACAGTCATGTTAGGGGCCCATTTAGAACCTGGAAATCAATTCCGTTTTAGACAGTTCCGTCTTAGCTGGTTTGGCTAGTTATCCTCCCATTTTTTGGTAAAGCTCTTTTTCTTTTGACCAACCAGAAAATTCCACAGAATTAGACACGCATTCAACATTTAGGAACTTTTCCTCAATCAAACCTTTTACTTTTATCGAAAATGTGAAAATGCAAATCGATTCTAGCTAATGCACCTAAGAATAAAAATGAGTTAGAAAGGCGTTACTTTAGATTTGGGTACAGACAACGAAGAGTTATGTTTCAATCGCTAGGGACCAAAGACCAATTCCGTTTTAGACAGTTTCCCTCTTAGCTGGTATCTTTATGCGGTTGTCCTTCCATTTTTGGATACAATGCACCTGAGAATAAAATTGAGTTTTTAAATGAATCAAAAAGTAACTACTTTGGATTTAAGTACAAGTACAAACAGAAAAAAATATTTTGGAATCATTAGGGAATGGAAACCGGTTTCCATCTTAGGTAGGTTCCCACTTAGCTGGTATATGAGTCCGGTTATCCTTCTGTTTTTCGGTAAAGTTCTTTTGTTTTCGATTAATGGTGAAATTCCCCAATATTAGGCTCGCATTTACGAAAATTTGAAACATTTGCCTTTAGCGAAAAAGGAAAAAATTCGATCCTAGCTAATACGCTTGAGAATAAAAATAAGTACGTTAATGTGTCAGAAAGTAACTATTTTTAATTGGAATGCAAATTTAAAGAATCATTTTGGCATCGATAGGGAGTGGTAAGCAGTTTCCGGTTTACACAGGTTCCCTTTTTAGCAAGTATATTTGTCTGGTTTTTCTTCCCTTTTTTCGATAAAGCTCTTTTTTTTCGATCAATGGGAAATCTTACAGCATTAGATATTTAGGGGAACTTTAACTTGTATCAAATTTTTGCCTTTATCGAAAATGTGAAAAAGCTATTCAATTCTATCGAATGCGCCATAATTACGCGATTTAAACATCGCACTTTCATTAAAAATAAAAGGGAACTTATAACAAAACAAAATTAGCAAAAAGATATTACAATCCTTGAATAATTTAAATAATATTTTTAAAAGTAGGTAAATGAACTGAAAGTATTTTCTTAAGTTATTTAGCGTTCCAAAATAGCGTTGTTCTTACCATTAAAACTTTGAACATTTGATAACATATTGATTTTATATTTGAAAAACTTGTTTGAAAAGAGTGTTTTGAAAAATTCTGAGGGGTTGGGATTAACGTGTTCAACTCATTTTGCTGGCATCTGGTTCATCTGTAGTACTCTCAATTTACTAGACTTGCATACATAATACACATTGCCATACATAAAATAAAATTTGATATGAAAATCCATGATACTTATTATTAATATGCTCAAACATTACAAACTTAAAATGTTTTATAGTGTTTTATCGAAACATTAGTATGCACACTTTATTAAAGAAATTTATACGGAACATATCTTAAAGATATTAATCATTTAGAGTTTATTGGCCTGTATTAAAATATAGAATGGCACATAATATTCGAAAGATAAATACTATAGCGGAGATGTTGTAACATTAAAGTTAATTTCTTAAATGCATTTCTAACAATTTGTTAATTGTCATAAACCATTAGTACAGAAAAGGAGGTAGGTTTAGGGATTAACATTTCTTTCAGAAGGCTTAAAAACTGATAAGATGTATTACATAACAAGTTGTATTAAGATTATTAACAAATGTTACAGCTTTCTAAAGGCTTCACATCAGGTGCCCCTCCATCAATTGAAGTTGAATGAAAGAGTTAATGAAAACGATAGCAGCAAACTACATTACTGCTTCTGTTTTTTCACAACCTTTCATTTAGCTTCAAAGGAAGATCTTTTTTCAGAGCATCTCAGTGTTAAATTTACATCGATTTCTTGGTATGTTGTTTTACTCCATCTATCTTTAGTTGCCACGTATTTACTAAAAACTTAAAAATTACTCTATAAGCCTGTAAAATAATAATCAATAATCGATTGTAAAAACATCTCGATTGTCTCGATTGTAGATTCCGGGAAGTAATCGATGACTGTATCGATTGTATTTTTTTACGATGACGATTTTTCTCGATTGGTAAAATCTCGAGAATCGCCCATCACTAGTACTACTTGCGGATTCGCCCGGAGTCTGCCTTGTTTCTTTGTTGATCATCGCCGATGTTAAGTTTATTTATTTTGTTATTTATATTTGTTGTTTATGTTATGTTTGTTGTTGTTTATATTATGTTTGTTGTTATGTTATTAAATTAAGCATAAAGTGATTATAAATGACCAACAAAGAAACAAGATGGCGGACTCCGGGTGAATTCGCAAGTAGTTCCCATATCTTTTTAAACTCATACTTTGAATTTATGAGAGATATGGATGATAAAGCATCAATGATTAAACTTTTATACATCTTTTTAAATTGAACATCATTTTTGCACATGCGATTATAAAAAAATAAAATGATGAAATATATATAGAGATTATAATTAATAGCATAGCGTCACTCAAAATTTGATATCATTATTTTTAAGTTCCATGTTTAAAATTCTTAGAGCATAAGATAAAGTGCTGCATCACTAACTTTTAACCCATTAAGGGTTTTTGTATTGATACTACTACTTACAGGGATGGGGAATTTTCAGAAAATCTTACCAAACAAAGATTTATTTTATGAGCCAGCAAGATACAACGTACAGTTCAAAAACAATGAGAAAACACACAGCAAAAATAGTTTACACTGTTACTAAGAAATTGTTACTATAGTAGCCACTGTTACTAAGAAATTATTAATTGTTATTAAAAAATATATACAACAGAGGAAAGTTTAGTATAAGATAGAACTTAGCACTATCGAAGTAAATTTGAAAAATATAACCAACTATTAAAAAAATGTTTTTGCCAGACCTTATATAGCCTGCAGTATTTTCAAAGATTGCCTAAAAATCCACCCGCCCTGCGAGGAAAGGTACTCACCAGTGGCAAGTAAAATGATGTATTTCCCATTCCTGACTATTTAAAGTGTTTTCAACTGGTTTTAATTGCAAAAGAAGATCTTTAACATTATAAAGATTGTAGTCTCTGATAATTTCAAAGAAATGTTAATAGTGTTATCATTAATAATTTTAGTATAATGGCTGTGGTTATTGATAAAAGTTTCAAAACAAGTTATCTGACTGTTCTAGTAAAAGTTGTAAGGTAAGAGTAGTGTAAAATGATCATTGCATTCTTTTAACCAAGCATATACAGCATGGTAATTGTGAAAGTACTTTTGTATTTCAATGACATGTTTTGTAATTGTTTGTGGAGTTATATTGTCACCTAGAAGATTTAACCAATGAGTAGAGCAACCATATGCTTTAAGTTTATCAGTATCTCTTCATTCTTGCCTCATGTAGTTAAAATAAAATCCTTAAAACCCTGTTTTAAAATACTAGTATAATTTTTGCCAGCAACAAAAATTGTGACAAAAGGTATTTTTGATGTGATGGTCTTTTCCACTTCGGCACAAATTGGCCATCAATGGTTGAAGTTCACAATAATTTTCAGAAACAGATAGGTGAAATTTGTGATATTTACTTTTGCTAAGCAACGTAGATTATAGAAAATTGCAGACAATGGATGCACATATTATTAGTGACATTTTAGATACCGTGTCCCTGCACCATTTAAAAAAAAAAAAAAAAACTTAAGCGTAACTAGAGATGAAAAAGCTGTATTTTATTTGGCGATAGATGATAGATTTTTTAATTGCCACTTTAAAAACTTTAATTGCCATGCGGCAGGGTTGGCTTTTTATGACTCATTCGAGACAAATTATTAATAATCTAAAATATTTCTATAGCAACAGTAAAAAAGTCTTAAAGATTCACTAGATGGAACCCGTCAAAACTTGATGGCACCAAACAAAAAAGTCTAACTCTTTAAAATGTTATTTACTGACATAACAACATCAATAAATCTCTCATTATTTGGTACTAATTTCATATAAAATACATTCATATCTACTACGATCATAAAATCCTTATTAGAATCGGTAGATAACAAACTATGTAGTGCATACAAATGCATTTTGTGTGCACTAATGTTAGATAATGACAAAAATGTATTGTACAATATATATCGGTATCATGCTGATCGATGGCAAAGCACTTTTAAGTAGGGATGGGCAATGTCTAGAATTAAATATCATGATAAATCAGCATCTTTATATCATATTCCGATATCTCGATTTAGGAAAGTGCCCCCCGGGGAGGGGAGGGGAGCAAAGTGGTGGGCGGAGCACCGGAAATGCATAAAATGATTAAGCAGTCACAGGCCTTTCCAACGATATGTCACATAATGGGTGTCGGCAAAATTTAGGAAAGTGTCCCCCACGGGGGAAAAGTGGTGAGCGGTGCACCGGAGGGCCATAAAATGATTAAGCGGTCACAGGCCTTTGCAACGATATGTCTTATGAGGGGTGATGGCAAAATATACAAAAAGACGCTCCCTTGGGGGGGGGGCAAGTGGGGAGAGGGACCCTGATGGTGCATAACATGAATAAGCGGTCACAGGCCTTTCCAATGATATGTCACATGATGGGTGTCAGCAAAATTTAGAAAAGTGCCCCCCAGGGGGTGCCAAAGTGGTGGGCGGGGCACCGGAAGGCCATAAAATGATTAAGCGGTCACTGGCCTTTGCAACGATATGTCACATAAGGGGTGACGGTAAAACTTAAGAATCTTCAATTTCAATCTCAATCTTCAAGAACAACCGCCGCGGCGAGCGGCCCATCTTCGTCCGCAACCCTTTACTCTTCTACACTATTCCGACTCTTTTGCGGAAGCAAGATTCCCAGGTGCCCAGCCACGTCCCGAATGAAAGACTCTCTAGCGAAAGCCAGATTGAAAAAATTGAAATCATGGAAGACGGTAGTATTCCGAGTGACGCAGCCTTAAGCCTAAAATCGTATCGTATCGTATCGTAAAATTCGTAGATGGCGGAACTCATATATACAGCTAACTCGACATCAAAGAAAATGCGAAAAGCCGCCTGTTAATAACTCATCAAATATAGGTCCTATTGTTCTGATTTTTTTAAAACAGTCTTATATCTGCAGTCTAATCCTATTCTGAATTTTTTACAATTCTACGTGCAGTATATTTTCAGATCTGTAAACCCATTTTGAAAGCAATTTCGATGGTGTAAGTTTGTCTTTTTTTTTTCTCCGAAACGGTCTAGATTATTTTTAAAACATTAATATATAAAATGAATCTGTTTTTGACGAAGTGGATAAGACTAACCTAGTATCTAGGAAAACTCTTAATTTTTATATAATCCGCATGAAAAATTGGACTTCTTAGGATCGCGGATTACATGTTATTCTATGGGCTAGCAGACAGAACGTTGCACATCGGTTTTGCGCGGTTTAGGTCACAGTTAAAAATCTGAATATTGGCAATAAATCTTTTTTTAAACTACAAAAACAGTTTATTATGTGCTTTAAAATACTTAGACTGATTTTTTTAAAATGGAGCAGTATTTTGTAATTATATGTATTTTATTTCATTGTTATTCATAGTAAGTAAACATTTTTTAAGGAGAAAATATTTCACATTTAAAAAAAAATTCTCGTATCGAAATTCGATATTTATCGAAAATTCTCGTATCGAAATGAAAATTCATCGCGTTCGCCATAAGACTTCGCCATGTATCACTACGCGATACGCGAAGTTGACTGAAGAAATAAGAAATATCAAAGATCTTGAAATGGTATTCCAAGGGGAGAAAGTGAGTACAATTTCTAATTATCCAGACAGCATTCTTTGCAACCGATCCTTTTTAATTAGTATAATGTTCTGAATTGTTTTTATTTTCAACAATACTTATAACTGTTTTCCTTACAAAATAACGTTCATGTGTGGCCTAGGTATTTCTTGTGATATTTGAGTGTAATACAGATAGATTACTAATTTAATTTTGTGTTTTGAGTTTTCTTTTAAAGAAATTAAACAAAATCTTTCATTTTTAAAGAACGCACAATTTAAATAAAAGGTATGACGAAATCAAAATTAAGATTTTTAATCCCGTTTATAAAATAATTCATTTGCGAATCGTTTCTAATAATATTATAAACGAAAATTGACTTAAAATGACATCTTTTTCGAAATATGGGTATCTTTCGTTTATTTTATTTTATATATATATAACTCTTTTCAGCTTCAAAAATTAAAGCATCGTAGTATTTTATTTTTTATAAAATTTAACCTAAAGGGGAAAAAAATTCGGTACTTTTCGGTTAGCCGGGCGCCAGTGTTATATATACATATGTATGTATACCTTTATATACATATATATGTATATACACACACACACACATATATATGTATACATATAGCATCTATATATGTATAAATATAAATATATATGTATATATAGGTATACATACATATGTATATATAACACTGATGCCCGGCTAGCCGAAAAGTACCAAAAATTCTTATTGTCGTTTATCTCTGTAACAAAAGAAAAACAGAAAAAAACAAAACAACTGAAGCATTTCTTTTAGGCTAATTGATTACAGCCATGGGGGCAAGTCCTTATTTAGTAATTAAAGTTTATAGATAAATAAGATAAAACAGCTTTTTTGAAAAAGTAAGATACTTGTTTTTATTTAATTTTAAAGTTAATATGCTTAAAAGAAAGCTTTAAATAATTTACTTTTAAAAAATATAAAAGTAGCCAGCTCCCTTATATGGTATTTGTGGTAATGAAGTATTATTGTAAATAAGAACAATTCAGAACATGTTACTATTTAGAAAAGATTGCTTTCACAAAATTTCATTAGCAGCTGCATTGTAGCTGTCATGATAATTAGACTTTGTATAAACTAATAAAGTGATTACTCAGTAACCATTTCAATTAATATATTAATCTGACTCGCATCTTAAATATTAAGTTTTTATTCTGCTTTCATTAAATCATTCACTATTCTGTAACATTCCGCATATTCCGACTACAAAAACTCTTTTTATCAATTCCACCTGTACACTGGAGGGTTGCCGTGCCACTTACAGAGTAGCGTGTTTATCGCCTCGTTGTGCAATAGCATTTGAAAGATCACCACACTATCATAAAAAAGTAGCAATAAAAGAAAAACAAAATTAATCAGTTGATTGTAAAAAACCCGCTCCATTCTCGGTCGAGGGAGGAACATCACAAGAAAAAAAAACCTCGCGAAATTTGACAGTATGTCAGGAGGGGGGGGGGGGGGGGATCCAAAACTTCACCAAAATAGTTGTAACTTTTCTAATAAATATGTTACATATATAACATATGGTAGTAATAATCGGTATATCTGATGAAAATACAAATAATTTTTTTTTTAAATGAACTATTTAATGATTTTTTTTTATCCCTATTACTGTATTGGATTAATAGTAGTTTAAGAGCCATAATTTTATATTCTAAAATCATTAAAAGCACTTTGCAAGCAGTTCTTGCTGAATCACAAAAGCCTGCCACTTAAACATTTTAATGCAGAAAATGTAATGTATTTCTTATATGTAAACAATGAATTTTGCAGTTAAGAAGCACATGTATTTTACAAATATTGCTATTTCTTGGAACACTAAATATGATACATTATCGCCTTTAACACATTATTTTGGAGTAATGAAAACATTGTTATTATATTAAAATTTTTTGTAAATGAGTGTTATAATCAGAGCAGCTTATGACAGGTTTTTCTTGCAGCACTAAAATGCATGCTTTCCAAAAGTTTTTTTGTTGTTGTCGTTTTTTTTTTAAATAAATTTTTGCCTTATTTAATGTAAGAAAATTCTGCTAAAATAAGGCAAAGATTTCATTATTAAAAATAGTGAAAAAGAATAAATTGGCCAGCCATGCATTTAGTGTTCCCAAAACTGTCAGTCATGAATTACCACTGTTTATAATGATTTTGCCCAGGCATATTTGGATGTTATATTTCAAGGTAATATCTTTAAGGTAATTTAATAACGTGTGATCTATACCTATTATGTAAAATTTCATAATTTGCACATTTTCTGGTTCCAAGGAATGTAATTTAAAGCATGTATACGAAGTAAATTTAATGATGTATGAAATATGATCTATGTAATGCAAAATCCTATAATACGCACAACTTCTCATACCAAGGTGTGCATTATAAAGATCTTCTACTGTATTCATATGTAGTTCACACATCAAAAACCTTAAAGATTTAGTATCTGTAAGAGGACATTATTACAACTTTATATTTTTTTCATTCTGTAGCACAAAATTACTCAGCTTAGAATTTGCCAATCAAAACATTGCCATCTTGATTTTTTTCCACGGTCTTTATTTACCTCAGAAGTGATTAAGATTTTTTTATATTGTAAATCCTAAAGGTTATAATAGCAAAAAAGCATCTTTAAGCCCTTGGGGATGAGCGACCGGTATACTTGGCCACTTAAGGTGTTCAGAATTCTTCATTATTCTCACCACTTAATTTTAACTGTAAAGTTTACTTTCTTTAATGGGAGCATTTCTGTGATTCAATTACAGAAAATTTTCTGTTTTTAAAAACCTGTAGTAAAAGGTTAAAAATTAACCAAAGGGCTCTTGTCGCGAAGGGGTTAAACATCTTGAATTACAGTGAACTTTAATAACCCTTGGCTTTAATTGCCTGTACTCTTCCAATTGAGCTATCTGAACGACAGCCCAGCCAACACAATATTCGCTCAGAACAACTATTATCATGACATCAATTGATTGTGTGAAAAATAATTAAAAGTGTACATGGTTATATATTTTATTATTAAGCAACAGACTTTGCAGATCCGATTTTCTAAAAAGCTTTAAAGATTGAAATCTCTAGGCTGGAGTGGGAAAGTGGTAATTTTGAGGAATAGGAGGATAATTTATCTACATATTAAAACCATGAATCTACATATTAAAACAAATCCAAACTTCATTTTTTTCGATGGCAATACCCAATTTTAACGAGATATTTCAAATCTTCGGTTCAAACTATGCCTAAGCACCAAATTTCAAGTCATTTGAATAATAAGTTTTTGAATTATACTAAGCATTCAAAATTTAGTGCTTCTAATGTTAAATTACATTTTCATATTTTTATTCATATCTCCTGAAATTATGCTCCTAATGTGCTAATTTTTTGTGTAGCAGTAATACTAACATACCCAAACATAAGTACGTTGAATTTGCAATTTTTATAATTTTATGATATGAATTATGAAATTAATATTCGAAAAAATTATGAATTGTAACCTAAAAATTTTTTTGATGGATTTAGATTTATTAAGTCCTGCTTTATGGAAATCCAAAATTTCACATTTTTCTTCCAAATAGTTTTCAAATTATGCTTAAAAAACGGCAAAATGATGGTTTAAGGGGCCGTCTATGATAGAAGTGACTAGATATTTTGAAATGTCTTACGCTGTCCTGTAATCTAGCAGACTTCATTGACTGCTTGAGTGATGCTTAAGGTGCCTTGACCAAGAAGGAGGCTCTCTCGGTTAACAATCGAGTACCGAATTTCAATTTGGATACAGCCCTTAAAATAAGCTTGTTTTAAAATAATTAATTTCTCGGGAACTTATAGTACGAATTGCATAAAAATTTGTTTTTAGGCTAATTAAATGGTGTAAAATTTATTTATGCTGTAAAAATTGTGTACTGCTATTGAAAAAAACAAAGTTATGGTTCGTTTTAATATGTAGATGACACCTTAAGCAAATTTTATATACATCATTTAAAAGTAGACTTTATTTTCAATCGTTCGGTACCAGTAACTTTCTTCTATTGTAATTTGTTGAGGAGTTAGTAGGGGGTGTTTACTTTTTTTTTCCATGACTGTACATCGGGGAAGTTAGTGCTTATTTATTTATGTTAGTGAGCAACAAATGTTGCAGATTTTTTTTTTTTTTCAAACTAATTTTTGAAAGATTTTATTATTTAGGTAAGCTGGAGAGGTGGGTGCAAAAGCAGAAGTGGAATCTTCGGAGCTCAGGGACTTACTTTGTATTGGCAAGCCATATATTAAATATTAGCCACCCCAGCCCACCACCCACATGTACCAAAATTGGTATATAGTTTAAAGTTTAAACATACTAAAATATAACCATAAAACAATTTTCATGCTTCTATCTAATTTAATTACTGAGATATAAGCATTTTTTACTTAGGGAGAAAACAATTGCGCCCTCTGGCGGTGAAGAACCGCAGTTGTCTCCATATGTTTTATATGATTTATTATTATTGTTAATAAAGAATTTTAAATAGGGATGGTGAAAGATTATTTTATATAAAATTAAAGAATGTTTAATTTTTTTTGCACTAGGAGTGAAAAAAGGGAGAAGCAGAAATTTGTAGTTTTGGATTTACAGTCGGACCTCTATTTAACGAACCTCTATTTTGCGAATTTTTCCTCGGAACCAACAACATTTTGCGAATTTCTTCGTAAAATAACCTCCAAATAACGAAGTGTATTCTCTATTTAACGAACTTTTTCTTCTGATATCATTTTTTTTTTCTCCCTATTTCTCAAAATATTTCCGGACACTTCAAACTTATTCTTTCTTTTACACATTTTATAATGCTCTATAACCTTGAATTAGTTTTACCAGGTACTAACTCAACGAGAGCAGTAAAATCCCTGTCATTCTTTGCATTTCATCCAGGAAATGCAAACTTTCAATACCCCTCTTTCACACTCAAAAGGGCTCTGTAATAAATAAGTTTCAGTAATTAAATTTAAGGACGCATGTAGTAATACAATGCTTAATTTTACTTGTTATAATAAATACGATAATGCCTATAAAATTCATTTATTTTAATGTAAATATTTTCTTAAAACTGAAAATACAGTGTATTTCCGGACAATATTAAAAAAAATTCTTGTCGTCCTTACAGATTTCTTTTTGATGAGTAAAATGAATAATAATAATAAAAAAATACAATATGATTTACAAAAAAAAGTGTGATTAGTTAATTTTTTAAATAATGTTTAGTGTTTATGAATTAAAAATTTGTTTTGTGTTGTTTAATGTATTTAAAAATGTTCCTCTCTATTTAACGAATTTTCTACATAACGAACTTTTTTTCGAGATTTACCGACTTCGTTAAATAGAGGTCCGACTGTAATATAAATGTATGTAATTACTTTTATAAGTGAGCGATGATTGTTATATATATATATATATATAAAGGTTTAAAGAGTAATATTTCTTGCTATTTTTCTTAACATTGGTCTTTAATTTTTTTTGTGTGTGTTTATTGTTTTATTTATTTTTTTCAATAACCTCAAAAAAGTAATGATATCAATACAAAAACCCTTAACGGGTTAAAAGTTTGTGACGCAGCACTTTATCTTATGCTCTAAGAATTTTAAATATGGAACTTAAAAAGAATTATATCAAATTTTGAGTGACGCTATGCTATTAATTATAATCTCTCTATATATTATTTATTTCATCTTTTTAGTTTTTTATAATCGCATGTGCAAAAATTATGCTCAATTTAAAAAAAATGTATAAAAGTTTATTCATTGATGCTTTAACATTTACTCCTCTCATAAATTCCAAGTATGAGTTTTAAAAGATATGATATCAAAATTTTAGTGACGTTTTGATGTGGCTTTAAACGATTTGTTTTAAAATTAAATTTAAATTATTTTTGTTTTGGCTAAGATATATTCACACATCTAAATAATAGTTTTAATTTTCCAATATACTTTAAATATGTCACTTTCACTGAATTTATATAATGCATTTAAATGTATTTATTTGAATAAATTGATTTATCCTTTGTCCAATGCTATTAAAAATTTAAAATAAGATTTGCGTAAATAATTTTTTTGCGTCATTGTATCCAAACTAAGTGAAATGTATTCAAATGGATACTATGAGGCAAAAAAATTATTTACGCAAATCTTATTTTAAATTTTTAATAGCATTGGACAAAGGATAAATCATAAAAATAGCAAATAAAGCCTTTGTGCAACAATATTAAAAAGCAGAAAAACCAACGTTTAAAATGCACAAATAATATTAATATAAAATTTAAACGTTGGTTTTTCTGCTTTTTAATATTGTTGCACAAAGGCTTTATTTGCTATTTTTATGTATTTGGCGTTAACGGGCCTTTATTCTTCTGTATTTTTTTTTTTTTTTTTTTCGCAATGTCTCAAATCAATAGGTTTTGTAATTTACGATTAAAAAAGTACAGGTTTTTGGAACACTTACATTTCCTACTTGATTGTAGGCGTAAGAAGGTTATTCCTAAATTCATTTCCATTCGTTGTAATTTATTTTCTTCAAATAGGATTGAGAAGGTCTTATTTCGTTCTAAATTAGCTCTTTTAAGAGCTTTGATTCAAGAGACTCGCCACAAAATTGCTCATATAGAGCGCGAGTTATATTCTTTACATATCAGCCTCGCTAATTCTACTCCTGATTTTCAGTCCATTGACAGAAGGTCATGGAGCAGAGTTCTCACAGCTTCTTCTGTTCATTGTTCGGTTTTAAAGAAGAAATTTAATACGCTTTGTGGAAGTTCTGTCGCTAATAACTGCAGTAATTTGCCTCTTGTTAACCAAAATGCTGTTGTCAATCTTTCTAGTGTTCCATTAAGTAACAATCAGCTCGATGCTCTCAAATTGAATAACAATTTTTCTGTCTCTGCTATTCCTTCTTTACCTAATCTTATTGCTCCTATTGAAAGAGCCTTTAAGCATAGCGCTCTATCTTCTTCTCAGAAAGAGTCTATTAGGCATCTCATTGCCAATACTGTTGATTTCAATTCTAATGTTTATAAACCCAATCTTAAACATCCTGTTAAACAATGTCTGAAAAATTTGCGTTCTGATCCAAACTTAATTATTACTAAGGCCGACAAAGGTGGTCAGATTGTTCTTCTCGACAAATCTACGTATTTGGAAAAAACCCATAAATTAATTAATGATGGTCCGTATGTGGATATCCGCAAAGACCCTTCCACTAGTGAAATTAACTCTATTAAGTCTGCCATTAAGTCTTCTTCCATTATTCCTGCTAACTTTAAGAAGTCCCTTATTCCGTCTATTGCGCATTGTGCCAGGTTTTATGCTTTACCTAAGGTCCATAAACCTGACATTCCTTTTAGACCTATTGTCTCTAGTATCGGCACAGCTTCTTATAAGCTTGCCAAATATTTAGTTTCTGTTTTTTCCCCACTTTTGAGCAGTAACTGTTTCACTGTTAAGAATTCTTTTGATTTTGTTAAAAAACTTCACAATTTTAAGCCGCAGGGTCACATGATGGTTTCTTTTGATGTTAAATCATTATTTACAAACGTTCCGGTTGAGGGGGCTTTAGATTGCCTCAAGAAAAGGCTTTGTGAATTCCATTTCTCTTATTTTGAAATCGAGGAACTTATACTTCTCACTCGCGCTTGCTTGTCGCAAAATACTTTTGTTTTCAATGGTAATTTCTTCCGTATGATTGACGGTTTGGCTATGGGTAATCCTCTTAGTCCAATTTTATGCGATATTTATATGCACTATTTTGAGGTCAAGCTTTTTGAAATCTTAAAATTTCCGTTCTATGTTCGTTATGTTGATGATGTTTATGTCCTGATTGAAATGAATTCGGATATTAATCATATTCTCTCTATTATGAATTCCATTGATCCCTGCATTCAATTTACCTCTGAAATTGAGACCAATAACTGTCTTTCTTTCCTGGATGTCCTTGTTATTCGTTGTGAAAATGGCTTTCAGACTACCGTCTTTCGTAAACCTTTTGCTGTCAGTCTCCCACCTCACAGGTATTCTTCTCATCCCCCTAACCAGAAATTCGCTGCTTTCAATACTTTTGTTTTTCGGGCTACTAATATTTGTTCCACTCCTCAGTTACTTAGTGCTGAACTTAATTACCTCAAAGCTATTGCTGTCGATCGTGGTTATTCCTCTAATATTATCGATTCTATTTATAAGAAATTGACGAAATCCGACCATTCTGAAAAGCATTCTAATTCCAACTCTAATACTTCAGTTGTATTACCATTTTTTCCTAAAATCAGTCAGCAAGTTGCTAAAATCCTAAGAAGGTTTGATTTTAAAGTTATTTTTTCTCCTGTTAATAAAATCCCTTTTTCAAATCTCAAACACCCCGTTGATCGCCTAGATAATTGGGGCATTTACCAGATCTCTTGTCAGTGTGGTCTTTCTTATATTGGTCAGACTAAACGTGCTCTTAGATTTCGTTTAAAAGAGCATGAAGGTTATGTTAAAAATCAGGAGCTCAAACGTTCTTCTATTGCTCAACATTCTTGGTCTTCTCAACATAGGTTCGATTTTTCCTCAGCCATCATTATCCAAAAATGTTCTTCTAACCTTGATCTTGATTTTTGGGAAGCTTACCATATCATTAAAAATTCTCACTCTTTAGTCAATGATTTATCTAGTACTCCAGATTTTCCAAGTATTTGGAAAGCGTTAATTTAATTCCTCCTTTTTTGGTTTCTTTTCTCTACTTCTCCGGTAGATGTCGCTACTTGTCCACCCAGTCGTTTCCACTGCTTCTCTCTCATTGGTTGTTTCGGCGCCTTCGCCACCCGCATAGGGTATAAAAGCCAGCGCGTCTCTGTCTATGATTTTGCTCAGCCTTGCTTTTTCTAGCACGCTGTTCCTTTTGCACTGAAGAAGAATCTCGCTAGTAGATTCGAAACAGCTGTTTGCTGCTTTTCATTTATTATTTGTGCATTTTAAACGTTGGTTTTTCTGCTTTTTAAAGGATAAATCAATTTATTCAAATAAATACATTTAAATGCATTATATAAATTCAGTGAAAGTGACATATTTAAAGTATATTGGAAAATTAAAACTATTATTTAGATGTGTGAATATATCTTAGCCAAAACAAAAATAATTTAAATTTAATTTTAAAACAAATCGTTTAAAGCCACATCAAAACGTCACTAAAATTTTGATATCATATCTTTTAAAACTCATACTTGGAATTTATGAGAGGAGTAAATGTTAAAGCATCAATGAATAAACTTTTATACATTTTTTTAAATTGAGCATAATTTTTGCACATGCGATTATAAAAAACTAAAAAGATGAAATAAATAATATATAGAGAGATTATAATTAATAGCATAGCGTCACTCAAAATTTGATATAATTCTTTTTAAGTTCCATATTTAAAATTCTTAGAGCATAAGATAAAGTGCTGCGTCACAAACTTTTAACCCGTTAAGGGTTTTTGTATTGATATGATTATACACATGAAATATGCAAATTACTTTATTCAATGTATCTGAAACTAATTTACCCTTCATAAACATCTTTGACATTGATTAGTGTTTAAAAACATTAAATCAACTTTCATCATTGTGACAGTTAGATAATTATGTTCAGAAGATAAATTCAGATTAATATCCAAAGGAGGAACCCAGAATTACATTTAAATCATAAAATTTAATCAAGTATCCTCAGAATGACAGTTATTAGATTTTGTTTAGACTATAAAATCAAATTGCAGCAAGGTTCAATCAAATGATTACATTTAAGATAATAAATTCTAATCAATGTCAAATGTTGAAATTACAGTGACAGATGAATTAGACCTGAGCCACCACTGTTGTTTCCTCAAAACCACACCCTTGAGAAAATATTAAACTAAGCAGTCCCACTTTGGTACTCCTGCCCCCTGCTGGCAGAAGTTAGAAGGATTCTCAACAAAAGCAGACTGCATACGCAGAAGAGGGCTTTACTTTAATCCGACATATAATGAAAATGTCTCTTTATGGCACCATATTTCAAAATTTGGTATCTAGGCATAAATATTATTGTAGATTTAAAATATATTATCAAAACCACGGGATACAACCGGAGTTTCTTGGGTTACAGAACAAATTGCATGGTATACAAAACATAGGTAAAAATCATTTTCAATTGAAAACTCTAATAAATTGTTTACAGTTAATATATATTTTTAGATTGCCCACTAACAACAGTCAAAAGCACTTTTATATGAAAAATATGAATTATGTATTTCATTAATTGCTAAAAGTTGTAAGATGAAATCTTTATAAACAGTTTTATTAGACTGTTTACATGTTTTTGCTCTATCTGAGCTGTTATCAAAATAATTAAGAATACAGTAAAGCCCGAGTGGATGATCTGCGGTGTGGTTTATCCGCGAAGCAATTTTTTTTTTTTTTTAAAATTCAAGCCAATAGTAAGGAAAATACAATAAGCCATACTAATAAATATAAACAGGAAAATTCATGTATTCGAAAGTAATTGAAGTATATTTCTAGATTTGGTTGCCATGTTTGAAATATCAGATATAAAGTCTTTATGTCTTTTCTTGATTTTATTAAACAAACATAAACACAGCAATTACAATATTTAACAATAATATAAGACAATAATATGACTATTATGATAAATTCTGGGAGAGCACATCAAGAATAACTTCATTTTTGAGCTAAAAATTATTGCTTACTAAAAGGAAAACAATAGTTTGCAATTTAGAATAAAGAAAAGGTGTTTCCAAAGCAAGAAGCAAAAACAAGTGACTGATTTTTTTTTTAAAGGTGTATCTCGGCTCTTTCTGTACATTATGGATGGCATTGTTTCTTGTTTACTGTTCTTTATTTTAGTGATTTAGACGTAAAGCAATTGTTTCTGATGTACTGTGCATATGTATGTATTTTAAACGTTTTATTATGTTTTTTGAACACTAAACATAGTTTTTATGTTGAATTTTCTTTTTTTTCTTGTTCGCACCCCCATTTTCAGTCTTTTCGGGTTATCCGTGATTTTTATTATCCGCAGTGACCTTGCCACCCAATTCTGCGGATAATCGGGCTGTACTGTATTCTAAAATTGCACGATCTATGATGCAATGATTTGAAATGCCATCATTCATTTACTCTTTCAGATCACGCACATTATTTTAAATTTTTATTTGGATGTTTATTTCCATATTCGTAACCATGGAGTAACCCGAACCATGATTTTGATAAGTTAAATGATGCTGCATCATTACATATTAAATTTTTACAAGTTACAATCTCTATGTTTTCTCTTATAATGGATGGATAGTATAGATTGGAAGGAAAAATCATCTTACTTTCATTGAAATTTATTTGGATGGTTTCTTCTTGATATAATCATGCCAGGGCTGTGTTTTTTCTATTATATTTTATATCAGCTACATGCTTCTTTTTTCTAAACTTAAATTTCCAGTTAGTCATGCCAACATAGCAATTTTTTGATCCATCATCTCTAATAAATTGTATTTCATATACTCATGAATAATTCTCAAAATTAATTGGGTCAATTTTAGTGCAAATGATATTCTTTAATTTCAGAGGAGATTTGGCTACTAAACAGATATTGAAACATTCAAGGCTGTATTTTAATTTCCCAAAAAATCTTGGAAAATATTGGAGAGTGTAAAGTTTTCAGAAAAATCATGGTCTACTATACCAAATAATTCATGTTCTCCATTTAAGTATAAAATTTCAACCTGCAGATTTTTCATAAGACAAACCTTTTATGTGTGTGCTGAAAATAATTTGATAATGAATTAGATGAATTGCTTATAATAATAATTTTAAAGTACAACCAGGAGCGTTGCTGCAGTTATTTTTTCTGGGGGGTGGGGGAGAATTTGAAAATTTCCCAAGTTGAAACAGCTGCTCCAATTTTCAATTAAAATGATATCTGCAATGTGTAAATAGTGATAATGATATTTATGCATAAAAAATTCTTTTCTAAACAAAAATTCTAAAACTAAAAACATAAAAACTATAATTATTGGTTTAATAAAAAATTAAACATGCTTTTTTTCGTTAACATTAATTCTTTTGGTCTTAAAAGAAGCCCCCTGAGGATAATAACATTGTTCAGTTTAATAAAATCCTTTATTTCACTGTCACATTTTAAAAGCATTAGGCTGTCAAGTCTGTCATCCCTCATAGTAGTTTGGAATACATTTTTTAAAATTTTAATTGACTAAAAATTCTTTCATTAGATGCAACACCATAAGGATGAAATGCTGTGAATGTTAAGATATATAATTTGGTGGTGTGATCGAAATAATCTATGAAATTCATGACATGAGTGAGTTAACATTTGGTTTGAACATGAATCAAATATTATATCCATTTGACTCTGCAAGTCATGTACATCTGGTTTCTTATTTCCAGCAGGAAACATTAATAACTTTTCTAAATCAGGGATACTCAGATTCACTTTGCAGAATTGTAATTTAATAATGGAATGTATTGGTGCAATATTCTCATATATTCAATATATAAAGGAAATGTTGTCGTTTAAGCCCATTATTAAATTGTCGAAAATTTCTTTAAATTCTTTCCTGTAAAACATGTGAGTATCAATGTCCATTGCTGTGCTATTATTTTTATCTATTCTTTTTGGTAGAACCCTTTTCCTACGGTGCTTTTGGAAGTCAGCTTCCTCAATCACATCCAAATATTCATCAGTGCTTCTGAACTTATCTATAGGGAAATCTTTTATTTATTCAAAAGTTTATTCAAGTGCAATGTGTCAGTGTTACAGTGTATGTTGATTTTTTCTTCATTTGATGGACTGTTTTCATGGTCACATTTCTGTTTCAAATTCTCATTGTCCATCTTTTTCCTTTTTGACCCTTGAATGAATTTTTAGATGCTCCAAATTTTTTCTCAAAAACTCTATTCCCATTATGAAGAGTCCTTTTGTGTTGAGATTTATAGTAATTTTTTAATACAGCTTTAAAGGCACAACATTGGGCTTTTGGTCTTCATAAACAGGTTTTAATATAAATGAACATGACTGGTTTATATTTCCGCACTCAAATACAAGTAAAATATGACAAATTTATCAGAGTCAATGACTTCTTGTATTCACATTTATTCATATAATGCTTTTTTCTGGACATCAAAGGGTTAACCAATTTTTCCATCAAAAATCATGAGAATGGGTAAAAGATTGTCCGAAAGTCACAAAATTAGTGCAATTGATGAAACTCATCAAATCTTGTCCAGCTGTTTCAAAGCAGGTGACAACATTATTTTTTGTTGGGTTACCTACAAGTACAAGTGACCTCCAATTTTCAAAAGAAGCTGCAATTCCTTTGGATTAAAATAGCTGGATTCTCTTTAGGGAGAAGAAAAGGAGGTAGGGTGAAAGTTTTGAGAAAGGAGCAAAGTTTTGGAGGAAATAAAAGAGGTAGATTAGAGTCAGCTGTTTGTGGGTAGAAGTAGAGAAATTCAGGTCTAGTAGATGTATAATATTTTTGTAAAACTGAAAAAAAGAAAGATAGATTGAGTGTGGCTGATTTCTTTCTGCATTTCTATTGGTAATTTAACTTTTTACTGGTACAGCACTCAGAAACCTAATCTCCAAAACAATAAAAATTTCGTAATTTTTTACTATTATTTTTAATAAAGAAAATGTCTTAAAAATCTAGAATTTTCCAAGTCTACATATATTGGGGGGAGGCCCCCCCCCATAACCCCCATGGCAATGCCTCTGATTACAACATATTAATTGTGAGTGTTGCCAATAATAGGAAGCTGAAAACAAATTTGATTCGCAAAAATACAAACTTTATACTTTTCAATATTTTCAAAGCTTTTTTGAGAAATTAAAATACAGTCTTAAGGGAGCGGAAGTCCCTTTAGAAATTTCAAAAAATTGATTTTTTTTTTTTAAATTCAAAAATATACTAGGCTGAGCAAAAAGTTCTGGGAAATTTGTGAAAGTTGCGTTGTTATGTGCAAATTAACAACAAAAGCAACAAGGACTCTTCTTCAAAGTAGAGACCACCATAGTCTACGACTTTCTGCCAGATTAAGGATTTTCTGGAAGTAAGAAGTTTGCCGCCATACCAGCACCTTCACCCTCATTAATCTCATGGATGGCTTTCAGAATCGTTAGACCTTTTCCATAATAATGCCAGATCAACACATGCAAATCATACTCTTCAATAGGCATTTTGGAGCCGAAAATTCGTGAACTTCTATAGATATACCACTAGTACTCCTATATACAATAAAAACTCTCGTAACTATCAGATAAAAATTTCCCAGAACTTTTTACTCAACCTAATAATATCTTGAGAATATATTGGGAAGAGGAAAAATCAAGATATTCAATATTAACACAGTTATCCCACTTTTTGTCGAGTACGCCAGAGCCTGCATGTTGTGCTAGCGAAGGTTAAATGAAGATCTTTCTCCCTTACTTCCTCAAGAACTTCAAGACCATCTCCTACCAATCTACCAACATTTATCTAGAGATAACTTACTCCAAAGATGCTTCGATGGCCATACCCAGCGCTAACGAAAGTTTTAACGCAACAGTTTGGCGGTTATCTCCAAAACACCTGCATTCTGGACTACAAACTGTTGAAATTTCAGAATACATCGCTGCTGGGATATTTAATGAAGGCTACACTTCCGTTCTTAGAGTTATGGATAATTTAAATATTGTTGTTGGCACCTATGGCAAAGTTTTTGCCGATGAGGTGCGAGTAACGAGTCAAAATCGGAGGAGTCTTTTTCAGACAAAAGCAGCTTGTACAGCCTGAAAACAGCAGCAACTCGAAAAAACCCCAGCTTTTCCAGAAATCCGAAGGTCTATTATATGCACCTGGAATTGCTGATTGATCGGTAAGTCACTAAAACCAATAACTTTATCGTACTGAAACTTTAAACGGGAATATCTTGAAACTATGTTACCAAAAATTGCTCGTGCTGTAACTCAAAAAGTTATCATTCGATTTGACTACTTTTTGGTGAGGCTTTTCTTTATATCATTACCGGAAGGACATACCTAAAGTTTAAAAGATTTTGTGTAAATAGACAATTTTTTAGGGATGAAAAATGTTGAAAAAATAGTACAAAATCTGAACATTTTATTAAAAACCATACTTAATTTTTTACTTTATACTTTTTTATCGTTTTATAGGTTTATCCTTCTCACGCATATGTTAGAAAAATAAAAAATATATTTTTTTCAGATCAATAGAAAAAGAATGATGAGTGCAGCATTTTTGGGCCTTGCGCTTGAGACAGCTGAAGAAAAATTTTGCTGAGCCTCCAGTTTGTAAAAAAAAAATTGTACTCTACAAAGATGTAATAAAGTTATGTTACGGTTTCAAAATGATCCGATTATTTTATCACCTTTAAAAAAATTAAAAACAATGAAAAATGACTGTTTTTGAGGCGTCTAAAGGGACTTCTCCCCTTAAACGTTTCGATATTTGCTTAGTAGCCAAAGCTTTTCTGAAAATAAAGAATTTCATTTGAACTAAAATTGACCTAATTAATTTTGAAATTAGGGATATAAAATTCAGGGATTTCATATTGGGATTTAGAAGTATATATGAAATACCATTTATTAGAGTAGACGGGTCAGAGAATTACTTTATAAGTATGACTAGCAGGAAATTTAAGTTTAAAAAAAAATCCCAGTCGGCTCGGCCTACAGGCGCAGGTAGATTTCGAAATTAAAAGTTAAATTTTTATTTTAAATAACGAAAGAACAAATAAATTAGTATAACATTAATAAAAATATAAATAAAACGTCGAAATAAAAATCACTTGAAGATATAAACTTGTGTAGTTTGCTTAAAGTCAAGTGAACATGATATTTATGATCAACCATTATTGGCATTTAATCTTATAGTTTGGCGATAGATTTTTGGTTGACAGGATAACCAAATAGTACCAATATTAGTTTTTGTTGCATTAAAATTTCTCAATTCGTTAATTTTCTGTAAGCAAGTAAATCCTATTGGTTTAAAGTGGAAGTCTATGGGAATTTGATGAAATATTAGAGATATCGACAAGTTGGTGACAAACTTGGCGGCATTTTGCGTCGGAACAGGATCCACCTACCGTAAACCTCTTATATGTATGGAGATACGATAGAGCAATATATATATATAAATTTTTATTTTTTACTTGGAAATCTTGCACTAGAAAAGTAATTGTTGTGCTAAGAATTTTATCGTGTTTTTTTAATTGTTGGCAACAATATAAATGAATCCTTTCATTTTTCTGTAAGAGCTGGTTTTATCAGAATCATGTTAGGTGGTATTCAAAATTTTTAACCCTCCCCCATTTCTACTGCCTTCGGCCGATTTTTCTCATTTGCAATCCCTGCCAAGATATTAACCATCTCAATGTGTTTTGCGAGTTTGAAGCCGATCCATGCATAATTGTAGCTTTTATCGTGCGGATAAAATTTAGTACATACATACTTTATACATACGTACATATATATAAACTTTTTAGGTGGGGGTGGTTTTGGGTTCCTGGGGTGCTATAATGAAAGTTATGAAGGAATTTTTCAGAAGTCATACCATGGTAACGACTGCAATAGGTAGTATTTCTTGCGAAATCTACCTAAAAAGAAGCATCTAGCTGAACTAAAATATAATAGAAAAACAACAGCCTTGGCAAGATTATAAGAAGAACCCATCCAAATAAATTTCAATGAAAGTAACATAATTTTCCACTCCAATCAGTACTATACATCCATTATAAGAGAATCTGTAGAGATGTAACATGTAAAATTCAATATGTAACGATGCAGCATCATTTAACTTACCAAAATTATGGTTCGAATTATGCCATTTTTACGAATATGGAAATAAGTATCCAAGTAAAAATAAAAAATAATGTGTGTAATCTGAAAAAGTATGTGGAAAAATGAATGATGGCATTTCAAATCATTACATCATAGATCGTGCAAATTTAGAATATTTTTAAATGTTTTGATAATGGCCCGGATAGAGATGAAATGTGTAAACAGTCTTATAAAATTATCTTGACTATTTTAAAATTTTTCATCTTATACCTTTTAGCAATTAAATAAAGTATATTTTTACATGATGTTAATTTATTATACATATATATGGATTAAATGGCACCAACTTTTGAAAAATATTGGGTGGGCTCAAAACCATTTTAGGGTAAAATGACTCAGCCATTGTGATTTCTTTGAAAGTTTGGAAAAACATGGTATTTCAAGTTATGATAAGAATTTTTTGGATGGAATATAAAGTTATGTTTTTATTTATATACAGTGCGTTTCAATAGTTTAAGCTCAATAACAAATTTAAAATAAAACTTTAAATATTCACTTCAATATCTGTCTTGTATA
This sequence comes from Maratus speciosus, assembly GCA_963932465.1. NCBI lineage: Eukaryota > Metazoa > Arthropoda > Arachnida > Araneae > Salticidae > Maratus > Maratus speciosus. Next base: position 326,652,658 of record OZ010793.1, read on the forward strand.
TGTTTAAAATAGCAGTTTTAACACCATATTCAATACAATTATCTTTTAAATTTTACTTCAAACCATAGAGTTTAAGAACAGAACAAAAATAACCAGTGTTGAATTCAGACACTTTTCTCGGGAGGGATTTGTGTGGCTCTGGGGGGAACATTGTAGAGTTCCAGGGGGGAAATTGTGCTTTTTTACTCTTGAAAACACAAAATCTTAAATCTTCCGGGGGGGAATCTCATTGCTCCGGGGGTAATATCCCCCTGGGCCTCCCCCTGAAAACAACACGGAAAATAACCATGTCAAAAGTTTAAGCACAAAATCATTTTTATGCAAATTTTACAAACTGGTGCAAGCAGTTGCACAAGCAAATGATTTCTGGGTGTATAAGAAGCAGTCAGTTGTTGTTTTTGAGTTAGTACAAAATGTCTAAGTTGAAAGAATTTTCAAAGGAGGACGTGATAAATATCTGGAGTATGAGATCAAAACAAAAGTCTGTTTCTAAAATTGCAAATGCATTAAAAAGATCAAAACGAGGTATTCATCAAGTTTTGGCTCATGGTAATGATTTCAAATGAAAATTCCATTCAGGAAGGCCACGAGTGACTACTTTGTGCAAAGACTGCCGCATCAGTCTTTGTGGAAAGACCAGCGCTTTTTTAAGTTTCAAGGCGATTTTTCCACATTAGTGAAAAGAATACGGTTTCTTTTTTTAACCCAATATAGTAAATTTTGTTCTCTTTTCAAAAAAGTTTATTCAGAAATTGTACAGCGATTTTTGAATTTTAGCGAATTTTTTATGCGATTATTGAACAGCACTTAATGCATCTTCATACCTATAAGAGGGTTACCTAACATAGGGGAAACACAGTTCTGTTGCTGAATGCCGCCAAGTTTGTTGCCAACTTGGTGATATCTCTAATATTTCACCAAATTCCCATAGACTTCCATTGTAAACAAATAGGATTACTTGCTTACAGAAAAGGAACAAATTGAGATATTTTATTGCAACAAAAACTAATATTAACTTAAGGGGTTATATTAATTATATTTAAGAAAATGCAAGTAAATTAAATTATGAATAAAAGTAACATGATACAATGCTTAGCATGCTTTCCCAAACATAAATTTTAAGAGAGCCCGCAGGTCAAAGGAATTAGATTTGAAACTTTTATCCAATTACAGTAAATTTTGACTTTCGTGATTTTTGAACTTTTTGTGATTTTTAATTCAATTTCTACGTTTCTTCACGATCTGCTGCAATTTTTTGACATTCCATTTTTGCCCTATAATACTAAAGTAATTTCTGCCCTCATTTCAATAAAGTTTATTCGAATTTCGTATAGTAATTTTCGAATTTTTCGGGAATTTTGTATGCGAATTTTAGTATATTATAGCGATTTCCTACCATTTTTCCACATTAGTGAAAGGAATCAACTTTCAATCTTCGAACACAATATATAAATTTTTCTCTTTTCGAAAATTGTGCAGCAATTTAAAATTTTTTCGCGATATCTTATTGTGATTTTCAGATCTTTTTCGCAATTCGAGCTGTTTTTTGACATACCCGGTCAACACCGGGCAAGTTAGCTAGTAAAAAGTAAAATAAAAAGTGGCCTTTTTTTATATTTTACTATTCAAGAGCAGATTAAACATTTGAATTGAACACTTTTTGAATTGAAACAGAACATACTATACCTTTTCAAATGAAAAAGATGATGTATCTAAAATTTTATTTATAACATTTATGTACATGATGAATCCTTTACAAGTAAACAAAAAATTTTCTTTCCACTAAAACAGACAGTATGTTAATTTAAGAAGATTTACTGTACATTTAAATTCAATGATTTTGCTCTTTTTCTTTCTTTCAAAAATTCTGCAATTTTCATACGATCTTTCAAATAAGCTACACTTGCAACATTATAAGAAAATATTTGCTCTAAAGTAGTTTCACACACAGAATAACTAGTTATCATCCCTTTACATTTTAGGCGCTCTAAAACAGAAAAAAGCTTAGACCATTTGATTTCACTTATATGCATAAAATAATTTAAATAAGTTGTAATTTCAATTTTCAAAATAGCTTCTGGAAATGCATCTTCAAAATCAGCTTTTATTTGTTCAACTTGCCCTTTAACTGTGATAGCTTGTCTTGTTAATCTTGTCCTTGACTGTCTGGTTTTTGGAGCTCGTAACATTACTGTAACACCATTTTGGTAATCTTCTTTTAAATGTTGAAGATTACCTATGAAACTCAGTTTTCCTCTAACTAAAATTCCAATGTGATCACATAAAGCTTCACAATCATCCATCCTGAAACAATTAGAAAACATAAAATTACATACAAATACAATATATAGAACATTAAAGCTAAAAGAATAGCAAACTATTCATTTACTATTAAGCGTATAAATAATTATTAATAAATAAATCATAAGTAAATTAATATTCAAAATAAAGCTATGGAAAAACAAAAAAACAAAAAACTAAAGCTTTTTTAGATTAAAAAAACAATGCCGATAAAAACAAAATTGACAAAAATTAACAGGGTTCATACAGAGTTGGGAAGAAAAAATCCAAGGAGTACCCAAAAAATCCAAGGAGTCCAAAAAATTTTAAGGATTTGCCTTTTTTTGTTGTTGTTGATGTTTTTATGTGCTGCATCGTTATGTGGTATGCACACTCAAATTTTTAATGCCCAATTTGGAGAAAAAAACATTTCAAAAACAAATTTTACTTTATTAGAATCTAATTGTTAGTGCTGAAATTGCACAGTATTCACAATATATTGCTTATTGATTACGTAAATTTAAATACAAAACTGACAACCTACTTTTTTATGCAGTGACCAACGGTCATATCACAGGGGTGATTCTGAGTAAAAAAAATATTCTGAAATTCACAGCAAATATGAAAAGTTACACCAGAGGGGGGGGAATCCACTCCCGACACTAGCTATGCGTTCTCTCGGTGGCTCTTTGACGAAATTTGTGGGGTTTTTTTCACGATCTTTTGACGAAATTTGCCGTTTTTTCGCGATCTTTTGACGAAATTTTTGGGTTTTCGCTATTTTTCGACGAAATTTGTGAGTTTTTACGCGCTTTTTTGATGAAATTTGTGGGTTTTTATGCGCTCTTTTGACGAAATTTGTGGGGTTTTTCGCGATCTTTTAACAAAATTGGTGGGATTTTTCATGATCTTTTGACGAAATTTGTGAGTTTTTACGCACCTTTTTGACGAAATTTGTGAGTTTTTTCCATGATCTTTTGACAAAATTTGTCAATTTTTCGCGCTCTTTTGACGAAATTTCACGGTTTTCGCGCTCTTTCGACGAAATTTGTAAGTTTTTACGCGCTCTTTTGACGAAATTTGTGTTTTTTTCGCAAACTTTTGACGAAATTTGCCGTTTTTTGCAATCTTTTGACGAAATTTGCCGTTTTTTCGCAATCTTTTGACGAAATTTGCCGTTTTTTCGCGATCTTTCGACGAAATTTGTGTTTTTTCCCGATCTTTTGATGAAATTTGTGGGGTTTTTTCACGATCTTTCGACGAAATTTGCGGGGTTTTTCGCGATTATTTAACAAAATTTGCGTTTTTCCCGCGATCCTTTGACGAAATTCGCGATTTTTCTGCAAACGATTGACAAAATTTATTTTTTTCGGCGACCATATGACAGAATTTTCCGATTGATGACCGATTTTTTAGAATTTCCGGAAATGAATGCCTTACATTTTCGGAAAATTCAGACTAGAATCACCCCTAGGTCATATAAATAGAGATTAGTCAAACCCCAAACACTTATTATGTATATCGCATACATGATACATCTTAAAGAAAATTTTAAAAGGCAAAAGAAAAAAAAGAATGCTAAATCCAACATCATAAAGAACATTTTAAAAGGCAAAAAAGAAAAAAAAATGCTAAATGCAACATACAAGAAAAAATATAACAAGTTTTTAATTTATTCTTTTAGAACAGCGGTAATCGCTTTCTTTAAAGGTGAAATTTTGACGAATTTGCATTTTTTTCGATTTCTTATGATGAAATTTGCGTTTTTTTTTTTTTTCGCGATCGTCAGGGGGAAATTCGCGTTTCTTTCGCTATCTTCTGGGAGGAATTCGTGTTTTTTTCGCGACCTTCTGGGAAAATTCGCTTTTTTTCGCGATCTTTTAATGGAATTCGCATTTTATTTCGATTGTTTAACGAATCTGACGTTCTTTTCGCGATCCTTTGATGAAATTTGCATGTTTTTCGCGATCATTTGACGAAATTTACGTAATTTTCGCGATCCTTTGACGAAATTCGTGTGTTTTTCAATCCTTTGGCGAAATTCACGTGTTTTTTGCGATTTTCTGGGGAAATTCGAGATCTTCTAAAGAAATTCGCGTTATATTTCGATCGTTTGACGAAAGTAACTTTTTTCTGCGATCTTTTGATGGAAACCGTGTGTTTTTCGCGATCTTTTGAGGAACTTCACGTTTTATGCGATCTTTTGAGGAAATCTGCTTTTTTTCTCGATCTTTAACGAAATTCGCGTTTTTTCGTGATCCTTTGAGTAAACTTGCGTTTTTTCGCTGTCTTAAGAAATCCGAGTTTTCCCGCGATCTCTTGGAGAAACTCGTGTTTTTTCACGATCCTTTGAAAAAATTTACGATTTTTTTTCCGCGATTGATTGGCGAAATTTGACGGTATTTTTTGGGACATATTTGCGAAAAAAGCGTTTTTTCTGATATTCTTGGCTAAATATGCAAAACATCGATAAAATTTTAAAAAAAAGGTCGGCTAACAGTGTCAAAAAACGGACTTTTCGGACCTAGTAGGAGCCCTACTATTAAGATTACCCTACCCAATCAATGTTGTGCTTCAGATGAATGACGTGCATAAAAGGATTTACCATGCGTTTTTCAATCACGATTTTTTTTTCCCTCGGCAGCAATATCGCTTGCGTCCGAAGCCGCAATACAATATAAGGAGTTTCTAAGTAGTGGTTTGCTTATCTAAGTAGTTCTAAGTACTACTTGGGAATGTTTTCATTTCTAAGGAGTTTCCAAGGAGTCTAAGGAGTCTGTGCGAACCCTGAATTAAATATATGCCGATTTCAGATACTTTGTTTTACTAGGCATCTAATCTAATCATAAAGATAAAGATTATTCAAAGCATTATTCATTTGGTATTAAAAGAGATTTATAATTTTTTTTTCTTCACTTTCTCACTCCTGAAGTATAATGCTTGATAGAATATTTTAATTGTGTAAACGTCAAAAGGAAAAAGTCTCTTATTCCCAAAACACAGATGTCATTTGCACTCGGCAAGTGGGGGGTGGGGGGGGGGAGAAAGAAAATAATAATAGTTGGCTAGTGTCATTGAAAACGAATACATATATGCAGCAAATAAATATATTTGTATTTAAATTTTCTATATCTTTTTTCTATAATTAATAAGGTAATTCTTACGGAATTAGTTTCTTTTACAAATATTAAACAATTGTGTTATATAGTAAACTAAAAGATAACTACAATACAGTTTCATTATTAAATGGGATTACACTAGTTTAAAACTGAGAAATGTGTTTCTCAACCATTAAAGAAAGATTTCTTTTGAATGTTTTACCGAAAATTTCGGCTAATTTACAAACATTTAGCAAATGCTTTCCGTTGCGGTGAAATCGGCATACACAGATGATATATTTCTGCTTAGTGTATATGTTGTTTTTATTTTCTTTTCTTTTTTACCTTCTGAAAGGCAATCGAATAATTTTTAAGGTTATTCTAAAGATTTTGATTAAATAATAAGAATATTTTGTTGCAATTCTAATCAGCAGTGAGTGATGCTAAGAGGCTACTTCAGTCACGCGAAAAGACCTGCTCGCTAAAGCTAATCCCATGGAGGAAATTTATAAAGGTATCTCAGTTGCATTTCAATATTTTTAAATGTTTTTTTTTTTTGCATTGGATAGCGGAGATTGATCTGTACAAAGGCCATTTTTTACATTTTCGATCTTGATTGCAGAATTTTTTATGGGGAGGCTACTTTAGTCAAGCGAAAAAACCTGTTTGCTAATGCTAATCCTATAGAAGAAATTTATAAAGGTATCTCAGTTGCATTTCAATATTTTTAAATGATTTTTTTTTTTTTTTTTTTTTTTTTTTTTTTTTTTGCATTGGATAGCTGAGATTGATCTGTACAAAGGCCATTTTTTACATTTTTGATCTTGATTGCAGAAGTTTTTATGGGGAGGCTACTTTAGTCAAGTGAAAAGACCCATTTGCTAATGCTAATCCTATAGAAGAAATTTATAAAGATATCTCGGTTGCATTTCAATATTTTTAAATGATTTTTTTTTTTTTTTTTTTTGCATTGGATAGCGGAGATTGATCTGTACAAAGGCCGTTTTTTACATTTTCGATCTTGATTGCAGAATTTTTTATGGGGAGGCTACTTTAGTCAAGCTAAAGAACTGTTTGCTAATGCTAATCCTATAGAAGAAATTTATAAAGATATCTCGGTTGCATTTCAATATTTTTAAATGTTTTTTTTTTTTTTTTTTTTTTTTTTTTGCATTGGATAGTTGAGATTGATCTGTACAAAGGCCATTTTTTACATTTTCGATCTTGATTGCAGAAGATTTTATGGGGAGGCTACTTTAGTCAAGCGAAAAGACCCGTTTGCTAATGCTAATCCTACAGAAGAAACTTATAAAGATATCTCGGTTGCATTTCAATATTTTTAAATGATTTTTTTTTTGCATTGGATAGCTGAGATCGATCCTGTACAAAGGACGTTTTTTACATTTTCGATCTTGATTGCAGAATTTTTTATGGGGAGGCTACTTGAGCCAAGTGAAAAGAACCGTTTGCTAATGCTAAATCCTATAGAAGAAATTTATAAAAAGATATCTGGGTTGCATTTCAATATTCTTAAATGATTTTTTTTGTATTGGATAGCTTAGATCGATCTGTACAAAGGCTGTTTTTTACATTTTCGATCTTGATAGCAGAATTTTTTATGAGGAGGCTACTTTAGCCAAGTGAAAGGACCCGTTCACAGACAATTTGTTCAGACAATTTATTCTACTTAGGCATCTCATCTAATCATAAAGATAAAGATTTTTAAAAGCATTATTAATTTGGAATTAAAACAGATTTATAATCTTTTTTTTAGTCTCTTATACTCAAAAGAAATATGTCATCTGCACTCAGCAAGGGAGGGGGGGGGGGCAGAGAGAGAAAGAAAATAATAATAGTTGGCTAGTGTCATTAAAAATGAATAGATATATGCGGCGAATAAATATATTTGTATTTAAATTTTCTATATCTTTTTTTCTATAATTTATAGGGTAATTCTTACGGAATTAGTTTCTTTCACAAATATTAAACATTTGTGTTATATAGTAAACTAAACGATAACTACAGTACAGTTTCATTATTAAATGGGATTACACTAGTTTAAAAAATCTGAGGAATGTGTTCCTCAAACTTTAAAGAAAGATTTCTTATCAGTGTTTTACCGAAAATTTCGGCTAATTTACAAACATTTAGCAAACTAGCTGCCCCGCCTGGCGTTGCCCGGGCCCGTAATAATATTCTTAAATAAGCCTGAAATTTGTATCGCAGGTTGGTACAGAGGGTTGGGGATAGAGACGGTGCAAATTAGGAGGGCCCAGCTCTTGTTCAGTTGGAAAGTTGTGTAAAGTCAGTGGTTAAGCTTTTGAATTTTTGCTTGCCTAACACTTTAAATTCTTTTATTCAAAATTACTTAGTGAATTAAATTAAAATTTAATTATATTTCAATATTTTAAATTTTTATTTAAAATCTGTAGGTGAAATAGTAATTACAAATGCATCATAAACTGTAATACTGAAAAAGAAATTGTAAAATTGCAAGCAAATACTACTATATAGATTTTTAAAAAAGGTACTATCCAGCAAATTTATTTTCTAATTGAGTAATAAAGCCTGTTTATAACGAAGTCGTGCAATAAACTGAAAAAAAAAAAACAGGTTTCAGCACCCCCCCCCCCCCTAAAAAAAAATGCAACGATTGTTTTGTTCAATTTAAAGAGCCTGCATAAAACGGCATTTATCACTGGTCGTTGTGTTTCCGTCTAAGCAGGTTTTGTTGTATCTTACTTTTGGTGGGGACCCTGTATTGGAATTATTATCGGAATGGACAGACCCTTTGTATGGTCAAATTTGTATCATTTTATATCTTTAGACAGTTTTTTATTTTTGGTGCCATTAGCGAGGGTTTTTATACGTGAAAGAAATTTTTTTATTGGTATAGATAAAAAAAACCCCTTAAAATTGCAAAAAAAAATATATATATAACAAAATTTTTTTAATTAAATCGATTGGACAATGTAAAATGCAGTTTTATTATTATTATTCGATTAATTTATTTACAATTTTTTTCTCAAATAATTCAATTGATTATCAATTAAAAATAATTAAAAACCCTTAAAATTGTTAAAAAAAAAATACAAAATTTCTTTTAATTAAATACGTTTAACAACGATATTTATAAAATGTAGTTTTTTATAATTAAATTCATTTATTTGCAGTTTTTTTTTTCTTTTAATAATTCAATTGTTTTAAAATTAAAAATATTTACTGTATTTATTTATTTACTTATTGCCACTTTTTTCACTTTAGATATCCTTAAAAGAAGAATGAAATCTTTAAAATAGCAAAAATATGCTAACTCAAATTTCAACTTAGCCCTATCGAGTTTCGAACCAGAGTACGTTCGTATAGAAAACTAAGGCATTAAACGTCTACGCCACAAATGCTACGGACAACTTAGTAAATGAAGGTTCCGTATCGGAGTGTGTAAATCTTTTCTTTTCTTTTTTTTCATGTCACTTTCATTAGCATAACAAAATAGATGTTTATATTCCCCACAGTTATCCTCCGGAACATTTAAATCAATAATTTGGATTTCAGATGCAACGCGTTCGCCCATGCGCCGTTATTAATCCTATTTTGGTGATCGCTTACGCTCTGTGATTGACGGCACTCTCGATGAAATCTATTTCGATTTTCTGCTTAATGCGGTTTCTTCTCTACTTTCAAGCATTCGCCAAGATCTTTTACGGGCATTTCTAACGATATTGTGAAGTTCCATAATTGCAACGAAAGGGGGAAATGTAAATAAACAGGATTTACCTCCGCCTAAATCCTGCCAGAGGACTTTCACACAGTAACCAATGAGAAGCGTTTTATAATGGCGTTGCCATTAAACAATTAACAAATAATCGCGATTTCTGTGCACGCACGATAGCGTAATATATATATAGATACTTTCGGTTGTGGTGAAATCAGCAAACACAGATGATATATTTCTGCTTAGTGCATATGTTGTTTTTCTTTTCTTTTATTTTTTCCCTTCTGAAGGCAATCGGATAATTTTTAAAGTTATTATAAACATTTTGATTAAATAATAAGCATATTTTGTTGCAATTCAAATCAGCAGTGAGTGATGCTAAGAGGTTACTTCAGTCACGCGAATAGACCCACTTGCTAAAGCTAATCCCATGGAGGAAATTTATAAAGATATCTCGGTTGCATTTCAATATTTTTAAATGATTTTTTTTTTTTTTTTTGCATTGAATAGCTGAGATCGATCTGCACAAAGGACGTTTTTTAATTTTTTTATTTTGAATGCAGAATTTTTAGGGTTACGTACTTAAAAAGTAAAAACGGAACCATAAGATCACTCCTGTGTCTATCTGTGTCTGTCACAGCCATTTTACTCGTAAAACTATAGAACGTAGAAAATTCAAATTGGGGCAAGTAATAAAGACTATTGACCCACATATTTTCAGATTATTAAACATTCATAAATATATTTAGTAAAAATGTAGAGGGGCTAATTAAGCTACTTGAAAAAAAAAACTCTTTTCTTTGTATATTGTGTGGGGTATCATGTAAAAGCTTGAGTAACGCTGAACTCTAAAATACATTTCTTTTAATTTTAGGTATTATATTTTCAAAGATATCGTCAAAAATGTAGCACAAAAATATATCCCCCCCCCCACCCTCCCCATCTAATTCCAAATCTACTGAAACTAAAATTATGAAAAAATTAGAGGTATTAGACATTAATTTAAACCTTGCAGGAAAATTATAGCGATTACCCTAGGTCACATAGTTTTTGAGAAAATCGCATTTTTCCGTTATACACAAATTTCGATTTACGGGCATTCAACAAAAGAGTTGGGCAGTGCTGGAGGCAGGCCCGTAGCTAGACAATGCCTCCAGGTCAGGCAAATATTTTTCCAAGAGGGCAAAATTACTTCTTCATTTTTTTTCGTCTTTTACAACATTTTTTTTAGTCTTTTACGATATTTTAAAAATATATATTACGTATTCAGTAAAAGTTTTATAGCTCTTCCGAATGCAGTTGAAAAGTGATATTCTTTCATCTCGCCGTCTATCCACAAACTAATTTTTCTAAATATGGATTTCCACAAAAATGTGAGATGATGTTGAGGATTGCAACAAACAGCGCCACTAACCAGTTATCTGTGGATCCCCCCCCCCCCCACACACATACACATTACACATCTCTGCAGAAAAATCGAGAGACTTGCATTTTTATCTTTTATTAATAACTAGTTTAAGCATTACGAACATTCCCTTTCATGTTTAAATTAAATATTTTTGTTTTTTAATATTATCACTCATTAAAACGGATTTTTTTCTTCTTTTCTTCTTCCTTCTTTTTTTTTAAAATTAAAATTAGTAACAGTTTTTTCTTTTATGTTTTGAGGTGTAATAGCTGTTTCAATTTTTTTTATCAACGATAAATTTCGTCAAGAAATAAAATGTTAAACCTTATCGTCTAAAATAACAGAACTTTCCGTCATAATTCTGTAACTAATCTAGGTAGTAATATGTGTTATAGCTTAAAACCTTCCCTGAAACGATACCTATCTAACGATATAAGTTCTGTAAAAATCTATGCAGTAGAACTCGAAATCTAGGTGTTCGGAACGACATTTCCATTTGGATTTTATATATATATAATAGATAAACTAATAATACAGCATTCCAAGAAATTCATTTACAGTAAAACCTTTAAAAACGGAATAGCAGAGGATAAAAAAAAAAAAATCGACAAGTTTCCATCTTAGCATGCATAACTGCAGTGTTGTATTTAGGCACTTTTTCCGGGAAGGTTTACTAATGCTCCCGGTGTGGTAGACAGTGTGGAGCGGGTGAGAATTGCACTTCTACAACTTTAATAAGCACAAAATTACAAAGTTTCCGGGAGTGACATTTCGAAGCTCAGAGAAGAACCCTCTTCCCGGGTTACCCCCTAAATTCATCAATTATTATATGAAATTCCTTTCAGCGGGTCCATGAAATGCTCTCATGTAAAACAGGATTTTGTTATAGGAGGCTCCATTTACGCAGGTTTTACAGAATTTCTGGAATTTTAGATGATTTAAAATTTAATATAAAGAAGGCCCTGGTAATTACGGTAATAAAGTTATTTATTTACAAATCAGGTAACCCTCTCACAACTAAATATCAATATATTTTCACGAATTTCTTACAGATGCTTCAAAACCATAATATGTGTTTATAACATAACAATTTGAAACAGTTTGGACAATAAAAAAAAAAGTCTTCTTACCAGCGTCTTACTAGTAAATATTAATAGTTTTCCACGAATCTTGTGTACAGGCTTTGAAACCAATATATTTATGATAATATATATAATTTTAAAGAGTTTTGACAGTAAGAACTATTTTTTTTTTAAAATATTAAATGTCTGATGAGTAAAAAAAAATCTGCGCCCTTTAAAATTCCAAATCCGCTATTTTTTGTTGAAATACGGAAAAATATGCAACATGTTTTAAAGAGCGCACATTTTAATTTTACTTTAAAATGTCCTATTTGGTATAAATATTGCGGGGCCTCCCATACGAGGCTCGTTTAGAAATATTTTTGTTTAAAAGTATAATAAAAAAAAATCAGATTAAAGATATAAACTAATACAAATTTAAGGTTAATATCATCGCATCACGGGCAACGCCGGGCTGGTCAACAAGTATTACACAATTAAAAACCATCATGAAAATATATGCCAACATAATTCACTATTATGACCTGCATTCGAACTCTCTATTCTCTAACGCGATCACAAAATCATTTTTATGCTTAAATGCCATTAAGTTTCAATTATTTTTATTCTGATCCCACGATAGCAAATAGTGTTTTCTGTTTTCTATAAAGACAAAGGATATTTCAGAAAAAAGTGCAAAATATGTGTTAAAAGTAGAGATGGGAAATAGAGTTACTTTTGGTTAACAGGTTGCATCGTTCCACGCTTGCACAAGTAACAGTTTCCAACAACCTGTTATTCTTTTAACGTATAATTAATGGCTGTGTATGATGTCAACGGGTGTTTTAATTACAAGGCCTTTAAACAAAATGTTTTAAATAATTTTGGGACGTACATATAGACACTGTTTTTGTTATGGTGAATCCACTCCATTAAAATCAGTTTTTGTTTAAAAACTTCAATTTTTACAGGACAAAACTTACCTAGTTATGATACTTTTAATTTTATGCATTTTGAGCTTTTCTGGCACTAAAAACACGTTTTTTGTTTATGGTGACAAAAACGGTGAAAATTCATAAAGTTCTAAGTATCATAATCATAACTCAATAAGTTTTAGCTGTAGGAAAATAAAATGTTTACTGTTTTAGTGGTTAGAACATGGAGAAAATTTTTCTGAATGAAGCTTATAGGAACCAGACGTTGTGAAAAGATTGTAATTTCTTAACTATTTAAAAAGCACTTATTTCAACGCAAATTGGACTTTAAATGATGCATAACAAAATCTGAAACATTTTTGCAATTGGAACAATACCACTAAAACTAACGATTTAGAAATTAGCTTTTGGTAAACGATAAGAGACATCCTGTATAAAAATAAACACAGATTTAACAACATGATTTGTAAAAAAAAAAAAATATTCTCGATTTCATTGCTGCTATGTGTATCAACGCATATGCATAGCGAAAACCACAAGAACATGAAAATATTATTTATACATGTTTAGTCAGATGCAATTTATCAATGTAATACTAAAAAAGTGTTTTTCCATATTTGGTGACTAAAAATCACAAAATTCACTAAATTGTAAGTGTCTTAACTCAGTTAGTTTTGGCCATAGAAGAATAAATTTTTACTGTTTTACATCTTAAAACATAGAGAAACTTCTAAGCTCCAGATACTGTAAAAAATTTTTAATTTCTCAAGTATTTAAAAATCAGCTATTTTAACATAGATCGATTTTTATATGATACAGAACAAAATTTGAAACACTTTTGCAATTGCAATTACACCTCTAAAACTAATGGTTTCGAAAAGAGCTTTCGGCAAACGATAAGAAAAGACATGCTGTATAAAAATAAACACTGCTTTAACAACATGATTTATAAAAAAAGAAATTTGATCCCCGATTTCATTGCAGCCATATTTATCAACGTCTATCCAAAGATAATCTATAAGAACCTGAAAATGTTATTTATACACTTTTAATTAAAAGCAATTTATCCGAACAGATTTTTATTATGTTTTTCAAATTAGTTACAATTGTATTAAAATTAAGTGCTCGCACAAATAATGCGATGCTATTGTCTTTCTTTTATTTACAGTGAAATAAAAATCACAGAAATAAAAATGTTTGTAGCTCTTATTTTCTAAAAACACAGTATTGAGAAACTAATAAATAAATAAAAATCAAATAAAAAAAAGAAAAAAAAACTGTCGAACTCCATGAGTATATCCCTTTTAAACATTCAAATTCAAAGAAACCACTAGCCCAATCAAAAATGGCTACCGCAATAACTGTGTCAAAAATGCAACAAAATCAAAATCATTCCCATCTTCTAATCCCTTTTAAACATTCTAATTCAAAATAAACCACTGCCAGGTCAAAAATGGCTAACGACCTAACTCTGCAATGCAACGAATTCGCAGTTATTCCCATTCTCATATCCTTTATTAAAAAACGCTTTTTACTTTTCATCCCAATAAATCTCATCATTAAAATGATGTTATTCAATACTATTTATCTGTATAACAAATTACAACAGTTTAACGTATATCAGTGTGATGTGTTAAAAAATATTTTGTCTACATGTTGAGTTAAAACAGTTACACTATTAGAATCAACAGTAATGAATATTTGTAATACAATAACTGTCAAACTCTATGCGGTTTCTCAGAATATTTTAACAGTGGTAGCTTTCTTTTCTAGTGAATGGCCAGGTGTTTGCTAGTGAATTGGGCTCTGATTGGTTGATTGCGAATTGCTTCATAGCTACTAAGCTTTAATCATTTTTTGCAGTGAACGATACATTCTAGCCATTGAAGGCTACTAAAGACATGAAAGGAAGATTTTTGACTGTCTGCGGTTGATGATTTCTTTCTATTAGCTTTTGCGCGTCATAATAAGCGTTCATAATCGTTTAAAAAGGACTTTATTTGAAAGTACATATTTTTTTAATTTGAAAGCACATTTTTAAGCTCTTTTTTTTATAATATCGAAAACAAATTTTGGAAATTTTATTTTTATTATAATTTTAATATATATTTCTAAAAAACTATTCTTTCAGCTTTTTCTTTTCTTTTCTTTTTATATACTTAGCAGGTAATGTGTTATAAATTTAACAGGGACTTTCCGTTAATCTGTTACTAAATAATGCACTACAAACGAATAACATTGTTATTTATCCTAATATGTTAAATAATGCCCATCTCTAGTTAAAAGTCAATTTTTGAGGCTAGGAAAGATCATCTGAGATAGAGGTCTGCACGGGGCCGGGCTTTGCCCCGGGTCCCGTACCCCACCCAGTAAAATGAAGGTGAAATTTCAAAAGGGCCAGGGCAGCAGAATTATGACAACTTTTTCAATGGGCCGGGCCGATAAAAAAATTAAGCAGGCCTACCAGCTCGATATAAAAATATAGACAAAGCCTATAAAGTATGAACCATTTTCAATGAATATGACTTTCCCGAGAATAAGTATAAATGTGCGTCATGGGCCGATGCTAGTTTGGAAACATGAATACAGAAATGCAACATATCCAGCATAGATACCGGCAGTGGACAGTTACATTGTGTCTGAACCCGGCTTAATTTTTTCAGCAGACTCGTGCCGGGCTGAGATCAGGCTTGCATTTTTTTTTTCTCTACATAGTCGAGCCAGGCCGGAACTGCACTTAATTGTTCTCAGGATGTGTAGAGCAGGCAATATGTTTTGTAAAAATATTAATAGCGATAATGAACTTCTGTAACGGAATCTTTGGAAATATACCTTAAGGTATAGGGCACTAGAAAAAAAAGGGGTGCCGGGCGGGAATTTTTCAATAAGGGAAGACTATTCTAAAAAAAGGGTACATTTTTCAAAAATGGAACGCTGTTCTAAAAAAGGGTACATTTTTTCAAAAAGGGAACACTATTCTAAGATAAGGGCACATTTTTTTTAAAAAGGCACACTTGTACCTTGTTCATAAAACATATTTTGAACTGGTTTATTTAGAGTTCCTAGAATTTGTGATATTTTTCCGGTATCAATTGAATTGCCACGGGGCGCATAGGAAGTGTTAAAAAGGGCAGCCAAGTGCATCGGAAGGGTTTGTTTTAAAGAGCCACCGGGTGCAAAAAAGAAATAAAAAAGCCTGCTGGGCACTGCGCCTGCTAAAGCGGCTTAGAGTCAACACTAAGGTGGTTTTCAAATTCTCTGCACAACAATGCGAAAGTTTCTGACACATTTTCAAACTAATTTTTAACTGCAAAGGCATAAAATTGACAGGCCTAATTATTGAAGGGATTTAGAACCGAATAGCATTTTAAATTTTTGATAAATAAATTACTTATCGAGATATAAGAGATTTTTGTCACGTGATAGCAGGTTTTTCTCCTTTCCTGAGCTGTCGCTTCCAGAAATTCGATTCAAAACGCTAATTTTGACAATATTTTCTCACTGACATATTGCCTTTATCAAAAAATATATAACGCCATTTGATTACATATTTTCTGCATAAGAATACCTGCTAGTCTTATGCGTTTTCGAATAGAAATGAACTCAGAAATGTGTCAGATATTAGCTCCTTTGGATTTGAGAAAAGCCTTAATAAAGGAGAGAGAAATATTTTCACAAATCTACTTTTCATTATACAGCTTCAAAAGTTATCAGGTTTTTAACCCTCCTTTTTCCTTTTATTCTAAACTACATTATTTTTTTAATGCATCCGTATTTGAATGTTGAAACGTTTAAGACTCTGAGTAATCATTAATGTTGCTATTGTGTATTTTCTGCCTTGCGAACACATCGTAATTTTAAAATACTCTTGCAGTATTCTTTAAAAGAATCCCAATTGTATGCTAAGAAAAAACTGATTTTTTGTAGAAGTTGAGTCAGGTCGGATTGGGACTGATTTAATTGATATTTCCACGGCCCGGGCCTGGAAATTGCACCCCGTGCAGACCTATAATTTGAGACACAATCGTTTAAAGCTCAAGATTCCAAACATTTGTCAGAAAATGAGAAATGCTATTTGATTCTAAATTACTTCAATAATTTTGCCTGCAAATGTCATGCTTTTACATTTAAAAATAAGTCTGCGAACACATTATAAAGTTTTGCATAGCCGAGCAAACAAAAATATTTTCTACAAAAGGCCTTTAAATAAAAATGAGTATTTCATAGTTTAAAAATATTAATGTTCATTTAGTATTTTAGTTAATTTTTCAATTTATATTTCCGTTTCACAATCCTACATTTATTTCCCCCTTTTCATACAGAACCTATGTGACCGATTTAGATATTTATAGGAAGAAAGGAATAAAGCAACTAAAAAGTAGAATAAATAACATAGGGGCAGGAAATCACCAGAAGAAACAAACACTTTTTGTACTTATAAAAAGGATAAAATTAATTTCTGTAATATTCTCGTTTCTAAATTGCATTTATATCATTTAATTAACATAAAATATTCAAATAATAAAATATTAAGTGCAAATAGTCATAGATGACATTTACAATGCAATTATAAAACCTTTTTGGTTTGAAAAACACTTTCTAGATATTGCGATTCTGTGTGACACTGATTTTACAAACTTTTATAATTTGCAACCGTGTCAAGAAAGCTCCCAAAAAACATTTTCCACTTTTGTTGAAAAGCCCCCAAAAGCAACATAGTGAAGTTACCAATCACAAAACCACATGATTGTAACACATGATAGTTGCATATTTTGGTAACCTGTCCTGTCAAGCCATAAAATAGGTAGCCAACTGCAACCTGAAATCCATGCCTTTGGTTTCCCGTACCAATGTGCCAATCCTAAAACTTTCTTCTAACTAATACATCTTAATATTTCAAAATGTAGTTACAAATATCGATACTTTAATATTATTAGCTCAATACTATACCAACTTTGACTTTCATCTTAAATTTCTGCTTCTGTCAATTAATCGGAGTAAAAACGAGTTAATCTCGATCATGATATTTATTAAAGTCAATAGTTTTCCGTTGTTCTGTTGTACATTAGCTGTTTGTGAATAGTCGGCTTATCTTGATGCGAAGTTCTTATCGCTTTACAAGCCACCGCACAGTGGGACGTCTTGATGATCTAGGTGGACAAAATTCATTTTTCCGATTATCTTGGAATTTGACAAATCCGCGTTCTGGTAGCTGAATGTCTATATTTTCAAGATCCATACAAGTTTTGTTGAAAAAAATAAGAAGTGTAAATTAATTGCGACTGTAAATAAGCCATTTGTGTAGTTGGTTAGGGAGTTTCAAAAGTTGCACGACCTTCTTCTAAGTTTGAAAGCACATCGTGACATTTTGTTTTATTTGAAAGCACAAGTTTGCTGAACATATGTCACAGGTTTGTCAAGGTCAGATTTAACCCATTTTTGTTTTAAAATAAGTGATATTAAAGCCACTTTTTCCAAAGGTTGTAATTCTGAATGATCCTTGATGTTGTTTACAAATTTCATCTTGACTTTTAACATACTATTCAGCATTATTCAGCAATAATGCATTTTTAAAAATCAAAGTGCCATTCCTAAAGTATTTAAAAATTAAAAAAACTCGTGCAGATGTCTGCAAATCATTAAGTTTTTATTAATATACCAGCATCATATTAACTTGCAAAGCATGTATGTATGTTTAGTTCAAATCTGGCATGTTAAATTTAAACCACTTTTAATTATCCTATTGAGCCAAAACAATGAATACATGTGTAATTTGAATGACAATACAATATTATTATAATTTAAAGAACGTAGAAGTTTGTTTAGAATACTGTTTTTACAGTTGCTTCACAAAAATTTAGATTAAAACTTGCAAGTTAATTTTAAACCACTTTCAATAATCTGACTGAGCTGAAACTTTGCTCAGAATATGTAGTTCTGATGACAATGCAATATTATTATAATTTATGAAACATAGCTTTTTTTACAGGGCCACATAAAAGATTAGTTCAAACCTTGCAACACAATTTAAAATCATTTTCAATTATTTGATTGAGCTGAAACTTTGCCTACATGTGTTTTTCCAATGACAATTCCATTAAATTATAATTTGACGAACATAGAAATTATGCATTTTTTACAAGGCCACTCAAAAAATCGCAGAAAGATTGTTGCTAAAAAGCAGAAATTTTAATTAAATTTCAACAAAATTACTATAGGTTATTGAGATACACAATAGCATTTTTAAATGGAAAACAAAGTGCATAGCAGTTGTATTTTTCTTACAGGGACACATAAAAAATTTGGATACATTACGGTCTATATGCAGAAATTTTATTTCAAATTGAATAAAACTTATATAAGGTTATTTATTCACACAACAGCCTTTTTTCAATCAAAAATAATTTTGGTAGCCTTTATATGTTTTACAGGGTACCACTAAACATAAGTTTTTTTTTAATATGATTTTATTTTAAGAATTTTATTTTTCACGATGACTACACAAATTTCTCGAGCAATTCTGAGTAGACAAAAATGCAAAAAAGAAAGAAATGTTAACTTACATATGTGCATTAAATTGATTTTTTTTACTTAATTGTAAAATAAGTATTGTTTAACGCATTATTTGTAATGCGTTATATAGGAGGCCCACTAAAGTCCTTCCCAGGCTCTTAATTGCCGAACGGTTGCAGCTATAGTCATAAAAGTGGTGTCTAGGTATAGTTAAGTGGCTATGCGCTACCAGATGAGACTGCTTCCAGCACTACCTGGTGCAAAGCAGCTCAGTTGGTATTCCTATCTCAAAAACAAGATTCATGTTCAGAACGAGATTCATTCAGCATTCATGTTCACAAGGTGTTCTTTCGAACTAAATCGATGACACTCTACAAATTTGTCATTCACTTTTATCCCATATTTTGAACCATTTTTGCGATAGGAACGCTAATGCTGCCCTTTTGCATTAACTTTTAAAAATTTTAAACTTTGGTACTGTGGAGGGGGGAGTAAAAATGGGAAGTGAAATTTCGGTAGAAGGGGAGGAAAGGGGGGGTTAAGATTTTTTTTTTTAAAATCAGAAATTAAAAGAAATGCAGAAGAATTTCACCCATGATTAAGAAGTAATACACGAGGAAAATTAAGCACTTTTAAGGACTTTTTGCAGATTCTGTATGAAAATAAGTACTTTTAAGCACCAAAAATTCCTTTTGAAAAATGTAAGCACTATTAAGGACTTTCAAGGACTGTACGAATCCTGCCTTACGAATAAAGAAAAGTGCTGTTTGGTTTAGGTCACAAACATCTGGAAAAATTATAGTGGAATGATCAAAAGATTTTTGTTGTTGCTTCGCATTTCATAAAGATATTGCTACATATATTTGGAAAAGATTTTTCAAAACAAAACATAAAATAGTTGCCTATTTGACAGGAATAGTTGCTTTTCAACCCTTTTTCACTTAAGAAAGTTGCCTTAGTCTTCTGGAGCTGAAAATAGTAGCAAAAAGTAGCATTTTAGTAGCAAACGGCAGCCCTGTATGTGCTAAAAACTTCAAATTCTGTATGTAGACCTCTTTTAAAGTGTAGGTAATTAATTGGTGAGGTCTTTTAATTTTTATATTGAATGTGAAAGATAACAGAGCAGCAAGAAGTCCAATTTTCTCATTTAAGATTAAGCAAGACATGGCACAGTAATTAGTAAAATTAAAAAAAAAAATTCATCATTGAGTAATTTCAACATCTTTTCAACTGACTTTTTTCCCCTTACATTAAATAAGACTAGCAGAGAGAGAGAGAGAAAAAAAAAACCCTCTGAAGTCAGTTTTTAGGTTCTCAGAACTTAATAAATAAATCATTCTTACTTTTGAGTTGCCAAGACTATGGTACATCCTTCATCTTTTGCTAGTTCAATGGCCTTCCTAGTTTCTGCACAAGAAACTGGATCCATATAAGCTGTGGGCTCTTCAAGCAAAATGAGTGGAGGCATTCCAATAATGGCTAAGGCTGCACTTAATTTTCTTTTGAGTATGATACTGAAATTAAGTAATTTATCGTTGAAATGATCATCATAACTGAACATACATTTCAATATAGATATGAGATTTAAGAAAAAATAGTTTTCAAGTCTAAAATTTTGTTTAAAAAGAGAAGACCTGTGCTTAATGTTGCCAGATCCAGCCAGGCAACGAGAAGAATAAGAAGATAAAAAACCATGAGATGACTGCTCAGAAATTAGGACATAGAAATCTAGCAGTTTTCTTTCACTATATTAAATTTATGTGAATTAAACAACCCTTAAATGACACAATAGGAAGCAGTGGCATACCCAGGATTTTATTTGATTTTATTCTATGGGAGGAGGGGAGGTGGAGGTGCTGACTTAAATTTCGATAATGTTCTGAGTCTTACAAAACACATTGAATTGTGTTGTAAACAAAAATCATTTTTGGCAATCAGGCCATACCCAGAGGGGGGGAGGGAGCACGGGTCTGATTCTGAGGCCGCCCCATGCTGAAATAAGTGGAAAAGTGTTAATAGATTTTTTTTATATACTTTCATTTAAAAGAAAGTCATAGCTTATTATCTATAAAATTGTTCTTCCCTCGACCCCCCCCCCCCTCTCCGAAAATAAATTCTGGCTATGGTTCTTGTTTAACAATAAATTAATATTGCTTTGGACAATCTCAAATAAATATTTCTTTTTTCACCATTTTGGGGGGCAGTGGGGGGCAGGGGTTGGGGCAGTGACATTTCAGGTACTTAAAAAAAATTTTTTTTGCTGTTTTTGAAATTTTTCCATAATGGCCATGATCAGGGTTTGTAAATATCGCGATATTTTCGAAAATATCAAAAATATCCAATATTTTGATATATATCTGATATTTTCGATATATATCCGATATTTTCAAAATTGTCAGGTTACTGCTGATTATAAATATTTTTAGACTTAATATATATTAGAATCTAAAACGTATTACATTTAGCATGAAAACATAATAAAACAATATTCTAAATGTCTTTTTTTATTTTTTTCTTACAATTTATGATCAAATAATTGAAAACACAAACAGATTTCTGTAAAAGTTGCTTTTTCACTCATCAAAACACAGAATTCAGGATTCAGTTAAAAAAATAAATAAATAAAAATAAACAACAAATTCTGAAATACAAAAGTTTATTTTTCTATTGAAGAATTTGAACATGAATGTAAGTTTGTCTGCTTTTTCATTCACTAACGTACTGTGAAATTTAGACTGAAGTAAACCAAAACTGGAAAAGATTCTAAAGCATCTATTGAAGGAGAAGCTGTAAACAACTGATAAGTTAAATGATCTTTTATGGGCTGTTCTAATTTAATATTATCCTACCAAATTTTTGATTCAACATTTAAATATTCAGTTTCAAACATAAAGCTTATAAAATTGAAAATTTTTTTACTAATTTCCAATCACCAACTAACCCCTTTATCCCATTCTAGAAGGTGCAGTCTACAAAAAGAATTGAGATAGGCTAGGAAGGTATTGTTCAAAGACAGATAGATTTCTTATGGTGCTAATGGAAAAGCTGCAGGTACAGTCTAAAACTATGTTTTTGAAGTGTAAGGGATATTTTGTGAGCTATTCTTTTTAGTTATTTATTTACAGATGGGCTAATTTTTAATAACAGTTGAAGAATTCATTTACACTTCTTTAGACTGAAAATATTTTGAAAATAAATATCAAACTAGTTGGATATGCCAATCCCAAAACTTTCTTCTATCTCATACATGTTAATGCTTGAAAAAGTAGTTACAGATGTTAGTTCAATACTATACCAACTTTAATTTTCATCTTAAATTACTGCTTCAATCAATTAATTGGAGTAAAAATTAGTTAATCTCGATCATGACATTTATTAAAATCAATAGTTTTTCGTTATTGATCGTTATTGAAAGGAGACCAAACTGGTCGCCAAGGCGGCTAGTATGTGATAGATTAGCTGTTACAGCTAATAAAATCACCAGTCAGCTAATGCACCAACAGGAGGTGTTGCCATAGCAACATCATATGTCTAGCGGCAATGTGAATTGAATGGAAACCCGATGACTGATGTCTTTGAGTCCCGGGTAATATCGATAATCAAGTTGCCATTCATTTCACATTGAGTCGTGGTGTGCATCATTGCTACGACAACACTTCTGCTGCTGCGCCAACTGCACGGCAATTCAGATTTATTTGCACCATTCTATTCTAATCCATTACTATTCTAAAGAATACTAGCCGCCCTTGGCGACCAGTTTGGTCTCCCTTAAAATTTATGTTTGGGAAAGCATGCTAAGCATTGTATCATGTTACTTTTATTCATAATTTAATTTACTTGAACTCCCATAAATATAATTAATATAATAAAACTAAACTAAACTCTGTGGCTATACAATCCAAGAAGGATCTGGGCCGACAGTGCCCATCTCTGTTTTCTTGACCCTGGGCCCCGAGGTGCTATGCAGCATGCGTCCCGGCCAGGTGGTCAACCTAACGCGAGACCCTCGGTGTTTAGTTCCCAAGCAAGCTTGGTACTCATTTTATCGACCCCGAAGGGATGAAAGGCTGAGTGAACCTTGCCCAGTCGGGAGTCGAACTCTCGACCTGCGGTGCGGCAGACAGTCGTGCTGACCACTACACCACTGGGCTTCAATTAATATAATCCCTTATGTTAATATTAGTTTTTGTTGCATTAAAAAATCTCAATTGATTTTCTGTAAGCAAGAAAACCCTATTGGTTTAAAATGGCTGTCTATGGGAATTTGGCGAAATATTAGAGATATCGCCAAGTTGGCATCACTTTTGGCGACTAATTTTGGTTGCCTAATTTGGCGATATATCGCCAGGTTGGCGATAAAATTGGCCGTATTTGGTGACAGAGCATTGTTACCCCTATGGTAACCCCCTTTATATGTATGGAGATGCATTAAATGCTGTTCAATAACCAATGAGGTGTGCTTCATTCGGGCATTCCCATTAAACAATTAAGAAATAATCGCGATTTCTGTGCCACATACGATAGCATAATATATATATATTCTGTTGTACATCAGCTATTTGCGAAAAGCCGGCGTAGCAGGATGCGAGTTCCCGTTGGTGCACGAGACGCCAATGCCCAACAGAACTACGAAAAACCGAGAAAATTATACAAAATCACTATCGCAGCACCCCTTTCCAGCAGAATATTTCCAAATTCAAGGAAGACCTGCTGGACATAACCAAAAACACACGCAAAAAATTTGGTTCATTTCTCTTTATAACTTCATACACTTTTCGATGGTAAAATTAATAAAATGGCACAAAAATCGCTATTACAGCACCCCTTCCAACAGAATATTTTCAAATTCAAGGAAAAACTGCTGGCCGCAGCCAAATACGTACACAAAAAATTTGGTTTAATTCTATGGATAACTTCATACACTTATTGATGGTACAATAATGAAAATGGCACAGACATCACTATTACAGCGCCCTCTTCCGGCAGAATTTTTTCATATTCAGAGAAGACCAACTAGCCATAGCCAAAAACATACACAAAAAATTTGGTTCAATTGTATGCATAACTTCATACACTTTTCAATTGTACAATAATGAAAAAGGCATAAAAATTGCTATTACAGCACCCCCGTCCGGCAGAATATTTCTAAATTGAAGAAGAACCTGCTTGCCACAGCCAAATACATACACATATATATCATAATATATCATGATATATATCAATAAACCCTGCCACAAATACAATCGATAAGCTGAGTTTTATGAGCCGGAATTATAAAAGTCCTTGTATTAACCACTACTTGTTAAACCCGGGAAGATAATAAAATCTTAAAAACACACACATAATTTAATAACTATCATTAATTGCTCTGATTATTTAAGTGCTAAAATTAATTTAATATCATAAAACTCTGTGCTAATTAAAACAAACCAAAGATTCTGTCAATGAAGCGCTACCATTGGTGGTCTCTGATTGGTTGCTTGAAAGCCAAATTTCTCAGCAACTAATGTCTAGTAGTGCATGAACGAAAGATACTAATGCAATCATAAAGCGTCCGCTAATGTTAGAAATAAATGATGCAGATTCGATTTGTTTTCATTCTTTTATTCAGCAAAACTAAAAGCATTTTGAAAATTAAATCATCCCTTATATGTACCGTAAAATTTCAAAAATAACCTCCAACTGAATGTAAGTCTTCTCTCCAATTTTCAACAAATTTTATTTCACGAAAAAATTCCATTTGTAAGACCCCTACCGAAAATCTTTGTTTTGAATGTGTTTCGACACACACCTTGATTTTCAAATTTTTTCGATGTCGATAAGAGCACCAATGTTAGTTTCTTTGTTTTCATGCTCCTTTGTGTTCTTGTTTGACATTTTTCAAAGGGTACCATGCTCCTTTGTGTTCCTGTTCGACATTTTTCAAAGGGTACTTAATACTGCCCTTTTTGTTTTAAAGGCAGATGCAACCTGCCCTTCTTAGACATAGAAAATGTGCCTTGCCCCTTTTTCATGTTCCTTCTTTGCACACTCTGTTTTTTTTTTTCTTTTTTCAAAATATTTTGCCTTTCTTTTTTTTTTTTTTTGTGGAAAAACTTTCAGCAGTTTTTTCTTTAATTAAAAAAAAAATATCCATGCATGGTTTCCTTCTACATAACGAAACATATTATGCATCCAAAGCTGATGACCTGATTGTGAAAACGTTTGACTTCCGACTTCATGGAGTTGAATAATTTTATATAAAAAAAAAATTGCAGATAGTCTTCTCCTTTTTCTTTGCAGCTGCTGTACAGGGCACTTTTTTTTGGGGTACCCAAATTTTCTAATAACTTATTGTATTTTAATAAAAATTTGTTACACAGCCTAATTTACTAGTATTGCAACTTGCTGTAAATTTGAACAAAATTAATTAATTACCAATGGAGATATACTTAAGGTTCCTATCCCTGCCGGCGAAGACACTCACGAACTAATGCTAATCCTATGGGGAGGAATTTTTCTAATATCTCGTTTGCATTTCGACATTTTTAAATAATTTTTTTTGCACTGGATAGCCATCGATAGGTCCATCTCGACATCACACCTTTTTTACTTTTTCGATTTTGGTCACAGATATTTTTTATAAAGTTACTTTCACTTTCAAAACCGGTTCTGAAAATGAAAGTGTCATTCTAAAAAATATCTGCAACTAAAATCGAAAAAGTAAAAAAGGTGCGATGTAGAGACAGATCTCGGCTATCCAATGCAAAAAAAATTTTTTTTTAATGTCAAAATGCAAACAAGATATTAGAGAAATCTCTCCCCATAGAATTAGCATTAGCTCGTGAGTGCCTTCACCAGCAGGGACAGGAGCCTTAAGAGAGATTCCTTTTTAATAGTAAGGACGGAACAGGTTTTGCTTTTTGATCTTTTACTTTAATTTTTTTTTTTCTTGCACCTTAATAATTTTTTTCCCCACATTTAAACAATACGAACTAGCTGACACATTCACACAGCCCTTTTAATTTTCTTGTGTATATGTTAAATTCTTTTGTATATATTTTTGTAATATAGTTCTTAGTTAATTTAGAATTAGACTTGTGTTTGTCATAGAGTATTTCTTCTTACACACACATATATATAATTTCTACAGGGGTGTAGCCACAGATATTTTTTCGGGGGGGGGGGGGGGGGAGAATTTGAAAATTTCCCAACTTGAAACTAATTGCTCCGATTTTCGACTAAAATGATATGCACAACGTGTGTAATAATTATAATGATACTTTTGCATAAAAAATTCCTTTCCAAAGAAAAATTCTGAAACTGAAAACAAAAATTCTAATTATGGGTTTGTTTACTAAAAATATAAATACGCTTTTTACTTTCTTCTATCTTTACAAGAAGAAAGTATTGGATTCGTGAAAAAATTCGACTTCCGGTTTTAGACTGATTTATACGTTTTAGTAAGTCCTGAATACGATTCGACTGTTTTTAGAAAATATCTGTCTGATATATCTGAAAATATCTGTCTGATCTATGTGATACAAATTTTGTGGACGTTCTAACATAAGAACTAATGCATGAAATTTAATAAAACTTTAGAGATTCACTTATACAATCAAACCTCGTTAACGCGAACACTCAAGGGGAAGCTTTTTTTGTTCATATTAAAAGTAGTTCGTGCTATCAGAACTTAACTACATTACATACAACTGGATGAAGCAATCGGAAACAGTTCGTGTTAGTGAGGTTTGACTGTACCTTGATAAAAATTGGTGCTGATTTGTTTTTGGTGTAAATCATCCAACAGGTGGCACTGCTATGTGGCATTTTTCACGATTTACATGATTTTAGCGATAATTATATCTCAAAAACTATTGCACGGAATTTGATCAAACGTCATATTCCGTTAAACCTTGACATAATTTGATGCAGATTAGCTTTTTATGTATATCATATAGCAGGTGGCACTGCTATGCAGCATTTTTCACGATTTTGAGATAGCTGTATCTCAAAAACTAATGCACGGAATTTCGTCAAACTTCATATTCCACATAAGTTGCCACTTAAATAGATCCTTATTAGGCTTGGGTCTATACTGTCCAAAGCTATCGCTTTTGTGCACTTTGAGTAAGGAATTTTGGTTGCAGACATCTAAGAGGCTGGGTGCCAAAATTCAATGATTTGTTTGAAAAATGCTATGCTTATATCTCCTTTTTAAATGCACACTTCAACAAATCTATATCTTTAGAGTTTGTTATTATAGGCAAAGAATTGTAATTTAATTTTGGCACTGTGATTGAAAATTTTGAGGCATTAACATGTATGGAGTAGAAGAAAATTTTGGGATTGGCACATCCGACTAGTTTTCACTTAATAATAATTCTTGTGGTCTTCAAAGAAGCCCACCTGCTAATAACATCGCTTAGTTTAATAAAATTCCCTATTTCACTTTCATATTTTAAAAGCATTAGGCTGTCAAGTCTATCATCCCTCATTGTAGCTTGCAATATATATATTTTTTATTTTTATTTGACTAAAGATTCTTTCATTAGATGCAACGCCATAAAGATAAGCTGCTGTGAATGTTAAGGTACGAGTATATAGTTTGACAGCGTGACCCAAATAGTCTTTGAATTTCATGGCATGAGTAAAAGGTTTGTTAAGTGAGTTGGGATTTGGTTTATTTCTATTTGATTCTGAAAGTCATGTACATCCGGTTTCTCATATCCAGGTGGAAACATTATTAACTTTTCCCTTGCACAATTGTAATTTAAATATGGAATGCATTGCTGCAATATTCTCTTGATATAGGGAACATTGTCATTCAAGCCCATTACTAAATTTTAAAATTTTCTTGTATTTCTTATAATTCTTTACTGTAAAACTTCTGTATCAATGTCCATTGCTGCAGGGCCGAAACTAAGAGGGGGCAGAGGGGGCACGTGCCCCGGGCGCCAGAGCCAAGGGGCGCCAAATGTAAGATTGTACCTTTGGAATCGATCATTTTCTTATAATGGACTGATGGCTTTTCTGGTCAGAATGGGGGGGGGGGGGGGGAAATGGGCATAATTTATTTTTGCAAAAAAAAAAAATTATGGCCATTTTTTTTCCCATTCTGACTAGAAAATCAGAGTTCAAACTTTTTACGGCTGCTCTTTCATCTTCACCTAACACTTCATTTATAATGACTTTTTCATAATAATGAAAGCCATCAGTCCATCAGAAGTAATAACTCGGTTAAAGCAGAAACTCGGTTAAAGCGGAAACTCAGTTAAGCGGGACTCGGATAATCGGAACCCTACTGTATAAGCAAACACTGTAAACAGCCGGTAATACATGCGAATTCCTTTATGTGAACGAACTATAATTGCAACAAACGTCACATTCAATTTACGTAGTTCAGTATTACATATTTTAAATTTTAAAATAAGTCGGCCATTAGAAAATTGGTAAAATTCTCTTTGTAAATATACTTTGAGGAAGAAAGGGGGGGGGGGGCAAAATTCATGTTTGCCCCGGGCGCAAAAAAGGCTAGTTTCGGCCCTGCATTGCTGTGCTATTATTTTTACCTATTACCTTTGGTGAAACTGTTTTCCTACGGTGCTTTCAGAACTCAGCTTCTCCAGTCACATCGTAATATTCATAATTGTTTGTAATCTTGTCTGTAAGGAAATCTTTATTTCTTCAAACTTTTATTCAAGTGCAACGTGTCAGTGTTACAGTGCATGTCGAATTCTTCTTCAGTTGATGAACTGTTTTCATGGTCATATTTCTGTTCCAAAGTAAAATCGTCCATTTTTTATCTTTTTCATCCTCGAATGGATTTTTAGGTACTCCAAAATCTTGCACGAAAACTCTTTTCATATTATGAAGGGTTTCTTCGTGCTGAGATTTATAGTAACTTTTTAGAACAGCTTTAAACACAGAACACTGGACTTTTGGTTTAAAATTTTATAAACACATATAAATATAAACGAACAGGACTGATATATATTTCCGCACACAAATAAAGGTAAAATGTGACAAATTTATCTAAACTAACGACTTCTTATATCCGCATTTGCTCGCATAACACTTTTTACTTGACAGCGAATGGTTAACTAATTTTTGCGGCAAAAAAATCACGAGAATGAGTAAAATATTGTCCAAAAATCGCAAAATTAGTCAAAAAAGTTGTGAAAACTCATCAAATCTTCTTGACCATAGCTGTGTTATAGCTATTGACTACATTCCTTTCTGTTGTGTTACCAATTTCCAAAAGAAGCTGCAATCCCTTTGGATTAAAATAGCTGGATTCTTTTTTGGGAGGAGAAGGGAAGGTAGGGTGAAATTTTTGAGAAATGAACAAAGTTTTGGAGGAAATAAAGGAACTGGTTAAGGAACTGAATAGTCAGTTATTGATGGACAGGAGTAGATAAATTTAGGTCTGGTACAATATTTTTGTAGAACTGAAAAATACAATGATAGATTGAGAGTGGCTGATTTCTTTTTGTATTTCTTTTGATAATTTAACTTGTTTACTGTTACAGTACTCAAAATAATCACCAAAACAATAAAAAATTCGTAATTTTTTTACTATTACTTTTAAAAAAGAAAATGTCTCAAAAATCTAGAATTTCCCAACTTCACATATATTGGGGGGGAGGCTCCCCCCCCCCATACCCCCCCATGGCGACGCCCCTGAATTCCTATCAGAATTTAGAAAAGTTTTAATATATAATAAAATTGGAACAAATCACAATAAATAATGAAAATGCTAATGGAAAAAATATATACATACAGTCGAACCTTGTTAAGATGAAAACGCTTAACACGAAATTTCGCTTAGACAAAGGAAAATAGTTCCCCCATCACGTTATCTTTGAAAACAATAATAATTGCATCGTTTAATACGAACATGAAGACAAACTTCTCCCGTTTAAGACTAAGTAAATATTGCATCTAATAAAAAAATTTCCTCGTTGCGATCTTTAAGGCAATCTTCCACCTTGAAACAAGTTTGTCGCTTCTTCTAAGCTGAGCGAGGAAGGCTATAAATTTGTTCTTGGAACTGCGGTGGGTGAATAGAGGTAGGTTTTGGTGTTGTTTATGACGGCCAAATATCTACATGAGGGATATGGCCCCGAAAGGGAGGGGTGCCCCCTGTGGGGGTCTTTCTAATGGAACCTACCTAACGCGTATTTACGGAAGGAAGTCAAAGGTTCGAAGAAAACCATGGAAAACTCTGAACGATTAGGCTGACTGTCGCGATTGGGTTCGAACCCAGCACCTCCCGTCTACCGGCTTTGAGAGCAGAACCTCTCGGCCACTGGTAGGGCGAAGAGAGGTAGGTGTAGTGGTGACCGTGAGGGAAGAGAAAAGAGTTGCATTCTTTCTCTGCTGATGTTGAAATTCTTTTGTGAGCGATTCACTTCGTTGCCAGCACGTGGTTGATCACTTGATGTGAATAAAGTTCTTTGCCAGAAATATCTTATTGATCAAATTCTAGTTGTATAGGACCTCCAGTTGTGAAAATGAGTGGGAAAAAAAGGCTCTTAGTTTTGAAACTGAGCAGATTTTATAAGAT
This sequence comes from Maratus speciosus, assembly GCA_963932465.1. Taxonomy (NCBI): domain Eukaryota; kingdom Metazoa; phylum Arthropoda; class Arachnida; order Araneae; family Salticidae; genus Maratus; species Maratus speciosus. Next base: position 326,683,216 of record OZ010793.1, read on the forward strand.
GTTAGTAATGGGATTTAAAAAAATCAGAGATTGCAGCAAAGTACGGAATATCTGCTAGTATTCTTTTGTCAGTTATTAAGAATCAAAAACAAATTGAAATGGCTTGAGCTATCAATCAGTTCAAACCTGCAAGAAAACGAATGGAAAATGCTAAGAATGAAGAAATTGAAGTTGCTTTATTATGATAGATAAGAGAAGCTAGAAACCAGAATATCATTTTAACCGGTGCTGTTTCACAAGAAAAAGCAAAGATTTTTGCGCTTGTCGATGATTTTACATGCTCAAATGCATGGCTGTCAAGGTTTAGAGAACGTTATGGTATTGTCTCCAAAAGGATATGTAGTGATGAGCCTGCAGTTAATCAGGGTACTATAGATTTGTTTTTCTCTACAGAATGACCAGCTATTAAAAAGAGATTATACACCCCGCGATATATTCGATGCAGATGCAACTGCACTTTAGCACAACCTTCATCTACATTAACTTTTAAAGCAGAGAAATGTTCCAGTGGAAAATGTAATGGCACAGATGTCATATATGCCCCATATTGGCGTGATTTTTTTCTGACACCAATGTTATATATGCAACGGGTACTAAACTGGTGCCAAAGTGTCGTTATTTTGCTTGATATGGTAACCCGGACGTTGTTGTTTATGCTGTTGATGTTTTCGCCAAATTGCCGTCGGAAAGAAGTCGCGCCAATATGGGGCGTATATGACATCTGTGCCAATGTAATAAAGAAAGACTCACAGTACTTGTAGCCTGCAATATGGATGTCAGTGAAAAAATTACTTATCTATGATATCGGAAAATTCACAAAACCACGTTCCTTTAAGCGTATACAGACACTACCTGTTCAGTACACATTCACTAAAAATGCTTGGATGTTATTAGAATTAGACTCAAGACTTGTCAATGAAAAGAGAAAGGTATGCATTTTGTGGAACAATTATACATCCCATAAAGATGTAAAAGGCATAAAATCAATAAATTGCGTTTCCCTCCTTCCAAATACTACAGCAAAGCTTCAGCCATGTGACCAAGGTATTATTCAGTGTTTAAAATATCACTACAGGAAAGAATTTATCAAAAAACTTATCGAGTATATTGACAAACAGACACCATTTTCTATCGATTTCTTAGAAGCTATGTGTTTCCTAAGAAATGCATAGAACTCTGTTACTCCCACTGTTATAAAAAACAGTTTCAGGCACGGTGGTTTTTCAGAAGATGATGTTGCACAAACAGATAAAATAGAAATGGGTGATGTGATAGAAGAAGCTGAAAAAAGAGGAATAATTTTTCCCCTGTCGTTTGAGGATTACGTTCGAATTGAAGAAAATGTTATGACTTTACAACCCATGACAGATGAAGATATTCTGACCGATTTATCTGAAAAGGAGAATGAAGAGGAAGAGCTGAATAAAATGGAGACTGATGCAGAGGTCGAAATCCCTTCCGTGTCCTTCAATGAAGCGACAGAGGCTTTAAAAACTGTTCAGTGATTGGTTTCTATTTCAACAAGAAAATACGAATTGTGCTTTGGACAATTTGGAAAAAGTGGATGCCTTTATAAACAAATGTGGAATGCAAAAATTGAAACAAAAGTTAATAAAAGATTTTTTAAAAGTAACTGAAAGAGGGAAATATATTATTTTCCCTTTTATTTCTCCTTACTGATTTATTTTTTATAAGAATATTACAGTACATATTGTACTACTATCGTCATGTCTGATCTGTGCGAGTTATGTGTTTTGTGTTTATATGGTGATGTTAGAAATGTACCTTTTTGCACAAAAATGCTGATTAACATAAAATGACTATAAAATATTTCTCTGCAGATATCATTTACATTCCTTGATATCTTTGTTTTAGTGACTTATTTTTAGAATCATCCTAAATGCCTTTTGAGGTTTTATCGGTTAATACGAAAAGATGTTTGCTGCCCTTTGACTTCGTCTTAACGAGGTTCGACTGTATATATATATACAGTATAGGATCCATTATCCAGAATGCTTGGGACCTGAGATATTCTGGATAAGGGGTTTTTCCGTAATTCGGAACATTTTACTATAAATGTTAAGAATAGCATAAAATATCGGTATTAAATGTATAAAATATTAATAATATATGAAAATACATAATTATAAATTAGTTAATTTAATAACTTATTTACACAAAATAAAAAAAAACCCATCTAAATTACAATTCAAATAGAAAAGAAAATTACATTAGCATATAAGAAGAAAGCAGAATCCTTTGATTTTTTTTTTAGAGCATTTTTATTAAGCTTAGTTGCTTATAGTATGTCTTTTGCACTAATTGCTTCTATATACTGGCACAATACACTGTTTGTGGGAGTAGCTTGTTTGTATCATTCCACAAATCAGTTGTTCAATTGAAAAATATTAATAGCTCATTCGAAATCTTTTTACCACCTCATCCTGCTTGTTATCATCTTCACTTCCATTAGACATATCCCTTGGCATTATGTCACAAATCTTACTGCCAGTCATCTGATCACTTGAGTATCGTCATCAGCAATTAGACAATCTTCTACTGGCTCTTCATCCAACAATTGAGCTTCAGAACATGTAAGTTCTTTAGCTTAGTCCAGCAGATCTGTAATAATTTCTTTCTCTTTTTAAATTTTAAAGTCTTCAACTTCATGCTCATTAACACCATTAAAAAATATTGCCCGATTTTGCGTTTTTGAAATGAAACATTATTTTTCAGTTATCACTCTGCATTCCAGATTTTGGAGCATTCTGGATACGGGGTTTCTGGATAACGGGTCCCATACTGTATATATATAATTTATTTCAGTTTTTCAGATATTTGTTTATGATGTATAAACAAAATCCAATAACTTTAATAATAAATCAAGTTTTACTTACTTGCAATGTTTCACTTTTAGGTAAAGAGGTATACATAAAACGGAATTTAAAACTTCAATAAAGTCTGGAATTTCTTTTTCAGGAATACCTCTGATTTGTGCAAATAATGTTATAGTTTCTTCCACAGTAAAACATTTAAGGAGAGAATAGCTTCCAAAATTGAAGCCTATTTTATCCATTACCTTAAAAACAGAGGATAATTCTTTATTATACTACATATATTTGCCTAAAATAATACAATTATAGAGTTTATGGGAAAAACATGTAAACATTAATGAAAGATTTAAAAAAAAGGTATGAGATGCATAAATATTTTTCAGCCGTTAACCCTTTCACTCATAAATTTTGAGGAAAATCAAAGGCTATTCTAGGTTGTGTAAAAATAGAAGATTTATGCCATATATGAGGTCTGGTTGTTTAAGAGATGTCACTCTAAATAAAATTTAGCCAAAAATCCATTTTAAAACACTATTTTTTAATTCCTACTATTAGCTCACACTCTCCCTATATTTATATATTTATCTTGTTCAAATTTTCAATCGTTAATAAAATACTCATTATTCATCCTATCAAGTTGAAATAATTTTTTTTTAACTGGTACTGGATGACAATTGATGTTCTGGGAGCACGGCAGTGCGTCCGCCAAGTTCGCACAAGCCGTAAGCTACCTTTTCCTGAACCATTTCGGCATACTTTTCACCCCCTCATAACGTCGTTTTAGGGAGAGATATAGATTTTTTTCTTTTATACACATGTTCGTATGATCAAACTGAGCTAAAGTTCCACGATTTCATGTTTTTGTATTTAGTAGTTTTCGAAATATTAAATTCTGAAAAAGCGCTTTTTTGTCACTGACTCACTTCGCATCATCAAATAACTAAGGTACTTCTAAAAGTCGTAGAATCATGAAATTTCACAAGTAAGTCGGGTTTGTAGCACAATTAACCAGAAAAATCTGAAAACACAGAATTTCCGCCTCTAAACCTTTAAAACAGGGGGTGTTGATTTGGTCGTAAACAGTTCCTTCACATTCCATTACGCCAATGTTGGTTGCCAATACTCGATTACAAAGTTTTGAAGGGGTCACGTAATTTCAAGCAGATTAAAACTTTATATATATAATTTTCCAAAGATGTTTGTTAAATAGAAAACAATGAATATACCTAAAAATTTTAACCAGTATAGGTTATGATACATTCACGATATTAAAACAATAAAACATTTAACAAAATATAACCGCAATTCGGTATGTTTCCGATATAGTAGCCTTGGCAAAATAGAGAAAATAGCCTTGACGAGAAGAGAAATTTGATAATAACATATTTTCTGGCAACCTATCTACAGTGTCATATACACAAGCAATATTTTCCATATGTATACAATTTATTTAATGTAAGGAACTCGTTTATTTATTTTTATATACCAACATAAATAATTTGTATATAAAAAACAATATTTTATACGTGTATAAATAAAATGTTTATATGTATATAAATAACATAAAAGTTCATCAGGTTTGTTTTCATAGTTGTTTATATCATTTGGCAACATATCTCAGTTTCTGGAGTCCGAATTGCGCCAAGATTTTTAAAAAACGCCAAGGTCCCTATAGTGGAAAAATATCCTAATTCTCATATGAAAGTTTAAAAATCTGCTTTTAATTAAATGAAATGTGTAACTAATAAAGCTGTCTTTAATGATGTGCGACAGATGTGGTGTCCGAAGTCCGCTGCTAATGTTATTATATTGTATTATTAGCCTACTTACTGTTACTTTATTGTTAATTTTAAATCTGTAAAAGAAAGATTATAGTTATAGATCAGATATGTTGGTTGACAAAACTAGATTACAGAAAATTAGCCTGATTATAAAGATGTTAGATGATTTCAAGCTGAATGAAATTTTATATGCTTTTACAAAAATCTTAATAAGGCAAATCTTTCAGTTTATCTGGCCATATTTCTATCTTTTACTTCCTTAAAACAAATTTTATTAAAGACCGGGATGCGTCTGCACAGATCATCACCTCATCGAGTTGATGGCTGAAATCTTAGGACTAGTTAAAAATCTATTAGCGTATTAAAATGTAACTGGTCTGCCAAGTCATATCTTTGTGGAAACCACCTACAGACCCAATTTTACCGGTTAATTGGTGGATTTTCCATTATGTTTTCCTGCATCCATTCCTCCATGTTTCCATACTTTTGGATGCAGGAAAATACAATAGTAAACCTATCAGTCACCCACTAAAATTAGGTCTTCAGGTTGTTTCTACCAAGATATGACTTAACAGACCAGTTGCATTTTAATGTACTAATCTAGTTTTAACTAATCCTAATATTTCAGCTGTAAACTCGATGAGGTGATGGTGTGTCCAAACGCCTCCCGGTCTATTATAAGTGACGGAATTCTAATCTCAATAGCACTCTGGTCAATCTGGCAAATATCCCTTCTATTTATGGAACACTATTCCTTTAAGTGCGTTTTAGTGATGTTAAAGAACTTTATAGATATGCATATAATACGTAATACACTTGCATCATACATATTATAGGTATGTGTATAATAAATAATACATATGCATCATTATGACGCCAGAACAAACAAAACATTTTTTGTCGCCAAATTTGAGAATTGACATGATATATTACCAAATTTGATGACACTTCGCTAAATGTCGCCAAGCTTGGCGAGTATTTGACGTTTGTGGCTATTTTTCAATGAGTTAATTATTAATGCGAGCCATCTATTTATATTTTTCCGCATATCATCTGAATAGTTAAATAATATAACGTACGAATATTTCTAAAGTGCCAGTGGTTTCGTCACTGCACAAAACCTCTGCTATTGTTAATATATTGTACTGTTATTATACTTACTGTGACTATGTTGTTAATCTTTACTCTGCTGAAACTTCTGTATTATATAAATAGAATTTACGGAAACTATTAAAGCACCGAAACTGACTATTCTCCTTATGATTATTATAATTTTATAATATGTAACCTGTTAATCAATATGTACCGTTAAAAGGAATCTTCTATAACCCGGTTCCTCGCATTTTAGTTTTCAGGTTTCGAATAAAATTAGCTAAAAACTTAAAACCATAGCAAATTGGCTAGTTCTTCAACACGATTAGATGAGAAGAATGATAGATTTTCAAATGGATCATAGCAGTGAGCCCGTAGACCTTCTATTCCACCGTAATCGAGCCTATTGAAAAGGTTAGCATGAAACAAAAAGATATTAGCATCAATATGGTTTAATGCAAATTCAGATATTATCAAAGGATTTAATAAGAATCATTTCTCTTGTACCCAATCGCATCAGTTAAAACACAATAATTGGCAGTGAGCCCAATTAGAAAATATTACTTAACACGATTAAAAACTTCCGCATTAGAGAACGAATCGTAACTGATAAGAAAACATGCATAACTGAGTTAAGAGAGATTTGTCATGAAAGAATGAAATACATAACAACACAAAATATATGATGTGCTTCCATGATCGTAAAGAGTTCTTGATTTCTCTATCAAAAGCTTCCGACTTGTCGAAAGAATGGGCAAGTAAATTAAATTATGAATAACAGTAACATGATGCAACATTTAACATGCAATTAATAGAGTATATACTGCTTACTAGAGGCGGCTAGTACTTTAATATAAAAAGAAATAAAGTATGAATTTGTAAAGCTCAATAAAATAAATTTAGGTATTTCTATGCTAGCCGGGCGCGAGTGGCAAATCGCCAAATACTGTCCCCAACTCTATTGTTCATATTGCATTCATTTCATTTAAAAATATAAACTTTTCAGTCATCTCATTTAAAATAGATGCATTTCCCTCATTTTATTTAATAGAATATTTAACATAGAAATAAATAAATAAATAAATAAATAACAAATAATAACATAAACCAAAATATTTTATTTGAAAATCAAAGCATTGTTTCTAATTTACACTTGTGAAAAATGAAAACTATTTACGGCGAAAAAACAAAATGCTAATTAGGAGATTTTCTCCCGGCTTTATAAAAGTACTGAAATTTAAGTTTTTTTATATTAATATAGCTTAGAAAAAAACTAGAAAAAACATACAAAAAGTAGTGATATTTCAACAAAAAGTTTTCTGTAAAAAAAAAAAAAAAAAAAGCGCCAAGTTCTATTTAATGTTTCGGCCAGAAAAAGTAGTGATATCTGAAGTTCGCACAAGGGCACAAGTTAAAAGCCAAACATCCCAAATCTTTCATTGAAAATGGCTTCCTGCGACTTGGCCGTTAATGCCTTCGAGAGGGTTTTTCAAATTTTAAAGTATGTACAAATAAGCTACATGACAACTACATTTTTTGATTATTTTAGGCATTTTGTGGCACAAAGTACAGAAATAAAATACACATTTAAAAAAAGCATTTAAATCACTTCAGTCTATTTAAATGCTTAGAAGTTAAATATAACAAAATACTTGTATTCAGAAGGTAATATTTCTAATTGCTAAAACATAATTAGTATCAGCTTTTAACAGTTTATAAATCAAATACCTCTTAATGTATGCAAACAAACTATAATAAATGTTCAAACGAAAAAAGTCTCTTTCGTCAATGCACAAGATTTCAATATCATACAATAAAATATAATGCAACATATTGTGAGATTTGAAGAAAGTAAATTTTGTTTTATTTCTTAGGTTTTACGTTAATGACTTTAGCTTTAGACGGTACGAAATGGGAATTAAACCACATGTGGACTAAATGATCTGTAATCAAAACTATTGTTTGTTGAAATTAAATGGCATTTATCAGAAATCTTTTATTTATAATGTCTTTATGCTAATTTTCCTCTTTGCATACTAATATTAATTTTAATATTTAAATTATTCATAAATGCGAAATTTCCAATCATTAATTTTGAAATGTTGTAGAAGGCATTAACGGCCAAGTTGCAGGAAGCCATTTTCAATGAAAGATTTGGGATGTTTGGCTTTTAACTTGTGCCCTTTAGCGTACTTCAGATATCACTACTTTTTCTGGCCAAAACATTAAATAGAACTTGGCGCTTTTTTTTTTTTTTACCGAAAACTTTTTGTTGAGATAATACAGTTTTTTCAAATATTAATTAATTAATTAATTATTAAATAATTAATTTTAGTTTTGCATGGGAAACAAAATGGCGGCCATTAGTTATTGAAGTTCAATGAAAGCATTTTCAATAAGGGGTTACCATAGGGGAGACCCTGTTCTGTCGCCAAATACCGCCAAGTTTCTCGCCAACTTGGCGATATATCACAAAATTTGGCAGCCAAAATGAGTCGCCAAAAGTGACACCAATTTGCCGATATCTCTAATATTTTGCCAAATTCCCACAGAGTTCCATTGTAAACCTACTTGCTTATAGAAAATCAACAAATTGAGATATTTTAATGCAACAAAAACTAATATTATCTTAAGGGATTATATTAAATTTTTCTTTGATGGCCTAAGTAGGAATTGCCTTTAAAAACAAAATTTTTATATTACTTGTTTATCATTTAAGTTAGAAGCCTTGTAAAGTTTAGGTGAGCAAAAAGATGGTGTACTTCCTGATGAATGTGAACAAAGGTATAGTGTGCTCTACCTTTGGCAAAATTCTAATGAAAAAATATGTTGTATCACTTCCTTATGTACACTAATAATATAAAGAACCAAATGTTTGCTTGTAAGAAGTAATCTCAAGACTACTGACTAGAACTACTGAACAGATGGTTGCTTTTAAGACGTAAATGCTCACTAACAAGGAAGGTCTACATAAACATATATTTAAAAAAATATTTTTTTATCACTGTAGCTTCCATTCTACAGGCTGGGTAATCAGGGGTTTCAAGTAGTGCGCTACAAGCAGCGAAACTACAGTAGTCATTATTTTTTACAGTATTTGTAGCGTAGTGCACTACAGTTTGAATAATGTAGTGTAATGAGTAGCACAATACAAAAAATCTGTAGTTTGTAATGAGAACGAATGCTACTTCAGCAAAAAAAAAAAAAGTGTCATTCTACAAATTACGTAGGTGTAACATGCTTTTCTTTGTGCAAAATTTGTTCTATTCAACAATTTGCGAATCTCAACTGCAGTGAATGCAATGCATCACATAAACATTTCTTCCATTGACACTTACTAGTCAAATCAAGTACTAACCCACAAAAGGGTTTTTGCTGTCAGCACTTGTCTATTTATTCATTATTAGACCTTCATGTTTAAATGACAGTTTTCTTATCCTTTGGAATTGCTTTATTTACAGATTTACTTATTGTTTGCATTTAGAGCTGTTTTTCATAATTTTCTAGATTATAAAATTGTACAACTCAATTTAATTAACCCTCATCAGAACTCAATTTAATAAACATATTTAGAGTATTGAAGAGCTAAGCAAACAAATCTATTGAAAGATACACTAAAGCTGCTATCAGATTCACCAACTTTTCGAGCAATTTTTGAGCCAACTCTTGATTTTCCCCAACTTTTGGCGAAATATTGTCTCAACACCCAGTGTGATAGCAAACAGCAATATCCCCAACTTTTTATCCACATCTCTAAAAAAGTCTGCGCTAGCCACGATTCCCCCCCCCCCCCCCCCAACTTTCAGCCAATCAGAGATAAGCGATTGATACGAATAGGCGATAAATATTAACAGCTGGTACTAGTAGTACTGGTTAAAAAAAATAGGGTTAAAATCAGCTGAAAACCTTTGGTGGCCTTTAACTCTTTAACCCCTATTAAATAATATGGATGTTTAAATCCATAACAGATATTTGTATTTAAAGGGCATATTTCTGATCTAGTACACCTATATATTTATACATTTTTACCTTTGAATAGCAGACAAATTCCGTGGTGTTCTGCTATGTTATAACCAGGGCTACAGAGTCTGAGTCAGGTCCATTTTTGAGCAACAGAGTCGGAGTCACTAAAAAACAAGCCGGCTCCGACTCCAACTTTTTTTTGTTAGACAGTTTGAAGTGAAATTAACATAATTATATGCAATTTTAAATCTATAAAATGAATTATTAACTTTATTTTTGAAGTATACCAGGTTACGTATGTTAAAGATGCCCAATATACCACCCGTTTTTAATTGAAAACTCTAGTAGATATTTTATATTTAGTATATAAGTACTTTCCCTCAGATTTTTCGAGTTTGCACAACCTGTGGTAGAGACGTTTGCAAGGGCGCAAGGCCCTGAAAATGAAGGCAATTTTTCAAATGCACCGTGTCAGCAGAATAAAGACAATTTTTGTTAATGGGCCGGACTGGACCGATAAAAAAAATTAAGCACGCTGACCCACCCAATACAACAAATTTGAAAGAATTATACTACGGCGATAAAATAGGAACAATTTTCAATGGACTGGCGTGAGAATAAGTACAAATATGCTGCATGATGCTAGTTTGACAACATCAATACGAAAATGCAATATTTCCAATTTAGAGATTGGCATCAGATTGTTAGATTGTCTGAGCCTGAGTCGAATTTTTTCAGCAGACTTGGACTGTGCCAAGATCAAGCTTGTGTTTTCCCAGCATATTCAGGCCGGGACGAGCCATAACTGGACTTAATTATTCCCAAGACATGTCGGAGGCAATTTATTTTGCAAAGATACTAATAGCTATAATGAATTTCAGTTAATGGAATCTTTAAACATATACTATAATAAATTAGAGAGAAATATTTTTTAACATCTCCCGTTTTTTAATTATACGGCTTCAAAATTTATGATATTTTGACCACACTTTTTCTTTTATTCTAAACTACATTAATTTTTTCATTGTTTTCATTTGAATGTAATAGTCTAAGAGTCTAAGTAATCATTAACCTTGCTATTCTGTATTGTAGGCTTGTGAACTTATTGTAATCTGAAATTTATGCTAAAATTTCCCCATAAAATGTATGCAGTAAGCATTCTTTAAAATAATCTTAATTGCATATTATTATAAAAATCAGATTTTTATTGTCAGAAATTGAGTCGGGCCAGGATGGATTTAATTGATTTTTACATGGGTCAGGCTTGTTTTCAATGAATTTTGCATGAGCCGGCACATGAAATACAAAAATATAAACAGGCAGGGCTGAGCTTTTGAGGGTCCAGGACTGGAAATTTTGGCCCATCTCTAACTGGAGGTAATGCAAAAATTGTAAATTTTGAAGTAACATGAAAGGTAATGCGAAAATTGAGTTTTTGGAGGCCAAGGAACCCGAAATAGCATTGTAATAGAAGCCTTCTTCCTCCCCTCCAGATTCTTTGGGTAAGTAACGCTAAAATTGCAAATCTCTGCCCCCTCCCCTTTTATTTCCATGTGCACAGTACTAAAAAAAATGTGAAATGGTTATTCTTTTTTTCTGAATCGGCGGTACCGAAAATAATGATAAAATAGTGAAATTTTGTTATCTGTCTCCTTTTAATTTTCGGATTTTTCAGGTCTGCAGAACCTGAAATAAAGCCAAAATTGTAAAATTAATAAATTTCCACGTTTTTTTTTTTTTCAAATCCCCAGAACCTGAACTATTTTCGAAATAGTAAAACTTTCATCCTATTTTTCTTCCTTTCTATTGAAATTTTTCGGGTCTGGAAGACAAAAAATAACAACCAATTTGTAACCATTTCAGCTTTTCTTTTCAGGGTCTGCAGATGCGAAATAATAAAAATTCCTTTTTTTTTCTTCTTCTTTAGATTTCGATAGTTGGATTTTTGGGGTTTTCAGGATGCGAAATTGAAAAATTAATAAAGCAAAAAAAAAATATTTTTTTTTTTCTTTTGAAGCCCTAAGAACAGAATTAATGCCGAAATAGTGAAATTTTTGCTTTATTTTTCTTGTGTTCGCTAATAATTTTAACCAATAGGCAATACTAGTATATTAGGCAGCCCGGAATCGGAGTCAGAGTCATTAAAATTTCTGGAGTTGGAATCGTCCATTTTTTCCACCAACTTCGCAGCCCTAGTTGTAACACTTTCCTTAATTAAAATATTTTTTAACCCATTGAGCGTTTCAGTATATTCTAAAAATGTACCTTAAAAAGGCCTTGAATAGGAAAAAAGAACTTGTTCTAAAAGGAAGAAGGGGTTATGTGATTTTTTACTTCAAAAGTGCTAAGGGATTTAGTTCTTTCCCCTTCTTTCTGACACTGAATGAATGAGGCGGCTGTCCATCGTCTGTATGAGGCGTAAATGGGTGTTTAAAACTAGTTGACTAATAGCTTTCGAAAACGATTGTCTGGTAAATTCCAGACAACATCTGAAAGTATGTAAGGAAATAGCAGTTTTCAGGAATACAAGTCCGTTGCTTGGAATAATGTTTGCAAACTGTTAATGTAGTATAATTTGCTTTATATACTATTACATTTTATCTAAATTTGAAAAGAATTTATATCTCCCCAATAACAAGCATGTTTCATTTCGTCTAAATGCATTTTTTAAGAAACAGTTTCTGTTACATAAACCTGTAAATTTAATTAATTTGTAATGATTTAATTATAAAATTAAACTGGAAGTAATCGATTTTATAAATAAATTTACATTTTATAAAACGCACATATAGCGATAGATCTCACTATACAATGAATCTCAATTAAATGTTTAGTACGGCATACCATGGTGCTCGCTTTTAGATAGTGTTATCCATCGTATTTCAATTTCAATCCTAATATTATTTATTTTTTCTTATATAAATAATGATAATAATAATTTGTCATTATACAAGTTAGTGTAACATCTGCTTTCTTTGATTTTATGTGATATAAATCTGAGATAGCTGATATATTTTACATTATCCTGATGAATATGCCAATTGAAAATATATTCAAATATTCCATCCTCCCAAACCCCACCCCCCAAAAATGTGATTTGTTATATAGTATTTCAAATCCGCATTCAAAATAAATGGAAAAATTCTTCTTCTAAATGATAATCCCTCTAACTTATTTTTTGTGAGCAAGCAATAAAAGAATTAAAATAAATTTTAATAAGGTATTCAAAATGCGCAAATTGCTGTTTAAAAAAAGAAGAAAAAAATACAAACTGACAAACTTTTTTCCACCCATGCTTAAAGAAGAAAATAAAATAAAATAAAATAAAAAATAAAGAGATTTTTGGATCTTATAATTTAGCTTCCAGATAACAAATTTGAATTTTTATTAATTTTTTTTTTTTTTACTGATAAATGTAGACCATTAAAAGAAAAACATTTATTGCTGTAATCAAAGTGGCAGTAATTATTTCAACCTTGCCTTTCGTTCTCGGCAGTTTTTACTATATATCTTTAGGCAATTGTTTGATTACAGTAAAACCAAACATGTTAAGGCATTTCTTTTTTATAAAGTACACTATTTCTTGTAGTTAAATCATGTTTACAGATAGTAAAGATACATTACTTAAGTATTACAGAATTAATTAATCAGTAACACTACACGGTACCACTGTATATTACAATAAAACCGGTTAATACGAGATCACTGGGTACAAAAACAAATTCTGTTTCAGACAGGTTTTACTAGGTGTAATTGTGTAATATTTCGTATTTCGAAAATTTTATGTTATTAAACATAAAATTTTCTGTTTAAGGCAGGATTATGTTATACATAGATTCCATTCTTACAGGTTTTATTGTAATTAATTAGTGATCATAGTATTGCATCATTAATGAGCTATAGGTGCAATAATTGTACATATGTATAATATTACTGATTAAATGCAGATTTTAATTTTAACAATGAAACCCTTTAAGACGGAATGGCAAGGGACAATATAATAATTTTGAATTAGAAATTTTCCAAGGAACTTTGGATTTCTTTTTAAGTCAAGATTCCACTTAATGTTACAGGTATTACTAAGTATAAATAGGTAAATGGAGACTCTGCATAGTAATATACAAAATAAATATGCTTTTTGCAAGTTCCATAGTAATAAAAGTGCCCTTTTTTTTCGGGTGCCAATTTTTCCTTTCCCATCACCTAGGAGAAATAATTACATCAAAAATTTTCTGATAACAGGAATTATTTTCCATACCTACTATATTTCCCTATACAAAATGAGAAAAATACAATCAATTTCAAATGTTTGTGAAGAATAATACCCCCCCCCCCTTATCCCCCTCACTTTATCCCCAATAAAACCTCCAGCATCCATCGGCCATAAAGAGAGAAAAAGGATTTAAAATTTACAACAATAAAGTCGCAACCTTGCGGGACACAAGTTGAATATTCTTGGACTAGATGGAAACTAAGCACTATTTTTAATAATTTCGGAATGTATTCATGTATTTTTCCTTATATTTAGTATAGTAAGATTCAGTATTATATTTTCTAATTCTTTGGAGAAATTGAAAAAGAATATCTGTAAAAGAAACAAGAGCTAAAAATCATGCGTCTAGCATAAATTAAGATTTTCCAATACATTCAGAATATTGAAACAAAACTTTGCAGCTTATTACGGAGAAAGATGATATCTAAATAAATAAATTAGAAAACGCATCTAATTTTTTGTGCAGCCCTGTATATGCTCTATAACTTCGTATGTATGCTACATGGTATGGAAAAATTTAGTTCAGCATGGAAATTTTCATTCAGCAATTTCTGTCAATAAACGGGAATGTATTTGAGATAGTGCAGCCCTGTATATGATCTATAAAATTTACAAACGCCATATAATATGATAAAAAAAATAATAAAAACGTGTACCACAACCGATAACGAACTTCTAGAAATTGTTGTTCATAAGCCAAATTTGTTTGTGTGTCCTTGAAAATTAAATATAAATTCTTTGCACACCATATTCTACATCAATCGCCTTGTAGTGTACAACACCTCAGTGATGTATATAAATTTCAACATGCTTAAAAGAGTGTAATATCATTAAACTACACAACACACGATTTTTTCCATTCACAGTAATGTGACGGCATTCTTTTGAGTGTCCCTGTAAACGAATCATACATGCTACACACATCATTTTCGATACTAAACATGCCAAAGTAAACACAAATAACATATATCAATTCCAGGGCAATTAGACTATATTTACGCAAGCACAGAATGGCGGATAGGAGGAAAGATAGACAAACCAAATTCAAAAACGCTTTTTTTCTTTCACTTTTTCTTTTTTTCATTTTTCGGCAAATAAATTACATGAGAATTACAAGCGTTTTCCTGTTATAATCTTTATCGAGCTTCCGTGTGTAGATTTTTTTTTTTTTTCAAAACGCCAACTTTAACAGCATTTTCTAAAAGACTTCCTACGTTTATCGAAAAATGAAAAAAAAAAAATGTTCGACTTTATAATTTCTGAATAAGAGCTCCTGCCAATTCCGTGTGTTTATGAACAAAACTGAATTCAGGAATGTGTCAGAAAAAGTCAATTTCGAAGATTATGCAATTTTTGTCCGGCGCATTTGCCCAGAGACCCCAAAATTTAGTGTCTCAAACTTTGAAGCAATTGCAATAAGTTGGATTTATATGATGTAACTATTATCAGTCGGGATGAGAACGAAAGTAATCAACATTTATTGTCAAATATTTTTGCGATCTCTAAGTAATCTATAATTAAAAATAAATATTTAAATACATTAAAATAAATTTCAAATATACAGTATTAGTGTACTTTAATGCATTAAAATAAAAGTTTTCTTACTTTAATTCTCATGGTAACGAAATGAATATTTCAATCATCAAAATCTAGTTTAACTTTTTTTTTTCCAGTTTCAATACATTCATTTCATTATGATTGTTTTAATCACTAGGGGGCTCGACCCCCTACGAGCTACGCTCGCCAACCCCCGTCCAGACACCGCAGGCTCTAAATGCACGCTAATTTGATCGGCTTTAAAAATATTTCGAAAGATTGAATTATAATTTAAAAAACAGTGGCGATCTCCCTATAAACGAATTTCTATTCATTTCTCTTTGATTGGGGAATTTTACTGCGGTACTACTTGATTATCCCGTCGACCAATTTCGCCAAATTATATAAATCGCCAAACCACTCGCCAAATTATACAAATTGGAATAATTTTTATTTTAAATAACGAAAGAACAAATAAATTTGTACAACATTAATAAAAATACAAATAAAACGTCGAAATAAAAATAACTTGATGACGTAGACACGTGTAACAACATTTCAAAATCAGCTAATATAAAAGGAATTAAGTAAACAGAGTCTTTGTCTCCTGGTATTTTTTAACAAAGCGAAAAGAAAGTTCTTTTAAATGAGACATTTTAAATTAATCGTTTTTAATCTGACGTAATTTTTACCAAGCTATTCTTTCTCTTTTAAATAATCGCGTGAAAGTACTTTTGTTAGCAATGAAATATTATTTGCGCTTATCTAACAAAAATAGTTGAAAATATTTTCTCAAAATATTAAATAAATGTCTAGCGCAATTTCTAAATTTAAACTTTTTTGCAATATTATTTTGTGTTCATTTTATGTAATAACTGTAATGTGACATAAATATGACGTAATTTCTCCTAAGACTTCTAACGCTTTTAATGAATTTATTATTTTACAATATCTTTTCTCTTTTAAAATTCACGTGTATACTTTTTATGACATAATTTTTAATAAGTTCCTGCTTTTTATACATAATTATTTAATTCTAATTTGAAAGTTTTTTCCTGTTCATAATAGTCACGTGTAAATAAATTTTTAATTTGAAGCAAACATTATTGCTTGCGCTTTTTATACAGTTGGCAACAGTTTAAATTAGTACAATTTTCTGAAATCTGTAAAAAATATCTCTAGAAATGCTGAAAATTTGAATTTAAAATAGATATAAAACCTCGAAAAATTAGTCAAAATGAAAAAATTAATGCAATCTGCACTCCGGCAAATTCTAACGCATAAAATGATCTAAAAATGATTACACTGACATGTATAGTTTTTGCTGCTATAAAACTTTTTTAGTGGAACGATTTTGTCCAACTTTAGCATTAAATATCTCTTAAAATAATTCTTCGATTTGAAAACTGTCTGCATCACCGTGTTTATCAAACATTTCTGTATAAAACCACTGATTTTCATATTTTTGTATGCATTATTTTTCTCAATATTAACGAAGAAAGACCTCCGGTCACAAAAAATCCAAAACCGGCGGCGGCGGCGGTGACAGCGGTAGTTACTTTTTTTTAGAATAGAGAGATACTTATCATATAGTATTAGCATTAAATCTGATCATATAGTATTAGTCCATGCAAGATAGGATTATAAAAAAATGGATTACCATGATTTAATTTGTCATTTAACCAACATGATTGTGCTAAGTAAAGTATTAATAAAAATATCAATAAATTTAAAATAGATAATGCTTTCGTTTCCATTGTTGTCAGAATCTTTGTGATAGATAGTGATTCTTCCCTGTTTTTAACCCCTTGAGGGGCAAGCAATTACGTTTGTGAAATGCTGAATTCCCACCGGAATCTTTGAAAAATTCTATTTCAAAATAAGTAAAGGCAATTTTACGGCTTTTTTCAACCAAAGTTGGAAAAGTAAAATTTAATAAAATTTTTCTGGTGTAAAACTTCATTAATCGTAGGTGGTATATAATATATATCGGTGCCCCTCAAGGGGTTAAAGACATATACTTACACTAAATCATATCTACTGTTTTAATTGCATCCATTCTATTGATATTTTTCACTAATTCGATACTTGTACTGTTCATTGGTACCTTTTTAAACAATATGCAGTTACACTTTATCAAGAATATTTTAGTCTAATTGTGAGCTTGGGGAGCAATCGCGACAAAATCTATTACTGCTCTTCCACCTGACTTCGCAAATATTACTTGTATTGCCATGAAATCGATATATGATATGGAGGCCTGTTCACTATTGGAAATAGTGAGTGTGGCCTTTATTGTTGATTTACATGGATGTATAAAATAATTCGAATTATGGTCTAAGTTGATATCTGCTTGTAGTACTTTTTTTTATAGAATATTATTTCAACCATAATAATTGATACACATTGCTAATGTGCACTGCAGTTTGTTTCCCACAAATAATAATAATAATGCGCGTAGTGTTTACGGATCATTAACAGAAGAATTCCGAGACAACCAAAGGACAGTGCACAAAAAAATGACGGTTGAAAAAGGATCACTTTTCTGCATATTTAAAATATTTATGAGGAAAGTGTAGATTGCTGAAATTAAAATTTTAATATCTATAAATAGCCCCAGGGGTAGGGGAGCAAAAAAAGGTCCAATTCGGAAATAATTAGGGGAAAGCTGGAAATTGTTTTAATCCCTTCAGTTTATGTCTAGAATGAATATGCTACGTTTTCCCTCTGGTACTAGATGAGCGTTAAGAATTATGCATAGATTTATAGTGAAAAAACACTTTTTTTTAAATACCATAACGCTATCTCGAAATCATTAACTCTTTCAAAAACATTGTCAATACAAATGTTGTAGCGCTTAAAATTCTGAATAAAAGGAGTACCTACACTCAATGCTTATGTTGAATATTAAGGTCACAATTCTACTTCAAAGTTGTAGACCCATCATCAGGAGGATGACCGAAGAATTAATTAGGAGAAAACTGAAAATCATTTTAATTCCTTCAGCTTAGGTCTAAAATGAATATTCTATGTTTTCCCCCTCGTACTAAGCAAGCGTTGGGAAATATGTACATATTTACATTCGAAAAACATGTTTTTCCTGAATTCTTTTAACAATATCTCAAAATAGCTAATTCTATCAAAAACATTGTCAGTACAAATGTTGTAGAGCTTAAAATTCTGAATAAAATGAGCACCTACATTAGTATTTTTGTTCAAAATTACGGTCGCAATTCGAATTTCAAAAATTTGCCTTAATCGCTGATCAAGAGCTTGAAGTCCGGAGAGACCAAGTTACTTAAGAATATCTCAAAACAGCTAAGTCTATCAAAAAAATTGTCAGTACAAATGTTGTAAAGTATAACATTCTGAATAAAATGAGCACCCACATTAATATTTTTGTTCAAAATTAAGGTCGCAATTCTATTTCAAAATTTTGCCGTAATCATTAATCAAGAGCTTCAAGCTAGGAGAAACCAGATTACCTTAACAATATCTCAAAACAGCTAACTATATCAAAATATTGCCAATACAGATGTTGTAGAGCTTAAAATTCTGAATAAAATGAATACTCACATTAATATTTTTGTTCAAAATTAATGTCGCAATTTCACATATTGTTAAAAATATTAAAGAAAAACGTGTTTTTCGAATGTAAATGTGTTCCTTTTTTCTAACGTGCACTTAGTACGAGGGGGAAAACATAGAATATTAATTTTAGACCTAATCTGAAGGGATTAAAATGATTTCCAGTTTTCCCCTAATTAATTCTGAGGTCATCTCCCTGATGATGGGTCTAAAACTTTGAAGTAGAATTGTGATCTTAATATTCAACATAAGTATTGAGTGTAGATACTCATTTTATTCAGAATTTTAAGCTCCACAACATTTGTATTTACAATGTTTTGAGATAGTGTTATGGTATTTAAAAAAAAAAAAGTGTTTTTTCACTATAAATCTATGCATAATTCTTAACGCTCATCTAGTACGAGGGAGAAAACGTAGCATATTCATTCTAGACCTAAACTGAAGGGATTAAAACAATTTCCAGCTTTCCCCTAATTATTTCCGAATTCAAATCCCTAACCACTGGGCTAAAAGAAAACTGTCTTATTTTGAAATTTGTTTTTCGCACTCGAGTTCAAAATTTAATAAAACATCATTTTCATTATATCTTCCTTAATTTTTCAAATGGTGAAGAAAAAAAAAGTTTTTACTTTCCAGTTTTTTTGCGTGTGTGTGTAAAAATTAGAGAAAAATTAAATGATTAAGAGGAAGAACGATAATAGTCAAATTGTGTGAAATTTGGTATGACACTTCTATTTCATAGCTTGAACAAAGTACTATCGTTTGTTAATCTTGAATAGAAGAATAAGATGAAAATCGTCCTTTGACAATGCAGTTAAAGATAGGTCAATGCATAGCCGAAGATCCTATATCCACAAATGTAAATTGAAATAACTCTAAATAACTGGTCCCTGACTATCATAATTTTTTCCTTCGACTCACATACCCCATTTTTATAATATGTCTGTTAAATTGTATTAAGACAAACTTAATAAAACTAATTTCTAAATTATTTAGATTTTACCATTTTTCTTAATAGAATGTGTATTAAAGTTTTCCATTTCTTTAAAAACTGTTATTCTATATAGATTTTTCACCAGAAAAAATATTTTAGAAATTCTTTGAAAAATAGGGTCATCCTGAACCGGACCCGCAAGAGCCAAAACCTAACCCGAGCCCGAAATAATGGATGTCAACCCGATTTGCAGAAAAATTGTAGAAGTTAATCCGACCCCTGACAAAAAAAAAAAAAAATATATATATATATATTTAGCGTCGACCCGACCCGAACTGCATGATATCGCAGTTTCAGGTAAAACGGGTTTCCAGACCCGATGCAGGACTCTACACCATATCCAATAAATTTAGATCCTAAATGTTATTTCAAATTATTTTCGAGAAAATATTTTCATTTCTGCTGTGCTTTACCTAAATTTTGTTTTCTTTGTCCAAACCTCAAAATTTTGACTCCCACTTATTGTTACCCCCCCCCTCCACATAAACACACGTACACCCCGCTCTTAACCCTTCCTCCTCCTACATTACAAAAATCAAGATAATGAAAAACCTTCACTTTTGAAAAAATTCCTTTTGTTTATCATTGTTTTGACCCCTTTAAAATATCTGTATGTAAAGTTTTGTTTATTTTAATTCCATGTCCTTCCCCTTTCTCTTGAATCTATAGATTGTATTTTCTGTTTAATCCCCCCCCCCCTCCTGGGGCCTCCTAATGAATAGCCAGTGTCTCCAGCAAAAAATATTTTTTCAATACACAGCACCTATTTATTAGTGTGCTTTAGTGTAACGATATGTATAAAATTTTTTTTTTACTATCAATAATAGGGAACAGATATGCGGGCTTAGCACGGGCTTTACTTAAAGCTTAGAATCGGTTTTTTATAACTGAACATATATGTAACTTTAATAACTAATATATCTCAATTTTAGGTTCATTTAAGTATTTATAATATTTATTATTTTTACCATTGAATTTTTTAGTATTGACCTTTTTACCTAAATTCGTTTGAAATTGAGTATCTACATTAAAATATACTGCAAACTATATTCCCCGTAGACCATTATGTAACGGAATTATTTTGTGCGACTCTGTAAGTGAATAATAAATTGTTTGCATTTCAAATTCTACAGAAAGCATGTTTTAGTGTTGCACTTGAAACGATTTTTTCCCCATTGACAGTAATGTAATGGAATGCTTTTGAATGCCCCTGTAAGTGAACTGTGTATTATACACGCTTCATTTTCACTGGCGATCGAGCAATAGTAAATGTTAATAACACACAAAATTTCAGGGAAATCGAATTATATTTACACAAGATAGAGAACTGACAGACAAACGGAAGTCATAAACCCTTTTCAACTATGCTGGAAAATGTGAAATAAATAAATATAATAGAGGTTCCTCATAATTTAGAATTACAAATTGTCATTAGTGTGTGACTTAATCAGAAAAAGTTTTTCTTGATTTCACGATATCGGAGCTAACATGCGCATATAAAATATCACGAATTTGATTTTTTTTAAAGTAGACCATTAAAAGTGATTATTTAAAAGTATTCAGGTAGAATAACTAAATTACTAAATTCTTCTATAAGCGCGCTTGCGGAATGAAGCAGAATTTGATAATATACAGAAAATGTGCAACAAAGTTTTTATTATTAAAAATAACCATAAGTTTAATAATAATTCTTAGGCTACAATAAAGACAACTCTTCGGCTATCAGTTTTTATTTTTCGTTGGAGGGGGGGGGGGGGGGGGGGGAGTTATTCTAAGATTTCTGCTGTGATGTCAGAAAAGATTTTTTTTTTTTTTTTTTTTTGGAGGCTCTAAACTCTAAATGAGTAAAGCATTTATGTTTATATGTGTTAGAAATTCAAATAAACAATTATATTCTAAATTCAATTTTTTTATATAAAATTATATTTAAAGCAGAACACTTAAATTTCAAATAATTCAGCGATATCTCCATCATAACCTAATTTTTTCTGTTTTAGCATAGTATAACAATAAACTAGTTTGGAAAGAGTATTTGTTGACAGTTTATCTCAAATTTTAGTTTACACAAATGAAAAATTTGAAAAAAATATTGTTCGATAATAGAAAATGGATACAATGGCAAATAAGATAAAAGGACTACAGGCTACTTACTGAAAGTAAAGAATGTAACTTTTTGCCCCTTTCTTAGAGTGTAAGGAGGAGGGAAAAAAATTCTAGTTTCCTAACAAGGTATAACACAGAGTTTTTTCAATATATAATTTTCAATTTAATTACTTTTTTATCTGTAACAGACTAGTTTCATAAGATAAATAATTATTAATTAGTACTAAAGACTTAACCTATTTACATATTTTTAAGACTTGTTACATAAAACAAAAGTAGCAAAGTCATATAAAACCTTTTGATAATTAAAAAAATACTATAAATTAATTGACAAAATACAATACTTAAGAAAAAAAAAATTAGATATCCAATTTTTAATCTGGTTCTTAAATTCCTAAGTATTAGACTGAATCCCACCTATTTTATAAAGATTTAAAATATGTAAAATTATTTAATTATATTTGTTAACTAGCAAATGAAATAAAAGAATTAAATGATATGTTATTAAATTTAATTGTTTATATCATTATTATCCTCATTAGCTTAGATTTAATTACACATTAAAGACAAATAAGTATTTGCCATTTTTGCCGGTTTTTTCCATTTTTGCCCTGGTTTTTTCCAGTTTTTGCCACTGTCCTGGCAAAAATGCCAACCCTGATTCTTTATGATCAAATTTGTCGTATATAATCTACAGAACAACAGTCGATCAATAACAGTTGAAAATTTCATTTACACTTGTTTTGACTGAAAATATAAAAAATATCTTGCACAGTGAGATTTAAAAAATAAATATTAAAGATAGAAAAATATATGAAAATATCAAACATCCTAATATTTTGAAAAGAATATCAAATAAATGAAAATATCGAAAATATCAAATATCTTGATATTTTGAAAATAAATATCGTATATATATCATGATATATATCAAGATATATATCCATTGATATATATCAACGAACCCTGAATAGAACTGTTAACATATGGTCATAATATAGAGCATTTTCTTACAAAATAGATCATGTAAATCCTTATGACAGTTTTTGTGCATTCAGTTTCGCATTTGTTGCTGTAGCTGGATTTACAACTGTTAATATATCATGTATGGGCACTAAAAGTACATCTGGTTTACTTGGAAAGCTGTACGATGGAAAAGGTCCTGATGGATGAAGAAAGCTTAATTTAACTTGCACATTTTTCTTTCTAAGTATCAATCACACAAGCTATCCATTACTTTTTACCATTTGATGTCACCAATTAAAAGTTCGCATTCTTAGTAGTTTACCATTTGAGAAAGGGGGAAGCAGAATACACTTTAGTACAAATTTTACTTTTGTTATTGGAATGAATGAGTGAAGCTTTTGAGTTTGTTTGTATTTGAATGATATAGAAGGAATATTAAGGACTGCACACTCATACAACTGTTTACAAATCATAATCTGTTCATCGTATGGTTTTTGTACCGTATATACTCGCATATAAGCCAACCCCCTAACTTTTGAATGAAAGTTCTGCAAAAAATCAAAAACACGCGTATAAGTCGACCCCTAGCATTTTATTTCAATTTTGCATAAAATCAAACCAAAATTTTACTTGCTAATGCGAAAAAGTAGCAAGTAAACAAAAAAAAAATCATTGAAAATATTTTTTAATGATACATTATTATTATTTGTATATTTTATGTAATATTTTATTATTCATACACAAAAAAAGCCAGAATTTTGCAGTAATTGAAGTTTTATTTTTCTTTTTTAATTGACTCGCGTATAAGTCGATACCCCCAATCTGCTTGCCGAAAATTCTCAAAAATTCTTCGACTTATAGAGAAGTGAGTATATACGATAGGCTAGCACAGGCAGATGAACTTTTCAAAGTTCCTCCAATCTCATCACAAGCACTTTTTCCATGTGCTGTCACAATGAAGTGCTATTCAGCAGATATACTAAAATCTGCTTCATGATAACAGAGTTTTATAAAATTCTTTGGGTTTTTGTAATGTGTTGCTGTCCCATCCGAAAAGTAAAAGATCTTTTTAATTATTAATGTTGGATACATCTTACTTTTTGAGAAAATTTATTAAGTATCTCTGAAATAAGTGAAATGCAATGGTATCATGAGTTAAACACCCTGAAATAATTACAAAACTAACAAGCTGAAGAAAAAATTCATTATTATTAAAATATGCAAAAAATGGATGGATAGTTACTCAGGAGCTATTCTAATGATATCCATGGATTTAATCTTGAAATACGAAAGAATAATTTTCTGAAAAGTCATATTTAACCAAAAACTAATCTGGTTGCAGCATTAATCTTAGTTCTGTTTGAAATAAATAAATAGCGAAGGAGGTGTTTCACATTTTCACAAAACAAATCAAGAAAATCCTCATATGCTTTTGTAACTGTTTCAAGTGTACACCTATCTACAAATACCCACTGTTTATATACTACTGTAACCACCATATTCTCATTCATCGTGTTTCTTAATCGTTCTTTCAAGATTTATCACATTCTTATACAGCACAGCACAATAAAAGACTACTTGATTGAAGAACGAAACATTAAAGGGCGATTCCAACAATCTTGTATAATTGTTGGTACTCAAATGCTTCACTAATTCATTTCAATAACAAAAACTAAAATTTGTACTAAAGTGTCTGTTTCCCCTTTCTCAAATGTCGAACTAGTAACCAAATTAGAAGGCGAATTTTCAATTGGTGATATCAAAGGATTTGCAACTGCTATATATCATAGAAAGTGGTGGATAGTTTGTGTGATTGTTACTGATGAGAAAATGTGCAAGTTAAATTAAACTTTCTTCATTATCAATACCTTCTCCATCACACAGCTTTCCAAGTTACCCAGATGTACTTTTAATGCCTACACATTATATATAAACATTTGTTAATTCAACTACAGTAACTGAAAGAGTTTACAATGTCAGTGAAAAAGAAACTATAGCAGCATATGTGAAACTGAATGCAAGAAAAGAAAACACTCTATATTATGCCCATATGTTAACAATTTCATTATGTATAATTGTTATATACACATATCCATATGTTAAATCCTGTATATTTTATTTCTATTGTGTTTTTTATTCAAATAAATTTGTATTACATATTTACTTTTTATTTCAATTTCTATTTGTATATATTGATAAAATTACATGAGTTCACAAACTCATTATTATGAATAAATACAAATATTTAATATTTTGTTATTGATTTTTTTTTTCCGTATCACCCCATTGTAGTCCCATTTTGAAACTTTCTACACATCTAGTTAAGGCACTTTAGCATTCAGAGAAAAAAAATTGTGAAAATTGAAGAATTCGTTTTTTAGTAATTCAAGGTCAAAGGTCAAGCACCATGACCTTCAAACTTTTTTTTTCAAAAACATCTTGTGTTTGGTACCATATTAAAGGCCATTTCAAATGCTTTAAAATGATACCATGCCCATGTCTGTATGTTAATTAGAACAGGAGTTATGATGATTTTAATGATGACATCTGACAGTAAATTAGTCTTAGCCGGCCATCTTTAAATGCCTATCTCTCTATTCTAAAAAAAAGTAACTACCGCTGTCACCGCCGCCGCCGCCGGTTTTGAATTTTTTGTGACCGGAGGTCTTTCTTCGTTAATATTAAACAAAATATTGCATACAAAAATATGAAAATCGGTGGAATTATAGAGAAATGTTTGATAAACACGCTGATGCAGACAGTTTTCAAATCGAAGAAATATTTAAAGAGATATTTAATGCTAAAGTTGGACAAAATCGTTCCATTAAAAAAGTTTTATAGGAGCAAAAACTGTACATCGGAATTTAATAATTTTTAGATCATTTTATGCGTCAGAATTTTCCGGTGTGCAGACTGCACTCAGTTTATTAATTTGACTCATTTTTTGAGGTTTTATTTCTATTTTAAATTCACATTTTCAGCATTTCGAGAGATATTTTTTACTTATTTTAGAAAATTGTACTAATTTAATCTGTTGCCAAAAGTATAAACAGCGGAAGCAATAATGTTTGCTTCAAATTAAAAATTTATTTTACACGTGACTATTATAAACAAGAAAATTTAAAAAGCAGGAACTCACTGAAAATGATCATAAAAACCATATTACACATGAATTTTAAAAGTGAAAGAATGTTGTAAAATAATAAATTCATTAACATGCGTTAGAAGTCTTAAATAGGAGAAATTACGTCACATTTACGTCACCTTACACATTACGTAAAATGAACAAAAAATAATATTGCAAAACTGTTTAAATTTAAAAATTGCGCGAGACATTTATGTAATATTTTAAGATGATATTTTCAACTATTTTTATTATGATAGCGCAAATAATATTTCATTTCTAACAAAATCATTTTCACATGAATAGTAAAAGGAGAAAGAAAAGTTTAGTGAAAATTACGTCAGATTAAAAATGATACATTTAAAGTGTCATTAAAAAAAAAAAAAAAAAACTTTCTTTTCGCTTTGCTAAAAAATACCGGGAGGCAAAGACTCTGTTTATTTAATTCATTTTATATTAGCTTATTTTGAAATGTCAACTGATTTTATTTAATCAAAGACGGAAACAGCCATTGTATCATTTAACAGCCGCTGATTTGGCTTTAAAATTCCCCAATCAAAGAGAAATGAATAGAAACCCGTTTATAGGGAGATCGCCACTGTTTTTAAACTTATAATTCAATCTTCCGAAATATTTTTTAAGCCGATCAAATTAGCGTGCTTTTAGAGTCTGCGGTGTCTGAACGGGGGTTGACGAGCGTAGCTCGTAGGGGGCAGCGCCCCCTAGTAATTAAAAAACTAATAGTCTCAGAAATTTGAAATTGCAGATTTTTTACTTTCTCAACCAGTCTAACTAGCTCCCCAAATTTTGTAAAATTCGGAGATGGTAAGGGAAATGGCTATGTTGATTTGACATGGAATGACCCCACTTTAAAATTGGTAACATCTCTTCTTTGAGATACAATTGGCTAACAGAGTTTCCCCACTGAAATGGAAAAGTTCTGAGGGATGCTCACAGCCATCCCTCTCTCTCTCTCTGTTCTTGGAAGCCAGTGTGCAAACACATGCACACTGGTGCACATTGATCTTTGGCCATTAAAATTATCTATTTTCTATTTTTTAATACAAAATTCAAATTTAAACTCCTGTTCTAAATTTAACTATCACCTTTATTTCAGAATAACATTCAGCCTTTTCCATTTTTTCTTTTCATATCTGTTATTCGGAGGTTTTACTGTACATGTCAATGGTAATTTTATGTCCCAATGCAATAATTACTATAGAAATAAACTAACATTTTGGAAATAAACATAAAACATTTTTTTATATGTTATCTTTTTAAATTTTTTAATGGCTTTGGTTATATCGGACTGCATCGTGGCAAACGGGGTACAATGATGAGACATCCGATTATTTAATCTGCGCCTTCAATTTTGAGTGTAAATTGAATCCTTTAACAAGATCTGAAATTACCGAAATCGTGAAGAAATTTATAATATTTTGCATGCTAATATTAAAATAGTACAAAAATACAGTAAAACCTGTGCATAGTGGAAAATTTTATAGTCCCAATGAAAAGAATACAATACAATCATAAATCAAGACCTGCAAAGACAGAAATCTGTTTAATAGGGAATTTTACTTCCAGTCTTTTGCAAATCTTTCATTGATGCTCCTTTACTCATGAAAAATAATTTAAAGACAAATAATTTATCAAGACCATTGTAAGACACCTATAAAAGCAAAGACACTCCTTAATTGTGAAGGTCCTGAATTCCGTCTGAAAATTAAAAAAGTAACTAGGAGGCTCAGACGTCCTCCAACCCTTATTCAGGTATCACAGGCTCTAAAAACGCACTAATTTGCTCTGCTTTTAAAGTATTACGGAAGATTGAATTATAATTAAGCAAACAAAGAAATTTTCTGTTGCTATTATTGTAATTAATTTCCATTTGATTGAGAGATTTTTCAATTCTTAAGGTCGAATCAACTCACGACAATTAATGCCTGTTTTCATGATTGAGTAAATAACATCAATTACAAGTTTGAAAATCAGCTTGAATAAAATGGCTAAGTAAACAATGTTGCTGCCTCTATTTTTCATTTGGACATACTTAAATACTTATATCGGTAACTGTAAAGTTCATTTAATAAAATTTATTTGATATAAATTGAGACATAAAAGTTACATCTTACCTTATTAGGATATCTCCCAACATTAATTCCATTTACATAAACATTTCCTATTGACAAAGGGATACTTCCACTAATCATATGCAAAATTGCAGACTTTCCAGAATTATCAATGCCAATTAATCCAAAACATTCTCCTTTTCTGACTCCAAAAGAAAATTTACCCGCAGTAAAATGTGGCTGAAATTTCAGTGCATCTTTTAAAACTAAATAATGGTTTTCATCCACCAACTGAGATACAGGTGACAATAATATTCTCTTAGCTTCATTTAAAACATCCTTGTTAATAACAGATTCATCATGATATCTAATTTGTCTTCTTGCAATATAAAAATTTTTCAGATTTCCATATACATCCATTTCGAGTAAAATTAATACAATAATGAAAATAAATGGCTGGAGTGCCAGAGCAATGAGTTGTTTACCAATGCCTGCTATTGATAATGATATAGGATGTGACGTCCAATAAAAACAGGAATTTCCACAACGATCTGGAAAAAAAATATCAAACAAACTTAGAAAAACTACTCTTCTAACACAACAGAGGACAAATAAGCAGAAAGGTAGACAATGTTTTCATATTTCAACAATTTCAATTTAACTACTGCAAAAATTAACCATTCAGACATTTTATTTATTTAAAAGTTAAACATGAACTTAATGATGTAACTGATTCTCACAAAAATTGTCTTTACAATCTTTGTATCACCATGCAATCTTTGAATCCCTTTGTATCAGTCAATCTTTCTTATACAGTGGGCTTTAAAAGATTTTATTTATTGCTGCTGTCTCCCAACACATCAGTTAATATAAATTTATCATAGAATTTTCAACAGAGAGCGATACTGAGTTAATTTTTCATGTTAAGTTTTATTTATCAATTGAGTAATTTTGCATCGTTATAGGTAAAATGATCTTCGTTAATCTTGTAAAATTAAAAAGGCTGGAGATGTTCAAAAAAATATTTTTTACAAAGGTAAGTTTGTACACTGTACAATTTTGTATTAGAAAATTGACAATATTCATGAAAAGTCTGTAATTTTCTGTTTATTGCAGATGTGAAAAAAGTACCTTTTAGTCAATATTTTTATTTTTATGTTCTAATTTTTTTTAATTATTTTTTAAATGTTTAAAATGATGTATTCTATTATCTGAGTAAATATTTTTCAAATCGAAGTTGTTGAGTAACAAAGAGTTAAAATTCAAAATCACTCATTTTAGCTTAAGCGGGGGGGGGGGGGCACTTGTTTATTCAGGGCCATAGCCAGGCTTGAAGTTTTGCCAGGTAGGCATCATTGTAGGTCTGGATCAAAATACTTTTTGAAAAACAAATACTGAAAACTACACATTGATGTTTTAGTAACACAACTAGACAGTGCCCTTCAAGATTTGACGGTAAATAACTTGAATGTTTCATTGGAAAAATTCTTTAATTTTTAATTAGTTGTTTTTAAATTAATTATTGAATGACAAATTACGCGATGAATTTCTATATTGATAACTGACTCCTATTTCTTTAAGGTGATATCTGATGCTGTCAGTCTAACCTATTCAGAAAAGTGAAAGAATTTTAAGTTTATAATTTACAACCAATTATGCTTGCTTTTTATCAGAAATATACCTTAAAATACCGGGTAGAGAATTTATTTTTACTTACTACGGCCTCTTTTTTTTTCTTAATAACAATATTTATTTTTATTTATTTATTATAACTACACGACCATTAAAAGTTGCCATAAATTTTATTTTTATCTGTCTGATTCTCTAAAAACCGAAAATTGTAGATCAGTTTATTTAATTGATAATTACATGCAAAATATTTTAAATATAAAATCATTATTTTTTTTTTCAAAATATTATTGAGAGTTGAATTTTGTTTAATTATAAAGCATTCAAATAATAGCAAAATAAAAATCCTATAATTTCTCTTCCTAATAAAATATGTCATTATTGAAATGAATTATCGACAAAAATAGTACACATTTTGCTAGGCTTAGATTCGAACCTGCATCCTCTGCAAAAATTCAGAGACTTAAACTGCTGCCTTAAACGACTACGCTATCAAGAACTTGTTTTTCTTCCTTCTAAATTGAAGAGGTTCAAAACGCAGTTGATGCATACACAATTGCCTCGAATTTGAGTTTTGATCTTACAAAAATAGTTTTGCGTTTTAATATTTATGTTACCTTATTTTTATTTTTTTAAAAGAAGAAACTACAACTTAACATGCTAGTTTTCCAATCTTCCTGTGTAACTATTGGCAATTCACCAGCCATAACTTTTAGTTTCAAATCACTGTGTTTATCTTCAGCGTGTAATATGACCAAAACAATGTGACACCCCTGAAATGAGTCTTATCTAGCTCTTAATATCGACACAATAAATTTTTTAATAGTTAATAATGCTGAAAGAATCAAATATTAACTTTGTGAAAGAAAGAAAAACTTGTTTACAGTAAGATCGAATAGCAGACGAACTTAAAACGACTTCTACCTGTGATATGATATTTCAACTGAGCGAGAATCTTTGCGCATGTGCAGCACGTCACTCCAAAGGCAGGCTTCTACTTATATAATGCGCATGCGCAACTGTAGAATTTTAATTTAAAATTACGGCTAATTAATAAAATATTTGAACAAACGAATGTATAACAAATCTGTGGCCAAATATCTTTCATTTTAAAAAAAGATTGGCGTAATTTGATGCAGTACTTTCTTCTCACGGACTGTCGAAAGAATACGCTTAGCGTTTTAAATATATAGATGGCTTTGAAATATTTTCAACTGCTTAACAATTCTACATTATAATAGGAAAATTCATGGCTGAGAAAATCTCCAAGAAATTATCAGAGAAAATCTCAAGAAAAGAAGAATTACATAAAACAAATAATTAAATGATATTTTATGTAATAAATTAATAATTAAACCATTAAAAAAGGTTTAAGAATAAATTTCCTTAATTATTAAATAAATATAATAAAATAACAATTTTAAAATGTACGAAGCTAAAGAGTAAAATTCAAGACTAAGTAATATTAAAAGGCGATTACCTATTTGAATGGAGGAGTAGTTATGCCTATCACAACTCCTCCTAGAATACTGTAAAATTTCAATTAAATCAACACCAGTTATTCACATGGATCTAAATATGTCATATAAACTCTCAGAATTAAAAAAATGAAATTAGTTTCTGAGATTATTCATTTTTTTTTTTTACAAAATTTCTCTAATATGGAATTGCAGTGAAAAAATAAGTGTAAAAGTGAAAACAGTACACTGTTTTATAAGCATTCAATGTTTATCTTGAAATTCATGACAGCAATTCATGTTTTTTCCCCACAAATTTTGTTACAATACATTAATTAGGCATAGGCACTGATCTCAATTATGGAAAATTCATTGGTTTTTTTTTTCTAACGTTTGGCAAGAAAGCGCAAGTGAATTCATTAAAGCAACACATTGCCTTTTAAAGCCCAACAAGCTACTATGCCAAAGGATGTACTGTTGCCATATTCCGTTTGAATTAAATTGTTGAATGTTTTACTTTTCATATTTTTATAATTTTACTTTTCATATATTTCTACATACTTAAAGAATAGTAAATAATTTTGTATTTCTTGAACTTTTGCAAACTTCACATTAGAGTCCTGTATCGGGTCGGGTTACCTGCTTTTACCCGAACCCGACCCAGCCTGCAGTTCGGGTTGGCACTATATTTTCCCGTTGCGGGTCGGGTCGACTTTAATTTTTTTTGGTGCGGGCCGGGTTGGCTTTTATTGTTTCGGATTCGGGTTGACCCGTTTTTTTAAAAGAATGTGGAAAATATTTTTTCCTGTTAAAAGCAGATATAAACCGCAGATCAAAGTTTCACAAAAGCAAAATATGTGCCTGTCTGTTTTGTCTTTATTCATCCTTTGACGAGTCTTCGAAATAACAAACTGCATTATATTTTTACCGTATTTTAAAAATACAATACGCAGCAAAACGCTAAATGATACTTCCTGGCTATTGTATCAAGTGAATAATTTAATTGTGGTCAAATCCGATGCACTATGTTAGACGGGAAATTTTTCGAAATAATAACTGCTAATAAACTAAAAGCAGATGGTCACTTGTGTAAAACAAGATGTATAGTTATAAGTGGGACTTTTGAAACCGCAACTAATTTGAAAGCATATTTAAAGATTAGATTTTTAGTTTTATACCATTTAGAGGCCTGCATCGGGTCGGGTCAGAGGTTTTACTGTAGTTGAATATTAAAGAATATAGATTTGTTCATTCTTCTATGTAAAACATAAAAATGGTATTAGAGAATTAAAGGTCTGCACATGCCGGAATTTCCAGGCCCGCCCCATCCCGTGTAAAATTTAAAAGTTCGGCCCTAGCCCGGCACGGCCCGTTTATGATTTTATTGACTTCGTCTAAATATTTATATCGGGCCGGTAGACCTGCTTAATTGTAGTTATCGGCCCGGCGTGGCAGGGCCGTTCAATTTTTTTGCCGTCCCGCCGCGGCCCGGACCGGTGCAGACCTCTATTAGAGATACGAATGTAGATTATTTTTCATAATGGTA
This sequence comes from Maratus speciosus, assembly GCA_963932465.1. Lineage (NCBI taxonomy): Eukaryota > Metazoa > Arthropoda > Arachnida > Araneae > Salticidae > Maratus > Maratus speciosus. The sequence continues at coordinate 326,716,174 of OZ010793.1, forward strand.
TTAAAACATGATTTGCCACATTGCGGGTTCGGGTTGGGTTGCGGGTTGAAATATTGCGGGTTCGGGTCGGGCTGCCTGAAATTATTTTTGTGGGTTCGTGTTGGGTTGCCAAAAATTATTTTTGCGGGTTCGGGTCGGGTAGAACCAGAGCAGCGCAGGACTCTACTTCACATGCTATATCTCACAAAATTTGTGCTGAAAGAGGTTTAAAAATAACTAACACATACACATGAAAAGCATTAAAAATGTTCTAACTCTTTAATGTCTAATTCTAAATCTGCCCCTTTGAAGTTGTTTTTTTAACCCAAGAAATATTATTTTGAGAAACTTGCCGCCATTGGTGACCAGTTTGGTCTCCCTCAAATGTATGATAAGCATTATATCATGTTACCTTTATTCAGAATTTAATTTACTTGCTCAATCCTTCGTGAAATCGGAAGATTCTGATACAGAAATCATGAACTCGGTATTTTAGGTAGATTTCGTAAGAAATACTACCTATTGCAGTCGTTACCATGGTGCGACTTTTGAAAAATTCCTTCATAACTTTTCATTACATGACCCCAGGAACCCAAAACCACCCCCAACTAAAAAGTTTATATATATATATGTATGTATGTACTAAATTTTGTCTGCACGATAAAAGTCGCAATTATGCAAGGATCGTCTTCAAACTCACCAACAACTTTGAGATGGCTAATATCTCGGCAGGGATTGAAAATGGGCAAAATCGGCCCAAGGGAATGGAAATGGGGAAGGTTAAAAATTTTGAATACCGTCTTAACATGATTCTGATAAAACCAGCTCTTTCACAACAATGACAGGAAAAAATAAATGCTTTTCGTTATAGCATCTGCCAACAATTAAAAAAAGCAATAAATTCTCACCACAACAATTGCTTTTCTATTGCAAAATTTTCACGTGAAAATTAAATTAAATAAACAGTTTGACGAATTGAAAACAAATTGAATATTACGTCATAAGTTTTCTAGAGCAAGATTTCCGCATAAAAACTCAAAATAAAATAAATAGTTTGATGAATTTTAAAAAAAATCAAAATATTGCGTCATATTAGAAATATAATGGACCTCGGCAGGTGAATATGTAACATCATGTGAGTTTGAAGAAACGTATTAAAACATGATAAAAACCCGACTATGCAAATATTAACATATTTTAACACTTTGAGGTTCTCTGAATTTGCTTTAGCCATTTTTAAACCTATTCCATATAAAATGCCTGTGTGTATTCGTGTATATTAGAATTTTCACAAAATGTTTAGCTCCCTAGAGCTCATTCTTAGTGAAGGAACTGGGTTTACCTCTAATCTTGATTTAAGTTTTATTGGTGAATTTAATACTTAACTTCGAAATCTACCTCTGCCTGTAGGCCCGAGCCGGCAGGGATTTTTTTTATATTAGCTGTGCATAGGTGATAAACTGCCAAACATTGTCCCCGTCGTATTTTTTCGTATTGCATTAAGGGATTAAATATTTCATTAAATATAATACTTTCTCTTTTTTTTTTAAATACTTTTTTTTCTTTAATTTGAAACAGAAATATTTAAATTTATAACTCTCAATTATTTCTTTTAAAAAAAGAAAAAAAAAAAGAAAAGTAATAAATTATATCAAAAACCATGACATTTAATTAAAAAAATCAAAGCTTTGTTTGAATTTACCACGTAAAAAATTGTTTATGACAGTCGCATGAAGTGAACTATTATAATACTGATGACATGATGGCGATGGAACAATATTTGGCGATTTATCACCTGCACCCGGCTAATATTAAATTACCAAATTGTCCGCCTGGCATATAAAAAGTGAAGCAGTCAACCTGGAACTGTTGATGACAGTGACATGATTTAGGCTATTATTATAGAGATTAAATTCTATACAACTCTAAGATTAAAAATGCTAGTATTAGCGCAATCTGCAACAGTTTGTGGTTAATTGCATCCAGGCCTTGCTCATGCCACAGACACAGGCGTACGATTTGTACGAGCCTTGACCACACATCAATCAAAAGTTAATTATCCAAAAAAAGTTAATATCCTCCAAAATTGACACCTTCGCTCCCTGCAGGAAAATACAAGTTCTTAACAACGTCAAATTTCTCCTACAAAAAGTTTAGTTCTTAGAGATTTAAAACTGCTCTCCAGACCTTATGATGTAGTAATTAAATCAATATGGTTCTCAGGGCTTCCATGATGGCGATTAAACTCCCACTCTCTGGATGTATCATCTTAACAGATTAATAAATAAGTTTGACCTGCAACGAGGTTTCAAGTTAGTTATTTTAATACATGTAACAGGGTTCGTACACATTTCTTTAAATAAAAATCAAGGACTTTCACGGACCAAAACCAAAAAAAAATGCAAGAGCCTACAAATTAAAAAACTAATACATTATAATATGCATTTTTTAATAAAGGGTTTCACTTTCATAAATACAAGTTTTAAAGATCAAATGGCCGAGAAGGCGGGGGGGGGGGGGGGGGGGGGGGGATTTCAGTGTGTGGCAGTAGAAATTTAGAAAATTTTAAAATAACAAATACAGCAGAAGAAAAAACCTTTTGATTGTGCACTTCCAAAACGTTCTTCAATCTCATACATGTTAATGCTTCAAAATTCGCTATCAGAGTACCAAAACTAAATGGCAATCTATGCCCACATGATTCTAAAGATATGAAATTTCTTGCATTAATCTTGAGATATGATTATCGCTGAAATCACATAAATCCTGCAAAATGCAGCAAAGCAGAGCCACCTGTTGGGTGATTTACACAAAAAACCTAATCAGCAACAACTTGGGTCAACGTCTAACTGAATCTGAAGTTGGATGAAAATCCATGCATTAGATCTTGAGATAGAGCTATTGCGGAAATCATGAAAAATGCAGCATAGCAGAGCCACCTGTTAGGTGACTTACACCAAAAATTAATCAGTGATAGGAATTACCAGTGTCAAATAGGTCTCACTGCTCAAAGCCCTTCTCATGCATTCTCACACTGTTCATACACTCAACATGCACTCACTTTATTCACTTTCTTTTATCAAGTTTTTACCATATCTTTATTTAAAGTTCGTCCCATTAAATATAAATATTGCATACAATAGTAAATATACATTTATCTTTATTGAACATATTTCTTTATTTAAAGCAATAGTTAACTTACCTTTAAATGTTTCTTTACTTCTTTTAATATAAGTTCTGTTTTAACTGTTTTAATATACCGTACTTTTCGGCCTATAATTCGCGGCGGCGTATAATCTGCAGCCGCAATTTTTAGTGCTTATAAAAAAATTCATCAGATAATCCGCATCGGCCTATAATCCGCGGATAATACGCCGGACTATACGAGGATGTCTCATTGTTTTCAACATTCCAAAGTACTACTAATAAACCACCACCCTATTTATTTAGTTCCTCTATTTAAATGATAATTGTAATAAAATAATTATAAAATAATTACAAGTTAAAAATACAAATACTTTTTTTCCATTGAAACATATCTAAAACGTAGACTGTCTTGTGAATACAGATAATTCTATAAAAATTGCTGTTTTAAAATCAATTTTCGCTTTTATAATAATGTTCAGTTTAAATTCTGTAGTGTTAAATAACATGTTTTCTGTTACACGTTATTTATTATATTGCATTACAATTTTTGAAAGCGATGAGTTGAGAAACGCTTTGTTCTTCATAAAAACATGTTTCCAAAAATCTAAAAATTATAACATAAAAATCGGAAGCCACTCCCACTAGCACATACACGTCATATGTGAACGAATCACGAGCAACTCCGTGAATGGTCGATAGTAAACAATCGGGTGATAGCTGTTTACATTTTTATTTTGATTGCTGGTAGAAACAGGATATCTGGCATGAACTTCTGCTTAAAAAAAAATGTCAGCAGATAATCTGCACTTAAAAATTTTGAGGTTTTTTAACAGATAATCCGCGGATTATAGGCTGAAAAATACGGTAGTTTTATTTAAAAGTAATTGTTAATTTAAACTTTATTTACTTTTCAAATCTTGCGTAGTTCGAATTTCACGAGTGACATTCGAACACATATTGATTTTGTAAGAAATGGAATGACGCAGTTTGCCATATCGGCAACAAATGGTGACATACCTCAACCAGCTGATTTGTCAATCGCTGTTAATTATTTATAAAAGTTTGTGCTCACGTTACTTCCGAGAACATTCTAGCGAATGGGCGTATCTCGGCACGTGTGCTAGCTTGGATAGTATTTATACCGCGGATGTATGTTGTTTCGGTGGATGCACACAAAAGCTTGTAATCTACTCGTAACATGTCAAGTTACGGCAGCTGTTTAAAGCATTGCTAGTGATATGCATCGCATTTTACTTTAGTTTATTTTTCGTTTTGGGTAATTTGAAATATCGTTTTACTAACCGTGCATTAGATATAGCTGTAATTCATAGAGTTAACAGCTTTTTACAATAGTTCTGGTAAACATATTCTAGTCATTTTTATATATGTAATTTTAACTGATTTTAATCTTGTATTCTTGTTGTTATGAAGATTGTTAATTTATGCAAAGCATCGATGTTTCCACAATGTGTCAAGTTTGTGAGATAAGACTTTCATATAAATTCCTGCTCAAGTTTTCATCAAATATCTCTGTCTTTATTTGAACTTTCAATTAATAACTTTATTTTGCTCAACTTTATCAAGTCTTTTTATAGAACCTCTCTAGCTTCAAATTAATAGTTTTACATGAGTCACTATCAGCCTTAGCTTCTACATGCGTACATTAACAGTCTTGTCAGGACTCTGCTAGTTTAAACTTACATTTTAGATAATAGTTTACCTATTATAGTTATCAATCAGCATCAATTTATATATCAGGGACTAACAGAATATAATTTTTTATTAAATTCCGACCTATTATAGTTATCAATCAGCATTAGAGATGCAATGAATATTCGGCCCATTCAGCCTGTCTGCCAAATATAAAGTCCATTATTCGGCCTTGGCCAAATAATACTGTAATAAATGTTTTTATATTTACACGGTATCTATATATTTAAAACACTAATGCTTGTATTCACGAATAACTTCGACCCGGAGTTATGCTGAAAACCCGGGTTGAAAACTCAAATGGCATTCATTGTCAACCCCACTGAACCGGTTTGAGGTTGAAATCTAACGCCGGGTTCAGTAACCCAACCTTGGTCTACAGCAGGTTCAACCCAGGATTTTTCAACCGAGCATGCGTATTTAACGAAAAACAAGCGGTGAGAGTGAGGAGAGGGAGAGGACCGCCATTGCGGCAGACGTGTTGATAGAAGGTGCTGTGTAAAATATAGAAGTTCTACTATTAAATAAAATGGAATAACATTATGCAAAGGTATGTAATCTCATATATATGTAATTATCTTCAATATTTTTATCTGATTTGTTTATATTTATGTATATAGCCTCTATATATTGAATACATGTTGAATTGTTTGTTTACATAAATACGCATGGTCGCGAAAAATTTATTTGCCTTAAAAATAGCCAATATTACTTAAACAGCCAAATAATTGCTTCTAAAGTAACAACTGTCGCGTTTAAGGTCATTTATTTTTTGCAATTTTGATGTTAAAAAATTCACAAATGTATTTTAACAGGACTGAAATAAACGCCATACTTGCATAAGTTCTAATTAAAATGTGAGACTCAGGCTAATTTACATTTTTATTTAAGTAAAGAAATACACAAATTACATTAGAATATCCATAGATTCTCTGTAGATTTTTGATTAGTACTTATAGAATGTTTTAAAATTAAATTTTGGGTCTATTGTGTAAAAGATATATTATTGTTTATGTACAAACTGAGATAAATATAAATCAGATCTATAAATTAGATATTTTAACTTAAAATTTAAACAATTTGAGTTTTATTACTTTATTGATTTTTTTTACGATTGTTTTTAAGCTTCTACGTATGTTTCCCAATTTTTGTGGAATTTGAAATATTTATTTTTATTGCATTTATTTTTCAACTGTATTTTAATTTCAAAATTATACATAATATAAAATATTACATTAGTACTATTTTATACGAAAATAATAATAGTAATAATAAATCCTAAAATGAATAACTTTTCAATGTTACCTCCTGAAATTGTGACTTTTTTTAGAGATCACTTATAATTTTTGCTTCTTAATTGACAGCTAAATTAAAATAAATTACTAAAAGGCAGAAATACGCTGGTAAAAAAAAAATCCTTTTTTAAAATAAACCCACACCAAAAATATTTTTATCAGCCCTTGTAGTAATGATGACTATTTTTAAGGTAAATAAATTCTTCGTGATCATGAGTATTTATGAAAGCAAACAATTCAACATATAATGAAGGAGATATAATGTATAAATATAAACAAACCAGTCAAAAAATGTATAGATAATATATATATATGTGTGTATGTATGAGATTACATATATTCTTCTATTTTTGGTAATATGTACTTTAAACTTTCTTTTTATTTCTATATCTTACACAGCATCTTGAGAAATGTTTAATTTACTTATATTACAGAATGACATAAAAAAAGAGAAAAAAATAGAGCCGAATAAGTAGGGTGGTACAAATGGGAACTTGTTTTTCTCCACTGATTCACAAACAACAGACAGCTATTTTATTTATTAGATAATGTAAAATTATATGAAATTATTAATAATTAATTTGAGTTGTTTTGTTAGATTACAAATTATCATTACTCTGCCTATTTAGTCTAGAAATCTATCATTAATCAGTCATAAAAAAAAAAAGAATCCCACTTTTAATTTCTATTCTAAATGAGATTCTTATTACATCTAATGAAGTGATATCTAAATGAGTTAAAAATATGAAATTAAGAAGCTGAAAAAAATATAGAAAATAAAATAACATTTTCTAAATAAATGCATTTTTCAAATGCAACACTGCAACCAAAAACAAGTGTCTTCGTGCATGTAATAATATTTCGTAATTATTAGGCTAATTTATCAAAAAATAGTCAAAGATAATCAAATGAATAGCTTTGATCTTGTAAATGTGATAATAGAAAAATTGTCATACAAATGGCTGGAGGGGAAGGGGTGGGGATAGGTCCTAAAAGCTGGTCGATAAAAATTCAACTTTCTGTAATATTTCACATTTATTTGTCCAGATAGTATTCAGAATACATTTATCATGATTTAGGAAAGGCCTTATTCGATTATATGTGTTGAATGGAAATTCATACACTATACACTAGTAGTCTTAAAAAGTTTAAAATATTTGTGTTCCTTAAAATAATATCTTATAAAATATCTCCACTGCACACAGTTTAAACTTAAAGGAAGTATAGTTTTATTTAGCGACTAGTTAAATGAAAAATGTTTATCAATCGCTCGGAAGTGATAACTATATGCACCTATGGAGCGCCTCTGCGGCTTGGTACCTGGTGCCAGGGCACCACTAGGACCACCTGTTCCGCTTTTTCTGCAGTTCTGTTAATATTATTTCACTTATTTTTCCTGTTAACCTGGAATATTAATTACTATCTAACTTAATTAGAATTAAACATTTTAATTAGCTCGCTGAAAATCCAAACAATAAAATTAATACATCTGGGATACCATCTATACTAATAAAAGAAATAGTATATATAAAGTACAACAGACTACTTTCTTAATTCTTTTCCCTTATTCTCTATTTTAATATTTTCATTATCAGAAATTGTTTAATTGCTAACTAGAGCTATTAAATAATAGAAATCATCCTAATTGCTGTTGAAATAAAATTTTAGTTTTCATTCAAATCAAGTTTCATTAGTTTTGGCCCAAATCAAGTTCCACTTTTTAGCAACTATGCGAAAATTTATTTTGAAAAAGAACCTTTTAACATTTATTTTAGCAGTTGACACGTTTCATATCATTAACCTAACTCATTAATAAATTTTTAAAAAATAATCGTTTAAAAAATATTAAAACTTTCAAGAAAAATTAAGTTGATCCATATTTAGTTATTACAGGTTTTTATTTTGTCCATACATTTTGTGGGAATAATTAAAAAAAAACCCACACTACACTGAATCTTTCTTTTCTTTCTTTCTTTTCTTTTTTTTTTTTTTTAAATTGCATTTTTCTTCCAAAACATAAACAAACGAAGTCTCGACGCGAAACCGAACAAGGCATGTGATTTTTTTAACCAATAAACACATTTCGTTCAACCTAGGTCGAGAAACCCCGAGTTGGGTAACTTTTCATCCGAAGTAAACGGTGAATACGAGATTTCAACTCCCGGTTGAAAATACCAACCTGGGGTTACTGAACCCGCGGTTTAAACCTCGGTCGAAGTTATTCATGAATACGAGCGTAAGCGTATTCTTTCGACAGTTCGTGAGAAGAAACTACTGCATCAGATTACACCAATCTTTTTTTAAACGAAAGATATTTGGCCACAGATTTGTTATCGTGCATTCGTTTGTTCAAATATTTTATTAATTAGCCATAATTTTAAATTAAAATTCTATGGTTGCGCATGCATATTATATAAGTAGAAGTCTGCCTTTGGAGTGACGCGCTGCACATGCGCAAAGATTCTCGCTCAGTTGAAATATCATATCACAGGTAGAAGTTGTTTTAAGTTCGTCTGCTATTCGATCTTACTGTAGCTTTTCTTTCTTTCACAAAGTTAATATTTGCCTCTTTCAGCATTATTAACTATTAAAAAATTTATTGTGTCGATATTAAGAGCTAGATAAGACTCATTTCAGGGGTGTCACATTGTTTTGGTCATATTACACGCTGAAGATAAACACAGTGATTTGAAACTAAAAGTTATGGCTGGTGAATTGCCAATAGTTACACAGGAAGATTGGAAAACTAGCATGTTAAGTTGTAGTTTTTTCTTTTAAAAAAATAAAAATAAGGTAACATAAATATTAAAACGCAAAACTATTTTTGTAAGATCAAAACTCAAATTCGAGGCAATTGTGTATGCGTCAACTGTGTTTCGAACCTCTTCAATTTAGAAGGAAGAAAATCAAGTTTTTGATCGCGTAGTCAGTTAAGGCAGCAGTTTAAGGCTCTGAATTTTTGCAGAGGGTGCAGGTTCGAATCCAGGCCTGGCAAAATGCGTACTATTTTTGTCGATAATTCATTTCAATAATGACATATTTTATTAGGAAGAGAAATTATAGGATTTTTATTTTATTATTATTTGAATGCTTTATAATTAAATAAAATTTAACTCTCAATAATATTTTTAAAAATATATAATGATTTTATATTTAAAATATTTTGCATGTAATTATCAAATAAACAACTGATCTATAATTTTCGTTATATTTTCTGACCATTATCAAGAATATATATGGGTGCATGTCAGAAAGAAAAGTTTGTCATTCATAAGCGTAAAAAATAAAACGGAAAGAAAGAAAAATATTCGTATAAGAGTTATAAAAGAAATTACCTTGATATTCAGATTTAATGTTTAAAAAATGTAAAATAAAATTCAAGTTAAAAAAAAAAATATATATATATATATACAGTAAAACCTCTGAATAGCGGCCACCACTGGGAGCACGGTAAAGTGACCGTACTTCGGAGGTTGCCGTTATTCAGAGGTTCCACATTTTAAAACCTCAAAATTACATTACATTAAAATAAAAATAACTCACCAAAATTATTTTATTTTTACAGTTAAAAAATACATGTTATTATACATACTATTATTTTACACTAAAGAAATTATTTATTCGCATTTTTTAAAAAAGCGTATCTCTTTCTCTAAATGCATAATCGTTTCCACAGATTTTTTTAGAATTCGTTATCATTTTGAGTGAGCGCAAAACTTTGATTTCCTAGTTTCTCTGAAATTTCTGGAGCACTTTCATGCAACAATAGTCCAGAAATTGGGAGATTTTTCTTTCGAGAGTTCGAAAGCCATTCCAAAATCAACTTATCAATGTCATCATAACTAGCTCTCTTGACGCTTAGTTTTAGATTCCAAATTTACACCTTGAAATGTTTTTTCTAAATAAAAGTCACTTTTTTTCAAAATGTCATCTATTTGAGTCCTTCCTCAAATGTCATTTCAGCTAATTTTCGTGCACTTAGGTCATTTTTGTTGTCCTGGATAAGAGTGAAAAACACGTGCTACACATAGACAAAAAATATCATCACGCGATTCAAAAAGAGTACATTTGACAGTAGTCATTTGATTACTGCTTCCTCACACATAAACTTCGTTCATACATAATTTTGTCACCCCACCCCCTCTCGCCACACCTATTTAGAAACGAGATTTTGCTAAGCAAACACTAGAGAAAATTGTAAAAACGTCAAATAAGAAAATCCACCTACATATTTTTTGCATTCTCAGTTTTAGTTAAAACATAACGTAAAAAAAAATTGCTGTGGGGTGGTCGTTATTCTGAATTCGTTGTTTGGAGTTTTAGTGTAATGTTATTTCTATAGAAGAGATTCGGTAATACTAAAACATGGCCGGTATTCGGAGGTTACCGTTGTTCGGAGTGACCGTTGTAGGAGGTTTCACTGTATATTATAAATCGTTAACTGCATCAAGTTTCAGATTTAGGTTTTTAGAGAAGGAGACACATAAAAATAAAATTCATGGCAACTTTTAATGGTCGTGTAGTTTTAATAAATAAATAAATAAATGAAAATAAATATTGTTATTAAGGGGGGGGGGGGGGGAAAGAGGCCGTAGTAAGTAAAAATAAATTCTCTACCCGGTATTTTAAGATAAATTTCTGATAAAAAGCAAGCATAATTGGTTGTAAATTATAAACTTAAAATTCTTTCACTTCACTGAATAGGTTAGACTGACAGCACCAGCTATCACCTTATGTAATTCGTCATTCAATAATTAATTTAAAAGCAACTAATTAAAAATTCAAGAATTTTCCTAATGAAACATTCAAGTTATTTACCGTCAAATCTTGACGGGCACTATCTAGTAACTTTTTAATTTGACAATTTATATTCATGATATAAAATGAAAATTTTATTTGAAATTAACGAACACTTTTTTTTCCCATTAACTTTCATACTCCGAATGGGTTTTATCTACCCATTTTTATATAAGAGGCTAATTTAGGAATCATGTTAAAAAAATTTATGTTGTATCAGTAAGTACAAAAAGTATCTGTAATAAGGTAACATAATCTGTTAAATTTAAAATTAACCTATTCAAAATTGTTTTAATACAGTTGTACAACAAGCTAATTTAAATTTTTTTTTTATCATAATGGGAAGTTTAACATTTAACCCTTGTTACATAAAAAAATATTTCTTTCAATAATATTTTGAATTATGCCTATAAGAACATAAATATATGATTGATTAGATATAGATGTATTATATATATAAGATATTGAAGTCGTATATGTTGCAATACTTAAGGGTTTTTTTTTTAGTAAAATACGCTTAAAAGTTAAATATAATTTAAGTGATTTTTTTAAGTCTGTTACTATTTCTTATTAAATAATGAAAGAAATGTAAATACTAAATTCTTTTAATTAGTATGCATTTACGTTTTAGATATTTTTTTCAAGAATAGCATTGTAATGCCTTAAAAACAGTTAAAATGTTTTCAATAAACATAGATTGTGATGCCGAAATAATAATAATTCAGCATTCTCAGGTGATAGTCTAATTTTTTTTTTTTTTTTTTTTCGTAAATGTTACCTGTTTCTGAAAATAATCTCTCACTATATATATGGTACTTCCTGGTGCAGAAAGGTACTTTTTGGCTAATTGTGAAAGGTTTGGAAAGTCTTCCGAATTTTTCGGCCACCACTCCAAAGGACACTGTTGTCTTTCTAGTAGTGGCTGGGAAAGAAAATTACTAATTTCTTTTACTTCTTCACATTGAGGGGCAGTTTCTATAGAGGCTTCACTGCTGACAGCAATGAAAAAAAAAAATAATGATAAAGATAAATAAAAATTTTGTTAATTGTGAGCTTTATAAAGTCTACAATGATTTCTTTCCACCATTTTAGAGGATATTCCTTTCACCCTTTCTATCAGTGGTTTTTCTTAAGATATTAAGATTTCTTATTTTTTATTTTATTTCATCTGAAAGCTGAAACTTATGTTTCCTAGTACTTTTAAAATTTTGTCATTATTTTAAAATGTAACAACAACACACATAATATCTATTAAAATGTAACTAGACAGTACCTGATGAGGAACTTTTGTTAAGAATTTTTTTGGTGGGGTCTGAATTATTATTGAGGCAATTTTTAGGCTGAACATAGCCGAATATATTTTCAGAGTAAAATAATGCTTTAAAAAATTAAAAATTTGTATATAAATAATTTTTTAAAAGAAAACAAAGCATTTTAATTGTGAAATATACAAGAATTGTGCATATAGTGCATACTATATTTTGTTTTTAGGCAAAAATAAGTTCATTATTCGGCAGGCGAATAGGCCGAATATTCGGCTGTAACTTGGCCGAATATTTGGTATTTGATTATTCGGCCAAACCACTATTCGTTGCATCACTAATCAGCATCAATTTATATCAGGGGCTAACTGAATATAATTTTTTATTAAATTCCATGCATTAGTTGAGATAGCGTGCCCATAAAATTTGTGCCACATACAGACAGACATTTTGTAAAAATTTTGTAAAAAAGCACCATTCTGCTGATACGGTAGCCCAAGCTGAAGCCTTTGCAGATCACTTTGGTGAGGGAGGCTGCCACGAGCCAATCCCATTTACTTATGGTGATGAGTGTAATGATTCGCTCAACTGTTTGTTCACGATCTCAGAGCTAAAGATGGCCATTGGAAGAACGAGAATTTCTACTCCTGGGGAGGACAGGATTAGTGCGGCCCTGTTCAAGGGGCTTAACGATCACTCTTTAGATTGCTTGTTGAGTATGTACAACAGCATTTGGTGTAATACTAAATTTTACTGTAATACTAAATTTAACACTGGGACCTCCCAAAATTTAGCATGAAAGAGAAATATAGGGACTTACGTTTGATGCTTGAATTACACAGGGCCGACAATAACAGTTGTGAAAAACAGTTTCTCGTATTCACTTGCTAACACACAATATTCGCTACACTGCTTGTCTCAAAATTTTTCTAAAAGTGTCTGAGTTTGCGGAACTAATTTATCTAGTTCCTATATCCAACTGCAAGCCACCAAAAATACATTAGCTGTGATGTCTTCACTCCAATAACAACCACTACAGCTAATATAAATGTTGAATTAATACGCAATTCAATATCTCAACAGAACAATTTTAATAAAACAACATTATTTACATATGTACACGGAAATTAACTATACAGATTTCTTCACTGGAGTTTATAAGCCACATTCCAGACTTATTTTTAAAATCACCATCACCACATTCTTAAAACAATAACATAAACATTCGGCTCACACAGAGCTCCTTAGCTAACGACATCTCTCGTCGCTATCCCTGCTGTCTCTGACTTCATTTCATCTCTCCCCGTCGACATTCGATGAAAGAAAGAACTGCTACTTCGCCGGACGATGCATTCAATTAACTTGTTTTTCCCTCTCGACATTCGATGAAAGAAAGAACTTTTACTTCGCCGGATGCTATTACACTGCAAAGTTTCACCTTTAATACTAACAGCCCTAATGAAACTACCTTAATAATATGAGAGCAAAATTAAGGACTTTTTGCATAAAAATAAGTACTTTTAAATAAGGACCAAAAATTGCTTTTGAAAAATGTAAGGACTTTATGAACCATATGAATGCTGGCTTGAAGTGGGACACCCAGTATTTTTAACTGAATAAGTGTACTGAGAGCAGGGTTTTCGCTGCTGCTCGCTATTGTGCCAAAAGGCTTCATTTGACGAGTAAAGGAACAATTAGATTCGCCAAATTGCAGTGTCAATTTCTGCTCTGTTTGTGTGTGTGCCAATACAGTCGAGATTCTTATCTACATTTCTGAACGATTGATGTCACTTTACATGTTCAATCGCACTGTGCCATTTACATTGCTCTATTTATAGAGATACTGACTCAGTATAGCAACAGCCAAAGATGCAGAAAGGATTATGCGATAGGAATTTCTCTATTGTCAGTTAATCACTATCTATGTGCTGGCGTCGCACTTGTAAAAACGCAAACAAAATTACTCGCATCAAGTGCAAATAGAGAAAAGTTTTGCTGTAATGTAGTGTTGAAAGTAACCATTTACCGAATTATTTATTAGTTGTATGTAAAGTACCATTGGCGATCAATTTTTTTTATCCGTTAGAGTCAAAATCTCATAGCAATTTTTAGTGTATATTTTCACAACGGTAAATCAAAGATAACTGTTTTGAATTTTTATTTAGAGTGCTAAAAGAATGTCTGAAACATTTACACATTTAGGGGACATTTAGAATGTACTCATTTTTAATAGTTTCTGTAGCGGATAGTTGAATTTAGATTATTTTAGAACATATTCCAAAAAGAGGGACACAATAAGGGGTTAAAGATAGATTTTTCAGTGCTTCAAGCCGAATCAATTTTGCTAACATTTCTTTTCATTTGGCTACTTTTTTTTATTTCTTATTCGCCAAATCACTAATGTTGGTCAAAAGCCAGTGAGAACCCTGATTGAGATCCTGGTTTCCTACATAAAAATTATTTCTTGTAGTATGTCCCACCTTTCAAAGTTTGCCCAATTTTATTTTTAATAACTCTGTATATATAGGACGTGCTACAGCCTCAGCAAAAAAAAAAAAAAAAACAAGCTGAACTTTCATGCCCCACAGACTTTTGATGAAGTTTGCATTTTTCCTGCACCAATTTGATGAAATTTGCATTTTTTCTACTATCCTTTGACAAAATTTGCATTTTTCTGTGACCATTTGTTGAAATTTGCGTATTTTCCGTGATCCTTTTAATGAAATTCATGTTTTTAGCAAATCGTTTATTGTTTAGCGAATCGAATGATAGCATCGAATTAATAGAATCAATATCGTCGAATAATATCGAATTAATAGCGAAACGTTTTTTCGCGATCGTTTGATGAAACTCGTGTTTTTTCCATGATCCTTCTATGAAATTCGCATTTTTTCCACGATCACTAGAACGGCGGTAGGGGTCATTTTGACACCTGAGCACTTTCGTCCGTTGATTACTTCAGTTTGGTTGGAAGAAATCATTTGACATTTTTTGACTTTTCCTAAATATATAACATATTTTCCTTTTAAAAAATTCAGTTTTCTAGATTTGTTAGTTTTTGAAAGATTGGTATGTATTCCTGGAACGGCGGGCAAGGGTCATTTTGACCCCTTTAGTAAAATACTCTTTGTACTCGAAGGATTGTGAACCCATGAGAAAAATTCAGTGATAAGCAATTTTCGATTGCATTCATACTGTCTCCCAGAGAGATAAAAACCAGTGTGGTGACACAACATTATTATCTGTAATTTGTATGTTATAATTCCTTCGTTTGATTTTGCCATGCCCTTGAATACAATATTTCAAAAAAAGAAAGTGTAAGGTTTTTCAGACTTACATTTCTTTTCAGGAATAGTATTTTCCCATTTGTTACTTTTGTTAGTTCAGATTAATCACTGCAGGTGGTAACCATAGGGGAGGTGTTTTATAAGTAGAGCACGAATATTGTTCGTACGGCAGACAGTTGAACATTTCCGAACATATAATTTGTTGTAAATTGCAAAACATGCTACCGACCAGGACAAAATATTACAGTTGATGAACAATTGTTCCCATCTAAAGCTAGATGTAAATTTACACAATATATGCCAAATAAACCGGAGAAATTTGGGATAAAATTTTGGTTATCTGTTGACGTTGATACTAAATATGTACTTCTTGAATGGATTTCCTTTTCTAGGAAAAGATGAAACCGCAAATCCTCAATTAAGTTTAACTGATTTTTTTTTCATGAAATTAACAGATCCCCATCTAAACAAAGGGAGGAATATTATGACAGACAACTATTTTACTAGCATCAAACTAGCAGAAATGCTAAAAGCTAAAAATACAACTTTGATTGGCACAATGAAAAAGGAGAGAAGAGAAATTCTTATATCTTTGAAAAATATGTGTAGTACTCTTTATTCATCGAAGATAGTGGAACATGACAATATGACACTTACCATCTATCAAGCCAAAAGAAACAAAAGTGTCTTTCTACTGTGCTCATTACATTCTACTGTCAAATCTGAAGACAGTCTCAAGAAGTTGCCCGATTCAATATAATATTACAACGTAACGAAATATGGTGTGGATATTCGTAATCAGATGTGCCGAAAATACTCCGTTAAATCGGCTTCTAGACGATGACCTGTACATATCTTTTACAATATTTTGGATCATGCAGCTTTGAATGCAATAATTTATCAAAGTGTAATAGGCAAGCCCATCAGTAGAAGAGATTTTCTATTAAAATTAAGAGAGAAGTTAAGGATGGTTCTTATGGCTTGAAAAGTCCCAAAGATCCTTCCTGAGTCTTAAGAATAAACACATGAAAATGGAGTAGATATAAAGAGAAAAAAGTGTCAAGTACGGAGATGTAATGGAAACAAATCTCAAGAATTTTGTGGATCGTGTTCCAAAGTTGTGTCCGGATAATGCACTGGAAAAATTGTTAAAAATTATTTTTGTATCAACTGCATTAATTCCTAATCCGTGTGCTTAATTTGGAGAGTATTTTAAGCATTAAATAAAATTGAAATGAAATGTTTTACATTCTAACCATTCAGCTACACTTATAATGAAATAACGGAAACAACAGAACACATTTCTCATTTATGGATTTAGAGAGTGAATCATTCAGCAAGGAAGTAGATGAAAAAAAATTATTTTATAAATTGTATTTTATTTTAGTTAGCATTAGTTTTAATTTGTGAAAACATTTATTTTAAATCAACTTTTATATAAAATTAATGAGTTTTTTGAGTAGTAGTAATATTATCCAATTGATCGCCCTGTAGGCGTTACATATACAGTACTTTAAAAACTCAATAAATTATCAAGTAATATTAAATATAAATTATAAAATACACGGAAATTACATATTTTTGCCAATGAATGGCATTTAAAATTGTTTTAGCGTTGTAATTTCAGTAGTTTGATCGTGGGGTCAAAATGACCGCTTCCCGCCGTTCCAGTAGCTAAGATTTTTCCGCCGTTCTAGTGTTAAACAAAATTCGCGTTTTTTTCCACAACCCTTTGACGAAATTTGTGTTTTTTTTTCGCAATCCTTTGAAAAAATGTGTGTTTTTTCCACAATCATTTGACAAAGATCGTGGGTTTTTTTTGTGATCTTTTGAGGAAATTGGTGTTTTTTCCACAAAAATCATGTTTTTTTGCAATCCTTTAAAGAAAATCGTATCTTTTTTATGATCCTTTGATGAAAATTGAGTTCTTTATGCGCTCTTTTGAGGAAATTTGCGTTCTTTCGAAATCCTTTGAAGAAATTTGCTTAATTTGGCGTTCTTCTTAAGGGAAATTCACAAAAATCGTGTTTTTTCGCAATCCTTTAAAGAAAATCATATCTTTTTTGTGATCCTTTGACGAAAATTGAGTTTCTTCTGCACTCTTTTGAGGAAATTTGCATTTTTTTCTGCGATTCTTTGACGAAATTTGCAATTTTTTTTTTCTCGTGATTCTTTGAAGAAATTTGCTCAATTTGGTGCTGTTTCATAAGGGAAATTGTGGCACAATGTTAAACTGTACATAGACTAAAGAGAATCACAAGATAGTAAATGCAATTATATTATTCAAAAAGTTCAAGGGGAACAAAAATAAAGAAAAAATCAGAAAAAGTAGTAAGATCAGTACAAGAAATACTGAAAACACAGGAAATCATAAGAAAACACAGGAATTCACACATTTATCATTAATATTTACATGAAAATAAAACATTGTTCAATTTACACTCGAGTGAATTTATAACTAACAAGGGGACCACCAAATATGGTGCTCACTGATTTTTATGATTTTAAAGTATGTTGTAGCATTCTTATCCCTAACTATGCTAGGGAAAGGCTTTCTTCAAATGGGCATTAGATTTTGAGAAATTGGGGGTCAAGTTCAGCATATGTTTCAAATATCTATTAATAACAGCTTAGTGACATCGAGGTGAAGTGCTCGCACTCTAGTAAGAGGGTCAGCGTTTGATGCTACTTTCTGATCTTTTCTTTTTTAATTGATTTAAAATTTTCGACACTTTACATCTAACATATCTTCCAAAACAAAATAAAATGTTAAAGCAGTAGCGCTCATATGAAAAGTTTTAACATGTGTATAATTTTTTGATGGTCTCTGAATACACTTTCCTGTAAAGTTTAAATGTGGCATCATTTTTCCTTTGCATGAGTAAAAATTGTCAACTGGAAATGCAAATGTCTTCTGCAGATCCCACATAAAACTTATTATAAATAAAAAAAAAAATTTTTGCAAGAAATCGCCAGCTGGACTTTCATAACAGTATCAGAATAAATAAAATTTTCTTTTTATCGATATATTTTAGCTTCTTTTGGGGTCATACCATGTCAAATCAACACAAAAAAGTGCAATTTTTTCCCTTACCATTTCCAAATTTTACAAAATTTGGAGAACTAGTTAGACTGTTGAGGAAGTAAAAAATCTGCAATTTCAAATTTCTGAGACTATTAGTTTTTTAATTATTTATATATTTAAAATGCAAAGCGTTTTATTTCGACAGTCCGTGAGAAGAAAGCACTGCATCAAATTACACCAATCTTTTTTTAAATGAAAGATATTTGGCCACAGATTTGTTATCGTCCATTCGTTAGCTGAAATATTTTATTAATTAGCCGTAATTTTTAATTAAAATTCTACAGTTGCGCATGCGCAATTTATAAGTACAAGTCTGCCTTTGGAGTGACGCGCTGCACATGTGCAAAGATGCTCGCTCAGTTGCACTATCACATCACAGGTCGAAGTTATTTTAAGTTCATCTGCTATTCGATCTTACTGTAAACAAGCTTTTCTTTCTTTCAAAAAGTTAATATTATTTGGCTCTTTCAGCATTATTAACAATGAAAAATAAATATTGCATCTATATTAAGAGCTAGATACAGTTTATTTCAGGGGTGCCATATTGTTTTGGTCATATTACAAACAGAAGATAAACACAGTGATTTGAGGTTTAAATTTATGGCTGGTGAGCCCTCTCATGAATTGCCAATAGTTACACATGAAAATTGGAAAACTAGCATGTTAAGCTGTAGCTAGCTAATTCTTTGAAAAATAAGATATCATAAATATTAAAAATGCAAAACTATTTCTGTAAGATCAGAACTCAAATTCGAGACATGTATCCAATACATTCGTTTGCGTCAACTGTTTTTCGAACCTCTTCAATTTAGAAGGAAGTAAAACGAGTTCTCGCTAGCGTAGCGGGTTAACACAGCACTTTAAAGCTCGGATTTTTTTGTAGATGATACAGGTTCGAACCCAAACATGGCAAAGGTGTAGTATTTTTGTCGATAATTCATTTCAATAATGACATATTTTATTAGAAATAAAAGTTATAGGATTTTCATTTTATTATTATGATTATAATTTGAATGCTTTATAATTAAATAAAATTTAACACTCAATAATGTTTAGAAAAAATAATGATTTTATATTTAAAATATTTAAGCTAAAATATTTTGCATGTAATTATCAATAAAATAAATTGAGCTGGTCTAAAATTTTCGGACCATTATCAAGGATATATATGTGTGTGTGTCAAAAAGGAAAGTTTGTCATTCATTTGATAAAAATTAAAACGGAAAGAAAGATAATATTCGTATAAGAGCTATAAAAGAAATTACCTTGATATCCAGGTTTAATATTTAAAAAAATGTATAAAAATGTAAAATAAAATTCAAGTAATAAAAAATATATATTATAAATCGTTAGCTGCTTCAAGTTTCAAATTTAGGTTTTTAGAGAATGAGACAGATAAAAATAAAATTCATGGCAGATTTTAATGGCCGTGTAGTTTTAATAAATAAATGAAAATAGATATTATTTTTTTTTAAATGAAGTCATAGTAAGTAAAAATAAATTCTCTACCCGGTGTTTTTAGGTAAATTTCTGATAAAAAGCAAGCATAATTAGTTGTAAATTATAAACTTAAAATTCTTTCACTTCATTGAATAGGTTAGACTGGCAGCGCCATTTACCGCCTTAAAGAAATAAGAATCACTTAAGCAATATAGAAATGCATCATGTAATTCGTCATTCAATAATTAATTTAAAAGCAACTAATTAAAAATTCAAGGATTTTTCTAATGAAACATTCAAGTTATTCGCCGTCAAATCTTGACGGGCACTAACTAGTAGACATTTAAAGATGGCTGACTAAGACTAATTTACTGTCAGATGGCAACATTAAAATCATCATAACTCCTGTTCTGATTAACATACAGACGTGGGCATGGTATCATTTTAAAGTATTTGAAATGACCTTTAATATAATAACAAAAACAAGATGTTTTTGAAAAAATAAGTTTGACGGTCATGGTACTTGACATTTGACCTTGAATTAATAAAAATCGAATTCTTCAATTTTCACGATTTTTTTTCTCTGAATACTAAAGTGCCTTAACTGGATGTGTAGAAAGTTTCAAAATGGGACTACAATGAGATCATACGAAAAAAATAAATAAATTGATAACAAAATATGAAATATGATTCATCTTTAAATTATTTATTCATAATAATGTGTTCGTGAACTCATGTAATTTTATCCCTATATACAAATAGAAATTGGAATAAAAAGTAAATATGTAATACAAATTAATTTGAATAAAAAACACAATAGAAATTGAAATAAAGTATACAGAATTTAACATATGAATATGTGTATATGATAACAATTATATATAACAGAACTGTTAACATATGTTCATAATATAGAGTATTTTCTTGCAAAACAGATCATGTAAATCCTTATGACAGTTTTTGTGCATTCAGTTTCGCATTTGTTGCTGTAGTTGGATTTACAGCTGTTAATATATCATATATGGGCACTAAAAGTACATCTGGTTTACTTGGAAAGCTGTATGATGGAAAAGGTCCTGATGGATGAAGAAAGCTTAACTTGCACATTTTTCTTTCTCAGTATCAATCACACAAGCTATCCATCACTTTTTTATCATTTGATATCACCAATTGAAAGTTCACATTCTTACTAGTTCTATATTTGAGAAAGGGGGAAGCAGAATACACTTTAGCACAAATTTTACTTTTGTTATTGGAATGAATGAGTGAAGCTTTTGAGTTTGTTTATATTTGAATGGTACAGAAGGAATATTAAGGACTGCACACTCATACAACTGTTTAGGAGTCATAATCTGTTCATCGTATAGTTTTTGTACCATATATACTCGCATATAAGTCGACTCCCTAACTTTTGAATGCAAGTTCTGCAAAAAATCAAAAACCTGCGTATAAGTCGACCCCTAACTTTTTACTTCAATTTTGCACAAAATCAAACCAAAAATTTCACTTGCTAATGCGAAAAAGTAGCAAGTAAACAAAAACAAATCATTGAAAATATTTTTAATGATAAATTATTATTATTTGTATACTTAATGTAATATTTTATTATTCATACACATAAAAAGCCAGAATTTTGCAGTAATCAAAGTTTATTTTTCTTTTTTAATTGACTTGTGTATAAGTCGACACCCCAATTGTTTGCCGAAAATTGTCAGAAATTCCTCGACTTATATGTGAGTATATACGGTAGGCTAGCACAAGCAGATGAACTTTTCAAAGTTCTTCCAATCTCATCACAAGCACCTTTTCCATGTGCTGTCACAATGAAGTACTTCTATTCAGCAGGTATACCAAAATTTGCTTCATGATAACAGAGTTTTATAAAAATTCTTTTGGTTTTTGTAATGTGTTGTTGTCCCATCCAAAAAGTAAAAGACCTTTTTAATTAACGTTGGATACATCTTACTTTTGAGAAAATTTAATAAGTATCTCTGAAATAAGTGAAATGCAATAGTATCATGAGTTAAACACTCTGAAATAATTTCAAAACTAACTAGCTGAAGAATAAATTCATTATCATTAAAATATGCAAAAAATGGATGGATATTTGTTCAGAAGCTATTCTTGAAATACGAAAGAATAATTTTCTTAAAAGTCATATATAGCCAAAAACTATTCTAGTTGTAGCATTAATTTTAGTTCTGCTTGAAATAAATAAATAGCGAAGGAGGTGTTTCACATTTTTGCAAAACGAATCAAGAAAATCCTCATATGCTTTTGCAACTGTTTAAAGTGTACACCTATCTACAAATACCCACGATCTTGGATTTTTCTGAATCCGTGCAATGGTGTGCGAGGTGCTCCCTCCTTATACACGTGGGGGGCGGTGACCGTTTTGCAGCCGGCGGTATCTGAGCTTTCTTTTCGGTGAAGCTTTCGCTTTTACGTTGTTGTGGTTCGAAGTAAGGCGTTTATTTTTTCTCTCTTTTCGTGGTGGTCATTAGTGAACTATCTTATTGGTGATTTGGTGGGTGTTTGGTAGGTGTAATAGTTTTATTTACGTTTTGTTTACCTCTACTTTTTGCTGATTATGTCCCTGGACAGTGTTATGGCTTGTTCTGAATTTAAGATTGTGGATATTGATGGAACAGCGGATTCTTCTGTTGTCAATGTTGATATGGTGGAATGTGAAGAAAGTACCTCATGTGACAGCGACAAGAAAAACGGGGCAGAAAACTTCTTGACATGTAACAGCGATAATAAAAATGTGACGCGGTCCACTGCTTCCACAGAGCTGCTTCTTTCAATGGCTGCCGAGAATGGCGGTAGGTATTTCAATATTTTCTTACAAAGTACAGAGTCAAAATCTATTCCAAATAGAGATCCTAGAGCTGTGCAAGTAGAGATAAAAAAGACAATCCCTCATGCTAATCATATAGAGAATGTCCGTCACACACGTACGGGCAGTCTACTTATTAGCACGAAAGACGTCAACTGTGCTGTTGATATTTGTCAGGTTACAAACTTTTTGGGGGTTCCAGTTAAACATAGAGTTATTTGGGAGAACATTTCGAATCGCTTCTTGGTGTTCAACATACCTGTCGACATCCCCCTGGAGGAGGTGGGCCAGGAGATAATGATCAATAACAACGTGCAGATCTTAGAAATGCGACGATTTATTAAGAAAGATTCAGCTAGTCCTGTTTCCCCAGTTTTAATTACCCCTCTTGGTATTGCTATACCGACTGAAATTAAGTTATGGTTCACTCTTCAGAAGACCTGACAGTTTATCGATAGACCAAGGCAATGTGTACGCTGCTTCAAATTTAACCATGCAACCGGAAAATGTCAGTCCGAAAATATCTGTGCCACGTGTGGCCAAAAGCATACTGGTCCGTGCACGCTAGAAGTCAAATGTGTGAACTGTGGGGGGGGGGGGGGGGGCACAGGTCAGATTATCTCCAGTGCCCCACCCGCTTGAGAGAAATGGATTTTCTCCGCTTCAAAAGTGGAAATTTCCTATCTTTTACTGAAGCTCGACGAAAATTTTCGACGAGGGCGAATCCTGAATCATATGCACAGAAAACCAGTGTTAAAAAACCCGACCAAGATGAATTTAAAAAAGCTATTGAGATCAGGACGAATAATATGTTAAAGATTTTAGTGGATCATTCAGAAAAGCAGTCTGCGAAAATACTAGAAACTATCAGTGCTCTGAGTAATATAATTATGAACTGTATGGCTAAACTCAGTGACAAATCCCCGGAGCGGAAACGTGCCTACGTGCATGGTAAAGGGGGATAAAAAAAAAAAAAAAAAAAAAAAAAAAAAAAAAAAAAAGTTTTTGTTTTTTTTTTCTTGTGTTTTGGGCGAGTGTTCCTGCAGGGGGCAGGTTCTTGATTTTTGTTTTGTGTTTGATAGTTTTTCTTTTTTCTGTCTCTTATGGGTATTAGTGTGCTTCAGTGGAATTGCCGTGGTATCTCCAACAAGCTCCCCTTCCTCCAGCTTGAACCTTTCTTGTCGTCGGATGTCTTGGTTCTCCAGGAAACTTTTCTTTCACCGGTGAAACCTCTGTCGCTGCCGGGTAAAGTGATCTACCGTCAAGACAGAGTCGGTCGGGCCGGTGGTGGTCTGGCTTTGGCGGTGAACTCTACTTGGTCGTCTACAAGGTTGTGTTTCGATGATTTGGGCTCAGCTAACGAATTCTTAGGCGTCCGCATTTCCCTTGGTTCTTCCTGTCTCAACATTATCAACGTTTACTCCTCATCTGGGTTGGTGGTTGACGATCTTTTGAAGGTTTGCCGTGATCTTTCTGGTCATTCTCTTATCTTGGGAGATTTTAATCTTCATCACCCGCTGTGGGGATCCCCGGTGTCCTCGTGGGCCAGCGTGCGTTTGGTGGACTGGCTTTCTGATAGCCCCTTCTGCTTAATGAACTATTCTGCTCCTACCCAAGTGGCCCCCGGTGGGGTTACTTCTCTAATTGATCTTTTGATCTGTTCTTCTGGGCTTCTTACTTGCTCCTCGATCGTCGTTGAGGATGATCTTTTCGACAGCGATCACTTCCCCATTGTTATCTCTGTAGAGCTTAACCCTTCTCTGCGTCCCGGTCCCATTCTTTACAACTGGGCCCGCATCACCCAGGAAGTTAACTCCAGCCTACATTTGGCTACCGATATACAGCCATCATCGTTCCAGTCCTTGGTTCGTCGTGCCATGTTGAATCACAGTACAGCCTGTGTTAAGTCCCTGAAACGCCTCCCTGTGTGGTGGACTGCGCGGTGTAGCACCCTTAGCAAACAGAAAAAGTTCCATCTGCGAAGAGCTCATCAACTAACTTCTGTGGATCACTGGATGAAATATAAAAGATTCTCGGCCAAGCTCCGCCAGGTGGTCAGGGAAGCCAAGCGTCGGTACTGGGACTCCATTTGCTGTAATGCAAACGACCCTGGCCTTTTATATAAAATTTTTCATAACCTCAAATCTCGGTCCAGCTCCTCTCCTGATTCCCACCTCTACTTACAACTACCTGACTCTTTTTCTGCTGATACGGTAGCCCAAGCTGAAGCCTTTGCAGATCACTTTGGTGAGGGAGGCTGCCACGAGCCAATCCCATTTACTTATGGTGATGAGTGTAATGATTCGCTCAACTGTTTGTTCACGATCTCAGAGCTAAAGATAGCCATTGGAAGAACAAGAATTTCTACTCCTGGGGAGGACAGGATTAGTGCGGCCCTGTTCAAGGGGCTTAACGATCACTCTTTAGATTGCTTGTTGAGTATGTACAACAGCATTTGGTGCTCAGGGGACATTCCCTCAAGCTGGACGTCGGCGACCATTCTCCCAATTCTGAAGCCTGACAAGCCGAGACATCATATTTCTTCATACCGTCCGATTGCCTTAACCTCAGTAACGGGTAAAATCTGTGAGCGGATGATTGCCAGAAGGATGGTGCACCACCTACTCTGCCATAAAACCTTGGTCCCTAGGCACCTTGGATTTCTTCCCTTCCGGGATTGCCATACGACGTTAGCGATTCTCCAGCATGATATCACGTCTGCCAAAAAGGCGAAGAAATATATTTTGGGCGTCTCTTTGGATTTACATTCAGCCTATGACTCTGTCTACATTGATGGACTTATTTATAAATGTGCCCAGGTGGGCATCACAGGACGGATGCTTCGGTGGATTCATCGCTTTCTTTCTACTAGAGTCGTCAAAGTTGCGTGGAGGGGTCACGTGTCTTCCTCCCGAACTATTGGTAGAGGTGTTCCCCAGGGGGCGGTTTTGAGTCCCATCCTTTTTACAATTTTCATGGCAGATTTTTATGAGGTCCTGGTGGGCCTGGGCATCAAGTTCCTCATCTATGCAGACGACATTTTCATCTACTGTGTGAATGATTGTTTGGATACCTGTAGAGCCAAACTCCAAGAGGCTCTTCGACTTATAATAGTGTGGTGTTCCTATTGGAAACTTTCCATCCGGGCTGACAAATGCCATTCGATTAATCTCTCGAGACGGAGAGCGGTCTGTGATTTCCACTTCAGCGTGAACGGTGGACTCATCGAGTGGTGCCCCGTTCTAAAGTTCCTAGGTTTCCTTTTTGCCCGTCGTGGAGGCTTCCGGAAGCATGTAGAATACCTCCGGACGAAATGCTTTAAAAGGATCAACATCTTAAAAGCTCTAGCCCACAAAAGGTATGGGGCTCGTTCACATCATCTGCAGGCGTTGGCCCTCTCTTCTATCTGCAGTATCATCGAATATGGAGCTGCTCTTCTCATGGCTGCTAGTCCTTCGCTCCTGAAGATGCTTGAAGTGATACAGATGAGTGCGTTACGGGTTGCTCTGGGGCTCCCGAAGTGGACGCCTAATATTCTTCTTCTCAAGCATGCTGGGGTTTGTCTCCTAGCTGACAGAATCAGGGTTCTGGCTTTCGGCTTCTGGGTGAAGCATCTTGCCCTTGGCAGCTGGTCTCCTCTCTTGGACTCTTGTGAGGATATTCTGGTCTCACCAGGAAATCATCTTTCTCATGTTTCTGAGTTTTTTGCCGGTCTGGGCATTGATCTGGATTTCCTCATCAGCTTCCAAGTTCCTCTTTCTCTTGGCTCGAACGCAGTGCAATTTTTCACCTCTGATCTTCCTTTTCAGCGTACAGACCTTGATGCTAGCATCATTGCCCCGATGTTTGCTGATTATTTCCAGAACTTTACTGACTCGTGGGATATTATTGCCACCGATGCCTCAAAGACAGATTCCCTCACTTCGATTGCAGGCTGCACTTCCTCACACCACTTTGGTTATAGGGTGCAGCATGTCAACTCCGTCTTCACAGCGGAAGCTCTCGCAATAGGTGTGGCTCTCGACGAACTGATCTCGTTATCTCGTCCCGTGGTGATTTTAACAGACAGCTTGTCGGTTCTTTTGGCTCTCCAGTCTGCTAATCTGAAGTCTCCCAGAGTTATCCTTTGGCTCCACAATAAAATTGTTCAGATGCAGCATTTCTCCATTCACCTTTCCTTTTACTGGGTTCTGGGACACCGTGGTATCCCCCTCAATGAAAGGGCCGATGGCCTTGCCAAAAGTGTTTCTGTATCTGACCCTCTGATTGATTGGACCTCGCCAGAGGATACTATCCGTAGGTTCTCTCACAGTGTTCTGCTGCAGGGTGTGCACTCTTACCGTACTTGCAAGTATTATGCTTCTTATGGGGATATCCCCAATGTCAATCACTCTCGGTGTTGGGTTCATAATCGTAGAGATGATGTGATTGTGTCCCGTCTCCTCTGCAGGATGCTTATTACCCCGGAGATTTTAGCTCACTTTAACTTGGTTGCGGACGGCAGCTGCCGTGCGTGCGGTGTTTTGAACTCCTTGGAGCATATTTTGTTTTCTTGTGTCAGGTACCGCGCTCAACGCAGGAGTTGTTGGGCGGGTTTTGATTTGAGCGATGAGTGTTTTCGTTCGTTTGGTTGCTTTATCAAAAAGTTTTGTTCGTCGAGTGTTTTTCGTAACTCTACGCTACGGTTTATCCATAGTATTGATTGCTTCTAGCTAGGTGTCTAGTGCTGTCTATGTCTGACGTTTCTGTTTGTTTGGATCATTCGGGACAACAGCCGTGCTGCTTATAGGTCCCAAAGCTCCCCCACTACCTACCTACCTACCTACAAATACCCACTGTTTATATGTTACTGTATCCACCACAGTGTTGATTTTAGGGGGTGGCCTGGGGAGGGGGACATTCCCTCCCGGAGCAATGAGATGTCTGCCCCCCCCCCCCACCTTGATCCACCATATTCTCATTTATCATGTTTCTTAAACCTTCTTTCTGAAATGTCGAAATAGTAACCAAATTAGAAGGCCAACTTTTAATTGGTGATATCAAAGGATTTGCTACTGCTATATATGATAGAAAGTGATGGATAGTTTGTGTGATTGTTACTGATGAAGAAAATGCACAAGTTAAATTAAACTTTCTTCATCATCAATACCTTCTCCATCATACAGCTTTCCAAGTTACCCGGATGTACTTTTAATGCCCACACATTATATATAAACATTTGTTAATCCAACTACAGCAACTGAAAGAGTTTACAAGGCTACAAACGCAGCACAAGATGGAATATTTATCGTGAGCCACTGACATAGGGCAAACACGAAACTTAATTAAATCCAGCATCGATAAAAACTATATTACTACATGGAAATTATTCCAGAGAGAAACATTCGCCTTGAATACAATATTTCAAATGAAAATCAAATTTTAAAGTAATTGCTTAAGAGGCACAAAGGCCAACATAGTGAAAAAGATTCCATGCCGGGACTCGAACCCGGGCCATCAGTATAGCACACTGTTAGGAATAACAAGCCCTCTATATCTTATCACCGTACTACTTTAGCTCTAACTTATTTACACTTTAGCTGAAACAGCCATTCTTTATTTACAATATAAATACAGATACTTCTTACCTCATATCCTTGATTTTCATAGTTATATATCCTTAGAATCCTTTATTTGATTTGCTTTCATCTTTAGTTGCAGTTTGCCTTTAATCACATCTTCTATTGCCGGTCACCTGTCTTTCAAAACATCACGGTTTTTCGGAAATCGTTTTCCCCGTATGATAGTCGAGCAGTACTCCCGATCGCCACGAGATGGTGTTAGTTGTCTGGTAGAGTGCGTCGTAAGCCTCCGATCATTCTGGAAGCCGTCTGTTTTGCATATACCAGTATCCGATACGCATGTCCGGATCATATAAATATGTTTCGACCAACGTGTGTCTTCGCCAGTTGGGAATTACCTTTTCAATGTGATGTGAGCAGGTGGTTTTTAAGTATTGTAAAGTCTTATCGGCATGAAGGGTTGTTTAAATTGGAGAACACACAGTGAATGTTGGTTTTTCTCTTCCTGGATTTTCCGTATGGATATCAGCTGATCTTTGTCTCGTTTAAAGTCGTCTGATGGAATAATGAAGGCTGGATTACGTGACCTCTATCTTCGAGAACCCTTTTTGGTGTTAATTCGAAAGGAGACGTTTCGGTATTGAAGTGTAAGCTAAGCTGTTTCTGAATTCCTTGACTTAAGAAAAATGAGTTTGTGAATCGTATTTTTGAACTGCTGTTTATCTATCGGTTTCCTGGTGGGAATGACTTTTGTTTTTGTGCTATAGTGTGATATCCCTGGAGGTACTGGAATTGGTTTAAGATGAAGTATGGCTTTTTAATAAATTATTTTTCGAGCTCTGGAGCATTGAAGTGAAAGATGTTTTACCGTTTCATATTTTTCTGAAATAAAGTGTCGTGGAGTGTTAATCCCAGTACAACTTGTTTTATAAGTAAATGCATAACTAATGTTATCTAGAGTTAAAACTGATTGAGGTATGTTTTATGTATTTTATTCTTTTAGTTAATTTATTTGTTTCTCTGTGACTAAATTTAAATAAATGTTTGTTTCTTTTAAATTTGTCTTTCGTTATTTAGATCACATAATAGTTTGACTTCTTATTTTATATCTTAGCAAGCTAATTCCATTAAACTGTTTAGACATTTTAATTCCATTTAAAGTAGATTTAATAGTTTAACATATTTTTCATCCGAGGTTGGGACATAAAGCAATTACGTTTCCATTTGCTTAATTCACTCTGCTAATTTAATTTACTGAGATATTACTTATCGGTAATTATCTCAACATGTGGGTTATGGGCCCAGTCCCTGCTCCGTTTAATCTTATTTACAATAGCTAAAAGTTAAAAATTTATTCCATTTATTAAAGTTTTGATACTTAGATTATATGTAGTGGATTTTTAAAAGATAAGTCTATAAATTGAAAGTTTGATAAAGTTTAAAAATGATATAGTTTAAATAGTTATATTTTCAAGTCTTCAACCTCAATTTTTTTTGCCAATTTGACCGTAGTTGGCCTGGCGTTTAACTTTAATTAGTGGCCGGCCCTCACGGAAGTTATTTGATATTTTTGAGGGGGGGACCGACGATAAAATTTTTTTTGAATATTATACATATTTTTTTTTAAGTGTGTAATTTTTTTTTAAAGTTTAATAATTAAAGAATGTTTAAATTTATTTGTAAAGTTTAAGTAATGTTTAAATTTGATTTGGTATATTAAAATGAAAGGTTTATACATGCATAAATTTAAGACTTAAAGTAATAGATTTTTCCAGTATAGTTAAAAAAAAAAAAAAAAAAAAAAAATTATTGAAAGTAATGTACTGAGTGCTCCATGACAAGGATTAGGTTAATTTAATATGCTGGGGAACTCCATGGCACAATGTGAAAGTGTTCGTCAGAAGAAATATATAAAGAAAAATTTTCTAATAAAGAAGTGAATTAAAAGCCTAAGAAGGTAAAAGATAGAGTTTCAGTACTTTGAGGTGTGTTTTTATGATGTCAACGAGATAGTGTCGCCATTAAAGCTGGTGTTTTCTCAGTGAATTAGTGCCGATGATGCTTTCTAGTATAGATTGTGCAGCTTCAAAGTTTTTTTTTGATAAATGAGCGCAGTGGTCGCCATGCTGGTGCCCGTTGCATAAGTTTTTCAGTAAAGAGACATTGGCTGTTTTATTGACATTGGCTGTTTTATTTGTTGTTTGACTGATCACTGTGTGGTTTTTCAAGTTTTTTTTTTGAACTGATTCAGTGTTGACTTGAACATTAAATTATGAACTGTGTTTAATTCCTGGACATGCGAAAACGACGATGCTCACATGAGTTCTCCTGGCTGAAGTGTGAAATGCAAATTTTATTATGCTACAAAGTGGAGGTAGATGATGTAAAAATGTGATTCTCGGAGTTTTTTTTTGACATTTTTTTAAGGATCTGCTAAATCTGTCTATCTTGTCTGTACTTTTAAAGAAATTATAGTTGTACTATATTAAAATGTTTGTTTTATTAATGTTTTTAGAATTTATGAATTATTTTTTTAGATTATGGGGCTTACATCTGGGATCTTTCTGTTAAAAATTTTAAGATGAATCAGTTGAAAATGTTTAAGTTATCGAATTTTTAATATTTTTAAGATCAACTGTTTTTAGATAATCTATTTTAACTTTATTTTTTCTAAATTTTTAGAAGTAAAGCTTTTTAAGAAGTAGTTAAGGTTTTAGACAGCCTGTTTACTTTCCAATAAGTTAAATAAGAACTGGATATCGGGGCCTGAGCAGGTACAATATTGTTTTTATACAATATTGAAGTTTGATGATAAGAGGTGAGAATACTTGGAGTTAAAAAGCTAAATACTATTTCTTTGAAAAATAGTTGAATTTGAATGTTAATTAACTGAGCAGTTTAGAAATATAATATTATGAGTGACAGTTTCAAGGCTTTTAGTGAACCTCGCGTTCTTCTATTAAAGATTGTATTGTATATTAAAGAAAATAAGTTACTTTTATTAGTTAAAGCATATTAAAAGATTAATTATTAAAAATGTTATATTTTTTAATAATAGAATTTTCTTATTGGTTATAAGTTATAAAGTTAAAGGCTTTATTTACGGGCTAATGAGCGACTTGTACTTTGCATTGGGGAGTTTTCTTTTTACATTTAAGTTTAAGAGTTAAGAAACCTGCCTGGAGTGCTGTGGTGCAAGCTTGATTTTATAAAGTTAAATTATAGGGTCCATATTTCTTGATTTTTGATATATATATTTTTAATTTGGATAAAATGATTAATTAAATGTAAAGATTGTTTAAAGTTATACTAAATTATAGTTTAAAAGTGTATTTTTACTAAATTTTTGAGTTGTTTAAAGTAAAAAGGATAATTATAGAGTTTAAAGATTTTTGGGAATGTGAGGGCCACTGAGCGTTGTTAATATTAGTGATTCTGCATTAAAAGATTACAGTATTTGAATTATATTGAGACAATTAAGCATGAATTTAAAAGAGATTATTGCTTAATGGATCAGTGGTGTTGATAAACTTTTAAAGCAGTATTTGACTGGTTTTTAATAGGTCTTGGTTAAACCAAGCTTTAAAACGTGAGTTAATTGATAATTCATTTTTGTTGAATGCTGTATGTGGTTTAAATGCTGACGGTTCATTGATGCTTTAATCAATCTTTAATGTATTTTTAAACTTCATATGTTTGAATATGCTCTGTAAATGTACTTTTCAGATTTGTTCATGTCTCTGATCATCCCAGTTTGTAATTTAATAAATGATTCTTGTATTTAAAATTTGATGTTTAAGAAGATTAAAGGGATCTTAAGAAGGGGTTTTTTTTTAGACCATTTCCGGTGGATGGACTGTAGCCATTAAGATATGATTTTATATATGAAATAGAATTTTAAGTTTGTATTAGATTAATTTACAATTTTTTTTGATATTTTTAAAGTTTTATAATAGATATAACTTATAAATTTTTAACTTTTATGGATTGCCTGTGTTTAAGATGGTCTGGATGGGGGTTTCCATTGAGTATGACGACATCTTTTTGGCAAATTTTCGGTGTTAAGACTCAATGAGGAGGATCTTCAATATAAGACATCATTTGGGCAATTCAGTGAAGTTATTTTTCTATTTATGATTTTTTTTTGCTGTGTTTTGCCTACTCTTCAGTATAGCCAGAAATAGGGACAATGATCTTGTAAATGTCCTGTTGTTAATGTTGCTTTAGTTTGATTTTTCTCTGATCACGAGTAAGATAGTGTTTGAATTCTGCTAGTACTCAATGGGGAGTTGGATCGAACGAGGCATGCTGGATATTGTTGAGTGTGTTTATAGATTGGTTTTGTTTCAGTTATTTATATTTTTGAATTAAAAATATTTTTCCTTTGAATACTGATTTTCTTTGCAGTTGGCTTAATGGTGCAGTTTGTCTAAATGTTTGGAATTTGAAATCTTGAGGTTTTGAATAAGGTATGGTTAATCATAAGGAAAGGAGGCTGATTTTTGAGAAAGGGGGTTTCTGGATGTGGCTCCGTATCTATACTAATTTGAGATTTACAATAGTTTAATTTATAATGGCTGAAGTTTGGTTGAAGGTTTTTAGAGATGTTTTAGAATAATTAAGCTTTGAGATTGATTACATTTTTAGAGTAATTCAATTTTTAGAAAAGTTAGATTTTTAGTATCTGGGTAAAGTTGAGCAGAATTGGTTGTCTTGATGGTTTTGCCATGTTTTTGAGAATTGTTATTGATTTGTAAAGTTCAATATATTTGAAAAGTTGTTGGATATAAAGTTTTAAAAGAAGATTGGCAAAAATTAGGACTGAAAATTGACTGTGAAGATGTAATTTTTGTTGAAACTGTGGGTTTTGCTTAATCTGAAAGATTTTCGTATTGGTTGGTCAATTTGTAAGACTGATTTTTCTTAGGACACTGTCAGAAGGAGGTGTAAAAAGTATTTCCTAGGTTACCCATTCTGATAATGGATGTGTCAAGTTTTGTGGAGATGGTTTGCTATGTAACTGAAAATGGACATTCTGCCAACGTGTAAGATATATATTTTTTGAATTTCCTGGACATATTAGAATTCTGTTTTTGGTAATCCTGGGGTGGAAATTTTTAGGTGATATTCAATTTCTGGAGTGGAGAAGAGATGGATTGGTTATGACTGGAGCTGGCCTTTAGTTATAAAGTTTTTAGGTGTTAAGTTTATATGACTTGGCTGTTTTTAAAGTGGATTGTTGGTTTCTCGACATAAGATACTACCTTCTTCGCAATAATGCGATTTTCCTCTGAATGGTCACGTGATGTCGATATGCAATCTTAGATTTCCTTGTGGCATTTTTGATGTCGCACCTCCTCGGCCGGAAATGATGCTTAGATTTTTATGGAATTAATTTTTGAGGTTTTTACAGGTTAAATATTTCAGCGTCTCTTCTTCGGGCTTTACATATCTATGTATTTATGTTGTATAAGTGGTATGGAGTCTTTTGGCCAAAAGCAACGGATTTATTATTTTGGATTTTTGGTATATGTGCATGCTTAGGCATCAGTGCTGATAGGATATGCTGGTATCCCCGGGTTGCCAATGGCCACTTGACCTTCGGATCTCAGCATGCTGAAAGGTTTGTATGTTTGGGTGTACCATTTCAATATATGTTCATTTTTCATTGTCCTAATTTGTTGGGACAGTATAATTAGTTTTGTGTCGTCCCGATTGTCAGGGCTCTTGGATATGTTGTATATGGCCAGACGGAGAGTTCCTTGCTGACGATTAGTGATTATATATTTTTAGTTTGCCGTGAAATTTTTGGAGAGGAGGATATTTGACGTTAACAGATGGTATAGCTTTAAGTAAAGTTGTACAAAGTTGGACATGGTAATATAAGTTGTGTTGCAGAGGATATCTTGTGAATGACCTTGAGGGAGTATTAATTGTTGGAAATCAAGAAGGGCTGAAGGAATAGATAATGTAAGGAAATGGAGGATTTTTAGAATTATCATCAATTGTTTTACCCTGGGATTGCTGATCTATATATGTAAAGTAACTGTATAATTGATTTTTTAATTTTTAAGATTACGTTTTTTTGGATTTAAATTAGAATTTTAAATTAGAAGGTTTTTTTTTTTTTGGAAAAATTGATGTTTTTCATGAAAGATTTAAAGTGGAAACAGAATATTTTTACTTAAATAGTTTAAAAGTTAAACAATGTATACTTTTGATTAAGAGGTCCAGAGTTCGAATGAATTTTTCATAATGCTGATTTAATAAGTGATTTCCAATAAAGTTTTTTTTTAATTGTTATATAAGTGCAGACAGATGGCAGAAAGTTTTTAAGATGTAAAAATTGAAAGTGTGTAGGAATTTTTTTTTTTTTTTTTTTTTTTTTTGCATTGTATTGAATTATATGCTGTAGACCAATTTTTAGCTGGAAAAGTGTGTTATGTGTATTAATATTTTTATGTGTAATATAATTTCTATTTTTGTATAAGATATTTTTAATGTTCCGGAGCTTGATTTTTAATGAGTTTTCTTTAGCTTGCTGTTTGTCTTATCTGGGCGATTTAAATTGGAGTTGAGGTTTGTGTCCAGGTTTTTGCTGTTTT
Organism: Maratus speciosus; assembly: GCA_963932465.1. Classification (NCBI taxonomy): domain Eukaryota; kingdom Metazoa; phylum Arthropoda; class Arachnida; order Araneae; family Salticidae; genus Maratus; species Maratus speciosus. Next base: position 326,751,181 of record OZ010793.1, read on the forward strand.
AAAATTTTGTTTAAGATAGAGCTGTTGGGTTGTTAAAGTTTTTAAGCCTGGAAGTTTACCTGTGTAACGTGGTCTGTGGGATCGTGTTTGGTGCTTCTTTAGGCATTTGCCCTTGGTGTGGTACGTGTGATAAGAGGGGGGGCACTTGTAGGTATAACAAGCCCTCTATATCTTATCACCGTACTACTTTAGCTCTAACTTATTTACACTTTAGCTGAAACAGCCATTCTTTATTTACAATATAAATACAGATACTTCTTACCTCATATCCTTGTTTTTCATAGTTATATATCCTTAGAATCCTTTATTTGATTTGCTTTCATCTTTAGTTGCAGTTTGTCTTTAATCACATCTTCTATTGCCAGTCACCTGTCTTTCAAAACATCACGGTTTTTCGGAAATCGTTTTCCCCATATGATAGTCGAGCAGTACTCCGATCGCCACGAGATGGCGTTAGTTGTCTGGTAGAGTGCGTCGTAAGTCTCCGATCATTCTGGAAGCCGTCTGTTTTGCATATACCAGTATCCGATACGCATGTCCGGATCATATAAATATGTTTCGACCAACGTGTGTCTTCGCCAGTTGGGAATTACCTTTTCAATGTGATGTGAGCAGGTGGTTTTTAAGTATTGTAAAGTCTTATCGGCATGAAGGGTTGTTTAAATTGGAGAACACACAGTGAATGTTGGTTTTTCTCTTCCTGGATTTTCCGTATGGATATCAGCCGATCTTTGTCTCGTTTAAAGACGTCTGATGGAATAATGAAGGCTGGATTACGTGACCTCTATCTTCGAGAACCCTTTTTGGTGTTAATTCGAAAGGAGACGTTTCGGTATTGAAGTGTAAGCTAAGCTGTTTCCGAATTCCTCGACTTAAGAAGAATGAGTTTGTGAATCATATTTTTGAACTGCTGTTTATCTATCGGTTTTCTGATGGCAATGACTTTTGTTTTTGTGCTACAGTGTGATATCCCTGGAGGTGCTGGAATTGGTTTAAGATGAAGTATGGCTTTTTAATAAATTATTTTTCGAGCTCTGGAGCATTGAAGTGAAAGATGTTTTACCGTTTCATATTTTTCTGAAATAAAGTGTCGTGGAGTGTTAATCCCAGTACAACTTGTTTTAGAAGTAAATGCATAACTAATGTTATCTAGAGTTAAAACTGAGTGAGGTATGTTTTATGTATTTTATTCTTTTAGTTAATTTATTTGTTTCTCTGTGACTAAATTTAAATAAATGTTTGTTTCTTTTAAATTTGTCTTTCGTTATTTAGATCACATAATAGTTTGACTTCTTATTTTATATTTTAGCAAGCTAATTCCATTAAACTGTTTAGACATTTTAATTCCATTTAAAGTAGATTTAATAGTTTAACGTATTTTTCATCCGAGGTTGGGACATAAAGCAATTACGTTTCCATTTGCTTAATTCACTCTGCTAATTTAATTTACTGAGATATTACTTATTGGTAATTATCTCAACACACACTGACGTTCTACCAACTAAACCACATGGGACGATACCCAGCCAACAATACCCAACGATATGTTGGCCTTTGCGCCTCTTAAGCAATTACTTTGAAATTTGATTTTCATTTGAAATATTGTATTCAAGGCGAATGTTTCTCTCTGGAATAATTTCCATGTATTAATATAGTTTCTATCGATGCAGGATTTAATTAAGTTTTGTGTTTGCCCTATGTCAGCGGCTCAGGATAAATATTCCATCTTGCGCTGCGTTTGTAGCCTTGCCAACATATACAGTAAACTCTGTCTAAGGCGGAATCGATCGGGACCAAGAAATATTTCCGTAGTAGACAATATTCCACCTTAGACAAACTTTACTCTATATATATGAATTTGCAGGGACTTGAAAATCTTTCCGAGTTAGACAGATTTTCGTCTTACACAGAGCCTGCATTACAGAGAGTTTACTGTAATAGTGAGAAATTTTCCAGGCTGGGTATCGTCCCATGTGGTTTAGTCGGTAGTATGTTGGCCTTTGCGCCTCTTAATCAATTACTTTGAAATTTGATTTTCATTTGAAATATTGTATTCAAGGCGAATGTTTCTCTCTGGAATAATTTCCATGTATTAATATAGTTTCTATCGATGCTGGATTTAATTAAGTTTCGTGTTTGCCCTATGTCAGTGGCTCACGATAAATATTCCATCTTGCGTTGCATTTATAGCCTTGTCAACCTATAATAGTGAGAAATTTTCAAGGCTGGGTATCGTTCCATGTGGTTTAGTCAGTAGAACGTCAGTATGCTATACTGATGGCCCGGGTTCGAGTCCCAGCATGGAATCTTTTTCACTCAGTTGGCCTTTACGCCTCTTAAGCAATTACTTTGAAATTTGATTTTCATTTGAAATATTGTATTCAAGGCGAATATTTCTCTCTGGAATAATTTCCATGTATTAATAGAGTTTACAATGTCAGTGAAAAAGAAACTATAGCAACAAATTTGAAACTGAATGTAAGAAAACACTCTATATTATGTCCATATGTTAATAATTCCGTTGTTATATACACATATTCACATGTTAAATTCTGTATATTTTATTTTAATTTCTATTGGGGTTTTTATTCAAATAAATTGGTATTGTATATTTACTTTTTATTTCAATTTCTATTTGTATATATTGATAAAATTACATGAGTTCACAAACTCATTATTATGAATAGATAATTTAAACGTGAATATTTCATTTTTTTTTTTTTTTTTTTTTTTTTTTTTTTTTTTTTCCGTGTGATCTTACTGTAGTCCCATTTTGAAACTTTCTACACATCCAATTAAGGCACTTTAGCATTCAGAGAAAAAAAAATTCGTGAAAATTGAAGAATTCGTTTTTTAGTAATTCAAGGTCAAAGGTCAAGTACCATGACCTTCAAACTTTTATTTTCAAAAACACATTGTGTTTGGTATTATATTAAAGGCCATTTCAAATGCTTTAAAATGATACCATGTCCATGGCTGTACGTTGATTAGAACAGGAGTTATGATGATTTTAATGTTGCCATCCGACAGTAAATTAGTCTTAGTCGGCCATCTTTAAATGCCTATAATTAAAAAACTAATAGTCTTAGAAATTTGAAATTGCAGATTTTTTACTTTCTCAACCAGTCTAACTAGTTCCTCAAATTTCGTAAAATTGGGAGATGGTAAGGGAGACAAGTACTAGGTAAGAAGTTATGCTACATATAGGAAATATTTCTATATGAATATTCCGTTTTGAACATTTTTATGATATATTACCTGATTAATTGCACATTTACTAAACTAAAATGTCAATGTCAGTAATGATAAACATATTTGTGTTTCCACATTTAACACATTTTAATATATTTAGAATAAATCAAATATTGAAAAATTATGTTATTCTGTTAATGTGTTTTTCTAGTCAGATATGCTTTTTTGGAAAATGTAAAAAATTTTATTTCAGAACTGTTCTTAAAATATAAAAAGGTAAATAATAATTATTTTATGAGAACAAATTTTCTAAACACAAATTAATTTAAACTTCCATCAACAGAGATGTTAATTTAAAAATTACAGAAAAAGATATATAAATTTTCATGAAAAATGTAAAACGTAAATTTATTTTTTTTTTAGGAAAATATCAAAAGCTCAAATTTGCAGCAATTCATAACTATGCTTAGAAGTTGTAATGTGTCAAAAATACAAAATTAATTGTAAAAGAAAAAAGTCAGAATTTAGGATTGAACTCTGTCCCTCTGACCAGCGTGCAAGCACTCTACCGCGACGCCTTGAAGATTGCAAGAAAAAGTCAAATTAATAGGTATCTGAAATGTATGCTGAACTTTGACCACCAATTTCTCAAAATCTATGGCCCATTTGCAAAAATCCTTTCCTTAGCATAGTTAGGGATAAGAATTCTACAATAGGTACTTTAAAATCATCAAAATCGGTGAGCATCAGGTTTGGTGGTCCCCTTGTAAGAAAAAATATAAAACTAATAAAATGATCATATAATTTACCTAAACAACAGAAATCTCCAAAGGATGCTGAATTTCTAAGTAAACACATTTCTTGCATTTTCCTATTATCACAAATACTATACATCATGCAATTTTTATGAATACTGTAAATTCCCCTGCCAACACAGTATGAAGGCATTAAGGCAGTAAATAAAATATTTAGAGGCTCAGATATATGATAATCAAAATTGGCTTCAAATTTGTAGACAATAAATATCAGAAACAAACCTGTAAAAAAAAAAAAGAAAAGAAAAAAAGGTATAGTAATATTAGAAAAAAATCATACTTCTTGATAATATAAAATATCAGTGATTACGCAGGGCTGCCACTGCCGAATGGCATAAAAAATAGTATCTTTAGTACAATGAAAAAAGTAGTACCCAAAATAGTAGCATTTGCACAAAAATAGTAGCCAAAATAGTTGCATGCTTATTAAAAAAAAGGGGGGGGATAGGGGAAGAATCCTTATTTGTTATCAAAATAATAACCAAAACTTTTTCATGAAAATTGACACCTTATTTTACACTTTATGTTTCCATCCTAATTTGCCACTTTTTGTACTTTTAATATAAAATCACACATTAATTATTATTTTAAAAAGAGTGCAGTTCAATTTTTACAAACTAAACTGAATATTTGCTTGGCTTTACTGTGAAGCAGCTGGAAACAAAAACACTTTTGTTATTTATTATAATCAGTACAGGATCAAAAACTTATTAAAAATATACACATTTTTTGAAAAAAAAAAAGCACCCTAAATTTGGCATTCCCATAAGTCAAGAGACACAACCTCATTGACTTTTGCTTTAATCAGGAATTAATTCTAAAAGAAAATCTTATTATAAGCTACAACTTTAAATGCATTAGCTACAATTTTAATGAATTAAAGCAGGAAATCAGTATATAAAAAATAGCTTTATTAGAAAAAATGCATTTGATTAAGAAGAGGCATGTGCAACTTTTGTGTGCAAAACTGATCTAACTTTTACAATAAATTTATGTAAAATAGCAAAACTGGCATAAATCCGGATTTTATAGCCACCAATGGGTTAAATAAGAAATAAACAATATTCTAAATTGTTATTATCGACATTCTAAATCTATTATTAAATTTAAAAACTGTGTTAAAAAATATTTTTCTTTTATTATCAAAGCCTGATTAATAAAACATAAGCCAACATAGGTCAAATGTTACGGGTCCACTTACTTCTGGGAATACCAATTTAATGTTTAATGTATCTTTTAATCCATTTTTGATCCTGTAAATAATCAATATTTTGGACTTTTAGAATGGGAAGAGATTAAAAACAAAAAGAGATGTGTATATATATATATATATATATATATATATATATTTATCTAACTATGCATCTATATGTCCCACTTTTTTTTTCTTTAAAGTTTGGTGATGGTATAAGAAGATGGCCCTTTAAGAATACTAGACTACCATTTTGTCATAATTAGCCTTCCATGGATGTTGACATTTGATTTTTGTTGTGATCAGAGAAATATTGAACACAGCAAATTATGTCATGCCAATCAGCATGGTGGTAGATCAGTGGCAAAGATTAAAATGCTGACCACCATAATGTTTAAAATTTTTACATCCCTGAGCCTTGCTAAGTTACATTTTGTTATCAATTCAGTACCAATTTTTGATAATTTTAAAATCCTTCATTTCATATGCCAATTTTAACTAGAAATTTTATTTAAAATTTTCAAATTTATATATGAAAAGAACAGCAAAAAATTCAACAAATCTAACATCTTTTTTACTTTTTCAATAATAAATTTAAAAGAAAAACATTTGCTGCATAGAAATCACTGTAAAAATTATATGTTCAAAATATTGTGTGATTTTATTTATTTTTGGTCTTAAGATTTTATTGAAGTAACTATCACATGTATGTTGACATTTCTGTTGTGATCGGATAAAGATTGAACACAGCAAATTATGTCATGTTGATCAGCACAGCGGTAGATCGATTAACATGCTGACCACCAGATTTTTTAGCACAAAATTTGAGATCCCCGAGTTTTGCTAAATTACATTTTGTTATCAATTCATTATCAATTTTTGATAATTTGCAAGTCTTCCATTTCATATGCCAATTTTAACTAGAAATTTTATTTAATAAAATGTATCTCATTCTTAAATGGCATTTATTTTAGATTGGTTACAAAATTTCGGGTAATTTATGCTATGAGTGAAGAGACTAGGAACAAATCAAATGCACACAGCACAGTGAATAAATCTAGAATGAATCACATAAAATTCATATGACAGTTAAAAATGTAAATATTTTTAAAAGCAACAAAAATTTGGGAAATGCATAAGTGGGAGTCAACCAGAAAATCAATAGTTTCCCACCGTAATCTGGATGATTGGCATCTTTGAGCTACATTTATGGATTGAAAAGCGCAATTTATCCATTTCAAATAGAAGATTTTGTAGATTTAAAAAAAAAAAAAAAAAAAAAAAAAAAAAAAAAAAATTGGATACTGAAATGATACTAATATCTTGATAATAGTTGATAAAGTTGTAAATCTATACTAATAAAAGAAAGTTTCCTTCTGTGTATTGTATGTCTGTCTGCAATGGCTAGCGAAATCTACTGCATGTACAAAGCTGAAAATTTTTGTGAGGGTAGTTGAAGGCTTCTCCTGGTGCACATGAGACTCAGAAGTTTATATTTCTGATAATTAGGCAAGTTATTAATTAAAAACCACAATTAAAAGAATGGAAAAGTATTCATAATTCAACTAAAGCACGGATTTTAATCAGACCGCAAAGAAAATTCTTTTTTCAAGCTCCACAACAGGAGGAAGGGTTGCCAAGGTGATAAAAACCACAGATGACTTTTATACTGGGATTGTTTTGCAGGGTATAAAATTTTTACAAATACTGCATTTATAGACTTGAAATTTATGCATCTATGCGTATTTTATGCTGATTCCAGGTATATAATTTTCTTTAAAATCTGTTAATTAGAAAATTAATTTTTAAAAATCAATTTTTTTAAATAAAAAATATATGCTTTCAATTTCTTATCAGCAGAAAAGGAGAAAAAATCTGTCTGTGGGGGGGGGGGGGGAGGTAATTTTCATAGTGGGATTGTTTTGTGGTATACAAAATTTTTACAAATATTGCATTTATAGATTTGAAATTTATGCATCCTTGCTTATTTTTTATGTCTATATCCAAATATGTAATTTTTGTAAAAATCTATGAAGAACTTTTTATTTGATCAAAAAATAAATTTTTTAAATGAAAAAAGAAAGGCTTTCCCACAGCACATTTTTTAAATCTTAGCGTTTCTTTACTAATTATCATAAATTTTAAGTCTGATTTTTTATTATAGGATATATAAAAATATATTATGGTATTGACTAGTGGGCTTAGCCCGCTATTTAGGTTTCAGTTATCAAAATCTAAAAACATAATGTTTTCTACAATAAATATCCTTTTAGATTTGATTTTACAGAGCCCTCCGATAAATACTATTTATAAAATATGGGAGGATGGTTGTATTCCGGGAGCATAACATTAGTCTCTTGAGTGGGCAATTTTCTAACTTTTTACGAACTCTTCTTGTGATATATCATTGGAAAGCCCTTTGTCCACTCTTTCACATTATGAATCCCCATTACCCCTTTTCCCCAATTTGTTATATTTATGGGGATGGAGATGGGAGTGAACGACTTGATTAAATATCTCAATTAGTCCATTGTAATAGAGACTAATTCCAAACATGATGATTAACTTAATAATGACACTATAACATTGAAGTAAAATTATGAGTAGCACAAATCACTATTTTCGAATAGTAATTCAAGATCTTTTTAAATTTCATTTTAAAGTATTTCGGTTCAATGGGCCAAATGACGATGAGGTTTTGCTCATTCGAATTGACATTGATAGCCTTACATATTTTAGTTCTTTTTCCCACCAGGGGCGCTTTCGTATCTTGAGTCCTATGGGTCCTGTCACAACGAGGTTTGGTTCATTCAACTTGGTTTTCGATGGCTTCGTTCTGAAGATGGTTTGTTTAGAACAAAGTGCACTCACTACCTGGCATTAGAATTTGGAACTAACTGATTTGACAGAGCATGAGCAACATGCCTACTATAGCCACAAGTAGCTGAGCACGTGTCAGCATTTTGTTCTGAAAGTGGTTTGTTTAGAACAGAGTGTGTCTCCTGGAATTTGGATCTAACAGATTTTACACAGCATGCAGCACACCTGCTATACGGAGCCGAAGGCAGCGGGGACCAGTGTCGGATGTTCATATAGGACACATTGCTCCACCTGGGGGTGGAAATACAAGATTTTCCAACAATAATCAGTTTCTAAATCAAAGAATTTCACTCAGGATTTTGATGTGAAAAAAAAAAAAAAATGGTTACGCATAAGTCATTGATTTTTAATGTTACATCAATATTTTAGCACAAAAATTATATAGTCGTCGGAAACATACTGCACCCCCCCCCCCCCCCCCCCCTCATTCCTTTCGTTTCTCGTGACAACCTCGAGCCCTTCTAGCTCTCTGGCATCTCGAGCCTTTTTACTGCTAAATATCAGTGTTCTTATTATTTATTTTATTTTTATATTTTTTTTCAACTGATTTTTCCTACAGTCAGCAGGCACGTATTTGAGACAACATCAATTTCGAGTTAAAGATATAAAATACAAATTTAACCCTTAAATACCAAAAGGTTTTTGGTAGAAATGAAAAGTTTTGGTGGTTTTGCCTAATTAATAGGATCATATTTGATGGAGAAAAAATATCCTAAGCCAGATTATGTTAAGGAAGGATCTACACAATTCTGTAGACTCGACTTTAAATTGTACAAAAAACAGGAAAATGTTTTTCATTTTCCTTAAGATCACCTACACAATTGTGTATATCAGGTCTTAAAGGGTTATTGTTCATTTAAGAATATTATCACGGACCAGGAAAAGCTAAGCAGGTCAGCTAGTCATGATAAATTGCAACAGGGTATTATGTTAAAGAAAAAAGTAAAAAGGGAAGAGTCAGAAGATCTGTGCTGATGAAAAATCAGTTTTTTCCCAAAAATAGTAGCTGGAATTGGAAAATAGTCTCCTTTTTTCTGATTTTCCTCCAAAATAGTCGCTTTTGGAGGATTCTGAGCTAAAATAGTAGCCTGATGCTGAAAATAGTCGCTTTTAGTAGCATTTTAGTAGCATGTGGCAGCCCTGATTACGTAACTTGTTACAGAAGCAAAATGATACAACATAAGCACTTTAACCTTCAAAAGAATTTTATAGCCTTTTCCCAAGATACAGAGGAGAAACAAAAGTGTATCAAAAGGGACATACTTACACTTTGAAAACAGATTTTACTATATTACAAGGTTTCGTATTTTATGGAAGAAACGTCGAGGCGTTTATGAGTTTGAAAGTAAATTTTTTTTTCAAGTGCAACATGTATGAATATTTTTTTTACGTGCATAAAATTAGGATAAAATAAAAATTCCTTGACAGGGTTCGTACACATTTCTTTAAATAAAAATCAAGTACTTTTAAGGACTTTCAAGTACCAAAACAAAAAAAATTAAGGACCTTCAAATGAAATAAACTAATAAATTATAACATGCATTTTTTAATAAAGGGTTTCTTTCATTTTTGTAAAAGTTTTAAATATTCAAATGGACGGGAAGGGGGATTTCACCATTGTGGCAGTAGAAATTTAGAAAATTTTAAAATAACATACAGCAGAAGAAAAAACTAGTCAGATGTGCCAATCCCAAAACTTTCTTCTATCTCATACATGTTAATACTACAAAATTCATTATCAGAGTGCCAAAATTAAATGGTCTATGCCCCTCATGAGGATTCTAAAGATATGAAATTCCGTGCATTAGTTCTTGAGATACGACTATTGTTAAAATCGTGCAAAATATAGCATAGCAGCACCACCTGTAGGGTGATTTACACCAAAACCTAATCAGCAACAACTTATGTAAACATCTAATTGAATCTGAAGTTTGATGAAAATCTGTGCAATAGTTCTTGCGATATAGCTATTGCAGAAATCGTGAAAAATGCAGCATAGCAGCGCCATCTGTTGGGAGATTAACACCAAACCATAATCAGCACTTATAATTATCAAGGTATACCTGAATTTGAAATTTGATGAAAATTTGTTCTTTAGTTCTTGAGATATAGCTATGGTGTAAATCATGAAAAATGCAGCATAGCAGCACCACCTGTTGGGCGATTTACATCAAAAACTAATCAACACTAATTTATATCGAGGATTAACTGAATATAAATTTTTATTAAATTTTTTGCATTAGTTCTTGAGATACACCACCCACAAAATTTGTGTCACATACTGACAAACAGAGTCACAGACTCATTTTGTAAAAACATGTTTTTCAGGATATCTGACCCCTAAAACGTGTAAATATGTCAAAAATTTTTCTGAATCCAATACTTTATTATTGTAAAGATAAACAAAGAGGAGAAACATAATTTTTTCTTATTATTTGGGGGGGGGGGGGGTAGTTTAACAGACTTATAATTAACTTACAGTTTAAAATACTTTAAATTTTGTATGCTTGGTAAGGAAGGGGGAGGGTGGGGAAACGTCAATTTCGGTGGAGGGGGGGAGTAAAACTATATGATCGATTATTTATTGTTACAATAAATTAACTAATGGAGCAGAAAAAGTTTTTAAAAAAACAATGATTTTTAAGATTTTAAATTTTATAAGTTGAGGGGACAAAGGGACAAGCACATTTTTAAAAATTTTTAAGGGAGGGAGGGAGTTTATTAGATGACTTATTTATTTGCCTTACTAAAAATTTACAAGAAAAAAAAAACTAAGAGGAGTTTTAAAGACTTTAAATTCCATGTGTTCTTTAAGTGTGTGTGTGTGGGGGGGGGGGGGTGCAAAAGGAAAATTCCAATTTCGGGTGGGAAGAGAAATCTTGACTGATTATTTATTGTGGCAACAAAATGACAAAGCAAAATAAAATTTAAAACAGTTTCGAAGAGTTTTTAAACTTTGAGTACTGTGAGGGAGCAAAGAAAAACGGAGGAAGAAAAATTTTTAGTGCGAAATTCAGATGAAATTTTAATGAAATGTGATGGAATGAATTGTTACTGAAATTTAGGACAGATGATTTATTCAGTATAAGGTAAGAAATAGAGTACAGGGATGAAAGTGCACTAAAGCCATTTTGTAGCAGTTTTGTAGCAGCAAACATCGAATTTTGGAGCAGTAAAATCTATTTTTGTAGCAGCAAAAATCTGATTTTGTAACAGTAAAATCCATTTTTGTAGCAGCAAAAATTAATTTTGTAGCGATAAGAACTGTTTTTGGAGCAAATTGAAATTCTAATGCTAATAAAAAAGAAATTTGCATATTTTCGCGATCTTTTGATGAAATTTGCGCATTTCTTGCGATCTTTTGGCAAAATTTGCGTATTTCTCGCGATCTTTTGGCGAAATTCGCGTATTTTTCGCGATCTTTTGACAAAATTCGCGTATTTTTCGCTATCCTTTGTTGAAATCAGTGTGCTGTTCGCTATTTTTTGACGAAATTAGCGTGTTTTTTTTTCAATCTTTTGACAAAATTTTCAGTTTTTTGTGACCTTTTGATGAAATTTGGGTTTTTTCGAGAACTTTTAACGAAATTTGCGTTTTTTCACAATCTTTTGACCCTATTTTGTTCGTTTTTAGAAGTAATTGGTAATCCTTTGACAAAATTCGCATGTTTTTCGCGATCTTTTGACGCAATTTGCGTATTTTTGGCAATCTTTTGACAAAATTTGCATATTTTTGGCAATCTTTTGACAAAATTCGAGTATTTTTCGCGATCTTTTAACGAAATTCGCGTTTTTTCACAATCTTTTGACCCCGTTTTCTTCGTTTTTTGACGAAGTCAGTTATCCTTTAACAAAGTGCACGTTTTTTTCGCGATATTTTGGTGAAATTCGTGTGTTTTTTGCGACCTTTTGATGAATTTGAGAGGTTTTTTCGCCATCTTTTAATAAAAGCGTTTTTACGATCTTTTGATCGTGTTTTCTTCGTTTTTTGACGAAATTAGCGATCCTTTGGTAAAATTCGCGATCTTTCGACAAAATTTGCGCGTTTTTCGCGATCTTTTGACGAAATTTGCGGGGTTTTTTCGCCATCTTTTAACAAAATTATCGTTTTTACGATCTTTTGACCGCGCTTTGTTTGTTTGTGACGAAATTAGCGATCCTTTGAGATAATTCACGATTTTTTCGTGATCATTCGCATTTTTTGACGAAGTCAGTTATCCTTTGACAAAATGCACGTTTTTTTCGCGATATTTTGACGAAATTCGTGTGTTTTTTGCGACCTTTTGATGAAATTTGCGGGGTTTTTTCGCCATCTTTTAATAAAAGCGTTTTGACGATCTTTTGATCGTGTTTTCTTCGTTTTTTGACGAAATTAGCGATCCTTTGGCAAAATTCGCGATCTTTCGACAAAATTTGCGCGTTTTTCGCGATCTTTTGACAAAATTTGCGTGTTTTTCGCGATCTTTTGACGAAATTTGCGCGTTTTTCGCGACCTTTTGAGGAAATTTTCGAGGTTTTTTCGCCATCTTTTAACAAAATTATCGTTTTTACGATATTTTGACCGCGTTTTGTTTGTTTTTGACGAAATTAGCGATCCTTTGACAACATTCACGTTTTTTTCGTGATCATTTGACAAACATCGCATGTTTTTCGAGATCTTTTGACCGCGTTTTTTTCTTTTTTTGACGCAATTAGCCTAAAAAAAGGTTAAAAATGGATTTTTTTTTTTGTTTCTCAGATCGACGAAATCGTGCTAAATTTCATCTTGACACTAAGTACGTTTTGGCGCAGGTTTGGCGCAAAATGGAAAAAAATAGCTGTTTTGTAGAAGCTTGGCGTAGAAAGCGATTTTGGCTTCGTGTGGCGTAGATCTTACATCCCTGAGAGTAGAAAAAGGTTAAAAAAATGAAGTTTTTAACTCTGATATTACGAAGGGGGAAGTGAAATTTCAGAAGAAGGGGAGGCAAGGCGGGATTAAGATTTTTTTTTAAATCGGAAATTAAAAGAAATGCAGAAGAGTTTCACCCTCGATTAAGAATTAATATGAGAGTAAAAGTAAGCACTTTTAAAGACTTTTTTCAGAATTTGCATGAAAATAAGTACTTTTAAGCAGCAAAAATTTCTTTTGAAAAATGTAAGCACTTTTAAGGACTTTCAAGGACCATACGAACCCTGCTTGAGACTGTTCTCAAGTTTCCTGCTCAACAACTCAAAACTTTCTGACACATTTTCTGATTCATTGTTAAACATAACGGCATAAATTTAGAAGGTCTGACTATTGAAGCGATTTAGAACAGCAAAACATTATCCCTTTTTTGATAAACTTATCAAGTTATAAGCGATTCTAGTCACATGGCAACAAGTTTTATCACTTCTCGGGCAGCCGGAGCGGGAATCCGGTTCAAAACATCTAATTTGACAGTATTTTCTGTCTTTAGCAAAAAAAAAAGGAAAAAGCCTTGCAATTACATAATTTCTGAATATGAAAATCTGTGAATTACATGCGTTTCCAAACAAAAATGAATCTATACATGTGTCATAAAGTAGCCTTTTTGGAAGAGGTGGCAAAATGTATATCAAAGGTTTGGAAAGAAGTGCCTGTTTCTTCAATAAAATGCAGTTTTTCACAAGCTGGAATTATTATATCACTTGCCAATAATGAAAATTGTGACATTTCCAATGATGATACCAAGACATACAGCATGGCCGAAGAAAATTTACAACTCCACTTAAAAAAACGTGGAGTGCCTAAAAAGAGGGGCCCGCATAACACGTTCTGTATGGTTTAAATACCAAGTGACGTCTCCTTAATTTAAAAATTACATAAAAATATTTAAAACCTAATTTAAATATCTTAAATAAAATTTTAGGCAAAAGACATAACAACTAAACTTATCCCTATCAACTCAATACTGGAAAAATGAAGAATTAATATTAAATTAATATTTTAGGAATTTACTGACAGAATCCTGACTGTCTCTGATATTCCCCTGAAATAAACAATATAAATGTTCTCAAGATTGTATGAACCTTAATGCAATTTATTACCAAAGTTATGAAAAATTGGAATCAATTTTAATTTTATGAACAAGTTACATTGAAAAATTTGGAATAAAAAAATGTTAACCCTCATGAATTTATTTATATTTCTGAAAAATAAATTTGTGTATTACTAAAGAGCACTGCAGGAAAAACTGATGCTATTAATTTTAACATAAATGTATTAGGGATGAATTATAATGTAATTTACAGGATATAATTTATTTACTTACTATTGCAAATTAGAATAAAGGGAACATTACATTTTAGGAATTTAATTCAGCCACAATTACAAGGTACAATAAAATAATTATAACATTCTCAAAATTAACATTTTAATTTAAATAACAAAGATATTGAATATTAATATTACTTCCTTTAATTTGACATTCAACCATTTCTGACATTAATTGTTTTACATTATTTAATTAATTGAATATAAGAGGAGCTACTGGCCTACTTGTACCAACCTGACTTTTCACTGAGCATAATGCTGAGGCAAAAAGTGGCCAAGAATTAAAAAAATACAAAAACAAAAGAAATTTAAATTAATGCATGCATCAGAAAATTAAATTGAGAAGAAGGAAAGCAAAGAAGAGAACTTAACAAGTACAGAAGGGCCCTTCAGATTTGACTTTCTATGTCTCCACACCAAAATACATTCTTCCATCTCACTATCAGAGAAGAGAATGATCTTCTATCATTGAAGAAACGTGATATAAAACTGGCATAACCGTTTGGAAGTTTTACAATTTATAACGTAGAGAGACTATTTCAGATACATGATTGCACATACATTTTCTTGTTTGAATTTGTGAAATACACACGATGAAGCGTCGGTCACGTGGTGATGCTAACACTTTGGTAGGAAGATGTTCGATGATGAAACTGCTGTCATTGCCAATAGAATTTAAGAAACAGAAAATGCAAAAATATGGAAAGATAGAGTACTATACACAAAATAAAAAAAATAATAATTAAAATGAAATAATGTATTTAAAACTAGCCACTCTTGGCGACCAGTTTGGTCTCACTTAAAATTTATGTTTGGGAAAGCATGCTAAGCATTTATACTTTTATTCATAATTTACTTGGACTTACTTAAATATAATTAATCTAACAAAAACATAGCTGTGAAAAAAGGGAGCCAAGTTCTGTAAAGACAATGGCAAGAAAAGAAGTGATATCTAAGTGGGTGCCAAGTTCAAATAACATTCACTCAAACTTACCTACAGAAGTATTATAGCATTTTTTAAATTGTTTAGAAATAAAAATTATTGATAGCATATTAATAATAAATCTAGCACTTGGCAAGTTTTTACCTATGAGTCATTTATTTTTATTAATGACATTATTATATCAAAACATGTTATTTCATGTTTGGAAGCCTTCATTTGAGTAAGCTCCTTTCTTTTGAAGGGTGGTAGGATAAAATATATCCCACCTAATTTTAACTGCAAAATGCCACATTGACAACTAGAATTCAGGACTAAAAAGTTTAATTTTATTAAATACGTGAAAAGAAGCTTTTACCCATTTTGAAATAAATTTGTTTTTAAATTCTGGTGTGATTCAATCATTTCAGCATGTCACGAATAAAAGCTCTTTACCCCTGAAGGGTTAAAGGGGTGCAGTCTCTAGAGGGATGACCAAGAAGAAGCGTAAGGGTATCTGTCTCTTTCTCAGGCCTTTTAGTCTGTTTGCATTGAGGTTTCTGGAGGGTGGGTGCTAGAGTAATAACCAAAGACGAGCGGGAGTGTATCTGTGTATTTATTGGTTTATCAAATCTTTAACATGTGTCATTTGTTTATAATAATAACTATATTAATTTTTTTATAATGACAGTGTTGTTAATATTAACATCATCATTTTATTAAGACATGAAATTGATGGGCATAACATTTATCAAAAACTTGCCAAGTTCTAGATTTATTATTAATATGCTATAAATAATTTTTATTTCTAAACAATTTAAAAAATGCTATAATACTTCTGTAGGTAAGTTTGAGTGAATGTTATTTGAACTTGGCACCCACTTAGATATCACTTCTTTTCTTGCCATTGTCTTTACAGAACTTGGCTCCCTTTTTTCACAGCTATGTTTTTGTTAGATATCATTACTTTTTGTAAAGTTACAATATATTTAGACACTTTACTTAATGCTTTTTAATGTGTTTACATGTGACTATTTTATTCACAAAGCAACATTCAATTTTAATTTAAATTTCCAACAACAAACTATTTGGCTGTCAATTTGCGGCTGAAATCTATATTTTAATACTGCTACATTGAATGCATGTTTTGAAACGAAATGTATTGATTCGAAATTTTTATTGTTTCTGAAACAATAATTCTTATTAAATTCCTATATTAAATTTTCCAATTAAATATCCTATAGCTGGGCCTGCTTTTTTGTACTGAAAGTGAAAAATAAAGTTATGTGCTTATGCCACACTGGTGCCGGAAAAGAGGCACTGCAGAGGAAGCACATTGCCTCTCCCTCAAACTTAACTAATTAAATATCCTTTTCTCTGATGATTTTCAAAATAACAAGTGGGTAAGTGTGATCACAGATCACACAGAGGGTTTCGTTTAATATTCCTTTCAAAACACTTTATCCTTTTGAAAAATCTGTTAGTTCCACATTTCGTAACCACGGGCGCACTCTATTCTAAACAAACCTCTATCCGAACGAAACTCTGTTTTACATACTATCCGTAGATATATTAGTCGAGGGGATTGAACCCATAGCACCCGAGATAAGTCGGCGCCCCTAGCGGTAAAATGTGGAGCTAAAATATGTAAGGCTATGGTGCATAATACGAAAGAATGGTCAAAGGGGTATCGGCAAAAGTTGGAAAAGTGCTCCCGGGTGAAAAGGACGGAGGTTAGAAAAATTACTTAAAATACACAAGTTAGAGCCCGGAGGAGTAAATAATATAAGACTTTTTCAAATTTTTATGATTTGTCGTGTGGTCTAAGGTATTCAGCTATACGTATGAAAAAAGTCATGTCTCCAACTTAATTAGGGGCTCCCTTAGAAAGAATTGCTTAAAATACATATGTGGTAGCTCAAAGAGTTAAGCATAAGAATTTTTCAAGATTCACCTGGCCTCAGGTGTTCTGCTATAAGTATGCAAAATTTCAAATCTGCAGTTTAATAAGGGGCTCAGTTAGAAAGAATTGCTTAAAATACGCATGTGGAAGCCCAGAGGATTAAATATACGACTTTTTCAAAATTTTATGATTTGTCATTTGATGTGTGTTCAGCTATAAGTATGCAAATATTCACGCCTCCAACATAATTAGGGGCTCACTTAGAAAATATTGTTTAAAATACACACGTGAGAGCCCAAAGGGTTAAATGTACGACTTTTTCAAAATTTTATGATTTCTCGTTTGATGTGAGGTGCTCAGCTATAAGTATCCAAAATTTCAAGCCTCCAACCTAATTAGGGGCTCACTTAGAAAGAATTGTTTAAAATACACATGCGGGAGCCCAAAGGGTTAAAAGTAAGACTTTTTGAAAATGTTATGATTTGTCGTTTGATGTGAAGTGTTCAGCTATAAGTATGCAAATTTTCACGCCTCCAACATAATTAGGGTCTCACTTTGAAAGTATTGTTTAAAATACACATGTGAGAGCCCAAAGGGTTAAATGTACGACTTTTTCAAAATTTTATGATTTCTCGTTTGATGTGAGGTGCTCAGCTATAAGTATCCAAAATTTCAAGCCTCCAACCTAATTAGGGGCTCACTTAGAAAGAATTGTTTAAAATACACATGCGGGAGCCCAAAGGGTTAAATGTACGACTTTTTGAAAATGTTATGATTTGTCGTTTGATGTGAGGTGTTCATCTATAAGTATGCAAAATTTCACGCTTCCAACATAATTAGAGGCTCCCTTTGAAAGAATTGTTTAAAATACACATGGGGGAGCCCAAAGGGTTAAATGTGCGACTTTTTCAAAATTTTATGATTTCTCGTTTGATGTGAGGTGTTCAGCTATATGTATGCTAAATTCCACGCCTCCAACCTAATTAGGGGCTCACTAAGAAATAATTGATTAAAACACACATGTGGCAGCCCAAAGGGTTAAATGTACGACTTTTTCAAAATTTTATAGATTTTCGTTTGATGTGATGTGTTCATCTATAAGTATGTACAATTTTACGCCTCCAACCTAATTAGGGGCTCACTTAGAAAGGATTATTTAAAATACACATGTGAAACCCCAAAGGGTTAAATTTACAACTTTTTCAAAATTTTATAATTTGTCATTTGATGTGAGGTGTTCAGCTGTAAAATTTCTGCTGTGTCTGTAAAATTTCATGCCTCCAACCTAATTAGGGGCTCACTTAGAAAGAATTGTTTAAAATAAACATGTGAGAGCCAAAGGGTTAAATGTACGACTTTCTAAAAATTTTTATGATTTGTCGTATGATGTGTGGTGTTCAGCCATAAGTATGCAAAATTTCAAGTATCCAACATGTATAGTTTCTGAGAACGGGCTCTGTGACGAACAGAATATCTCAATTTGTTGATTTTCTGTAAGCAAGTAAACCCAGATAAACACCCAGTAAGTAGATAGGTTTACAATAGAAGTCTATGGGAATTTGGCGAAATATTAGAGATATCGCCAAGGTGGCGTCACTTTTGGCGACTAATTTTGGGCGCCAAATTTGGCGATATATCGCCATGTTGGCGAGAAACTTGGCGGTATTTGGCGACAGAACAGAGTCCCCTCCTACGGCAAATTAAAATTTCGCCTAATAGACGTAATGTTAAAGTAAAAATGGGCACCCCCAGGTGGATAATTCATCGATTTTCACATTTTTTTTATTTTTTTCCTTAGTTGTGTAGTGTAAACAAACTTCGCACCAAATTTGAAGTCTGTAGCTGCAGTAGATATACGAGATCTTTTTGATGAGTGAGTCAGTCAGTCAGTCAGTGGTAAAATTATCGATTATCAGACATTTTCAAATGTCATTATCTCGGAAACTAATTATGCGTTATTTATAAAATTTTGGATTTTAGGTAATTAGGGTGGCCTTACTACACATTTCGTATAACAAGTACGTAGGTCTCATAGATTTTCAGTAGTAGACCATTGAAATTTGACGAAAACAGCTCGAAATGGTTCGTGTAAATAACACACGGCTATGTCAGGCGAACTTGGCTGACACACTGCCGTGTGTCTAGATATAATCCCTTAAGCTAATATTAGTTTTTGTTGCCTTAAAATGTCTCAATTTGTTGATTGTAATAGGCAAGTAAACCCTATTGGTTTACAATGGAAGTCTATGGGAATTTGGCGAAACATTAGAGATATTGCCAATTTAGTGTCACTTTTGGCAACTAATTTTGATCACCAAGTTGGCAACAAACTTGGCGGCAGAACAAGGTAGATGCATTAAATGTTGTTGCATGGAGATGCATTAAATGCCATTCAATAACCAATGAGACACGTTTCTTTCGGGCATTGCCATTAAGCAATTAACAAATAATTGCGATTTAAAAATTATTGCTTATCAGGTGCCAAAAAGCAGCTCATATTAAATCTAACAAAATGCTATATATATAGATACTAGTAGACTCCAAAAATTATTAAACAAAATATAATTTGAAGAACATATTAAAAAAACAAAATTTATTTCATACAGTGTTTAAGCCTGAGAAGGGACAGATATTAAGACATTTCATTCAATTAGTTCCACATTTAATGTTAAATTTTTGTAACAAATAAGTTAAGCCAATTGAAGATTATAAAATAAAATTCATACAATATGATACTTAACCCTTAAATGAGGGGTGTTGCCTTTCGGCAACATACCCAATTTAGACTTATAAATACTATTAGAATAATATTGAAGCTATAATGCCTAATGTTGCCAATAAAATACATTCTGAAAATATTATTAAATAGATTTTCAATATTTAGATGGCAACACTTGTGCTGTTTAAGAATAAAGATAATACCCTATTTTGTTCTGCAGTGAGCAAGTAAAATTTATTTCTTATCATAGTTCTCAAAATTATTGTGTGTTTAATATCATAGAATTTTATCAAGGAAAGTTATTTTTTTAAATAAACACCAGCATTTCCGATTAGTAACAAACAGTTTTTTAGCCGTAAACCATACTTAAACACAAAATATAATTTTTTTAAGTATTTTTCCCATGATTTATTTAAAAAAAGAAAGCCGAAAAACATTTTTAAAATGATTTTTGAAAACTCAGTCTTTTAACACCCTAAAAAATTAGATTCCGTTCAAATAAAATCAAAATAAATCTTAGACATCTTCCATTTTTAATTGAAAATATTTGTTTTGCAGATTTTGTATTATGTTTATGACGACTGTACATAAAATGATAAGATGCATGCAAAATACAAAACTTAAACTTTAAACACCCTAAAAACTTGAATTCCGTTCAAATGAAAGTGAAATAAATCTTAGACTTTTTTTTTAAAGGTTTGTATTTCAGACATTCCTTACGATTTTATGTACAATCATCATAAACATAATACAAAATCTGCAATACAAATATTTACAACTAATAAATACAAATAGTCTAAGATTTATTTCAATTTCATTTGAACGGAATCTAATTTTTAGGGTGCTTTAAGTATCATATTGTATGAATTTTATTTTTATTGTATAATCTTCAATTGGCTTAACTTATTTGTTACAAAAATTTAACATTAAATGTAGAACTAATTGAATGAAATATCTTAATATCTGTCCCTTCTCGGGCTTAAACAATGTAGGGAATATATTTTGTTTTTTTTAATTTGTTCTTTGAATTATGTTTTGTTTAATATGTAAGTTTTTTAATAACTACTACATTCAGACAAGCTCATTTCAAAATTAATGGAGGGTATCATCATCAGGCTTTGATGTATGCAGTATTGTATCACAATGTGTGATGCAGTTTACCAATGCACAATTCAAAATATTTCACCACTGCAGTAATGCAGGTTGCTACAGTTTAGATAAAAACTTCCATTCTGAATGTAAAAAATCTATAATCAAAACATAAAAAATAAATTTCACTTAAATTTAGATACTCTATTTCCCACTCACAAATGCTATGAATGCAAATTTAAATTGTGTTGAATCCTCACTGCTATTATTGCTGAGGAACAGGTAAAAAACTAAAAACAAAAAGTTTTACCTAAATTTTGTTACCTTATTCCCTTCCAAGGGATGATGTAAACACAAGAGAAAATGATTACCTAAATTTAACTTGGGATATAAATAGTTCCCATCTTGGGAAGAAAAAAAATATATATATAAATCTAAGTTATGTAAATCCTCACTAAGTTTGCTACCTGCATAAAAATAGCTATCCATTTGAAACTTTTACTAAAACATAAATTTGACCAAAGCAAAAACTTATTCTGAAAATTTCCTTTTTTTTCCAACTATGACGCCATATTCATCTCTTTAATTCTTAAAAAAAAAAAAAAAAAAAAAGAGATTAATTATTATTACTGGCTTTTGAATTATTTGCAACAATGAAGAAAAATGTTACATTTTATAGGGAAAATGTCCATTTGATTCTCAATGAAAAATGCGAAATTTGGAATTATTAAGAAAATATTTGAGTAATGTAAATAAAAATTAACCCAAGATAATATCTGGGTTATAATTCACCCATATGGAAAGGCATTTTATCATCCGCTTTGACCCTGACGTCAGGCAAACATTTTTATACTTTAAATTTATAATATCATTAGAATTAGTAAAGAATAAAAAAATTGTGGCATCAGAGACAAAAAGGTGGGGAGAAAAAAATGAAAAAGTTATGAGCTCCATAGGTTTTCTATGTTAAATTAACATTGAGAAGTGACACTGGAAATAAATAAGTACTGCACTGCAGCACCAAAATATTACATGAATATTATTTGATAAAAAGTAACTACAGTACAGGATCTATTATCCGGAATCCTCGGGACTGAAGGCTTTCTGGATTTTGGAATTTTCCGGGTTTCGGGTCCTCCCGAATTCCGTCAAAAAATCGTGGGAAAAACGCAAATTTCGTCAAAGAATCGCGAAAAAACACAAATTTCTTCCAAAGACCACAAAAAAAATGCAAATTGCGTCAAAATATAGCAAAAAAAAAAAAAAAAAAAATTCTTCAAAGGGTCGGAAGCCCCCCGCAATTTTGTCAAAAGATCGCGAAAAAATCCTCAAATTTCGTCATAAGATCGCGAAAAAAAAAAAAACGCAAATTTCGTCAAAAGATCATAAAGAAACGAAATTTCGTAAAAGAATCTTGAAAAACGCGCAAATTTAGTCAAAGAATCGCGGAAAAAAAACGCAAGTTTTGTCAAAATCTCGTGAAAAAAAAGCTCAAATTTCGTCAAAAGATATAGAAAAAAATAATCTTCAAAGGATCGAACAAAAAAAACCAACCTTAATTTCATCAAAAGATCGCATAAAAACGCTAATTTCGTTAAAGGATCGCGGAAAAAACGCATAATTAGTGCCGAGGATCCCCCCCCCCCCTCTTCTGGAAACTAAAAAAATTTGCTGTAAATTTCAGATTTTTTTTTTTTTTTTATTACTCAGAATCACCCGATTCAAGTAACACAATTGTGTAGCCATAATATTTTGTCGAAGTGAGTGGGAGGGTGTGAAATATCTGACGATTTTTTAAAAAAACAAATCATAATATAAATTAATTTTAAACTAAAATTTGACAGAAAAAGGACTTTTTTCTAATTTCGGAGTGGGGTTGGGGGGCACCGTGTTCCCCTATTACTGATATAACATATTTTAGTGGTTACACATTGCAACACAATAGACAAAAAAAAAGGATTCTGTAAAATTTTCGAAAATTTTCAGGAATTGCAAAATTTTAGTACAAATTTACAAAATTTTCTAATTTTTTTTCTCCAGATTTCGGGTTTTTCTGAATTTTGGAATTCCAGATAATGGGTCCTGTACTGTATTTAGTAAATATAACATACAATACAATTAGCTGAAAATAATAGTTATAAAAGTTTACAATAGACGACTTGCATTGACATCACGTTACTATTAGCAACGATTGATATTATTGCATCTGGAGCACACACGGAACGTCAAAACTCCCTGTTTGCAGTTAAAAGCACGTGTTATCTTTCTGTTTAATTTAAATCTTTCTTATTTTTATTATTATAGTGCAAATAAGTCTAATAAGTCAAATGGAGAGCACCTCATTTGCCTTATATTTGGGCACCATATGATGTGATTCCCGACATGTGACATCATGTGCAAGCTGTCTATTGACAAGAAGAAGGCACGTTATTTCAATTTGCTAAGTGCCAATTAATAAAACCATCTCTCCAACCAACCCATTGCTTTATCACATAAACAAAATATTTGTTAGTTTCATTTCAATTAAAATCGGATTTGATAGACAGTGTGCAATTTCTACAATAATTTTAACTTAAAATTTTGTGTGAAGAAAATTTAATAATAACAATTTATAACATTTAATAAACTTAACTTTTAACTGCCTAAAACAATGTGACCATAACCATAAAACTAAAGTTGCAAATTTATAAACAAATCAGCTCAAAAAAAAAAAAAAATTAATGGTGTTAACTATAATATAGTTTTAGAGTAAACAATAAAAATTTTAAATTTATTTGTTTGCAACATAACAACAAGAAATCCGGGCCTTTAGAGTCTGTTTTGAAGTGCCAATAACGAAGTTTTCAAAGCTCCAATCCTCTCCATTTGATGTCATTGCTAGTAGTAAATTTAACATTGACTGGATTTTGATTCGATTTTTTGAATGTTCATTTAAATATATGGATTTTCATAACCAAGATTATCTCTAAAAATGTTTTACCAGCCATAATTTCAAAACTATGGAATTTTAATAAAGATTTTCTCCCAGTGGAATTCAGTGGTGATATACAGTAACCAGATTTCTTCAAACCCTTCCTTATTTTTTATGTTGGATTTAATAAATTGGATTTTCTTTAAATAAGTTGTCATTCATTGATTCTCAAGCTTCTGCATCTCCATTTCATTAAGATCTATTTCATTATTATTATATTTTTACTGCCGAAGGTTTTAGACTGCAAAGGACATTTTAAGGGTTCTACTTTTCACAATTCCCAATACATTTTCAAATTTAACAAGAAGCACTTATTTCTTAATTTTAAAGGCACCAAATATCATTTACATCACACCTGAAACTTATTTTTGTCATAGACGAGAATGGCATGGTAAGGAGTCCCTGTAAACCTTTGTTTAACTCCTTCGGTGATAAGGTATATTTGTAAATATTTCAGCCATAAGACCATAAGTTAATCAAGAAAATGATTCTTAATGTCTAAGATACAGTAGCGCTCAAAAGTATTTTGACAACCTTATATTCTCTTTTATTTTATTTAATATAAAAATGTAAAAGAAAATATATTCCCTATAATTGAGAACACTATGACTGCAGTTATTCAAATGTATCAAGTTTCAACTTGTTTGTTTACATTCGGCGCCACCGAAGAAATATGACTCTTCCTTAGCTCAAAAGGATTTTGACAATTAGTTTGCATTTAATTGTTGAAGCTGTCAGTGGCGCTATAGCTTCGATTAGTGTTTATATTGAGTTATTGAGATTATTTTTAAGTGCCGAAATGTAAAAAATATTGAAGTGATTCTAAAAAAGCCGCTGTAAATTCACTTAAAAAAGGTAGACTGCAAGCAGAATTAGCTCGTTCTTTTAACGTGTCTCGGCAACTTGTTATTACATGGAATAAAGTTTTTAATAAACAGAAATACATCGAAAATAAGTCTCATAGTGGTCATCTGAAAAAAAAAACAAAAAACAACATGCAATGTTGACTGTATTATAAAAATGATATCTACAAGTGATTGTCTTGAGTCCGCTGTAATAATAAAAAATGAATTGAAAGAAAATTACGGCATAGACACACATTCCATCAGTCAAACGACACCTAAAGCTCTATGGTTTACATGGCAAAAGAACAGCAAAAACACGTTTGTTATCTACTAAGAATAGGAAGACTAGAGTTGCATTTGTAAAACAGCATAACCCTTTCAGGGGCAAAGCAATTCCATTGCTAAAGTATTGAAATTAATGATTGACACCAGAATTCTAGTTTAAAAAATTCGGTTTATTATGTGTGTGAAATACAGCTTTTTTTTTATTTACAAATAAATTTGTTTTCAAATTCCGGTGTCAATCATTAATTTCAACACTTTAGCAATGGAATTGCTTTGCCCCTGAAAGGGATATGCCGTTTTACAAATGCAATTCCAGCCTTCCTATTCTTTGTAGATAACAAACGTGTTTTTGCTGGGCTTCTGCCATGTAAACCATAGAGGTTTAGGCGTCGTTTGACTGATGAAACATGTATGTCTATGCCGTAATTTTCTTTCAATTCATTTTTTATTATTACAGCGGACTTACGACAATCACTTGTAGATATCATTTTTATAATACAGTCAACATTGCAGGTCATTTTTTTCGGATGATCAGTATGAGGTTTATTTTTGACGTAATTCTGTTTATTGAAAACTTTATTCCATGTAATAATAAGTTGCCAAGACACGTTAAAAGAACGAGCTAATTCTGCTTGCAGTCTACCTTTCTTAAGTGCTTTGACAGCGGCTTTTCTAGAATCACTTCAGTATTTTTTACATTTCGGCATTTAAAAATAATCACAATGTCAATATAAACACTAGCCGAAGCTATAGCGCCACTGACAGCTTCAACAATTAAATGCAAACTAATTGTCAAAATACTTTTGAGCTAAGGAGTAGTCAAATTTCTTCGGTGGCGCCGAATGTAAACAAACAAGTTGAAACTTGATACATTTGAATAACTGCAGTCATAGTGTTCTCAATTATAGGGAATATATTTTCTTTTACATTTTTATATTAAATAAGAGAGAATATAAGGTTGTCAAAATACTTTTGAGTGCTACTGTAGTACTGCAAAGTAAAATCAAAAATAGTTTCTAATTTTGCAATAATTGGCTACATTTCCTACATGTACCAATAACAGAAGCCTTGAGTACAATCAAAGGCGGCACCAGAGGGGGGTCGGGGAGGCATATGCCCCCGACGGGATCAAATTTAATTGTTGTCGGTGAAAATTTGTTGACTTGAGTGAAGAGTCCTGCATCGGGTCGGGTAACCCAAATTTTCCTGCACACGACCCGAGTCGGGTGCGGGCTGTTTTTTAAAAAGTTATTCATTATTTACAAAAAGTTATTGGTATCTTTGGTTAGTTTATAAAAACCCGACCCACGGATAAGTTAGCCATTGATTTTTTTCTTTGGAAGTCAGATTGGCTTGGGTATAATTTTTTCGGTTTTGCGATGAGTTTGATTCTTACGCGTCGGTTTTGTTTATGCTGATTTTTCAAAAAAAGTGCCCAGAATTATATCTCAAATTAGAGTCCTTCATCGATTCAAATTGCCCGATTTTACCTACACCCGACCCGACCTGACCCAACCCACGGCTCGGATTGAGGATAATTTTTTTCGTTGTGGTTGGGTTCGGTTTCGGATGTGTTTGAGGTTGTGTTTTGAAACTTACAAGTAGTGTTGCCAGATGTCCCGATTTACATGGAACGTCCCAAATTATGTTCAATTTTTACGAGTTTATTCTAAATTAAAATTTTATTCCTTAATCTGCGACGAGAAAATTTAAGAATTTAACTACATGTCGGTTTAAATCTGTTGTCACAACGGCCGGATGTTACTGAAAACCTTATACATTTTGTCTAAAACTCGTGTGCACTCCTGTTTAATGTTTATTCGATTGACCATAAACTTAGGCGCCTATAAGAAATAGTACGATTTTACAAAGAGACAGGACATGGAAATTCATCTGCTTCACTTCAATCTTCTTATTAAAAAGCGTAAGGTAAGCATTTTTATAAATGAATGAGTAAATAAAAAGAGAGTTTTGTATAAGTATTCAAGCTAACTTAGTATCAAACTAAAAATTTCTTCTTTGTTCATTAATTTCAATATACAGTAGACTCTCATTTTATAATAATATGGATATTAATCTCATTTTAATATACAGAAGAGAAATGGAAGGTTTAAATGAGAAAATAATTAGATACAGAACAGGACCTTTTATCTGGAATCCTCGGGACCAAAAGCTTTCTGGATTTTGGAATTTTTTGGATTTCGGGTCCTCTCGAATTCCGTCAAAAAATCGTGGGAAAAACGCAAACTTCGTCAAAGAATCATGAAAAAACACAAATTTCTTCCAAGGACCACAAAAAAATGCAAATTGCGTCAAAATATAGCAAAAAAAAAAAAAAAAATTCTTCAAAGGATAAAAAAGAACCCTGCAATTTTGTCAAAAGATCCCAAAAAAATACGCAAATTTTGTCATAAGATTGTGAAATAAACCGCAAATTTTGTCAAAAGATCGCAAAAAAAAAAAAAAAAAAAAAAACACGCAAATTTCGTCAAAAAATTGAAAAAAACAAAATTTCGTAAAAGGGTCAACGAAAACCACACAAATTTAGCCAAAGGATCGCGAAAAAAAAACTAAATTTTTGTCAAAATCTCATGAAAAAAACGCAAATTTCACCAAAAGATAGAGAAAAAAAAAATTTTTTTTAAAGGATTGCAACCCCCCCCCCCCCCCCCCTAATTTCATCAAAACAGACCTGCCAACCTTTGAAAATGAGAAATTGTAGCACACAAAATTAAAATTAATCTGGATGTTGGTTGGTTGGTTGGTTTTTCGTGTTTCGCAGCCATCTTTCGACATTCGTAGAAGGAATAAGGTTTCAGTCTTTCAACTCAATATAGTGAATTTTTTCCTCTGAAAATTTTTATACGATTTTTAGAGTTTCTTCTTGTTTCGCAGCGTTTTTTTTTTTTTTTTCACATTCGTAAAAGAACCCTGGTTCCAATTTTTTAGCCCAGTGCAGTAAATTTTGACGTAATTCGCGATTTTTTTCCCACGATCATTTCAGGATACTCACTATTTTTTCCCACAATCGTATTTCACATTTTTCTGTCACGAATCTTTGTTGAAATCCGCACTTTTTACCATGAACTTTTGACGAAATTCGCATTTTTTACCGCAATCCTTTGACGAATTTTGCGTTTTTTGCCACGATCCTTTGACGAAATTAGTGTTTTCTTTCTGCGATCTTTCGGTGAAATTTGCGTTTTTTTACTGATCTTTCGATGAAATTTGAGTTTTCTTACTGATCTTTCGATGAAATTTGAGTTTTCTTACTGCGATATTTTGACAAAATTCACGTTTTTATCACGATCCTTTGACGAAATTTATTTTCTTCAGCGACCAATTGACGAAATTGATTTTTTTCACACGGTCATTTGTCGAAATTCGCGATAGTTTATCGCAAACGATCGGCAAAATTTTCGATATATCTTTTTGCGACCAATTAACAAAATGCACAACTCGTTTCCACGACCTTTTGACGAAATTTGCAATATATTTCCCTCGATAGTTTATCGAAATTCGTTATTTTTGGTGGAAGTCGCAATTTCTTTCGGAAATCTTAAAGAAATTAGCGATTTCATTAAGCGATCTATTGAAGATAATCACTATTTGTTTGTGAGATCTTTGACGAAATACCCGATATTTTTACACGATCGTTTGAAGGAATTCTCAATTTTTACGCAATCGATTCAGGAATTAATTTAGGGGAATTTCATTAAAAAAAAAAAAGAAATTCGCGGGGAGCAATTTTTTAAAATTTGCGGAAATGAATACTTTGAAATTTTTGAAAATTCGGAACAGAATCACTTTTGAAAAATATGCTGCGCGGGATAAAAATCGCAACTAGAAACAAAGCAATGCGTTCATGTTTTTTTGCAAAAAATCGTAGTTTAAGACCGATTTTCGTAGCATCGTAGTTTATAGGCCCAAATCGTAGCAACTACGATTTTTTCGTAGCAGTTGGCAGGTCTGTCAAAAGATCACGTAAAAACGCGAATTTCGTTAAAGGATCGCGGAAAAAATGCATAATTAGTGCCGAAGGCCCCCCCCCCCCCTCCCTCATCTTCTGTAAACTTTCAAAAAATTTGCTGTGAATTTCAAACTTTTTTTTTTTTTTTTTTTTTTTTTTTTTTTTTTAACTCAGAATCACCCCTGATTTAAGTAGCGCAATTGTGTAGCCATAATATTTTTGTTGAAGTGAGAGGGAAGGTGTGAAATATCTGACGATTTTTTTTCGAAATTTCGACGAAAATTCATTTTTGATGAAACTCATATTTTGGACCGAAAACGAAACTGAATTTTCGGTAGATCTCTAGTATAAATACAGTCCCGGTCCGGCCCGAAGTTACAGAAAAAAATGTAAGACCCAGACATGTCCCATGAAGAATGAAGTTCAGGCCCGGACCAACTTTTCAAAAGCTAAAATTTAGCCTGAGCCCGTACCGAGTTTTCAGATAAAATTAAGCCCGGCCCGAGTTTAATGAAAGAAACTTTTACCGAGCTCGGGCTTCGGGACTGGCCCAGTCTCGTGGAGACCTCTAATGTTGAATTCAGGGGGTGGCTCAGGGGGAGGGAATGTCCCGGAGAGGGGACATTCCCTCCCAGAGCAATGAAATGTCCCCCCCCGCCCCCCCCGGAAGATTTCAGATTGTGAGTTTTTAATGGTCAAAAAGTACAATTTCCCCCCCAGAACTCTATAGTCCCCCCCCCCCCCACCCGGAGGTAAATTCACAAACACTCAATGTCCCAGCGCTCTTAACGCCAACCTCTGTTGCCAAGCGTGTTGGCGAGAAAATGAACTTTGACGTGCATGCGTGTGTTCTCATACAAATACGTTTGCAAAAATCTGAAGCTACTTTAATTGATCCATTCAACTGCGTATTTCTTTGTGGAATACTTGCAAGAATACGAGTGCGAAATACTAAATCATTACTTTACCTTCAGAATAATTGTAATTGAACAAGTCAAATATTTAATATTATTGATCTGCTCTAGTTGATCTGCTCAAGTTGTATTATTGATTATACTAAGTTGAATATTGATGCTGTTAGAATAAGATTATCGCTACAAAGTAAGGATGCACATTCTAAATTAATACAGCACTACAATAATCCCACAAATTCAATAATAAAGTAATGATCATGTTTAGGTTTTTACTTTTTGATATTCATCCTAATTAAATAAAATTTTTGATTTGTTTTAAATAAATTTGATAGTCGTACAGAGAATAAATTAATTGAGCGTTCCATTAATTGATAAATATGGAAAAAAATTAATAAAAAGGAGAAATGGATTAAATATCCTAAAATTTTTAAAATAAATAAAAAAATGCAAATTTTCTGCTTCCTAAGTGGTTTGATTATGAAGCACGCATGGAATGGAAAAGTTATGAAAAGTTAAAAGTGTGTGTGTGTGTGTGTGGGGGGGGGGGTGCATTTTATGAAAAACAAAAGTTATTTATGTGAATTATTTATATTTTTGGGAAAAATAAATTTTACAACGAAAGATGAAATCCAGTTACTCAAATTTGAACAAAGTATTAATTAATAATAAAGGCTTTTAAGTCATCCTGTAAAATTTTCTTTTCTAATGAACTTGTTTTCTTTACAAAATGCACATTTTAAAATCTGGCAATATAAAAAAATAATTAATGAAGGGTATGTTTTTATGAAATGAGCTTTGTGAAGGGGCCTATTTTATTAAGCAGAATTTTGTGAAGGGGCCATTTTTATTAAAATAATTTGGTAAAGAGGCCTGTTTTATTAAATTGATTTTTTTCAAAAGTGCCCAAAATAGGCCCAAAATTTTGCCTTCTAGCTATTTTTAACTTATTATCAATCAGCAACAAAGCACTTATCTGAGCATAGACGCAACAAGTAAGTAAGATAATTGTGGCAAATTTTCAATTATTTATAGTGATCATTTAAAAAGAGCGGATTATATATTATTTATATTACTTATATTATAAGCGGAATACGAGGGTCACTCTGAAATTTTTGAGATACAACTAGGTTTTTAAAGTTATACTTACAAAATTTTAGGTGTGTTCAAAGTAGTCTCCTCCAGCATCAATGCACTTTTGTAGACGAATTTTCCACAGATTAAATGCCTTAAGCCATTCATTTCTGAAAATAGATGAAAAAAATGCATTTATAGCCACATCAATCTCTTCTTCTGAATGAAAACGACATCCACGTAAGTTATTTTTTAGATTAAAGAATAACCAAAAGTCATGCATGGCTAGATCAGGTGAATACGGCGGATGTTCTATCACTTTAATTCGTTTTTCTTTAAGAAACTCAACTGCTAATCTGGCTGTATGTGAAGATGCATTGTCATGGTGAAGCATTAGTCCCCTAACATTCACTTCTTGTAGAATTTCTGGAAGACATTTAGTGGTATACCAGTTTGCTGTTACTGTCTTCTGTCCTTCCAGCTTGATGGCTTTGACCAATCCCGTACTTCTGAATAAAACGGCATACATCACTTTTTTCAGTGTGTGTTGTTTTTTCACCATTGTCGGCGTGGGATCATCTTCAAAGACCCATACTTTGCTTTCTTGACGTGTTGGAACGTCAAAAAATGGTATGTACGTTTCATCACCCGGTACAATTTTAGAAATGATGCGGTGGCCACCATCATTTAGCAATTTAAGAATTTCTTTACTGATTTTGACATGCTCCTCTTTTTGGTGCTCAGTTAGATTATGGGGAACCCAACGACAAACTACTTTTTTCATATGCAATTCTTCATGAATAATTTTGTGTATGGCTGTGGATCCAATGTTAAGTTCCTTCTGTATCATTTGATAGGTACAGCAATTATCATCCATTAACATTTTTCGTATGGCAGACACATTATCCGTGATTACTGCCGACGGCGGCCTTCCTGTGTGTTCTTCATCCTGAAGAAAATTGTGACCTCTGCTAAATTCTTTAAACCACCTGAATACAGTAGCACGAGCTGGAGATTCATCAACAAATGCTAATTTCAACCGTTGAACGCATCCTTCTTCATTTAATCCTGCTTTAAAATCGTCGAAAATCATAGCGCAAAAATGTTCTCACGTTAACTCCATTTTCCCTTCTGTTTAAAATTTATTCTGTGCTAAACAAGTTGAAGTGAGTCAGTAAAAAATCGTCTGCTGTGTTAAAATACTTTGTATTTTAAAATTAAACCATTATTTTTGTTTTGTAAATTCTCGTCTGTGCATATCTCAATAATTTCAGAGTAACCCTCGTATATATATATATATATATATATATATATATATATATATATATACAGTCAAGGATCTATAATCCGCACTCCCGTAATCCGCAATTTCCTATAATTCGCATTGCTTAATGAATGTAAACAATTAAACAAATTTACAAATTCTTGATCCAAAAATGATTTTTTAAAAGAAATATCTGAAAAATTTAAATATAAAAGTGAATACAATCAATTTTTTAATACAAGAATTTGAAAAATGCAATTTTTGAGATAGCATATTAAATTAATTATTATATATCATATTTAAAATAGTGTCCAGAAATAAGAAAAAGACATATAATCCATAATACTCCATAATCTGCAATATTCCATAATCTGCACAATCTTTGGTCCCAACTTGTGCGGATTAAAGAACTTTGCCTGTATGTATATATATATATATATATATATATATATACATACATATATAAATATAACTTATATTTATATTACTTATTTATTTTATAGAACGGATCTATACGAATAACCATTTCACTTATTCACAATATACATATACATGCATATACATATCATAATAATTCAGAGGATGAAATAAGGACTAGTTATTGTAATGTATTTAGTGCTTATGTTTGCACTAGATGGCAGCACATACTATGTACCTCTACAGAAATAAATACTTTAGCTTGGGAGGGAAAAAATACATAAGTTATAGAGCAGATCAATAATATTAAATATTTGACTTGTTCAATTACAATTATTCTGAAGGTAAAGTAATGATTTAGTATTTTGCACTCGTATTCTTGCAAGCATTCCACAAACAAGAAATACGCAGTTGAATGGATAAATTAAAGTAACTTCAGATTTTTGCAAACGTATTTGTATGAGAACACACGCATGCGCATCGAAGTTCATTTTCTCGCCAAAGTGCTTGGCAACAGAGGTTGGTGTTAAGAGCGTTGAGTGTTTGTGAATTTGCCTCACGGAACCACTTGAAATCCCTCCCGTAGAAAAGTGTCTGAATTCAACACTGCTCTAATAAATATTATGAATTCGGCCCCCCTGTCGGGGATACTGTGCCAAAAGTTTATATTCACTTTAAATATACTTTAGAATTCATTTACTTAGTTAGTGCCTAAACTTAACTAGCAAATCGTTTCCATTCTGCGTATTGATCTTTTAGGAATCAACTCTGCTAGAGTAATTAGTGTTAGGTGATACATTTGTATCAAACTATCAATTTCCAGTGTCACTTCTCTATGTTAAATTAACATAGAAAGGCCTATGGAGCACATAACTTTTTTTACTTTTCTTCCCACCTTTTTGTCTCTGATGCCACTCATTTTTTATTCTTTGTTAATTTTAATAATATTATAAATTAAAAATGTAAAAATATTTGCCTGGTGTCAGGGTCAAAACGGATGATAAAATGCCTTCGCATATAAGTGGATTATAACCCAGAAAGCAATGCAGGCTATGTTTTATTTAGATTATTCAAATATTTTTCCTAATAATTACAAATTTCACTATTTTCAGTGAGAATCAATGGACATTTTCCTATAAAATTTAACGTTATTTCTTATTGTTGCAAAAAATTAAAAAGCTGTGATAAATTTTTGTCTCGAGCAATTAATTTTAAGTTGAAAGATTTCCACGTGAAAAATGAAATTAAAATATTTTTTTTTAAATTAAAAATAAGATGAATGCATCATACTGGAAATAAAAGTGACATTTTCAAACTTTTGTTAGTAATACAAGAAATATGAATATGAGTAAATACAGAAAGTAGGTGAATATGATGTCAAAAATTGAAATATATTATATCGATACTGATTTTTAAGCGTGACTATCAGTTACATACAGATGAGCGCGTGGTTCGATTTTTGTTGCGTTAACTTTGTGATTTATTTATGTTTTTTTTTATTTATTTATCGATGAAGTTTCATTCAGTTAGCTCCATGTTTAATGTTAAATTTTTGTAACAAATAAGTTAAACCAACTGAACATTAAAAAATAATAATAAAATTCAAACAATATGATGCTTTAAACACCCTAAAAACTTGGATTCCGTTCAAATGAAAGTGAAATAAATCTTAGACTATTTGTATTTATTAGTTGTAAATATTTGTATTGCAGATTTTGTATTATGTTTATGATGATTGTACATAAAATCGTAAGGAATGTCTGAAATACAAACCTTTAAAAAAAAGTCTAAGATTTATTTCACTTTCATTTGAATGGAATTCAAGTTTTTAGGGTGTTTAAAGTATCATATTGTTTGAATTTTATTTTTATTTTTTGATGTTCAATTGGTTTAACTTATTTGTTACAAAAATCATATGTATTAAACGAGCAAGCCGTTTTCCCAATTACGAATGATATCGTAAACGACTGATTCGATTTTCACGGAACTTGCATTCTATACTAAATCTAGCACAAGAAAAAGATTTAGCTAGGTACTGAATTCAAGAAAATTCATTTTTACAGTGTAAAACAACATCAGAGGTGAAACTTCTGCTTGCTATAAATCGAAAAATGCTCATGCAATTTACACGAAATGTGTTTTCTATACTAATTCGAGCACAAGAAACATACCTAGCTAGGTTTCAAATTCGAGAAAATTTGTTTTCATCAATTAAAACAAACTCAGCACTGACAATGCTGCTATATATCGAAAACGGCTCTAACGATTTTCACAAAACTTGATGCCGATACTAATTCGAGCACAAGAAATCAATCTAGCTAGGTCACTAATTTGGAAAACCTTGTTTTCTATGGTTTTCAAATTTTTATGATTTGTCACATGTTCAGCTATAAGTATGCAAAATTTGACGCCTCCAACCTAATTAGGGGCTCACTTAGAAAGAATTGTTTAAAATACACATGTGGGAGCCCAAAGGGTTAAATGTACTTTTTCAAAATTTTATGATTTGTTGTTTGATAAGATGTATTCAGCTATAAGTATGCAAAATTTCACTCCTCCAACCTAATTAGGGTGTCACTTAGAAAGAATTGTTTAAAATACACATGTAGGAGCCCAAAAGGTTAAATGTACGACTTTTTCAAAATTTTATGATTTGCCGTTTGATGTGAGGTGCTCAGCTATAAGTATGCAAAATTTGACGCCTCCAAACTAATTAGGTTCTCACTTTGAAAGAATTGTTTAAAATACACATGTGGGACCACAAAGGGTTAAATGTATGACTTTTTCAAAATTTTATAGTTTGATGTGAGGTATTCAGCTATAAGCATGCAAAAATTCACGACTCCAACCTAATTAGGGGCTCACTTTGAAAGAATTGTTTAAAATACACATGTGGGAGCACAATGGGTTAAATGTACGACTTTTTCAAAATTTTATAGTTTGATGTGAGGTATTCAGCTATAAGCATTCAAAATTTCGTACCTCCAAACTCAATAGGGTGCCACTTAGAAAGAATTGTTTAAAATACACATGTGGGAGCCCAAAGGGTTAAATGTACAACTTTTTCAAAATTTTATGGTTTGTCATTTGATGTGAGGCGTTCAGCTATAAGTATGCAAAATTTCACGACTCCAACCTAATTGGGGTTCACTTAGAAAGAATTGTTTAAAATACACATGTGTGAGCCCAAAGGGTTAAATGTACTTTTTCAAAATTTTATGATTTGTCGTTTGATGTGATGTATTCAGCTATAAGTATGCAAAATTTCACTCCTCCAACCTAATTAGGGGCACACATAGAAAGAATTGTTTAAAATACACATGTGGGAGCTCAAAAGGTTAAATGTACGACTTTTTCAAAATTTTATTATTTGTCGTTTGATCTGAGGTGTCCATCTATAAGTACGCAAAATTTCACGCCTGCAACCTAATTAGGGACTCACTTAGAAAGAACTGTTTAAAATACACATGTGAGAGCCCAAAGGGTTAAATGTACGACTTTTTCAAAATTTTATGATTTGTCGTATGATGTGTGGTGTTCATATCTATAAGCATGCAAAATTTCAAGTCTCCAACATGTATAGTTTCTGAGAATGGGCTCTGTGACAGACAGACAGAGGAGCGAGACGAATAGGGTTTTGTCAGATGAACGAAACCCTAAAAAAAACAAAGCAACAACCACAAAAAAATATTTTAAAGGCGGCATTAGCGGATTGCTTCTCTACTAAATCGGGCATTAGATAATGGCATATGTAAGTCAAAAATACAGTAAAATTTGTTTTAACTGGCTAGAAGAAATAAAATTAATTGATTTTACCCAATGTTGCTTTGTTTAGTCAATGTCAATGTTTACCCAATATTTTCATAAACATTTTATAAATAAGCTAATATTTCCGGTAAGATAACTGCGCTTATACTTTTGCTATGTTTAAAATCACTACCATATTCTTACAAACATCGTGAAAGTTTGATGCCATGGCGATACACACTGGTACAAAATTAGCTGCAATTTTAAAAGCAAGAAAAATTATCTGCCAAACTTATCACAAAAAGTCCCAAAAAAGCTTATTTTCTGCCAATTATTGACTTGGACAACATTTGTTGAAGAATAATCATTTCAATTTTTATAAAACATGGAGAATGGCACTCAGGATATTATCTCATTCATATCAAAAATGGTTACAGTCATTCAGGGTAACTTTGATCCATATTTTCTCTATTTTCATATGCCACACTCTTATTTTAAGAATATTGTTGCAACTAGGGACATAAAAGAGAAGAAATTATCCTAAATTATTATATGACTATCAAAAATTAAGAAATAAGAATGATAAAAGCAATAAAAAAAATGAATTTTTAACCTAGTTCAAAGTTACCCAGCCATTTAGGGTAACTTTGCACCATATGATAAATATTATCTAAAATAATTCATTATAAAAAACAGTATTATAGTTAGGACAACTTTGAATCCCCAAAAATGTTTTCAGATATGTAAAGACTGCGAATTTACATTTCCCAATATCACAAGATTTGTATAATTTATGATATTAAAACAAATATTAGGCATAAGAAAAGTGGAAGAAGAGAACCATGAATATTTAGGGAAAAAAAAAAAAAAAAAAAAAAAAAAAAAAACTGTTTATTGTTCACATAGAACATAAGAATGCAGTGAAAAACAATTTTCAATGTTTCATCTCAATAATACATCCATAGTTACAGTAATACATACTAATGCTAGTATTATTCAAACAAGAATAAAAAATGCCGAATGTATGAAATATAAAATTTGAGTAGCTCCGCCCGAATAACGCCTTTAAATGAATTTTATGTATTTTACACATATTTGTGAAAATATTTACATGTTATATCTAATGCACATTTTCGGCATTTACGCAGAATATACGTACAAATATGGGAAATTTTTGACAGTAGCACCTATAATTAGTAAATTATAAACGTCAGTATAACTTTGAGCCGGCTCAAAGTTACCCTGAAAATGTGCTAAAATATTAGTGCCTTCTTATTTTAAATTTTATTAACTATTAATAAATAAATAATCACAATATATTAACACATTTACAACATTTAGATAATAATATGTCTGATAAATGAGTATATTTACTTACTATGAAAATTTAATTGGATTACAACAACTTCAAAACAGCATTCAAAATTAACTTGAAAACAATACTTCACAAAAATAGTTAGATGATGCAATTAATTGCGCATAATGTTGCTAATTTATTTTCTAAAATAAAGAGTAAAAATCCCAGTTTAGAACCTTGCCAACAGAGCACAGTTCTGGAGTTTAATTAGTCTTTTGGAGTCAAAAATATTGAAAATTAGGAAGTGGTGCAGAGTTACACCCCATGGTTCAAAGTTACCCTGAATGACTGTATTTTGATAAATAAAAATCCAAATTTCTTGCTATATACAAAAATTTTTTTACGTACTCAAATGAACGCTTCGAAATTAAGTTCTATCCCCCCCCCCCCCCCCCTCCTGGAATAAATGACATTATATTTAAATGAAAACAAGCATTTTCATATTTAAAACTGAAGCATGTCATCACTTTTGCACCACTATGACATCATTTTCACTGACTCTCCACTTTCAACTGTGTTAAAACTATGAGCCGTAGATATAAATTTATCCATTATAACTTATTGATGTTTTGCGTATAGTAACTTTCAATTTTATGTTTTTTGAAGAATAAAAGTAAAAATAGGGTACTTCTTCACTGTCATGCCACTTACCACAAAAAAAAACTGTCACAGAACTGTACGATTCTACGCTAAAATTGCATGATCGTAGCATCACATTCACTTGGCATCAGATGCGTTACACGCGTTTGTTACGTCATCAGGTGATTTGTCAATTTGACGTTTATCTGTATTTTTAATGATGTTTTACTGATTTATTTGTTATTTCATTAATTAAAACAACAATTGTGTTCTTAAACGGTGACAACATGATCTTAAAAGAGAAAAAGCATTTAGTTACATACAATAGATAAATTTAAACTGATGTCACAAACATTCACCAGCCGAGAAGGATAATTAAAAAAAACTAATGTAAATAAATAATTATCTAAGAGTATTTTTTTTCTCTTTTCATTAATATATAGTAATTTTTTATTTTTAAACTTTACTGATAGTTGACACTTTAGTGAGCAGGGCTTTTTCGAATTTCTTTTACTTTTTTGAGATTTCATTGGCAACATTCTTCCATTTCTTTATTGGGCGCTAGAATCTGGCGAATAGTTTGGCAATAGTTTATTTTATGGAAAGTGGTCGACGGAATAATAAAGAAATACAAAAAAAAAAAAAAAAAAAAAAAAAAAAAAACGGTCAAGTGTGAGTATTACTTGCACTCTGAGGGTTCTGTACAATAAATATGTGAATTATTAACTGTATTAAAAAAAATCATTGCTAAAAGAATAATACGGCTTTGTAAAAAACTATACAATGTAGGGTTGAGTACAGCTGTATATACATTAGAAAAGTATGAATGGGTATTCCATAAAAGTACAAAGAGATATGAAGCCTAAATAATATCAAATATTGCTGTTCTGTATAACTTTTTTTTTAAAATCTTATCCTAATCTGTTTATGATTAACTTAATTCTGTAGTAATAATAAAAGTAGTGCATATTTAAACTTCATTTGGCATTTCATAAAATTAAATTCAGCATAGTAATAATCTTTTCTTTTTTCAGTATATCTAAAATAAAACTTGTTCAAAGTTTAAACTTGGCATTGTGTTTAATGCACTTCGAAAGGAGGTCGCAAAGTTGCAACCCCGCCTTGGTCCGTGCTGCGTTTTTCAAGATAGGTTTTTAATTAACTTTTAAAGACACGGAAGGCGTATTGAGAGATTCATCCAATGCAAACGAGTCGCAAATCCCATAGTATTTATGTGATTAATTCTAATTAAATTAGTCTGTTTTTAACAATTTGACGTTTACTGCTTTTATACTGCTACTGAAAATTGCATTACACAAATGTATCATTAAAAGTTGTTATCTACACTTTAAAAACCGATGGTACATACAGTACGCTGCCCCTGTCATTATCAGGGCTCCCATCAGATTTTAGTCCTCAAAAAGGGGGAAGGGGACCATTTTTATTTAAAAAGGGGACTTTCAGGGACCATTTTTATTTTTAAAAAAGGGTTGAAAAGGAATCATGAGTGTAAAACACTTTGACAATTTTCCTAAATGTGCAAGTAATTTTTTTAAAACTACCCCATAAACTATGCTAAATGGCTACCTTTATAAAGATGTCATTAAACAATGTACACAGCTTTATATAAACACAGTTAAATATGCAAAAATATAGAAAGCATTCAATATTCCGGAATTTGCTTTTATAATTCTCCTTAAAGAAACCAGCACTTTATATTTAAATTGTTCCTTTATTAGTATTTAGAACAGCAAAAAATGAATTGCGATAAAATATAAACAGTAAGAATTAATACATTAAAAATTATATCAATTCAATCGTTAGCAGTTACACATTAATAATTACAAAGAATAGTACATTTCTTAGAATTCAACACGGAGTAACAGTGATCATTGAATAAAAAAAAGCATAATAGTGACCTCTGTTGAGTATTAAAACTAAAAATTAGATTAATATACCGGGTGGTTATAAAATAAGTATCCCTGTTTGGAGCTGTCTGTAGCTTGAAGGAATAACCCGAATGAAACCAAAATCGGTACACATACTATTCAAGAAGGGGGAAGAAGAATGGAACAATAAAACAAGTTGGAAATTGCTCGTCAAACGTGGCAAATGAGGCGCGTTCGTACTATAACTAGTTTTATAATTATTTTTTGCGCCCCATATTGTACTGAATGCATAATTTTTTGCACTTCATAAGGTGCATAGTCTGTAACATCATTAAAATGCACTTCCAATAATTTTTTTCCCATTCCCCGTAATGTAACGGAACACTTTTGACTGTCCCTGTAATTAAACTATGCATTCGATTTTCATAAAATTTGAAATGTCCTGACAAAATTTTGCAACAGTTATATATTTAAAATTTCAGATCATTCGGAAGGCTGTAACATCATTAAAATGCACTTGCAATAATTTATTCCCACTGGCCGTAATGTAAAGAAAAACTTTTGACTGTCCCTGTAATTAAACTATACATCTGATTTTCATAAAATTTGAAATGGCTCACCAAAATGTTGCAACAATCATATATTTAAAATTTCAGACGATTCGGTTGGGTAGTTTCTGCTCTGTTACATGCGGACAGACAGACAGACGAACGGACGGACTGAACGACGACTATAGGTGCTACGTATTTATATAATTACGAACGCACCTAAAAAGATAGTTACAATAATCGGCAACAGATGGCGCTATGGGTCCTGTCGGTGCA
This sequence comes from Maratus speciosus, assembly GCA_963932465.1. NCBI lineage: Eukaryota > Metazoa > Arthropoda > Arachnida > Araneae > Salticidae > Maratus > Maratus speciosus. The sequence goes on from OZ010793.1 coordinate 326,792,296, forward strand.
AACGCCGTTGTAATCATTAGTAAAATCAAAACGTGGTCATTTCTGCCATTAATGTTGTATGGCATGGCTCTCAGTTTACCAGATCGCGCTTTAATTTTAAAACTATTCTACATTAACAGTTCAAACAGTGCAGCTGCTTTACGTGAATTTAGGCGTGTGAAAGGAATGCATAAAGGAAAAGGTCCTTTGACACCGTGTGCGGTGAGAAGGGTAAAAAAATTCGAGGAGACTGGATCGTTTACTGTAAAATGTGGAAGAGGGAGGAAACCAGTACCTCTCCGCATTCAAGAAGAAATTGCTACTGTGATTATGGAGCCATCAGGGACTCCGGAAGCCGTGGAGTTGCCCGAAATTTGGATATTCCATATGCTACTGTTTGAAAAGTCCTACAAAAGGTAATCCAATTTTATCCGTATAAAATTAGTTGTCATCAACAATTGTTACCAGGTGACGAGCAGCAGAGACTGGATTTTGCTTTAACATTTTTAGCATGAATGGAGGTGGATGATGCCTTCCTATGGAAGATTTTATGGGGGGATGAAGCCCATTTTCATACGAATGGGACAGTCAATACGCAGAACTGTAGAATATGGGTTTCAGAGCCACGAACTGTTATTCATGAAATACCCCTCCACTCTCTAAAAGTCACTGTGTGGTGTGGCTTTACTGCAAGTTTTATTCTTGGTCCTTATTTTTTTGAGGAGTTACGACCAACAGGCCCTGTAACGTGTTCGGTTACTGCACAAAGATACCTGCACATGTTACAAACTTTTATAGTTCCTCAACTGCAGCAAAGACAGTGCCTGTCTGAAACAATTTTTATGCAAGATGGAGCCCCGCCCCATATTGGGCAAGCAGTACAACAGTTGTTACGGCAACATTTCACAGATGATAGAGTAATAAGCCGGTATCTTCGTAGACGTGGCCTTCTCGATCCTCTGATCTGACACCATGCGATTTTTGGCTTTGGGGACACTTAAAGTCTATTGTGTACCGTGGAGGTGTTGCAAGCCCCAATGACTTAAAAGATCGCATATCACAACATGTGCGAAATATCATTCCTGATGCGTTGCATTCCGCAGTTGAGCACGTCGTCCACCGCCTGGATTGTGTCTTGCAGCACAATGATTATGTGGAACCTGAACTTGATCGGCACCGCCATGCGAAACCTTAACACCATTTACTGCGAAAATTTCCAATAAATTAGGTATGCCATCCGGTTTCGTGCCTTAATTCTTTGTTCTTGTATTGCACATTACATTTCAAACAGAAAAGCGCCATCTGCCGGCGATTATTGCAATTTTTTTTTTTATTGTTTCAGTCTTCTTCCCCTTTCTCAAATAGTATGTGTACAAATTTTGGCTTCATTCGGGTTATTCCATCAAGCTACAGACAGCTCCAAATAGGGATACTTATTTTATAACCACCCGGTATATATATATATATTGTTAATTATTAACCTCAAACAAGGTGAAATGTAGCATAATAGAGGCTGGTTTTGGCCAAGGTTTTTAGCTGGTGTTGGTTGGTGCGAGGTAGTGAGCTCCTTGCGAAGCACATGGGGGGCATTTACCGGTTAGCGGCACGGCATGTTGTGTTTTTCAAGTGATTTTTGCATCTATTCTAGCTTTATAAATATCCTTTTGAGGTGTCTACGTTTCTGTGTACAGTTTATTAGATTCCGTGTCTTGTAATTATGTCAGGTCAAGCTGCGGAGGTCAGCATGGCGAATTCTGTGATTAATATAGTTGACGATAAAGTTTCTCAGCAACCTCCGGTGGTAACTGTGGAGTCAATGGAGGAAGCGGTTGAAAATAATCTGGTGAGCGATGAAAATAATAGTAATGCGGTTCGGTTGTCAGCGGCTTTGGATTTGCTTCTTCAGTGGGCGGGGACAAATGGAGGTAAGGCGTTTAATATTTTTTTTTACAAAGTAATGACTCAAAAGCAATTCTACAACGTGACCCAAGAGTGGTGCAAGCAGAGTTCAAAAAGACAGGTGGAGGACATTGATAATGTTCGTTACACGAGAAATGGGTGTATTATTGTAAGTACTAGGAAAGTGGCCTGTGCGTCTGAAATAGTAAACTGGTCGGAGTTTTTGGGAGTGTCTATTAGAATTCGGGTGGTGTGGGAAAATTTAACAAACAAATTTTTAATTTTCAATGTTCCTGTTGACATTCCTCTGGCTGAGTTAGGGCAGGAAATTGAGGAAGTAAACTCATTAAAGATTTTTGAACTCAGAAGATTCATAAGGAAGGACTCTCTGAACAAGGTGTCGCCGGTTTTGGTGACGTCATTAGGTACGAATTTGCCAGCAGAGATAAAAATTTGGAGCTTGTTACATTCCATACGTCAATTTATTGACAGGCCGCGCTAGTGTGGCAAATGTTATAGATTTATTTAATCATTCAACGGTGAAGTGTACTTCTGACCAGATTTGTGTCACATGTGGCACGGTTCATTCGGGTCCATGCACACTGCCGGTTAAATGTTCAAACTGTAAAAATGAGCACAGAGCAGACTATTTGCAGTGCCCATTCCGTTTGAAAGAAATTGAATTTTTGAACTTTAAAAGCAAAAACTTCCTATCATTTGTGGTGGCCCGGAGAAGATTCTCCCAGAGGTCGAACACCGAATCTTATGCCAAGGTGGCCAGCATAAAAAAATCGGACTATGAGGAATTACAAAAAATAGTTGAAACTAGGACAAACAACTTGGTTCGTGTACTGGTGGAAATGATTGCAAAACATTCAGAAAAGATACTGGAGTCGATTAGTGCCCTCAGTAATGTTATAATGAAATTTATGGCAGAGGTCAGTGACATGCAGCCAGGCCGGAAACGTCCTAACAGAAAGGAAGATAAAACCTAAAAAAAAAACTTATGCTTTTAGTTGTTTGGTTTCCCCTTCTCTTTTTGGCTGACCTCAATTGTTGGTCTGTCTTGTTTCTGGATTTGTTTGGGCTGGCATCTATGATCTGTATCTTGCCTGTCTTGTTTATCTGTTGCATTTCCTTTTGCCTTTGGTTTTTGGTATACTGGTTGTGGTGCCAAATTTTATGGACTGTTTTCCGCTTTTGGTTTTGATGTTGGCGGTGGAGTACTGCTCGCCTGTTGGGTTATTATTTTTTGTGGTTCTGGTGGTCATTGTTACAGTTCTCCTGGGTCGGGTGTTTGTTTTTACGTCTCTCCTCTCTGTTTTTGGTCTTGGCGTTTTTCAATATGTCCCTTAACATTGTACAGTGGAACTGCAGGTCTATATGGAATAAATTAGCCGGGCTCAATGGTCCCCCTTTTACTTCTGCTGCTGTGCTGGTCTTCCAGGAAACCTTTTTAACTCCGGACAAGTCTCTCAACCTTCCTGGCAAGATTGTTTATCGTTCTGACAGGGTGGGTCGCCTAGGAGGTGGTCTCGCCATTGCTGTCAGCTCTTCGCTGTCTTCCTCCCTCATCAGTCTTGACTCTCTCAACCTTACTAATGAAATTATGGGAGTAAAAATTTTTCACGGCAATTTGTCTTTTAATATTATTAACATTTACTCCAATTCTGGGGCGGTGGTCAATGATCTGAATAAGGTTTGCAGGGTCCTCATGGGCCCTTCCTTCATTCTGGGCGATTTCAATTTGCATCACCCGCTTTGGGGCACCTCCTTCTCCTCACAAGGCAGTGAGGGTTTCGCAAACTGGCTGGTGCATAGTTCTTTCTGCCTCTTGAATACGGTGTTGCCTACTCATGTTGCTCCTGGTGGGGCCTGCTCCCTGATCGACCTTTCTCTTTGCTCTACGGAACTGTTTGCCTGTTCCTCTCTCCAGGTTGGTGATGACCCCGTCAACAGTGATCATTTCCATCTCTGTAAGCCTCTCCTTTCCTCCTCATCCTCATTCGTTCCGGTTTAGATGAAATCGGATTTGTCAAGACGCCAACTCATTGCTAGCCTCTAGCTCTACTACGGATTATGAGTCCTTTACCGATATAATTCAGAATCTTATGAACATTCATAAAATCCAGAATACTCCGAAGCCCAATGGTTTCCCGGCCTGGTGGTCGGCTAGATGTAATAACTTACACAATCAAAAAAAGTTTCTACTGCAGAAAGCGCACCAATTAGTGTCTATGGAGTACTGGACGAAGTATAAGAGGGTGGCAGCGAAGCTCCGCCAGGTCATAAGTGATGCCAAGCTGCACTTATGGGATGCAGCATGCAAAAAAGCTAATGACCCTCACATTTTATACAAAGTCTTTCGGAAGATTAAAAACCGGTCCAGTGCATCCCCCGATTACCATTTCTGCCTTCTTCAGGAGGGGAGTCTGGTTTCTGATGCTGGTTCACAGGCAGAAATTCTGGCTAACCATTTCAGTGAGAATATTGTCCATGAACCAATTCCTGTGGATTATGGCGGCACAGGCTGCATTCAGCTAAACCAGCCCTTCGATATTTTTGAACTAACGGATGCCCTTCGTCGCACTAAGGCCTCTACTCCGGGTGCAGATAAAATAAATGCAGCCTTCTTTAAGGGGTTGAACGACAATTCCCGGTCGATTCTGCTTTAAATATATAACAACATCTGGAGTTCTGGGGATATTCCTCAGGATTGGAAGTCGGCTACCATTCTCCCCATCCCAAAGCCAGGAAAACCGACGAATGAGGTAGCATCGTACCACCCAATAGCACTAATTTCCGTTATGTGCAAAATTTGTGAACGTATGATAGCAAACCGCATCTCCAAGTACATTCTTGAAAATAACATATTTCATCACAGGCACCTTGGCTTCCAGCTGTTCCGTGACAGTCAAACCGCTCTCCAGATGTTCCACCTGGATTCAGTCAGTGCCAAGAGAAACAAGAAGTTTCTGGTGGGTATCTCCTTGGATTTGCAAGCTGCTTATGATTCTGTTTACGTGGATGGCCTCATTCTTAAGTCTGCTCAAATCGGCATCACTGGCCGGATTCTTTGTTGGATGCACCGTTTCCTGCAGTCAAGAAGTATCAGGGTGTTTTGGAGAGGTCTGTTTTCCTCAGCTCGCACCATTAGTAGAGTGGTGCCCAGGGAGCAGTTCTTAGCCCTATTTTATTCTCGATCTTTCTGCATGATTTCTTTGAAGTCTTGGATGGCCTTGGTGTCAAGTACTTACTCTATGCTGATGACATCTTCATTTATTGTGCCGAAGCCACCCTGCTTTTGTGTCGGACAAAACTTCAAGAGGCCCTCTGCCTGATCGCTCAATGGTGCCAGTATTGGAAAATGGCTATTCGTCCGGACAAGTGTCATGCAATAAATCTTTCAAGTAGACATGATGTTTGCGACTTTGACTTCAGTATAAACGGTGGTCTGATTGAGTGGTCCGAAGAAATTAAGTTCCTGGGTTTTTATATAACGAGGCGTGGGGGTCTCCTCAGGCAAGCAGAGTACCTCAGGAAGAAAGCTTTCAACAGAATAAATATCCTTAAGGATATTTCTAATAACCGTTATGGAGCAAGGTCTTACCACCTTCTCATCTTGGCGAACGCTTCCCTTCGGAGCTTGATAGAGTATGGTGCTCCCACTCTAGTCACAGCAAGTAATACTCTTCTCACAAAGCTTGAAGTTCTTCAAACCACGGCCATTAAGACAGCCCTTGGACTCTTGAAATGGTTCACCAACATTTTATTCTGTCAGCATGCTGGATCCCCTCCGATTGCTGCTAAGCTCAGTCTGCTGGTATCTAGATTTTGGATTAAACATTGCTCGTTGGGTTGCAAGTCCCCGTTCTGGGAATTCTTTGACGGCAATCTTTTCAACTTTGTGGACAGTATCCCTAGTATAGCGGATCTTCTTGAGCAGATTGACGGTCAGCTTGAGCATTTGATTCCTTTCCAGATGCCTATCCCTTGGAACCGGGAAATAGTACAATTTCACCTTGACGACCTGCCCTTTCAACAGAAGGATTTGGATAGCAGTATTATTGTCCCCTTTTTCATGGATTTTCTACAGAGTTTTACTGATGACTGGCAGATTATAGCTACAGATGCTTCGAAATCTCTGTCCTCCGCCTCCATTGCTGGGTGCTCTGCGGATTCTCAATTCGGCTACAGAATTCACCCGGTGAACTCCATCTTCACGGCAGAAGCTCTAGCCATTGGGACAGCGGTAGACGAACTGGTTTCTTTGGGTCGACCCACCCTGCTCCTCTCCGATAGCCGATCTGTTATCACTGCGCTCAATTTTGTCTCCATTAAGTCTCCTAGAGTCATTCTGTGGCTCTCTAATAAGCTTCAGCGGATTGCTTGTCATTCCCCAAGTATCCGGATCTGCTGGGTGCCGGGTCACCGTGGTATCCCACTGAACGAGAAAGCCGACAGTCTAGCCAGAAGTGCCTGTGATTCTGACGTCCTTCTGAACTGGATTTCCCCTGAAGATCTCTGTCAGCATCAGAAACGAAATACTTCTCTTCAACTCTGACATCAGTACAATTCAAGCAAATACCTGACCTCTCATGGGGAAATTCCCAGTGTTAAGCCGACGAACTCCTGGTCCTCTAATAGAAGAGAAGATGTTCTTATCTCGCAACTGTTATGCAAGATGCTGATCACGCCGGCTCTCCTTTTCTGTTTTGGTCTCGTAGATGATAACAAATGTGGCATCTGCCTCGTTCCTGACTCCTTGGAGCACATTTTATTCTCTTGCCAAAAGTATAGCTCTCAGCGTGGATTATGCTGGGATAGTTCTGTGTTACATGGTCAGTGCTTTCACTCCTTCCCGGAGTTCTCAAAGGAATTCTGCAATTCTCTGTTATTTCGGTCCTCGACTCTCAAGTTTTTGCATAGCATAAATCGATTCTAGGTATAGTCTTCTTGCCTTCTGTGCCTGCTTTTCTGGACTCTTCGAGTCATCAACCTTGCTGCCTTGGGGACTCATTCCCTTCTCTATTCAGACATTTAAAGCAAACTTTTTCGATCGCCAACTATGGCTTTTTTGCATTGTACTAATCGTTGTTAATGATGCTTAGTCATGGATATGTTCTGGTCAGTTGGATCATTTGAGACGACAGCCATGCCACTATAGGTCTCAGAGCACCCCCCCTTCAAAGTCAAAGTCAAACCTCAAACATTAAATTTAGTTTCTTTCTACACAATAGAAGCTAGGATAAGCTATATCAAATCGGGTGAAATTCAATACCAAACCTGCCGAGATATGGCTATCCACTAAAATTGCAATGCAATAGTGCCACCTTTTGGGTGAAATACATTAAAATCTAATCAGCACCAATTTATATCAAGGATCACTTTGATGAAATTTCACACCAGCAATGCAAAGGTGCAATCATTATGTAAATTGTGAAAAATGGAACATAGCAATGCCACCTATTGGGCCATATACCTAATCAGCACCTGCATGTGTTAAACTCAAATTAAATATGGCATTTGACGAAATTCCATTATTTAGTTTTTCAGATAGAGTGGCTACAAAATTTGTATTGCATATAGAGAGAGATTTTCAAAAAAAAAATATCAAATTATTCAGATCAATCTCAGACTTATAAATCCATCAAAAAGTGGAAATTATTTCATGATTCCAATACTTTCTTCTGATAAATTAAGGGGCTCTGCCCCTTACAAGCTGTGATCGCCAAATCTTGTTCAGACACTGCAGACTATCAAAACACGCTAATTTGATCCACTTTAAAAAGATTATGGAAGATTGAATAATAATTAAACAACCAGTAATGATCTCCCTGTAAAGAGGTTTCCATTCATTTCTACTTCCGTGAGGGATTTTAAGGTATAATTAGCTGCTGTTGAGACATTTAATGGCTATTTTCGTAATTGATAAAATAAAATCAGTAGACAACATTTGGAAATCAGATTATATAAAACGAACCAATCAAACGTCGTTGTCTTTTGGAATTTTTTAACACCAATACTACAGGAAAGTTGTTCTAAATAAGATAATTTAGATATATAATTTTAAACCTGATGTAATTTCCACCAAAGTTTTAATTCTCTCTTTAATAGTCATATGAAAAGTTTTTTTTTGTTAGAAAGGAAGTATTATTTGTGCTGTCTTATAACTGGCAGCACACAGTTGTAGACACACAGTATTGGCAGCAATAACAGTTAAATCAAAATACGAAATAAATCTCTCGTGTAAATATATTTTTAAATTTAAACTGTTTGGCAATATTATTATTTGGAATTTTAAACAAGACGTAATTTATACCATTTCCTGCTTTTAACACATACGAGTATTAATGTTAATTATCAAAATTTTCTTTCTTTTTTTAATATTCATGTGTAAATTCAATTTTTACGACGAAATTTTAAATATTTTACTGCTTTTAACACGTGATCATTGAATTCTTATTTTAAAGCTTTCTTTCTCTTTCTAATAGTCGCATGCAAATATATTTTAAACTGAAATGAACTAGTATTTTTTGCGCTGTTTTTACATTTGACAATAATTTAAAAAAAGATAATGACTTTTTCTAAATATGAAAAAAATATCTATTGAAATCATAAAAATTTGAATTAGAAATGGGAAAAAACCCTAAGAAAATCAGTCAAATTAAAAAAATAAATGCAGTCTGCACATCTATCCTTAGAAAAATGCATATTCCTATGCATAGTTTTTCTTTCTATACAACTTTTTTAATGGAATGATTTTGCCCAACTTTAATATTGAATATCTCTTAAAATAATTCTTTGATTTAAAAACTGTCTGCATCAGCATGTTTATCAATAATTTCTGTATAATACTACCAATTTTCCTATTTTTGTATGCAATAATTTTCTTAATATTAGCGAAGAAAGACCTCCAATCACAAAAAAATTCATTAACTGCGGTGGCAGTGACACAGTTAGTTACTTTTTTTTAAGAATGAAGAAATGTATATTGAAGACAGCATAACCCCCTGCCCCCAAGAAATTGGAATTAAGATTTCCTTTAATAAATAGGATATACTTCTCTACCAAAATTAAAAACAAAATACATCTATCTGTTTGTGTGCTAAAGGGACCATTGCACATAGAGCTGCAAAATTTGGCATGAAGGTGCCTATATGTCTAAGTTAGTTTTTGGATTTTTTTTATTCGATTTTTCTTAATTTTGTATGTGATTTTTAGCATTTTCTTTCCATGTTTCACAGTGATTTTTTTTTTCATATTAATAAAAGGAATCAGATTCTTATTTTTTAGCCAAATGAAATAGTTTTTTTTCCTTCTTTTCAATAAAGTTTATTCGGAATTTGTACAACGTAAAAAAAAATTTCATGAATGTTTTATGCGAATTTCAGCATTTTTTATTTTTTGCATTCCGCAGCAATTTTTTGTCATTCATAAAAGAAATTTGGTTTAAAACTTTTAACCCTAATATAATAAATTTTGTCCTTATATGATTGTGTCCTCCAATTTGAATTTTAGCTTTTTTGGGGGGGAGGGGGGAGGGGGGTATGTGCATATGCATGTTCTGCAGCGATTTTTTGACCTTTATAAAAGAATTCCTGTTTTAATATTTTAGCCTTTTTGTAGTAAACTTTGTCTTCTGCATTTTTAGAAATTTTAGACATTTCACAGAGATTTTTCCACATTAGTAAAAGGAATCCGGTTTCAATGTCTTATACCAATATAGTAAACTAGGGGGCTCTGCCCCCTGCAAGCTACGCTCGCCAACCCCCGTTTAGACACCGCGGAATCTAAAAACACACTAATCTGATCGGTTTTAAAAATATTATAGAAGATTGAATTATACTGAAAAAAGCTGTGCAGATCTCCCTGTAAACGGGTTTCTATTCAATTTCCTTTGATTTCAAAAATTTAAGGCCGAATCAGTTGCTGTTAAGACATCCAATGGTTGTTTTCGTGTTTGATTAAAGAGGATCAGTTAAACATTTGAAAAGAAGCTAAAATAAAATGAATTAAGTGTACAGAGTATTTTAAAACCGTTTAAAACCATACCAGTATTTTAAAACAATTTCTATAACAATAGCCTAAGTCATGTGACTATCATCAACAGTTTCCGGTCTTAGAAAATTTTACTGTATAGAATTTTTCAGATTTTTGGCATACATGGAATACATGTATGTTAATGCATGGAATGTGGATTAACAATATTAATAATAACCTAAACATTTACATACAAGAAATAGAGATTCGTTAAAAAAATAAATATCGCAGTCTGTGTCACTTCTTTAAAAATGAAGACTATAAACATGAGAAAAAGAAAGTTAAGATAAATATTTTTGGTCAGAGCTACCTCGTACGAGACAAATTTTTAGCCAAATCGACGTAAAAATCAATGTTTTGTAAAAAATTCACTCGGGCCGGGTTTTTTTTTCTCGGGCCGAGATTTTATCTTTTTTCCGGGCCGGGCCGAACTTTTAAGATTTTTAGCGGGCCGGGCCGAATTTTTTTTTTGATGAGTCGGGCCGGGCCCGGGCCTGGAAATTTCGGCCCGTGCAGACCTCTACCGTATATGACATCTGTGCCGAAAGTTTTCCCTTTTGATTAAAAAATCAAATTTCTTTTTCGAATGAAACTACATAAAAGTTTCCTTGGTCGCAAAGAATTCTTGGTACATGGTTGGTGCCCCAACACTGTTACGCTAGCCGGGTGCAAATCTCGCCAATAGCTATTTTTCAAGTCGCCAGTTAGCATTTTTTTTTTTTTTTTTGAGTGGTAAATTAAAACATTGCTTTGAAGTTGAAATTAAATGTCATCGTTTGTTACATCATTTAATATTTGGCCAGATGCCATATACGCACCGGGTTTGACGTGATTTTTTTTACGAAAATTTGGCGAAAACCTCATTTTTGAATACCAGTTACATATGTATTTTTGGTACTACTTAGTTATCCCGTCGACCAAAAATCTATCACCAAACTATAAGATTAAATGGCAATAATGGTTGATCGTAAATGTCACATTCACTTGACTTTAAGCAAGTTACACGTCTTTACGTCATCAAGTGATTTTTATTTCGACGTTTTATTTGTATATTTATTAATGTTATACTATCGTCTTTGTTCTTTCGTTATTTAAAATAAAAATTACGTCAATTTGTATAATTTGGCAAGTGGTTTGGCGATTTATATAATTTGGCGAAATGGGTCGATAAAATAACTAAGTAGTACTGTATTTTTTAATTATTTTCTATTATTTTTTATTTTTAAAGGAAAATAACCAAAAAAAAAATAACTAACTATGGAATAAAACAATTTATGTAATTTAAAAAAAGAAAATAAAGTAAATTTATTTATTTATTTAACTGAATAACAAACATACGACTTGTGTGCTTGACATAAAGCCCGCTTATAAGTCAGAGACCAAATAGCACAAGGAAATATTACAACACAAGAGAAATACACCCTGAGAGTTACACACAAAGTGTGTGTGCAATGGAACCAGCGGGAATCGAACCCACAAACTCTTACGCACAAGCGATTAGCTGACAGGTGCTTTGACCACTCAGCCGCAGAGCCCCAAATAAAGTAAATAAGCATTTATTATTAAATAAACAACAATAGCTGGGTTACCATGTCAACCAAAAAAATGCCATTTTGGCGCCAATTAGGTAACCCAGTGCGTATATGGTATCTGTGCCTAATATTTTTCTTTTCATTTCGTTTAAAAAAAAATAAAAAAGTGAAAGCCATTTATTTCAAATGTTTCAGTTTGTATTAAATAAAATGATAATGAAATACAAATTGAATTATGAATAAAAGTAACATGATACATTTCTTAGCATACATTTAAGGGAGGCCAAACTTCTTGCCAAATTAGTTTAAAATGACCTTTTATAAAATCTGAAATAAAAATATCTGTTTGATTAAAATTTTGAGTTGCCATCATTAGAAAAATGTATATAAAATTAGAAAAAAATTAATATTTCAAAAACTAATTCGAATTTAAAAATTCTAATACCAGTTTTGAAATCTGTGGATCAATATTGATTTTTGGTGTTAATTTCATTGCAAAGTATTACATATTTTAGGAGAAATTGCCGTGAAACATAATCAGTTGTTTAATCAGTCAATTCATACTTCCGTTTCATAAATTCGTTTCATACTTCCGTTTCATTAGGATTTTATATATATATGTTAGATATTCTCTTTTTAATGAAGGTTATTCAGAATTTATACAGCGATTTTTGAATTTTTTGCAATATTTAGATTTTTTTCAAATTTTGTAGCAATTTTTTGATTTGTAAAAAGAATCCAGTTTCAATATTTTAGCCCAGTTTAATAAATTTTGTCATCTTTTCAATAAAATTCATTCGGAATTCGTACAGCATTTTTTGAATTTTTTTATGCAGTTTGAGGTTTTTTTTTTTTTTTTTTTGAGTGTTTTGGGATAATGTCTTGACATTTGGTTTCAAAGACTGGTTATGTGAGAAACAGTTCTGGTTAAGACAAGTCTATTCTTTATAAATGGAAAGTGGGTAATAAAAGAGCGCTTTTTATGAGGTGATAAGCAGCGCCAGTGCAATATTGCGCAGGGCCCTGGCAAAGAAGTTAATGGGAACTAACGTATACTGCAATACTGATATAATAAAATTTATTTTTAAATTGTATACATTACAGAATATATAAAATAGATAATAAATGTATGAAAAATATCAGTAGTTTCACATAATTAATTTCAATTTTTAAAAATCTCCTATACTTTTCGGTCTATTTTCACCATTAGCTTACATTTCAGAATTCTTTTTGTTTTTTTCAAACTTAATAATTTCTTTTTTAAAATGGAAACACATGTTATTATAAATGTTTAAGGTAAAGGAAAAGTAATTGGTCATGCACTTTGTTCTATAATTTAATATGTAAATGCTATTTTACTGTCAACTTGTAAGGCAAATTGTCAAGTCTGTTAAGCGTACAAAATTACTGAAAATACTCAGCTTTAAATTTTATTAAATTTTCTAAAACCAACTTACTTTGAAGTGACTTGTGGCCCTAAATTTCAAAACACGATATTTATCAATAATACTTAAATGAAATTGACATGAGAGACAGTTATAGCCCTAATTTTCGACCACATTGAAAATTATACAAGAACTTTTTCTAATAATAACAATATATATTCATGTAAATTATTGAATTTTAAGAACATTACAGCTCTATTTCGTAGTTGAATGAAAAATAGCAATAGAATGGTGAAAAAGTTATTTTAATATTAAAATATCGTAAAAAAACTGTGCAGTAACAGGCTTGACATTTGGTAATGGATTTGACACTAATCCATTAGCATATGTTAAGACACAGATTTTAATGATCATATTTTCAACTTTATATATAACCTTTTTCATTTAAATAGTATTTTTCTTTCAGCTATGATATAGAGAAATCATTTTATTATTTTATATTCAGATCAATTACTATATTTAACTTGAATATCAAACAAATAATTTATCAAGCAATTCCACCTAAATATTAAAATAGAACTAGAAGTAACTGAGAATTAACAACCGTTTAAATGGTTTAATTCAACAAAAACTTTATATATATGTACATCGTATTTACTTATGCTCGAAATACTTGCATGATATATATTCAAGTGCAACATTACTCAAATTTCAGTTTTCATATAATATTAAATGGAACTGGAAACTCATAAAATATTCAGTTTCCTCAAATTGACAAATTTGATTATGGAAGAATTGCTATAATTTGCTCAAAACTTATGGATGTGAAATACTCCCCTGTTGCAGTCATTCGCATTCAGACCCACATAATTTTATCTTCTTCATCTGTTTTGTTTAGGATGTGTATTTTTTTTTTTCTACTTCCTCTAATAAATTTTTCCAAAGCATGAACAATTTCACACAATTTATCAGCAGATATATCTTCCAGGAACATCCTCAGGCTTTTTATTTAATTCTCTTCTATATAAAATTCACTATCAGTAATTTACCTCTCTTAGGAATTTGAATAGATCTTACTGAGGTCTATAGTACAAAAAGAATAATTTCCTCATCAATATACAGGGTGATTCAAAACTAGAGGAACAAACTTCTAGGAGGGGTGGGGTACATCTATCTAACTCGGAATCACATAGCAATGCGCAGTGTCGGAAATGCAATCCTAACGAGATAGGTTGTTAGAGGCTGAATCATCGTGATCGAAAATTGACATTTAAGGACCATATGCTTAAAGTAAGTCATGAATTTCATTATAATGAAGTTGCCCGACGTTTCTTAATGTAGGCACCTCATGGAATCTCAGATGTTTTGAAATATGCAAGGCATCCTCCAGACTTCATGGTAGCAACGAAGATGTGCTATTTATAAAACGCCCCTACTACTTCAAACATGCAAAAATATAAATAAGAACCAGGCACGTAGGCAGAAAACTTCATTATCAGGAAAGCCATGATTCATTTTAAGCTTTGGGTCTTTAAATGTCAATTGCTATCACAATGATTCAGAGATTAAACCCCCCCCCCCCCCTGCCTTGTTAGGATTGCATTTCCAACCCTGCATTGCTATATGATTCTGATTCATCTACGTATACCCCACCCCTCCTACTCCTAGAAGTTTTCTCCTCTAGTTTTGAATCACCCTGACCCCCTTGTATTAGACACCTATATGAAGAGTAGCCTGAGTTCTAGATGCACCACTGTGACTGGATGGATGTCTTTACTGAATCTATATGCATAATTTTCTGGAAAATCAATATGCAAAAAAAGTTTTATTCAGCTTTTGCACATTAAAGCTGGAAGGGGCTGATATTTTAAAACTGATTTTTAAAGCATATTAAAGCTGCCTCAAACTTTTCAATTAACATAGAGTTACTGATATGTACGAGGACTAAAGTTTGCACAAGCAACATTAAGCTTGCTTTTCATGCCAATACCTTTTTTTATCTCTCTCACATTTTACCAATAAATCATTGATATATTGTATTTTCAGGTGTATAGCCTGCGGGTTATATAAGAAAAAACATTTGGAATAGCCGCTGCGGCTTATAGAAAAATTAAAAAAAAAAAAAAAAAAAAAAAAAAAAAAACTGAAATTATGATTTTTTTACAATTTTTAAACCCCAAAAAAAGTCGAAATTTGTGAATTTTTTTCGCTATGTCGCGAAATTTAAAGAATATTCCCGTGTTTGTAATGTTTTTTTACTATTAGAACGCATTATAAATTGTTAGTTTTTATTTATTTAAAAATGAAGAAAGTTCATTACGTAAAATCCCGATTGTAAGCCCCCCCCCCTTTTTAAAAAAGAAAAAGCAGTTAAATTTGGGAGGGGGCTTATAATCGAGATTAAAGAAAAATTATTTTAAAACCTGTTTTATCATTAATTTAGAAATAAATAAGGTAAATACAGGGGCGAGAATCTTCCATATTTTGACAGCTTTCCGATTTGTAAAAAGAAAAAAAAAATCTAAATCCCCCCCCCCCCCCCCCCCCCCCCCAAAAAAAACCTAAGCAAAATTTAAAAAAATTACTTTTTTTTTCAAATGCACTTCTTTATTTGTTATTTTACTGCAACAATATTTAATCAATCATCTAGCCTCTCCCCCCCTCCAAAAAATATTGCTTCCCCTTTGCCCCCCCTGTTACCAAACATGCATAATTTAACCAATAAATCTCTTTAAATTTCTTAATACACAATATGCTATACAAATACACTATAGTTACAATAAATAATCTATCAGCTAAATTATTGTCAGGGGGTCATGATATGACTCTCATATCATAACCCCCCCCCACACACACACACACACGCCGCCTTCCCTGCATCTCATGCAGTTTAAAATCTGTATTTTTTTTTTATTTCTGCTTGATTTGTGATTTTGTCATAAAATATTTAAATAACCACCTAAATTATTTCACACACTCCCGGCAAAAAATGTTTCCCTTTTTTGTTCCCCACCCCCACCCCCAACATACGCCGTATATTTAAAAACAAATTGTTTTTACTTTTTTTCACTTTATTTAATCATAAAATACACATGTAATTCAAGGGTTAGAACAGCCAAAATGCAGAAAAATCTTTTTGTTTCTTTCTGCATATAGAAATCCCCCACCCCCCTCCTCCTCACACACACTACCATTTGGGGAGAAAGGATGGAGAACAAATTTCATAGAGGATGAAGATTTCAGATGAGTGATACTTGTAAGAGATTGTGTAGATGAGATTTTAGATCAATCACCTTGCTACAAAATCCAGTTGAACATCGAAAATCCGGACATTTTTCTGATTTCAGTTTTATTAATTTTTAAAATAAGACTGCTGTATCTTTCACATTTCTCCTCAAATGCAGTTAAATTCTTCAAACATAAACACTAAATAAATAAATATAGTTTTATTCTGGTATATTTTTATAATGATTGATCATTATTTAAAGACTAATTGTTACAAAAACTGGAAAGATAAAAAAGGCATAAAATTGAAAGACGTTGATGACTCGAAGCTTCATATATTTTAATTCTAATAAAATCACTAAAGTGCATATTTATAACTAAAGAAACAAACATGCTATCTCCTTTTCTTTTGATTGAATTGAAAGATAAACACACTTGATAGTCACTCTATTAACACTTGCTCCAACAGAATGATCAACTGAGTGCACATTGCCCTACGACCGTGACACGCTCATATGTCGATGTGTTGTTTGTCTTTGAAAAGAACTTAAACTGCGAACGGATGATCCTTCTAGTTGCGGTCAGCAGTCGGTTTTCTTGTTCTAGCCAGTCGGGGCGTTTGATGTATAATGGGTTTTGCAGGACAAATATCCGAAGTTGCATGACAGAAACAGGACGCCAACCTATGTTGACAGTTTTATGACTGTTGTTTGGGGAGAAAATCGCGCAGAAAAGTATCACTCCTTTTATCAATTTGATATGGTACCTGATTTTTTCCTTCCCAATCCACTGAAAAGGGTTGCAATTATTTGGCGATGTGAAAAAAGCAGAAAATAGTTTTACATTTTCGCCAAGTGAAATGGGTGTGTTTGTTTTTTGTTCTTTTAATGAAAAAAAAAAAGAAAAATGAAAACAGCAAATAACAATTAGAAAGATTGTTTGACTTTTCAAAACAGCACATTATTTATTTTTCATCGCATTGATTAGTTTCTTACTGCAAATCAAACACTATAAAATTTATTTTAATTACATTATTAATTAATATTATTAATATAATTATTATTAATGTATTTTTAATTAATATTCAGTAAAATTACATCATCATTTTAGTATTATATTTATTATGGATGTGGGTTTACTTTCATATGACATTTTACTGTTTATAATTGCTAAGAGATTAAAATTGACAATTTTTGTTATGGGTCTAATATTTAACTTTGTAGAACAGTTTTTTCTCCAGAAATTTCAATTATTTTTAAATATATACTTCAAAAATTTCTTAAAATTGTTCCCAAATTCCCTTGTCAGCAAGGCGAAATTTTCTGAGACAGTTACTGATACATTTTTAAACGTAAATGTAGAAAAATGGCAGGTGAAGCGATTTGAAATCAAATAGCATTTACCGTTTTGAATAAATAAATTACGTGTAGTGTTTAAAGCGATTCTGGTCACGTGACGACATTTTTTTTTCTTCGTGTTACATCCGAAAATTCCGGCCCACCTGGACAGCATTCTCAGAAAGATCTCCTGTGTTTACCAAAAAATGGAAAATGTCCTTCGATTACATTGTTTATGAATCACAACACCTGCCCATTTCATGCAATTCCAAACAAAAATGTTTTTAAAATCTGTCAAAAATAGCCCCTTCTGATGACAGCCTTAATCAGTATTTTTAATAAAAGATTTTTTAAGTAGTATGTTTTTATGAGCATAAATTTTTAAAAAGTGGGTTCTTTTAAAAGGAAATTTATGATAAAATTTTTGTTATGACATAAGTATATTCAATAATTATAAATTTTTACAATTAAGTGATTGCTTTCTTTTTTTTTTGGGGGGGGGGGGGTGGTGGGGGGGTATATATATTTTTAATTATATTGCTGTAATGAAAATATCTTATTTCGAATGACAAAAATTCTTTCCTCTCTTTTGTTAAAAAGAAAAGTTATTATTTCTGCCCTGTATATAATAACAAGTTGGAAATTGTAGTCAAATGAATTGTAGTCGTGGCAAATGAGGTACGTTCATACTATAGTTAGTTTTATAATTATTTTTTGCATCGAATATTGTACTGAATGTATATTTTAGTGCACTTCTATAACGGAAAACTTTCCTGCAGAAATTTCTATTATTTTTAAATACATACTTTCAAAAATTTCTGAAAATTGTTCTCAAATTCCCTTGTCAACAACGGAAAAAAAAAAAAAGAGAAAAGCGTTATAACAATTAGCCAAATTGTTTGATTTTTTCAAACAATACATTATTTTTCATTGTATTGATTAGTTTTTATTTGCAAAGCAAGTAGTATAAAAATTTACTTTAATTATCAACGATTAATATTAATATTTTATAAAATTTACATCATAATTTTATCAGTATATTATCATGGATATAGTTTAGGAATTTTCTTTAATATGTAATTTTACTATTTAAATTGCTAAGCGATTAAAATTGACAATTTTTGTTATAGGTTTAATATTTAACTTTGCAGAAAAGTTTTTTTCACCAGAACTTCCTATTATTTTTAAATATATACATTCATAAATTTCTCAAATTGGCTCTCAAATTCCCTTCTCAACAATGCAAAATTTCCTGAGGCAGTTTCTGATTAATTTTTAAACTTAAATGCAGAAAACTGACAGTTGAAGCGATTTGAAATCGAATAGCATTTTCCTTTTTTTAAATAAATAAATTACATGTAGAGTTTAAAACGATTCTGATCACGTGATGAAAAGTTTTTCTTTTCTTCACGCATTTTTTTCTGTGATTGATTGACAAAAGTGATTTTTTTGGGGCGATCGTTTGTCGAAATTTGTGATATTTTTCCCCAACATACTGACAAAATATGCTATTCCCCCCCCCCCCCCCCCACACACACACACTCTTTTGACGAAATTTGCGATATTTTTCCTTGATCATTTATCGAAACTCTGATTTTTTTTTTTCCTGCAGCCTATGACAAAATTCGCGATTTTTCTCAGCGAATGATAGACAAATTTGATTTTTTTCTCCCTTAAATTGGTTATATCTCGGAAGAATCGCACAATTTTACAAGTTATCTCAAAGTGTTATGCATCAATTACCTAGTGCTTAATTAAACATTCAGTAAAGTTTAAATTGAATGATAAAGCTTTAAAATATTTACTTCCTATTGATGCACATTTATTTTTCACCTTCTCTTGTTCTTGTTTACATCCGAAACGACCGGCAGTTTCATTCATGCGTATTAGCTTTTGAGGCAAGTGCCGTTGCTGGGTAACTGTCAGTAACAGTGATTTTGGGATCACGTCTTTCGCCGTGAACAGTCGACTTGTGACGTCATAGTTTACAGCCAATGGCGTTTCAGCTGCGTTCGTATGATCCTCAGAGTAAAGATAAGAAGTTATATGAAAAGTCTATGGTATGATCGGAGTTTCGGATGTATTTTGAGTAAGTTGGTATTTACTGATTGGCAACAGTTTTTATGCAAAACATTGCTGTTTTCAGGAGTATAAGTATCTGGACTGATTGTGGATCAGTAGCTTCGTGAATCATTTTGTACGTTTATATCACTCATCATTATGTAGCTGCAGTAACATATTATTTTGTTTTTATTATGATTTAATGGCTAAGTAAAGCTGTTACAATGTATATCATCATTTCATCTTGCTTCAATAAATTAAGTTTGTTTTAGAACTGGTGTCTTGAAAGTCTTCCACATTAATCACAGCAACTTTGTTTAGCCATGTTTTAAATGTAAAACAGGTTATGGGCCCAGTGGCCCTTGTGGAAGTGAAGATAATGTTTTTTCCTGCTGAGCGCTGATGAACTTTTCCTGTTTTGATAAAAGATGTACCTCTTTGCTGGAGTTCCAATATTCTTGAGTGACGTTTTTTTGGCGATGTTCTTTTGATGTCTTCAATGGACTTTTGTTATGTTTTTTGTGAACTTTACCAACATTGTTGAAGTTTGTTTACAATTGCTCTGACGGAGGTCGTAAAAAATGGATTTATCGAATATTAATCTCTTGACCTCAATGCATTGGGAAACATGGAAAGTTGAAGTGAAAGTCCTATTAATGCATTATGGAGCTTGGAACTACATTGAGAATCCTGATTCAGAAAATGAGGTGAAAAAAACAGGTGAATCGTCAGAACAGAAAGATGCAAAGGAAAAAACAGTTCCTGAAACAGACCAGTTGACTTGGAGGGAAAGAAGCGAGATGAATTTACGTAAAGCAAGATCGTACACAATTATATACCAGACTTTGTCTCCTGAGTTTAAGCCTTTAATCGCCGGTACCGCTAGTGGAGCTGCTGCCTGGAAAATTCTGAAAGATCATTTTGAACCCACTACAAGAGCTCGTGTCATACATCTGTTGGATGAATTTTTCAATGTGAGATATGTTCCCAGTGAAAATCTTGGCCTTTTCCTCTGTCGAGTGAAGCAAGCTGCCGAGTGCCTTCGAGAGGTGGGACATACTCTGTTGCCTCTGTATTTGGGGTATCAAATGATCCGGAGTTTACCAGGAGTTCCAGTCTACAGTCCAGGCGATTTACCGTTGGCCAGATACAGAGTTTGTTCTGGACAAGATTGAATCAGAATTGGTGCTAGAGGAGAACCGTTTGAAACTTGCAAAAAGGGACCTTGCTGACAATGCTGCTTTTTCTGGAGAAGTAATTAAATGTAAAACAGGAAAACCTTCTAAATCTGATAATTATGTAAATCAAAGTAAATTTTCTAAATTTAAGAATAATGTTAAGCAAAGTAAATTAATTGGTCCTTGTTATTGTTGCAAATCATACGGTCACTTAATTGCTAATTGTAAATTTAAAAATCAATCTAAACATTTTCAAGGCTCTCAATCTAGAAATTTTCAGTTTAAAAATAAATTTTCAGAAACTATTAATGTTGAATTAAAGTGTAGTAATGTAAAATGTAGTAAAAAAATTTGTGATAAAGTAAAATGTAATAATATAAAATGTAATAGTGTAAAATGTACTTTCTCTGAACAAGAGGCTAGTTTAATTGAAATTTCTCCATATTATAATCAATTCATTTCGCTAATTCATCTGATTTTGGCCAAAGTGGTAGCTGGGTCTTTGATACAGCTGCTACGGCTCATTTTTGCAATGACAAAAATTTGTTTTTGGATTTTGAACCTGTTTCAAATATGCAGATGTCACTTGCTGTTGGAGAAAAAGAAAGTCCTGTTCAGGGAAAGGACACAGTAAATTTTTTTGTAAAATGTAAAGATGGCAGCTTTAATCAAATTATCTTAAAGAATGTTTTGTATAATCCAAATTTACATAGAAATCTCTTGTCTGTCAGTAAACTTGAAAAGTTAGATGCAAATTTTGTTGGCAGTAAAGGTAGACTTGTGGTACATGACAAAGATTGGAATTGGTTATTTTCTGCAATAAGAAAAAATAATTTGTATTTTTTGAAACCTTCTCATTATAATTCTATGTGTAAAGGAGAAAGCAACTCGGCTAACATTTCAGCTAATCATTCAGAGAAAGTTAAACTTGAATGAATTATGGCACGAAAGGTTTTGTCATGTAAATAATGAATACTTAATTAACACAGGAAAAAAATGAAAGTGTTAAAGGACTTCCAATGCTGTCAAAATTGGCCGAGGATTGTATCTCCTGTAAACTTGCTAAAAATAAAAGAACATTTAAAGCAACAAATAAAATAAGGTCTAAAACTGCTCTGGAGCTCTTACACATGGATTTGTGCGGGCCTTTACAGGTGACATCGCATGGGGGGAGTAGGTATTTTTTTACCATCATTGATGATTTTCCTCGTTTTGTTACTGTATACACCATCAGGAATAAGTCTGATGTTTTTCAGACGTTTTTAAAATTTCAGAGTAGGGCCGAAAGGTACTTAAATAAGAAAATAATTTCTATAAGAACTGATGGTGGCATGGAGTTTTGTAGCAGAGAATTTGAGAATTTTTTATAGAAGCAGGGAATTGCTCACGAGAAAACGAATCCGTACAGCCCAGAAATGAATGGTGTTGCGGAGCGTTTCAATTTGACTGCTCTTGATGGTATTAAAACTCTTCTCAATGCTAGTGGCTTGTCTCAAAAATTTTGGGCTGAAGCCTTAATGTGTTTTACCTGGAATAGAGTATGTCACAAACTAAATAAACAGACCCCTTTTGATGTATTCAGGTGGAAAACCCTCAGTTTCTCATTTGAAAAAATTCGGTTGTTCAGTATATGTTGGAGTACCCAGGCAGGTCAGAAGGAAGCTTGACATGCGAGCTAAACTAGGGATCATGTGTGGGTATGCTCAAACAACAAAAGGCTACCGAATTTGGTTAATAGAGGAAAATAAAATTGTAGAAACTATTAACGTTAGGATTGATGAAACAAAAAGGGGGGTAGACATTTGTTCAAGATTAAAAGAACAAAAATTTAATTTTTCACTTTTTGATTTTCCAGAGGATGGGAATATTTTTGATGAACCTGAGAGTACACCTCAATTGGGGAATGACATTGAAAGAGTTGGTGTGTCAGATCAAGACCAGAGTTCAGAGCAGATTAGTTTAAAACCTTGTATATCTATTCCATGGACCCGTAAGGCAGTAACACGTAAAACAGGAAATAATAAAACAGACATTTATTATGGCATAGAAGGAACCAACACTGGAATTAGATCTTTTAATGAATTAACAGATTATTGTAAAGCAAATAAAATAGAATGTGACAAAAACTTATTTAATTTCAGTAGTAAAAATAAAGAATCCGGTAAAGTAACTAATTTTTTAAATATAGATGAAGCTAACTTAACTGAAATTAAAATTCCTCAAACATACAATCAGGCCATAAAAACCCCTGAAGCATCAAATTGGAGGGACGCAATGAACCAAGAATTAAATGTTATGCATGAGCGTAATGTATGGGACCTTGTGACACCACCAAAAGATGCTAAAATTCTTGGTAACGATTGGGTGTATACCTTAAAAAGGAATGAGAAGAATAAAATAGTTAGGTATAAGGCTAGATTGGTAGCAAAAGGTTTTAATCAGGTTAAGGGAGAAAATTATGAGGAAGTTTTTAGTCCAGTAGTTAGTTTTTCAATAGTTAGATTATTCTTTGCCATATTTTCATGTCTGTTAAAATGGGTTAATGTCCAGGTAGACGTCAACAATGCTTATCTTAATGCAAATCTGGATGAGACTATATACATGCATCAACCTGAGGGTTTCGTTAAAGAAAAAAATAAAGTTTGCAGGTTAAATAAGGCCATTTATGGTCTGCATCAATCCGGCAGACAGTGGTTCTTTGAAGTGGATGATGTTTTATCCAAATTGGATTTTCATAAACTCGATTGGTGCAATTGTGTATACTTGTTTCAGTCCAGATTGATTCTTTTACTTTATGTTGACGATATTGTTCTTTTTGGTAAAACTCAAGATGATTTAGATTTTGGGTTAAATTTACTGCAAAAACATTTCAATTTAAAAATTATGGGGACAACCAGAAAGCTATTGGGCATAGAGTTTGAAGAGATAGGAAATCGTCTGTACATTCACCAGACCTCATACATTGAGAAAGTTTGTGAGATGCTTGCAGAATTTAAATTTCCTGTGAGCTCTGTACCTATTCCCAAGGGCTTGGTTTTGTCAAAACAAGATTCACCTTCCACTAAGGAAGAAATAGAAATTATGTCTAAGTTTCCATATAGAAATCTTATAGGCTGTTTATCTTTTATAGCTGGGAGGACTAGACCTGATATAATGTATGCAGTTAATTTGTTGTCCCAATTTCAATCAAATCCTGGAATTACTCACTGGAATAGTTTGTTAAAATTGTTAGGTTATTTAAAATATACTAAAGAATATAAACTTGAGTTATCCAGAGTCAGTCAATTAAATCTTTCATGTTATTCAGATTCAGATTTTGCAGCAAACAGAGACTATCGTGTCTCTATGGGTGGGTATATTTTGTTTCTGGATGAAATGCCCATATCATGGAAGACTTTTAAACAGAAATGTATAAGTTTTTCTACCATGGAGGCAGAATATGTCAGTTTAACTGAAGCTGCAAAAGAATTAATCTGGGTAAAAAATGTTTTGCAAAATGAGGTTCTTAACTTAAACTTGAGGGATTGTATTCTGTTCTGTGATAACCAAGCTGCAATAGACTTTTCTAATTCTCCATTTGAAAATCAGAAAACCAAGCACATTCATATAAAATATCTTTTTCTTAGAAACCTAGTTTTTGATAAAGTATTTAAACTTAAATATATTGCTAGTAAGTTTAATCTGGCAGACAGTTTCACAAAGCCACAGATTAAAGAGCAGTTGTTGAAATTTTGTAAAAGTATTTTTGATATTTAAAGTTTTATTGGGGGTTATAATTTTTCACTACAATGTTCTTCACTCTGGTCAATGCCTTGCCAATAAACTCTTATATGACCTGACATTGATCAGATTGTTGTTTTTGAATTTAAAGTGTAACCTTTTTGTTGTTGAACTTCTTGAAGTTTTACATTTTTGAACTTTTTGAATTTTTCATGTATTTGTAATTTTTGTATCTATATGACCTTTTCCATATTTTTGTAAAGCTCAAGAGATGGTGAAAAAGGAGGGCGATTGTTATGCATCAATTACCTAGTGTTTAATTAAACATTCAGTAAAGTTTAAATTGAATGATAAAGCTTTAAAATATTTACTTCCTATTGATGCACGTTTATTTTTCACCTTCTCTTGTTCTTGTTTACATCCGAAACGACTGGTAGTTTCATTCATGCGTATTGGCTCTTGAGGCAAGTACCGTTGTTGAGTAACTGTCAGTAACAGTGATTTTGGGATCACGTCTTTCGCCGTGAACAGTCGATTTGTGACGACATAGTTTACAGCCAATGGCATTTCAGCTGCATTCGTATGATTGGAGTTTCAGATGTATTTTGAGTAAGTTGGTATTTACTGATTGGCAACAGTTTTTATGCAAAACATTGCTGTTTTCAGGTGTATAAGTATCCGGACTGATTGTGGATCAGTAGCTTCGTGAATTATTTTGTACGTTTATATCACTCATCATTATGTAGCTGCAGTAACATATTATTTTGTTTTTATTATGATTTAATGGCTAAGTAAAGCTGTTACAATGTATATCATCACTTCATCTTGCTTCAATAAATTAAGTTTGTTTTAGAACTGGTGTCTTGAAAGTCTTCCACATTAACCACAGCAACTTTGTTTAGCCATGTTTTAAATGGCTAACACAAAGACCCCCCCCCCCCCGCCCCCCTTCATGAAACTCTAGAAATGGGAGTAAACCTTCTCAAATAAAGATTTTGTGATGTAACTACACAATTTCACTCACATTTAACATCCATTAAGAGGATTTTATGTTAAGAAGTTTGTTTTCTTTTCCAGATTTTTTTTTTCTTTTTTTTTCTGGGGATTTTTTTGTCTGCTTTTTTGGACTGGTGGCCGATATTTCTTTAATTTTCAGAACCGAATGACTTACATTTTTGGAAAATTTGGAATAAAATTACTTCTGTATTATCTGTTGTGTACTATATTTTAATTTATTGTGTTTTAATATGTATATTTAATTTCAGCATAAGTGTTATGTTTTAGTGTGTCATTCCTAAATTAATTCGGCAATTTGATTGTCATTTATTGCTCTAGGGGGGGAAAATGCATTTTGTATGTTATTATATTGCCATGAAAAATGTTTTTTTAACAGACCTCGAAAATCCACAATCGCCGCAGTCCCGCCGATTCTGAATTTTTGAGGTCCAACTGTAAGAAATATTGGAGGATTTTTTTACAAACTAACTTTAAGGATTTTAAACTTTGCAGAGTGGGGGATAGAGGAGAAATAAAAACTTTTGGAGAAAGAGGTGTAATTTAAATAATCAATTATTTATTTGTTGTTATTAGCGAGGAACAAATAGAACAATAGAATTAAGTTTTCCACGATTTTAAACTTTTTGTGCTGAGGAGGGGGAGGGAGAGCAAAGAAAGAAAGCGGACATTTCATGCAGAGGGGTGGGTGGGGGTTCATTAATATTATGTGGAAACATGTAGAAATTCGCCAAAAAAGTCAAAATATTCCCTTAGATTTTTAAATAAATTTTTTCTCACAAAAAATTTTGTGAAAGGAAGGGGTGGGGGGGGGGGGGGGAGGCTTATATTTGGGTGTGTAAAATAAAAGAAAAATTGCTTAAAAATGGAAGGGGGGCTTACAATCAGGATTTTATGTTAATGGCCTCTAATTTCAAACCCTAATCGAAATATACATTCGTAGATGGTGTATAGCCCACAGGCTATACAACGATGCAACTCCGCGGCTTATACAGGAACTTTTTTATTGTACTGCTCGATTTTAGGGGTGCGGGCTATACACCCGAAAATATGGTAATTTTCTTCGCAAAGAATTTTTATCTATAAAAAATGGAATACTGTTAATAATTTGCATACAAAGTAAATATGAATTTAACATTTTAATATGAATTTTAAATTTACCTTTCTTTGTTTGTTTGTTTTCAGCTTGTTTATATTTTTCTGGCTTTTACTTCAGTCTTTCCCTTATGGCAGCACCTTTGCACTTCTGCAGCTGTTAAAGCCATTCTTGATGCAAAGAAACCTTTATAAACCATAGTTCGCAAACAATGTCAAGTCTGTTACCGTGAATCAATTCCGTTATCAGCTGCACAGTAACAGACTTGACAAGTAACGGATTTGACATTCAAATCAAACCATTAGAAATAAGCTAGGCTGTATAATTTCTAACTTAGATAACAATACACATACCTTCTAAAAGTATTTAGTGAACAATATTTAAATACAAAAATGTAAAAAGTTTTATTTTATTATTAAAAATTATGGTAACGAACTTGACAAGGGAAAAAAATACCAACTTTGAAAAAAGCTGGTTCTTGCCAGTATTGTAATGTTTTTCAATTGAAGAATAAAAAATGGCAAAGAGTAGTTGCTTGAACAGTTTAACAATGCCACTGAATATGGACTGCCAACTTTTGGCAGAATTAGAAACCTATTTTGACTAAAATAATCATAAGGTAACGGACTTGACGCAAAGTGGGGGACAAAATATTTCTGTTGATTAACTAAAGAAAAAAACTTTGGTAATTAATTTTTTTCACTAATATAGCACACAAATAGTTCATATTTAAAATAATTAAAGCTTTTTATTTAAAAAAAAGCTAAATTATACTTAAAAAATAAAAGTTAATTACATAAAATTTGGAATGGGACAAGCATTTTTGCTTAGAATCGCAATTTTAAAGATTTATATATCAAAAAATTTTATTTATTTATTTTTTTTTTTAGGTGCTAGAAATAGTCAATATAGTCTTCGTTATATAATCCATAGTTCAATTAAAAATTTAAATGTTAATTTATATTGGAATTTTCTTCTTTTTTTTTCTCTTGGACAGCATATGTAAGCGAATTTTGAAAATAGCTCTTACAATATTTTAAATATTTATTTTTTGCGTTCACAGTTACTTCCACCAAATCTATACATTGTCCAACAATTATACCAACTTTGCCTATAAGACATACAGCTAATACTCTTTTTTTTATCATGAAGAGCCATTTGAAAACAAATCTAGATCAAAAATATACTGAGGAGTCGTTATTTCCAATTTATAGAGAGACTCAAGGCCCTGGGCAGCCGCCCCATTTGCCTGATGGTTGGGCTGGCCCTGGGTAATGCTACATAAAAATTTTAGATTTCTCTTTGATGAAGAAGATATCTTTAAGCCAAAGAAACATGTTATGGTAATTTAGATGTTTAAATGTGTATTATTTTTATACATAAATTACATTATCAAACAATTTTAAATGGTATGGAAAATAAATAATGAGAATGGAAGAATTTTAATTCTTGATTCAATAGAAAATTTTTCTATCATGTTGTTTGAAAGAAATTGCATTCCAACAATTAAAAATATGCAAAAAGGCATTTTATTCTACACATTTCCTTTGAAAATATTCAGAGTTGTGAGCTTTAAATAAATTTTTTTAGCTTGTGTTTTTTGTCTCCTCCTAATTCAATGCGTCTCTCCCTTTGCAATGGTCTATTTTGTTGGGAGCATACCAAGGTCCGGCTTGGAAGACTGGTCAAGCAGTAGCTCAATATAGAAACTTTTATCGTCGTCGATTTTTGAAATTTTTGGGAATTTTAATGAGTTTCTTAAAATTTGACTGCATTCCTTGGTAATTTTTTGACATTTGTGAAAAAATTCCAGTTAAAATGCTTTAGCCGACAGTAGTAAATTTTGTCCTTTACGATTTTTGAGCTTTTAGCAATTTTAACAGTTACAGAAAGGGGACTAAGGGGACCAAAATGCATAAACAGACTTTAGGGGGGAAAAGGGAACCATTTGGGAGCCCTGCATTATGTATGTCCAAACCGTCCATGTCTTTAAGGGTTAATATCTTGGCTAATTAGAGACGATTTTTTTCGAAAATCATTATCAACAATGTTTTTATACTTCTGCTATGAAAGGTACCATCAGTGCTCCTCAACCCTTTTACTGAATGCCCACAAATCGAAATTTGTGTGTAACAGTGAAATGTGCTTTTCTCAAAAACTAAGTGACCTAGGGTAATCACTATAATTTTCCTGCAAGGTTTAAGTTAATGTCTACTTACTCTAATTTTTTCATAATTTTAGTTTGAGTAGATTCAGAAATAGAAGGGGGGGGGGGGGACATATTTTTGCACTACATTTTTGACGATATCTTTGCTACTATAATACCTAAAATTAAAAGAAAAGTATTTTTGAGTTCAGCGTTATGAAAGCTTTCACACGATATACAAAGTAAAGATTTTGTTTTTTCAAGTAGCTTAATTAGCACCTCTACATTTTTCCTAAATATATTTGTGAATGTTTAATAATATGTAAATATGTGGGTTAAACGTTTTTATTACTTCCCTCAATTTGAACTTTCCACGTTCCACAGTTTACGAGTAACATGGCTGTGACAAATGGGCAGACAGGCACAGGAGTGATCTTATAATTGTTCCGTTTATACTTTTTAAGTATGGAACCCTAAAAAACACTTTTTTTTATAAACATTCAATATTCATCTTGTAAATACCGCCGATATTTTTGAGTGCAATTCATATTTTCCCCCAAAAATATACATTATAACACAAAATAATGATTGGACGTGGGCAACGATCTCGATTATGAAAAATTCAATGCTTTTTTTTACGCTTGCTAGAAAGCTTAATCAAAATTAATTTATTACAAAATATATACTTTTTGCTCTGCTTTTTTTTTTAAACAAAAGAAAAGCAGAAAAAAAAAAAAACATTATTTAGATTATCTTTTTGGTCTTTTAATTGATTTCCCCTCCTTTAATTGTAAATTTATTGATTTCATAAAAGCATATTTTTTATATTACGTTCTTTTCTTATTTATAATTTTTTTTATTCTACTTTTAAGTCTTGATATGGATAAGAAAGAAATCAGTACGAAAATAGCTAGATGGGCAAGTATGTTATCTGATTTCGATTATACTATTGAGCATAGACACGGTACTAGTATGAGGCATGTTGATGCATTAAGCAGATATCTTATTTGTATGGATCCAAGATAGCTTAACTTTAAAAATTATCCAAGCTCAAGAAACTGACGAGAATATTAAAATCATAAAAGAAATTCTAAAAGTAAAATCTTATGATGATTATTTAGTTAAAAATGATGTTCTTTATAAATGTGTTAATGGTAATGATTTATATGTTTCACTGTTGGAGTTTCACAGTGCTTTGGAATATTTTGGTGAGCATTTATTGGCGCATAATTAAATCCATTGTCTTTTCAACTTTCATACAGTTGCGTGAGTTAATATTTGACGATTTATCACCTGTGGCCACCTAATTGAAAAATGCCTTAAAATTAACACGTTAATTTATAATTAAGTTGTAAAAACATCATAACGTTGTATTGTCATCTGAAACACACCTTTGTGCATAATTTAAATAATTTCAGCCTATAAGGAAGGTAAAAATCAATTGAGAAATTCCATCTTTGCATACAAAAGCAGGTTAGGTTAAGTTAAAAATAAACAGGTTGAGAGTAAAAATAAACAAATGCTGAAAAAACTACCGAGCTAGGCTCGGTCTACCAGGTACTTTAACATTAAACATAGAGCTAACTGAATGAAATAGCTTAATATCTGTCCCTTCTCGGGCTTAAACAATGTAGGAAATAAATTGTTTTCTTTTTTAATTTCTTTTGCAAATTATGTTTGTGTTTAATAATTACTTAATCATTACGTTGTTTTGGCTATTGAAATCTATAAAAATTGAAATCTGAAAAAAATCTGTAATATAAACGTCATTTACAATCTAAATCTACTGTTTTTTACTTTCTTCTATCTTTACAAGAAGAAAGTATTGGTTTCATGAAAATTTTTGAATTCCAGTTTTCGACGGATTTACACGTTTTATGAGTCAGAGATTCCAAAAAACATGTTTTTACAAAATGTCTGTCTGTGAGTCTGTCTGTCTGTCTGTCCGTCTGTATGTGACACAAATTTTGTGGGCGCTCTATCTAAAGAACTAATAGACGAAATTTCACAAAACTTCATATTTAGTTAGACCTTGATATATACTGGAACTGATTAGTTTTTGGTGAAAATCGCCCAACAGATGGCGCTGCTATGCGGCATTTTTAACGATTTCTGCAATAGCTGTATCTCAAGAACTACTGCACGGATTTTCATAAAACTTCAGATTCCATTAGTCCAGGATATAGTTTGGTGCTGATTACTTTTTTGTGAAAATCGCCCAACAGGTGGCGCTGGTATGCTGCATTGTTCATGATTATCGCAATAGCTCTAACTCAAGAAAAAATGCACGAATTTTCATCAAACTTCAGATTCAGTTAGTCCCTGATATAAATTAGTGCTGCTTAATTTTTGGTGCAAATCGCCTAACAGGTGGCGCTGCTGTGCTGCATTTTTTACGATTTCCACAAGAGGTGTATCTCAAGAACTATTGCACGGATTTTCATCAAACTTCAGATTTAGTTAGTCCTTGACATGAATTGATGTATAAATTACTGCTGTTTAATTTTTAGTGTAAATCGCTCAACAGGTGGCGCTTCTGTGCTGCATTTTTCACGATTTCCACAAGAGCTGTATCTCAAGAACTATTGCACGGATTTTCATCAAACTTCAGATTTAGTTAGTCCTTGACATGAATTGATGTATGAATTAGTGCTGTTTAATTTTTGGTGTAAAACGCTCAACAGGTGGCGCTGCTATGCTGTATTTTTTGCGATTTTCGCAATAGCATTATCTCAAGAACTAATGCTTGGATTTTCAACAAACTTCAGATTCAGGTATACCTTGATATCGTTTAGTGCTGTTTACTTTTGGTGTAAATCGCTCAACAGGTGGCGCTGCTACATTTTTTCAGAATTTCCGCTATAGCTCTATCTCAAGAACTAATGCGCGAATTTTCATCCAACTTCAATTTCAGATATACTTTGATATGAATTGGTGCTAAATCGTTGTTATTTCTTGTACTATTTAAATGATTTAATTGACGTGATTTATATAGAAGAAAGTTTTGTGATGGCCACAACATACTAGTTCTAATAGTACTTACCTAATAAGTAATACAGGAAAACACCAATATAGGCTGTTGATGGTTTAGAACAGCAAAATGTCCAGCAATATATAAGCAATATGGAAGATAAGCCATGTAGGACCAATAAAAGGGCTAAACTGCCTATTTAAAATAAATGAAATGATAAATATCTATCACAATCTAAATATTGCAGATTTACAGAGGAAACAGTTATATTTTTTAATAAAATAACAATAAAAATCAAGAGTAAAGAAAACTCTGTGTAAGGCAGAATCAATCGGGAATGAGAAAATTTTCCATCGTACTATTCTGCTTTATACAAAATAGTTTAAGAAAAACAGCACTTGTTGCATATTTTTCATGTTCATAACCTTTAGCATCATTCTTTAATCCTAGGACGCATGAGTATATTGATCACCATATTAACATAACATTGCAGACAGGTACAAAATACTCACATTGTGCATCCTAGAGTTAAACAAACTTTTGATGAAATTAGATTTGTTATTAAATTTAATGCTTTTAATAACCTTGAAAAACATTATTTGACAACCAAAAGCCGTACTGGTCGATACTGTGCGGAGAATTATGTTTTAACGCCAAATGAGCGATAAATGGATGGTGGTGGCTCTATTGTTTATGAGGGGTTGCTCGCCTCCTGGTCTCATCTCTCTCTGCAAAAGTGTTGTGTCGTACCTATAACTAGGCAGATAGAGACATGTGGTAGATATATCTACCCAGCAAAAATAAAACTGGATCGTATAGCTTTTTCATGAATTATAACCTAAAATCTAAAAAGGGGAAAAAAACAAAATGCTGCTGTGGGAAAGAAGTACAATAATCACAGAGATTATATTAAAAGACAATTTAAAGTTTATTGAATAAAATATTGAAAGCATTAGAAATAGGATAATTATTTGACTAAGCTTAGGTCATTTTTTCTTAAACTGTTTACACTATTGAAGTTAAGCACATTAATTTATTTGTATATATTCTGTGTTTAAGTTTAATTAATTATCGAACTCCGGAGTATGAAATATAAAAAAATAAGGTACCTTAATTAAACACTGTTACATGATTACAGATATTATTTGTAGAAACAGGCAACACATCATAGTTTGTAGATGGCTCTCCCATCTACTCGCCGATATCATTCAGTCAGGCATATTGTTCAATCTGATAGGAGATACAAAGTACCTCCTAGGGGTTGGAATGAAATTAGCAGAGTTGCTTAATGCAGAGAGGAAATGTTAATGCTGATTTTTATAGCCCCGATTAAAGAAAAACTTAAGAGTGATTTACTGAACTAGATTTAGCTGAAAAAGAAATCTAAATTACTGTGGTGGTTGAAAAATGATGACAATGATTTTAAAACTAAATAAATTTATTAGAAACTTTAAGAAACAAAAAAACATATAAATAAACTCATATAGGAAAAATATATATTCATTAACAAATAAAATAAAATGACTTATCTGACTTTAACAATATTTATACTTTAGTAAAATCCCATGACACAAGAAGGTAAAAATATCACATAGTTGGTATCACATGTTAAGAAACTATCATATATTGCACGGGAAAAACGACGATGTCACTGAAGCTCAATATCAGACTTGTAGATTATTTAACTCTCTCAAAGTTCTCACGATGCTATAATTACTTTTATACATCCTAAAAGAGAACTCGAAAGTCGAAAAACATCGCAATCTGTAAAATCACACATACATAATTACTTCGGAGAATTTCGTAGAAAAATGAACGACAACAAAGTACACTTGGATTTTGTCTCCGACTTGACATCCAAGGCGATAATAGCAACGCTAAAGAGATTCTCCGCTCATCGTGGGAAAAGCTCGGTAATTTTTAGTGATAACTCTATGAATTTTGTCAGGGCTTCAGCAGAACTGAAGCGTTTGCATAAACTTATAGTCAGTGATGAAGTTTCTAACTTTTTAGCTTCAGAAGGCATTAACTGGAAATTCTCCCCTCCTAGAAGAACACCCAACTTTGGTGGCCTTTGGGGGGGCAGGAGTTAAGGCCTTCAAATACCATTTAAAAAGAGCAGTAGGCTCAGCTCATCTCACGATCGAAGAATTTCTAACCGTAATAACACAGATCGAAGCGATTTTAAATTCACGACTGCTTTGTCCCTTGTCCACAGATGCTGACGACCTTCAGGTGTTGACTCCAGGCCACTTTCTCATAGGCAGGCCTCTTAATTTAATTCCTGAACCTAATTTGATTGAGGTAAAGGATAACTTGCTTAACAAGTGGCAAAAAACTCAAAAATTAACTCAAACGATTTGGAAGCGCTGGCAAAATAATTATCTCAGTAATTTACAGGAGAGAAGCAAATGGATGTTTAAAAAAATAAATATTCTGCCAGGCATGTTAGTCTTATTAAAGGACACTCAAATCCCACTTTGCACCTGGTCTCTAGGCCAGATTACTAAGGTAATCCCAGGTGCTGACAGAATGGTCAGAGTAGTAGAACTACGCACCGCTAAGGGTATTTTTAAACGGTCTATTTCGAAAATAAGTATATTACCTATAATTGACAACTTGGAAAAATCTGAACTGTAATTATGTTTCATTGTGTATTAATTGTGTTTATTTATTTGCTTATAATCAGTACTATGTTGTGTTTTCTTATTATCTGTATTGCATTTTATAATTATCGAAATATATAATATTTCAACAGCGGGCAGGATGTTCCGTACCTGTTTCCAACATTATAATTTCGCCTTTGGCGACGGAATATCTCCTCTGCATCTATGACAATTGGCAATCCTTTAATGTAACCCTTTCGTTCAACTCAGATCACGGGTTTAGTATGCAGTTGTGTAAGAATAACGAACTCTGTGGCAACAAGCCGCCATTATCTTTCATTAAACTTTTTTGATAACAGTCCGCTAATTTCTTTACTAATTTAGAACACCTGCATTCAGAGCATAATAGTTTACAAAATACTCTATCATTTAATAGTTTAATATTAATTAAATTATGATTAGAAGTTTAGTAACCAATTTAAAAATCAAAAGTTTAACGCTTTTGGGGCTAATGGAACTTGAAAGTACCAGTTGATTTTCTTTTACCTTAACAATTATTTTTGTTATTATATGCATGTAGTAATGATCATATATCTTTATACAGACCATATTGTCACTTTATTTATGCTTCAGCATTTTAGTAATAAAACAAAATAAAATGTTTACTTAAAACGCTTTGCAGCATTGGTGATTCTTTTATTTTAAACACATTCATTCTTTAAATTTAAATACTGTAAAAGCATTTATTTTCGCAAGCCGTAATTTTCACGAAAATGAAGATATCGATGCTTTCGTGAGCTGAAAATTTCGCGAATTTTATATGAACTGAACCGAAAGTTGAAAAATTCTGAAACTACCTAAATAGAAACCTTTTTGCATAAGGCAATTTAAGAAACTTCCTTTTGTCCGAAAAGTTCTTTGCCCCCCCCTCCCCCCATCGCTCTAAAAATGAATGGCTTCAAAGAAGCTGGTATAAATATCGTAAAATGAATGAGCTGCATTCTGTTAGTTGTATTATTGTTTTTATTCAAGAAGTAGTTGTATAGTATTCAAGAAGTAGTTGTAAGTGTTCAAGACATTTTTGTACTTATTTCTTATTTAAGTAACTGCAATCATTAAATTTTGGTAAGTGAAAAATTTCTAATTTTTTATTATTATTTGAGGCGGGAAAAAAAAATATTTCGCGAGGCTTAAATTTTCGCGATTA
The DNA here is from genome assembly GCA_963932465.1 of Maratus speciosus. Lineage (NCBI taxonomy): Eukaryota > Metazoa > Arthropoda > Arachnida > Araneae > Salticidae > Maratus > Maratus speciosus. The sequence continues at coordinate 326,827,695 of OZ010793.1, forward strand.
CGACGGGCTCGCGAAAATAAGTGCTTTTACAGTAGATGCTACTTTTCTGAACCAATATGTTATGATAAAATAATAATAATAAAAAAAACACGGGCAAGTTCTTGTAATTTAATATCTTCTAAAAATCTTCAAAAATTCATATATTATCATATTAATAGAAAGCAAAACAACTATATTTGCTAAATTTTGGCAAACTTTAATGTTTGTGCTGACAGCAGAATATCAATTGACATTATACAGAATATATACATATTTGAATATAACTCATCTCTCAAAAATTACTTTTTAAAAAGAATCCTTCTAAAAATGTTAATTTTATGAAGTTTTATTCTAAAAAATAATTTTGAGCAAAAATAGCTGCCTGGCATATGAAATGCAAAGTGGTCACCCTGTATCTGTTTAGGATGGTCACATGATCTGTACTATTTTTATATATATTTATTGTATGACATGTAATTAAAAACAAGTTGGAAATTGCTCGTCAATCATGGCAAATGAAATGCATTCATACTATAACTAGTTTTATAAATATTTTTTGCACCGCATATTGTACTGAATGTATATTTTAGTGTACTTCATAAGTGCACATCAATTTCATTCTGTTCGAAAGGCTGTAACATCATTAAAATGCACTTGAAATAATTTTTTCCCATTAGCCTTAATGTAATGGAAAACTTTTGACTGTCCATGCAATTAAACTGTACATCCAATTTTCATAAAATTTGAAATGACTAGACAAAATTTTGCAACAATTATATATTTAAAATTTCAGACCATTCGGTAGGGTAGTTTTTGCTATGTTATATGTGGACGGACGGACTGTGATGACTATAGGTACTACGTATTTATATAATTACGAATGCACCTAAAAAGGTTTACTGTTAACAAATCCAATTTTGGCAATAAGACAGCAGCTCCATGTGATGTAAAATATATTAAATGAAAACACATATATAGTTGAACCTTGTTAATGCGAACTACTATTAGCATGAACAGCTCCCACTGCCCCCGTCAAAATGAATATGGATTCTAGTGTTTTTTCTACTTTTAAGATGAACACGTTTAATGTGAAATTTCACTTAATATGAACAATTTTCGATGTCCCAATGAGAGATTTTGACACTTAATGTGAAGGAAAATTCCTAGAAAAGTATGAAAGCTTCCCTGGCTTCAGGGAGCAATGGGTTATTCTTTAGACGATGAAAATGAGTACTATTGCCATTAGAATGTTCTCACTTTTGGACAATACAGTACGAGTCATCAACTATACATACAACCAGGATTAAGGAAAGGTTGCTACCTAAAGGGCATTTTAATGCATTTTCTTTCTTTCTACACACATGCAATGGTGGAACAGCATGGGCCTCATTTTGGAGCAGCAAAAACGCTCATTTTGGAGCAGAAAGTAACTATTTTGGAGCAGAAAATAACTATTTTGGAGCAGAAAATAACTATTTTGGAGCAGAAAATAACTATTTTGGAGCAGCAAAAATGCTCATTTTGGAGCAGAAAATAAATATTTTGGAGCATCAAAATGTCATTTTGGTATTCTTTGACGAAATTCACGTTTATTTTGCAATTCTTTTACGGAATTCGCGTTTTTCCTGAGATTCTTTGATGAAATTAGCGTTTTTCCTGCGATTCTTTCACAAAATTCACATTTTTTCACAACCCTTTGACAAAATTTGCATGTTTTTTGCGATCTTTTGACCAAATTTGCATATTGTTTGCAATCGTTTGGCCAAATTCGCGTTATTCAGACCCTTTGTTGAAATCAGAATGTTTTTAGCTATCTTTTGACGAAATTAGCATGTTTTTTAAAATCTTTTTTCAAAATTTGCAGTTTTTCGCGATCTTTTGACAAAACGTACGGTTTTTTGCGACCTTTTGATGAAATTTGCGGGGTTTTTCCGCGATCTTTTAATGAAATTCATGTTTTTTCACAATCTTTTGACCCCTTTTTGTTCCTTTATATGGGGGTGCACAACCTTTTTAAGAGAAGGGCCACTTACAAAAATGTTTGGGTTGTCGAAGGCCACATCAGTAACAAAGAGAAAATTCTATATCGGGGAGGTAATAAGTCTTTATTCTTGATGAATAATTTATTTTTTGTCTATAATAAAAATAAACAAACGGAAATAAATAATTGTATGAAGGAATGCAAGGCTTCTTCGCATCTATATGAATAACCATTCAACACTTTATGAAGACTAACGGTTTTTTACTGACAAATGGTAACTAGAAAAAAAAAAATTAAACAAAATTTCTAAATAATTGAACGTTATTGAAAATTATATAAAAAAATTATTGAAGAATAACTTCATTTAAAATAAAAGGAAACTTATTTTTGAAATAACAAGGCATGATGGACTAATTATGCTATTTTTTCTGCGGATTATTAACAAAATTCTTTTTTCTTTTGTCAATCAAGTGCAACTGATTGACGAAATTCACGATTTTTTATCAACGACCGATTGACAAATTTTGCGGTAATTTTCCATTGGCAATTGGCAAAATTTGCAATCTTTTCAAGCAACCAATTTGCGATACCTGCGATAAATTGACACAATTCGTGATTTTTTTCAGCGATAACTTTTCAAATTTCGTGATTTTTTTTTCCATAACGGATCAACGAAATTTGTGATTTTTTCTGCCCCCCATCGAATTATTTCGCGACCTTTTTGTTCTGCGATCGATCTTCGAAATTTGTTTGAAAAAAGTTTCTTCCATGAACGATTGACAAAATTCGCGATTTTTTTTTCAGATTGGCGAATTTTGCGATATTTTCCGTGACAGAATGACAATATTTGCAATTTTTTTCCAATGACCAATCGACGAAACGTGATTTTTTCCTGATATACATTGATGTAATTTGTGATTTTTTTCATACAATAAATTGGCAAAAATTGCGATTTCTTTTGCGCGCACAATCGATGAAATTTGCGATTTTTCCTGTGACCAATGGATTTCTATTTCATGATATTTTTTGGGACCAACACACAAATTTTGTAATTTTTTCCATGAGCTATTCATGAAATTCGTGAATTTTCGGGAAAATTCATGACTTTTTTTCACGAGCGATTGACAAATTTCGCAATATTTTTGCAATCAATTGACAAAATTTGTAATTTTTTCTATAAATTGTCAAAATTTGTGATTTCTTTTCTGCGACAGATTGACGAAAATGCGATTTTTCCCCAGTCGACCAACGAAATTTGCAATTTTTGTACCTCATCGACATAATTCGTGATTTTACTGTGCCTGATTAAAAAGATTCGTGATTGTTAACTGACTCTGATGAAATTTGTAATTTTTCCCGCGGTGAATTGACGAAATTTGCGATTTTTTCCCGCAATAAGCTAGCGAAACTCGCAATTTTCCCATTGCCGACCAAGAAAGTTTGCAATTTTTCCGCAACTCCTCGAACAAATTCGCGATTTTTCCACGTCCGATCAATGACATTCGCGATTCTTAACTGACTCTGATCATTCTCTTAGCATAAGACATCTCGAAAATGTGATCACTGACCTTTTTCAAAACAAATGACTAGTTCTCACTTAACCAATGCATGTAATATATGCTTTCACAGTTTTAAATACAATATTCGCCGTTTAATTGGATCCCTTTGTTGAATTTAATTTCATTCAGCAAAGTCACAGATTCCAAATTAGCCAAAAACTGTTAATATTAATTTTGACTGCCACTTATATGAATTAACTAGTGATTCATATAAGCGACAACTATAGTAATTTTTGTAGCTCTGAGAGAGGTTTCAACCTTGAATCCCCCCCCCCCCCTCCTTCACTGCGCCAGTGAATTAGTTATTGAGTTATAAGCGACTTTGATCGCGTTACAACCGGGTTTTTTCTTCTTTTTGTCGCTATCATGTTGTAAATTCGGTACAAAACATCCACTGTGACAATATCTTCTGAAAGATCTTTTGCGTTTATGAAAGAATGGAAAACGTCTTTCAGTTACATAGTTTTTCAATGATAAAACCTACCTAATTCATGTGCTTCTGAATAAGAATTAATTAAAAAAAGTGTCTGAAAGTCCCTTTGGATTTGAGAACAGCATTAACAAAAGGACAATATACCCGAACTGTAAAGCATCAAGATCGCCCATATGATTAATTTAACAGGGGGGGGGGGGGGGGGGGCTGAGAAAAATCTCAACTTCCTCCAAAGCTACCATACATGTTAGTAAATATTTAAGGTACCTTATGTTTTTAAATGATCTTTTGATGAAATTTGCATTTTTTCGCAATTCTTTGATTAAATTTGCATTTTTTCCACGATTCTTTGACGAAATTCACGTTTTCCTGTGATGCCTGACCGAAATTTGCATTTTTTTCCGCGATCCTTTGACGAAATTCGCGTTTTCCTTTTGGTTGTTTAACGAAATTTGTGTTTTTTGCGATTTTTTCACGAAATTTGCGTCTTTCCGTGATCTTTTGACAAAATTTAAGTTTTTTATCGCGAACCTAGGTAGAAATTTGTGTTTTTTCGCGATTCTTTGACAAAACTTGTGTTTTTTCTATCATTCTGTGACGAAATTTGCGTTTTTTTCAATGATTCTTCGACGAAATTTGCATTTTTTCTGCTATTCTTTAACTAAATTCTCGTTTTTTCCATGATTGTTGAACGAAATTCGCGTCTTTTGTGATCCTTTGACGAAATTTGTGATTCTTTGACTAATTTTGTGTTTTCCCCGTGATTACTGAATGAAATTCGTTTTTTTTTTCTTCAATCTTTTGACGAAATTTGCTTTTTTTCGTGATCTTTTGACAAAATTCCTACCTTTTCCGCGATCCTTTGACGAAATTGGTGATTTTTTCTGGAAATTATTGACGAAATGGATTTTTTTCGGCGACCATTTGTCAAAATTTGTGATATTCTTCCGTGAAATTTTTTATGTTTGAATTTTCGGATTGATGACCGATTATTGTTAAATCTGTCTCTAATTTCTCAGCATTTTGTTTATGCAGAATCAGTTTTACTTGTGAAAATGGATCCTGTCTACAACGAAATCCTAGCTTATGCAGAAAAACTGTTAGTGTCTTGTAGGAAAAAAACCCACACTAAGATAAAAATTGTCTAAAATGGAATTTGTTTCCTATCTTGTGTTTTTTCTTTTTGTAAGGAGCAGCTTATTCGAAAGCACTAATTAAAAACTCATGAAAACAAAACCTGTCTAAAACAGAATCCAGCTTTAAAAGGAAAAAAAATCATGGTATGACAAAATGAATTCCCAACAATTATACCTGCTAAGATGGAAACCCATCTAAAACGCAAAATTGTTCCGGTGCTGTCTGTTGCCGATGCAGGTTTTATTCTGCTTTGTCTTTACAAGATAAAGTTAAAATTTTCATATCTTGCAAGTGAATTATAAAAAATCTAGGTTGGGGGGGGGGGGGGGGGGGAAACAGACTTAGATAAAAAGTAAAACTGTCTGCGAACTCAAATAATTTCTTTAAAATTTTCTGAAAAAAAATGCCGCGCTCCTCCCGAGTCCTATATTGCCGCCAACAGCAAAAATGAAAAGTTATATACAAGCACATAAACATTCGCTAAAATTTCCAACCAAATAAACTTTATTTAAAAAGAGATCAACATTTAACATTTATTTTTTAACACAAAATTTATTTTTAATCTGCAAAGCCTAACATAATCTGCAGCACCCGCGTCGGTGCTGCACTGTTTCTGCTACCGGCCCTGGCAGGAAGAGGGGGGGGGGATTGTACCCGCCGTTCCAGCATAAGCACCGTTACAATATTTTTAAGTTTTTAATGAGTAAATATGAGCCACGGCGCTTCTTCCAAAAAATACTGTACTATGGTACATGGCAAATACTTTCTAGCAAACTTTTTATTTTTCTCCAGTTGAAAAATAGTCTACAGACCTTGTCAATAGTCTGCAACGTGCGTTACACCGATTCTCCACCTGGGGTCTTGTTAATTTCTTTTTTTAAATAAAGAAACTTTAAAAAAAAAAAAAAAAAAAAAAAAAAAAAAACGATCAAAACTCTCTGCAAACTTTGAAAATTTTCTGCGAACGGTGTTCGCGTGTTCATCTATATTATCTGACTCGGTGGGGGGGAGGGGGGGGGGATCAAGCCACTCCTTGCCCCCCCCCCCCCATAAGGGTGCCCTTGTAAAGCATGCGCGTTTATATCTTTCCAGAAACATAAATATAAAAGAATTATATACTTTCCGAATATATCTGAATTAATGAAAGCTTGGAGGAAGTCAAAGACTTAAAAAAAATGTTTTCTTACCATTTTTTTCTTCTCTGAAGAGGGTTTAGTATCAAACTAATACCTTAGCACAACGGCAACTGATAACAGAACATGTGTGGAGTCTACTCTTCAAAGCATGCATTTTGTGTTTTTCCTGGAATTCGACAGTCAAGTCCCGTTTCCAAAAAAAGAGCAAGAAACAGATGCAATTAATTAAGACTCCCAATGATGCAGTTTTGAAGAACCCAGGGTGGCATTCACAGGGACAGGAAATGACCATTCCTTTTAGCCTACGGCTGATTTCCAATAGCGCGAAGGAATGCTGTCCTCGAAATGAGTGACCTTGTTTTCGTTAAATGCCGATACCTGTTACCATGTGTTTTCCCCATTTTTAAAATAAAATACATTATCGCTGTTTAAATGAATCAACTTTTGAGCAGGATTTGATTCGATAAAGCTGCAAATTTCGAACAAAATAAATATAATTCTAATTTTAGTTTTGTTTTAAATTATTTGATTCATAAAAAAATGGAAATTTCTGTATTTTTGTCTTACCGCTGGGGTTGATGCCCATTTAGTACGACATTTTACGAATATAAAAAAATCAAATTTCATAATTTATGAACATTATCTTATATATTCCTACACATTTTAGCTATTTAAGATTAAAAAATAACGGAGAACTATTTTTCAAGATGGAATGTTATATTCTCTATCTTTCACAATGCAGCCAAGTTGAGGTGAAGTAGAGTGTAGACATGAAATACTCCTGTCTGTGTTTGGACAATAAACAGTGCAAATATGTTGAAACTTGAAACAAATGACACTCTTTATAGCCTAATATCATAGTATGACTCAATTTGGCAATGACTATGGATTTGTATTAATAATTTTATTATTAGATTACAAAATATGTCAATTTTTAATTTTTCTAAAATATTCAAACCCTGGTAGTGACTCTTAAAACATGTTTTAAAATTCTGAAATTTTTTTGGAAGTCTATTTTATACATAGAACAAAATAGGAGGGTGCCCCATAGAAATTTTAAAAGTTAATTTTTTAAGGACCACCCTAACATATATGTACACAGACACACCCATATATATACATACATATGCATATATATATGTGTGTGTGTATATATGTATATATAACACTGGCGCCAGGCTAACCGAAAAGGTTTTCAACCAGAGCATGTACCTGCTTAGATGGTACATCAAAAAAGGAAGGCAGATTTTTTTTTTATTATAGGTAAAAATTATGTTTTATTTATTTTATATTACCGTATATACTCGCGTATAAGACGAGGAATTTTTAACAATTTTCCGTAAGCAAATTTGGGGGGGTCGGCTTATACGCGAGTCAGTTGCAAAAACAAAAACTTCAAATACTGCAAAATTATGGCTTTTATGTGTATGAATAAAAAAATAATGTACATAATATCAAATAATAATAATTTATCATTTGAAAATATTTCAATGATTTGTTTTGTTTACTTACTACCTTTTCGCCTTGGAAAGTGAAATCTTTGGTTTGATTTTGTACAAAATTGAAGTAAAAAGTTAGGGAGTCGACTTATACGCGAGTTTTTGATTTTTTCCAGAATTTGCATTCGAACGTTAGGGGGTCGACTTATGCACGAGTTGACTTATATACGAGTATATACGGTATTCTTTTATTACTATTATTATTTATCCCACCCCCCAAGTTTGCCAGCAACAGTATTCATAAAAGTAAGGCAATCTCAATGGTTTATTTTGTAATGCAATATTATATTTTCAGTCATTTTGATTTTACTTTTGAAGCATATAAATTAAAAGATTGTAAAGCTTCATGATAATCCCAGGCAATGCCAGGTATGTTTACAAGCGCAATAACATGAATTTGCTTTTTAAGCAAAATGCTTCTCCCCTTTCTTTAAATGACATATAATAATGACAAAGATACATATAACATGATTTATTTAAAAAATAAAATTAAACTCACCAATTTCTTTACTTTCATGCAAACAATGAGTTTCAAAGGTTGCAAAAATTATAGTCGCCAAAGCACATGGAATGAGATAGAAAGCAAAACCATACAAAAAAGATGAAAACCAATATTCAAAAGAACTAAGCCCAGCAATAAACTGCTGCTTCTTGAAGTCAATGGTGTTTTCAAGAACGAGGAAAATAACAAAACTGCTCATGAGTATTGCCATTCCTATATTTAAATCTTGGGCCCAAAGGAAAGAATTGTTAAAATCAATTGATGAATTCGCCTAAAAAACAAGCATATTCATGTGTATAAATCTATTTTTCTCATTAAAAAAATTAATAGTTTGAAATCATTCAAATTGTAAATTTAAATCTACTATATTTTCATGCATATAAGTCGGCATTTGAACTTTCAAAATGCAAAGAAAATTCAAGGGTCAACTTACACACCAGATATATCCTACAGTCATTGGTAGCTAGCTGTGACCCATATAATTTATCATATCTGGCATATTGTTTACAATGATTAAAAAAATATTGCATTTTTTTTAAAATTATTATTATAAAAATATTAATTTCTTTAAAAAAATTAGTTGACTTATGATGATGTACAGTAGAACCCTGCTAACCCAAAATTATGGTTAATACGATCCAATTTTATTTTTGAAAATTATACTTGAACAGATTTTTAAAAAAAACAGCATAAAAAAAATACTCAATAATGTAAAAGTAGAACATATGCACATGAATATAAAATGAAAACGTGCACTGTAGGCCCACTTGTAGAAGCCATCTTGGAAAAAAATCTCGAATATCTGTTTGTTTGCCAGTCACTATAAAATTCTTTTCTAAAATGCAACAAGTATTCAATTCAGATGATAAAAATTTATTTTTCCTTTCAGCAGTTTGATTTTGCAAATTATCTAAAGAATTTTTTTTTCTTCCCTCCTTGTTGACGTTGTGATTGAGCTATTTATAGATTCGCAATGTTAAACAATTTGTAATGCGTTATTACGTAATTCCTGAGCGCCGAAACTAAAGGGTACAGAGGGGGCATGTGCTCTGGGCACCAGAACGAAAGACAAAGCAGGTGCTAAAAGAAGATTCTGTTTGTCATTTCATACAAAAATCTATATACAGTAATCTCTCTAAAATCCGCTCTTCTAAAAACTGCAATCTTCTGAAATCCGCTTGCATTTCATTCAAAGCATAAACTATGAAATTCCCAGTTAAGAAGTATTCTTTACAATTTTTATTCCAAATATCAGCGAATGAAAATAAAATTATTTTTAACATAAATTTATGAGAAAATAGTAATGACACTGCATATTACCAAATAAAACGCTTTTATTTTACAGAAACCTACATTCAACAAAATGTAAAACAATAGAGATTGATGTGAAGAGTAAACAAGCCCACAAAGGTCCATGTGAATATGTATGTTTATAAAAAAAATTTTGGCGGAACCTCGATAGAATGTTCGTAAAAAAATAATGACAATTTCATTTATTTGGTGATTTATCATCTATTGGCGATGAAATGAAATTTTGAAAACTACTTTTTCATGTCGAATACTCTTTAAGATAAAAATGTTTCATATTGAATAAGTTTAAATAAATTTAACGTAAATAACTTTATTTTTGTCAGTTTTAGTTTGATTTAACTACAGTTTTGTCATAAAAATATATATTTATAATTATCAAATTTTATGAATTAAAACAAAATTAAAATAAATTAAAATTGTTTTAATATTTCAAAATTAAGTTCAATCAAGCACTGTCGATTCAATTTTGTTGCTATGGAAATGACGAATTCTTTGATATTGAAATGACTAACTGCTAAATGAATCTTGCCTTTATTTTGGAATACGCTTAAATATATGAAAGTATTTTTTATATATGAAATTGTTTTTTAAGTAATAAAATTAAATAACAAGCAACATAAATATGTAATACAAAAAAATCAGGGCTGCCACTGCTGAATGGCATAAAAAATAGTATCTTTAGTAGCCTACAATAAAAAAAGTAGTAGCCAAAATAGTAGCATTTGTACAAAAAAAGTAGCCAAAATAGTCGCATGCTTAAAAAAAAAGGTGGGGGGGGGGGTAGGGGAAGAATCCTTATTTGTTATCAAAATAATAACCAAAACTGTTTCATGAAAATTCACATCTTATTTTATACTTTATGTTTCCATTCTAATTTGCCACTTTTTGTACTTTTAATATAAAACACACATTATTTATTATTTTAAAAAGAATACAGTTCAATTTTCACAAACTACACTGAATATTTGCTTGGCATTACTGTGAGGCAACTGGGAACAAAAAAACTTTATTATAATCAGTACAGGATCAAAAACTTATTAAAAATATACACATTTTTTGGAAAAAAAAAAACCCTTAAATTTGGTATTCTCGTAAGTCAAGAGACACAAGTCCATTGACTTCTGCTTTAATCAGGCCTTAATTTTAAAAGAAAATCTTATTATAAGCTACAACTTTAAATGCATTTGCTACAATTTTAATGAATTAAAGCAGGAAATCTGTCTATAACAAATAGCTCTATCAGAAAAGATGCATTTGATAAAGAACAGCCATGTGCAACTTTTGTGTGCAAAACTGATCTGACCTTTACAAGAAATTTATGTAAAATAACAAAACTGGCATAAAGCCAGATTTTATAGCCACCAATGGGTTAAACAAGAAATAAACAATATTCCAAATTGTTATCGATATTTTAAATCTATTATTACGTTAAAAAAACAATTTTCTTTTATTATCAAAGCCTGATTAATAAAACACAAGCGAAAATAGGTCAAAGGTTATGGGTCCATTGATTTCTGGGAATACCAATTAAATGTTTTTTTTTTTTTTTTTTTTTTTTTTTTTTTTTTTTTTTTTTTAATGTATCTTTTAATCCATTTTTGATCCTGTAATAATCAATATTTTGGACTTTTAGAATGAAAAGAGGTTAAAAACAAAAATGGATGCATATATATATGTATAAAACTATGCATCTATATGTTCCCACTTTTTTTTCCCTATAAAGTTTGGTGATGGTATAAAAAGAAGGCCCTAAAGAATACTAGACTGCCATTTTGTCTTAATCAGCTTTCCATGGATGTTGACATTTGATTTTTGTTGGGATCAGAGAAACATTCAACACAGCAAATCATGCCATGCCAATCAGCACGGCAGTAGATCATTAGCAAAGATTAAAATGCTGACCACCATAATGTTTAAAATTTTTACATCAATGAGCTTTGCTAACTTACATTTTGTACCAATTTTTGATAATTTTAAAATCCTTCATTTCATATGCCAATTTTAACTAGAAATTTTATTTAAAATTTTCAAATTTATATATGAAAAGAACAGCAAAAAATTCAACAAATCTAACATCTTTTTTACCTTTTCAATAATAAATTTAAAAGGAAAACATTTGCTGCATAAAAATCACTGTAAAAATTATATGTTCAAAATATTGTGTGATTTTATTTATTTTTGGTCTTAAGATTTTATTGAAGTAACTATCACATGTATGTTGACATTTCTGTTGTGATCGGAAAAAGATTGAACACAGCAAATTATGTCATGTTGATCAGCACAGCGGTAGATCGATTAACATGCTGACCACCAGATTTTTTAGCACAAAATTTGAGATCCCCGAGTTTTGCTAAATTACATTTTGTTATCAATTCATTATCAATTTTTGATAATTTGCAAGTCTTCCATTTCATATGCCAATTTTAACTAGAAATTTTATTTAATAAAATGTATCTCATTCTTAAATGGCATTTATTTTAGATTGGTTACAAAATTTCGGGTAATTTATGCTATGAGTGAAGAGACTAGGAACAAATCAAATGCACACAGCACAGTGAATAAATCTAGAATGAATCACATAAAATTCATATGACAGTTAAAAATGTAAATATTTTTAAAAGCAACAAAAATTTGGGAAATGCATGAGTGGGAGTCAACCAGAAAATCAATAGTTTCCCACCGTAATCTGGATGATTGGCATCTTTGAGCTACATTTATAGATTGAAAAGTGCAATTTATCCATTTTAAATAGAAGATTTTGTAGATTAAAAAAAAAATTGGATACCGAAATGATACATTGTAAATCTATGCTAAGAAAAGAAAGTTTCCTTCTGTGTGTTTGTCTGTCTGCAATGGCTAGCGAAATCTACCTCATGTACAAAGCTGAAAATTTTTGCGAGGGTAGTCGAAGGCCTCTCCTGGTGCACCTGAGACTCAGAATTTTAAATTTCTGATAATTAGGCGAGTTATTAATTAAAAACAACAATTAAAAGAATGGAAAAGTAATCATAATTCAACTAAAGCATAGATTTTAGTCAGACCGCAAAGAAAATTCTTTTTTCAAACACCACAACAGGGGGAAGGGTTACCAAGGTGATAAAATTTTTTAAATGAAAAATAAATGCTTTCAATTTCTTAACAGCAGAAAACGAGAGAGAGACTGTCCGTGGTTAAAAAGATAACTTTCATAGTGGGATTGTTTTGTGGTATATAAAATTTTTACAAATATTGCATTTATAGATTTGAAATTTATGTATCTTTGTTTATTTTTTATCACTGAATATAAATATGTAATTTTTGTAAAAATCTATGAAGAACTTTTTATTTGATCAAAAAATCAAATAAAAACGTTTTGATAAAATTTTTTAAAGGAAAAAAGAAATGCTTTCCCACAGGACATTATTTAAATCTTAGCGTTTCTTTACTAATTATCATAAATTTTAAGTCTGATTTTTTATTATAGGATATATAAAAAGATTAAAAATATAATATGATATTGACTAGCAGGCTTAGCCCGCTATTTAGGTTACAGTTATAAAAATCTAAAGTCATAATGTTTTCTACAATAAATATCCTTTTAGATCTGATTTTACAGAGCCCTTCGATAAATATTATTTATAAAATATAAAACTTTCAAAATGGGAGGGGGGGGGTAGTATTCCGGGAGCATAACAGTCTCTTTTCTCATTTTTCTAACTTTCTACGAACCCTTCCTGTGATATATCATTGGAAGGCCCTTTGTCCACTTTTTCACACATTATGAACCTCCATTATCAATTTCCCCAAATTTGTTATACTTGTGAGGATGGGGAGGGGAGTAAACGAGTTGATTAAATATCTCAATTAGTCCACATGACAAATATTGTAATAGAGATTAACTTAATAATGACACTCTATAACATTGACGTAAAATTATGAGTAGCACATATCACTATTTTCGAATAAAAATTCAAGATATCTTTAAATTTCATTTTACAGTATCTCGGGTTCTATGAACCAAATAACAATGAGCTTTTGTTCATTCGACTTGATATTGATAGCCTTACATATTTTAGTTCTTTTTTCCCATCAGGGGCACTTTCCTATCTCCGGACCTATGGGCCCAGTCACAACGTGGTTTGGTTCATTCAACTTGGTTTTCGATAGCTTCGTTCGGAAGATGGTTTGTTTAGAACAGAATACTCTCCCTGGCAATAGAATTTGGAACTAACTGATTTGACAGAGCATGCGCAACATGCCTACTATACGGTGCCACAAGCAGCTAAACATGTGTCGGCATTTCGTTCTAAAAGTGGTTAGAACAGAGTGTGGCCCCTAGAATTTGGAAGTAACAGATTTTACACAGTATGCAGCACACCTGCTATACGGTGCCGAAGGCAGTGGGGACCTGTGTCGAATGTTCATATAGGTCATATTGCTCTCCCCTAGTGGTGGAAATACAAGATTTTCCAGAAATAATCAGTTTAAAAATCAAAGAATTTCATTCAGGATTTCGATGTGAAAAAAAAAAAAAATTGGTTATGCATAAATCATTGATTTTTACAGTTACATCAATATTTTAGTACAAAAATTATGTAGTCATCGGAAACATACAGCGCCCCCCCCCCCCCCCCTTCATTTTCGTTTCATGTGGCAGTTATCTCAAGCCAATTTTTACTCCTAAATATCAGGGTTTTTATTATTTATTTTATTATTATATTTTTTTCAAACCGATTCTTCATACATTCAGCAGGCAAATATTTAAGACAGCATCAATTTATACAAATTTAACACTTATATATCGAAAGTTTTTTGGTAGAAACGAAAAGTTTTGGTAGTTTTGCCTAATTAAAATGGATCATATTTGATGGAGAAAAAATATCCTATGTCAGGTTATGCCAAGGAAGGATCTACACAATTCTGTAGGCTCGACTTTAAATCGTACAAAAAAGAAGCAGGTCAGCTAGTCATGATAAATTGTAACAGGGTATTGTGTTAAAGAAAAAAATAAAAAGAGAAAAGTCAGCAGATCTGTGTTCATGAAAAATCAGTTTTTTCTCAAAAATAGTAGCTGGGATTGGAAAATAGTCTCCTTTTATCTGATTTTCCTCCAAAATAGTCGCTTTTGAAGGATTCTGGGCTAAAATAGTAGCCATAGTAGCCTGATCCTGAAAATAGTCGCTTTTAGTAGCATGTGGCAGCCCTGAAAAATGTATTTATTAAACTCTCTCATTGTTTATGTTTAAATTCATTAAATACTTTTACACACATTCAAAAAATCAATTAACAAACAATTTTCAGGTACATTAAAATCATTTGCTTTTGGCGTGGAAAAGTACCGCTCGCCAAATCGTGGGACGCTTTCGATCTTTCGCGCCAAATACTCGAAAGTATTTTATCTTTTACAGACTTTCTACTGTAATTCCGCCGCTAAATTTGACTGATCCTTTATTAAATACATAAGTAGTTTAATTGGTATTTTTTTTCAAAATATTCTGAGTATGCCCAGTAAGGAGACCTTCCTTGTTAGTAATGGCACCATCTATCGGCCACTGTAGAAAGTAGCGAATTAATTTATTTTATATTTCATGTAAGGCTGGCAACACTCATTTCATCATTATTTTGCATTTGCTTTGAGTTGTATAGACCAACAGCAAATAACGACTGTTTACAGAATTCAAAAGAAACTTCATCAAGAGAAAATGAAAGTTCTCAAGCAAAGAACTATACAAAAAATGTTTAAAAATTGTAATAAAAAATAATTTTGGGTATTAAGATTATAATGTACAGGTAAATAAAAAGGATTCAAGTTTTGATTTTCTTAAATTGAATTATTAAAAGCTCTTCTTGCAAAGGTATACAGGTAAGTTAAAAAAAAAAAAAAAAAATCCTTTAATCCAGAATCTGCAAAACTCTAAAATCTGCAAAATTCTAAAATCCACACAGCCTCCGGTCCCAAGCTGTGCGGATTTTTGAGACTCCACTGTATACATGAAATACAGAGAAACTCACAAGCTAATGTTAAACCTATGGGAGCATTCTTTTCAAATTTGTGAAAGTGAAAGTAACTTTATATATTTAAAAAAAAATCTGCTAGAAAAATCGAAAAAGTAAACACTAACTCAGAGTTTAATCTCAGATATTCTAAGCAAGAAAATAATCCTTTAAAACTATTAATATGCAAGTGAGAAAATTTAAAAAGAAGTCTCCCATAGGTTTAACATTAGCGATTCAGTTTCTTCGCATGACTAGTGTAGGCTCTTAACACTCAAGCTAATGTTAATCCTATGAGAGCATTTAATTTTTTCTTGCTAGCATTTTAATTATTATTAAATGATTTTTATTTTTTAAGGATTTTCTTTCTTTTTTTTTGCATAGGGTACCTGCGATCGATAACTTTTATTGTGCGTGAGGAGAGGTGCCAAAATCCATATTTGCCACGGGTGCAATAAAGGCTAGTTTCGGCCCTGTAATTCCTCATCCTGAAGTTCCATTGGATTATTATAAACACTGGGAGTGATTAAACAGGAATACCATTTTTTTTCCGAAAGGCATGACGGATTATCCAGCATGCTGGATTACAGGATGTTTACTATACTACTGAATACTTATATTTTTTATAGCACGCATCTTTAACTTTTCTATTTTTATCAGAATTTCAGGTAATCTGAATTTTTTGTAATCTGAACTGGCACTGGTCCCAATTAGTTCGGATTAGCGGTGTTCTACTGTACATGAATTTATTTACATTCTACATGAATCTTTTAAAGTACTAAAATATAGTTTATCTGAAAAATGTGTAACAGAGTTAAAATTACACTTTAGGCAATTTACGACCATAGATGGTAATGTTGACAAATTATTTCTTGCAGCTCTGCATATGATTTTTAGAATTTATACACCACTCACCACATAACACACTAAAATTTTGTTCAGTTTAAAAATAGATATCATACCTGAAAATGCACTTCCAGCAATTATTGCTCATAGTCAGTTCTGTAGCTGAATTATTTTGTGTCTCTATACAAAGGAACGATAAATGCTATGCACTCTATAATCTACAGAATACTCATTGCAGTGCATCTCAATGTTGCATATTAATTTATAATATTTGAAGTAGTGTAACATTGCTGAAATGCACTGTAAACAATTATTCCCTATAGATCATGATGTAATGACTTTCTTTTGTGTGTCTCTGTAAACAAGCTATAAAAGCTACACACTCTATAAAACATAGAAAGCATAGCGTAGTGTACCTCAGTGATGCATATCAATTTAATTATATTTAAATATCATTAGTATACACAACAAATGATTCATTTCCACAGATAATAATAAAATATAAATTTTTTAGTGTCCTATAAACGAACCATAACAGCTACAGACTTTATCTTCAAAACGAACATGCTATATAAACTATAATAACATATATTGACATGTTTATTGTTAGTATGTAAATAACATATTAAACAAAAACCTAATTTGAAGAACAAATTAAAAAAACAAAATTTATTTCCTAAATTGTTTAAGCTTGAGAAGGAACAGATATTAAGATATTTCATTCAATTCGTTCTACATTTAATGTTAATTTTTTGTAACAAATAAGTTAAACCAATTGGACATTAAAAAATAAAATTCATACAACATGATACTTTAAACACCCTAAAAACTTAGATTCCATTCAAATGAAATCAAAATAAATCTTAGACTTTTTCCATTTTTAAGTTGTAAATATTTGTATTGCAGATTTTGTACTAATATGTTTATGACGATTGTACATAAAATGATAAGATACATGCAAAATACAAAACTTTAAAAAAGTTTAAGATTTATTTTGGTTTTATTTGATGGAATCTAAGTTTTTAGGGTGTTTAAAGTACCATGTTGTATGAATTTTATTTCTATTTTTTAATGTTCAATTGGTTTAATTTATTTTTTACAAAAATTTAACATTAAATGTAGAACGAATTGAATGAAATATCTTAATATCTGTCCCTTCTCGGGCTTAAACAATTTAGGAAATAAACTTTGTTTTTTTAATTTGTTCTTCAAATTAGGTTTTTGTTTAATATATCAAGTTTTTTAATAACTACTGCATTCAGACGAACACATTTCAAAATTAATGGGAGGGTACCATCATCAGGCTTTGATACATGCAGTATCGTATCACAATTTGTGATGCAATTTACCTATGTATAATAGGGTGGGCCGAAAAAGACTTTTTTTTCGATTTTCGATGATGGGTAGAGTGGAAAAGTTGCCACTGGTGGCACTAGTTCACACAAAAAAATTTGTGATTTTTTGGACAATTCCTTCATTTGCCGCAAATGGCTTGAAGTTTTGTACAAATGCTGATTTTTTAACTTTTTTAGCAAAAATTTAAAAAATGTTAAATTTAAGTTATTTTATCTGAATTTACTTGAAACATTGTATGAAATGTGTAAATACGCTCTGATTATGTATTATTTAGTAGTTATGTGCATTTTGAATTAGGTGACTTTTGTAGCTTTTTCGTGTATAAGTGAACAAAAATTGCAGGAATTGTGACAACAGGGAATAAGGGTCTCGTCCTCGATAAAGACTTGGTCAGGAGGCTGAAAAAGAAACTTGGAAAGAAGATACAGGAGGAGAAATTCTTGGAGGAAGAAAAATTACAAGCACGTTTTTTGATAGTAGAAAAAATAAAAAGATCTTCATAGAAAAAAAAAGGGTCCCTAATAATCCCTTTCATTTTCCCTTTTCTGTCTTTTTGCCGCAAAAATTGATTTTTTTTTATGTCTATGAAATGTATGTCAAAGTTGAAGATGACAGAATATTTTTGGTTTATAAAATAAACTGTGTCTTGATGATTGAAATGAGAAAAAAAGATTTCATTTTATAAAATTTTCCTGAAAGACATAATTTAATCACAATATTGTCTTCACTACCGATTGAAATAAAAGATAATTTCAATTATCAATTTAAAAATGGCAAAAAAGAAGAAATCTAATAATCCCTGTCGTTATTCGTTATCTCCCTGTTTCCACAAAAATGGAGTAATTTGGTTGCCATCATTAGGGAAATTTCATTCAAATTAATATCTTGAAAACTAATGTATTTTCCTGCGTATAATCTGCAGCCGCAATTTTTAGACCTTAAAAAATATTTCAGCAGATAATCCACGGATTATGCGCCGGACTATATGAGGATTACTCATTGTTTTCAACATTCCAAAGCAGTGGCGAAGCCAGAATTCGTATCTAGGGGGGGTTATGAAATGTTGATAATGGTTATCGCCGGTTACTTGAATCAGTCTAGTTAATGAATGAAATCATCATGAATTTTTTCTCGGTTAGTAGAATCACTTGTTACTTTGGTTGTGATTCATTTAAACAGCATTTTACAATATTACGGTTACAAAACATAAAATGCACCGATGAAATAACTATACTACTATGTTAGATTTATAAAAAGTGTTTAAAAAATGATGAGGAAAACTTTAAGAGATAGAAGAGCACAGTACAGCAAACAATTTTTGTATGTAAAATCAGGAATCCATTGTTCAGTCAAAAATACTCCACTCCAAGTCCCTCCCGAATTCTTGTTCCTAACTTGAAAATTAATTAAACAATTTTAGCAAAATTTTCAATAGACTTTGTGTCAGATATAACAATATCATGAGAATTGGTGAAGTTTATCATCATCTGCATCCAAACAGTGCTGAATTTTAGAATGTAATTAACATTATTATATATCCATGCAAAAATTAGTAAAATTTCACCCGACCCAACAATTTTTTCAAAACTTGCATATATTTTTAAATTTCCATTGTTCTACAATTAAAATTTTCAATTTATTATGTTTAAAGAATTGTCATTTTCTAGGCAATAAATGTTATAGACGATAAAAATTTCTAGGCAATAAAAATAAATATAACGTTTGAAAAAGAACCTGCATGTGACGAAATCCTGTCTTAAACGGAAAAAATGTGTTGATCCATACAAAATGAATGTAATAATGTGTAAAAAGAATATAATACATTTAAAACAGATGGTGTACCTGCTAAGAAGGGAACTTGTCTATAGCGAACATTTCTGCTCTCCTATGCGATCCCATCTTAGAAAATTTTACGACATAGCTAGGGGTGATTCTGTTCTGAATTTTCCGAAAATTAAAAACGCTCATCATTCAGAAACTTGGACATAAAAATATCGCGGATTTCGACAAATGGTTGCCGTAAAAAACCAATTTTGTTATCGTTCACAAAAAAAAACTCGCCAAAGGGGAAAACACGAATTTCATCAAAGGATCGTGAAAAAAACAAAAGTTTCGCATTGATCGCAAAAAAGAACACTAATTTCATCTAAAGATCGTGAAAAAGCTAAAATTTCGTCTAAAGATCGTGAAAAAATGCAAATTTCGTCTAAAGATCGCGAAAAAAACACAAATTTCGTCTAAAACAGGGGTGATTCTGAGTAAAAAAAAAAACAAATTTCTGAAAATCACAGAAAATTTTCTGAAAAGTTACAGAAGAGAGTGGAGGGTTCCGCAGCCTTTTGATGAAATTTGCGTTTTTCGCTATCTTTTGACAAACTTCGTGTTTTTTTGCGATCTATTGACAAAATTTGTTTTTTTGCGATCATTTGATGAAATTTGCAGTTCATTCGCAATCTTTTGAAGAAATTTGTGGTTTTTTCCGCGATCTTTTAACAAAATTTTTCTGTTTTTCGTGATCTTTTGACGAAATTTGTGTTTTTTTCGAGATTTTTTGACGAAATTTTTTTTCCGCGATCTTTTGTCGAAATTTGCCTTTTTTACGTGACCTTTGGTCGAAATTTGCAGTTTTTTCGCGACTTTTCGTCAAAATTTGCATTTTTATTGCGACTTTTTGACGAAATTTACGCTTTTCCCACGATCTTTTGACGAAATTGGCGATTTTTCTATAAACGATTGAAAAAATTAATTTTTTTGGGCGACCATTTGTCGAAATTCGCGATACTTTTTATGTCCGAATTTTCAGATTGGTGACAGATTTTTTTTCAATTTTCGGAAATGAATGCCTTAAATTTTCAGAAAATTCGGAACAGAATCAGCCCTAGTCTAAAGACTGCGGAAAAAACGCAAATTTCATCAATGGATCGCGCAAAAAGTGCAAATTTCGTCAAAGTATTGCGAAAAAAGCCTGTAAATTTTGTCCAAAGATCGCGAAAAAAAGCAAATTCCGTCAATGGATCACAGAAAAAGCGGAAATTTCAGGAAAGGATCGTGAAAAAGATCCTCAAATTTTGTCAAAGGATTACGAAAAAAAAAATGCAAATTTCGTCAAAGGAACGCAGAAAAAACTTGAATTTCGTGAAAGGGCCGCGGAAAAAAGCATAGTTAATGTCAGGAGGGAATTTCCCTCCCTCTGCTGTAACCTTTCAGAAAATTTACTGTGAATTTCAAGATAACAAAATAAATATCGCAACCCAGGACACTTTTTTAAAAATGGAGAATACAAACATGAAAATGGCTAAAATAAGTATTTTTTTATCAGAACTCCTCGTACAAGACAATTTTTAACTGCAATGGCGTAAAAATCTCTATTTTGTAGAAATTCAGTCGGCCAGGGTAGGGCTTGTTAAGTTTTTGTATGAGCCAGACCGAACATTTAAATTTTATACCAGGCCAATAAATTTTTTGTGAAAAAAAAAATGAAAAAACGGGTCGGACCGGGCCCGGGCCGAAATTTTTTCCTCGGATCGGTTTGCGCTCGGGTGCGGAAATGTCGGTCTGTAGTTAGTTCGTCCTGAGTTTAGATTTAGACTTCTAACAAGAAGTTTGCAACAGAAAGAGACCTATAAAATGTTAATGGTTAGCACAAATATTAACTCCCCAACTTCTGACACATGTAACACCCCAGTAGCAGAAACAGTGAAGCACGGAAGCGGGCACTGCAGATTATTTTAAAGTTTGCAGATTAATTCACCAACTTAAAAAGAAATGCTGGGCTTAAAAAATAGCTGAAATTTGCTTTAAGTCTCTAGATTTATGGTATTTGTTGTATCCTTATATTATATTTTCTTTATAAATGGAAATTTTGCTTACTTTAAGTGTTTCTGTTATTTCTTATGATAGTAGGCTTATTGGGTTGCAGATAAATTTTAGTTTGCTGCAGACTGACACAGAAAATTCTGTTTCTGGGTGTAACACTAATTTAAAAACCTTAAGCAGAGTGTGCAGCTAATCTGAGGATTATTTGAAAATATGTAAATGAAGAGAAAATGTAGCATGTTAAAATATCTTCCATTAA
The DNA here is from genome assembly GCA_963932465.1 of Maratus speciosus. Taxonomy (NCBI): domain Eukaryota; kingdom Metazoa; phylum Arthropoda; class Arachnida; order Araneae; family Salticidae; genus Maratus; species Maratus speciosus. Next base: position 326,849,482 of record OZ010793.1, read on the forward strand.
GCATCTGTAAAATGATAATCTGAAGAAAGTAATGTTAAAAATGCAATAAAGTCATTAACCACTCATGTATATTTCCATAGCATAAACTTCCTTTATTCTTCTTATAATTCACATTAAAAGTTCCAAGTTAAAACAGTTCTTTAAAAAATAAATCATAAATATACGAACAGCAGATGAACATAATTTGTTTCATAAATATATCTGACATTAAACTATTTCATTAGAAGCCATGACGATTAAAGATAAAAATAACTAAACTTAAAAATGACGATGATTGAAAGTAAACAAAACGATAACAACCTACATAGATGAATAATTACCACGAAACCAACACAGCGTCCCGAGAAATAACCGAAGTTGTTCTCGTATCTCGAGCCTTAGCTTAAAAACAAGTTGTCCTTTCCCTCCGAAAGAGACAGCTTAAATACGGCAAAAAGATCGGCACATGCCGATACGCCCATTCACTAGAATGATCCATGACATTGTGATTCGCCGATGGTGAATGACGTCAACTAATTCATTCATAACTTTCACAGCCACCATCTATCGAAAGAAAAACAAACCGCGTAATTTGAACTCCCGAAATGAACTATGATGCGTGGCTATCGTGATTATAAGAGAACTGTAAACAAAAGTACGAAGTTTTAAAAGTAAATTGTAACTCAAGGAAACTGATAAAGATGGATAATTAACTAAAGGATAAATGGATTAAAGCAAGATAAAAGGTAAGTTTATTTCCAGAATGTTTTATATTTAAACAAAATTACTTTGATAAATAAAGATATGATAACTTAAAGACTGCAAATTATACTGTCAAAGTAAAAAGTTGTTGAATACAAAATAGAGGCATTGCGACTAGAGAAATGGGCTTCTTAGAATTTCCTAACATAAAACATATGTTTTCTGTTTTTGTCAGGAAGTCGATGGTCCATTATCGTTTCGAATGGAGCAAAGACAGAAATGCAATTAAAAAACTGTACAGTGTAGTACAATACTTAAACTCAAAGCGTCTATATGGCAGGAAATGATCATTCTCTTAGCCTAAGCCATTGCAAAAATGTGATCCATGACCTTTTTCAAAACAAATAACTAGTTGTCACTTAAGCAATGCATGTAATATACGCTTTCATAGGTTTAAATACAATATTTGCTGTTTAATTGGATCACTTTGTTGAATAGAATTTGATTCAGCAAAGCCACAGATTCCAAATAAGCCAAAATTTTTAATATTACCGTATTTTCGGGTGTATAGCCCGCGGGTTATACAAGAAAAAAACATTTGGAACAGCCGCTGCGGCTTATACACGGTGCGGACTATACAAAGATTTTTTTTTTTAAAGAAACGGAAAATCGTGATTTTTCTATAATTTTTAAGCCCGAAAAAATTTCAAAAATCGTCGAAATTTGTAAATTTTTTTCGCTATGCCGCGAAATTTAAAGAATTTTCACGTGTTTGTAATGTTTTTTTACTGTTTAAATGCTATTATTATTTATTTCTGCCTTTGAAAATAGAGATATTATTGGTTTGTTTATGACGGACTCTGAAACTTCCGATTTTGAAGGATTTTCCGATTCCAGTGATTAAAATAAATATTTTTGAGCAAATTACTGTGTGCCTTTTTATACAGTAGTTTTATATTACTTATAGTAATTATTGTTTAAAATAATAATAACATATTTTCTAGGAGGTAAAACGCCATTAATGGCTCCAGTTGTATATTACATCCAGTTCTCTCAAAGTTACTGTTGTGATAATTTACCTATTATCTGCTGCTGCAATTCAAAAAATTTAACTGGGATAAATGCATAGGTGCCAAGTTGCGACTAATCCTCCGTAATATGTGGGTTAATTTAACCCTGGTTTAATACATTTCGTACCGGAATTTGTTTTTTCAGAGATGATATTAAATACGTTCCACGTAGGAAACTGGAATTAAATAAATAAAGATTCATCAAATAATTTTTCTGGTTCGAATCTTCGTTGAACTGGGTTAAATTAATCCCCGCATTACGGGAGATTAGTGCGAGCTTGGCACCTCTGTAAATGGTATTTAATGTTTGCAGAAATGTATGCAATTATCACAATAATTACATTTACTTTTTGACATGAAAAAAAAATATTGTGGAAAAATTTGTGTATTGTGTTGCTTATGATAGCTAATTATCTACGAAATGGACCCGGAGAGGCGGGGATGCCCTCCGTGGGGGGGTCTTTCTAACGGAACCTAACCCGTATTTACGCACAAAAATCCAAGTTTAGAAGAAAACTCCGAACGATTAGGCCGACGGGCGCGATTGGGTTCGAACCCAGGACCTCCCGTCTACCAGCTTTTGAGAGCAGAACCTCTCGGCCACTGGTGGGGCGTAGAAAAACGAAAATATTTCTTGAATTACCTTTGACAATAATTTTGTTATTTTTAAAGGGAAAAAAAGTGACTTTTTTTCCAGATTAAAAATAATGATAATAATAAATAAGTTAAAATCTGGTTTTATTATTATGGAATTATTAAAAAAAAAGATTTTAGTACCGTAATTTACGGAAGAAACGCCGCGGCGTTTACGTGTTTTAAATTGAAATTTCAAGCGATGCGGCGTTTACGCGCAATTAATTTTTTTTTTTTTCCACTTTCAAAAATTCAGATACCAAAGATAAGAAATTTCATATTAATTAGATTTTAAAATAATGTGGGCGAGCCGAAATTTTCAGACCCAGGCGATCGAAATATATTGGCCCTGCCTGGGCTAAACTTGAACCATTTATGCTAAAAATTTGGCCCACCCCGCCAAGAAAAATCGATTAAATCAAGTCCGGGATCCTATCAATAAAATTATTTAAGATATATTTTTTACATACTCATGCAAACATTTTGCAGCTTAAACTAGTATGTCCACAATCTATGTAATATGGAATGGCAACATTATTGATTACTTATAGAAATTCATTTAAATGATAACTCATTAGAAAAAATAATGTAGTTTAAAATGGAAGAAAAATATTTTAGAAAAAATAATTTTGAAGCTCTACAAAGATTTTTTTAAATATATATTTCTCTATAATTTAATAAAATGAAATAAATTTCTAAAGATTTCGTCGAACAAAGGAAAAATTTCACTGTTATTTTCGCAAAAACCTGCGGTTTAACATGGCCCCGAAAAAAAAAAAAAAAGTAGTTCTCCAACCCCGGCCCGGAGCAACCGCAGATAAAAATTAAGCTCGATCGCGGTCCGGCCCGAGTCTAATAAAAAGAGATTAACCAGGCCCATGCAGATCTCTAATGTGTACGTTTTAAGTGAAAATCCTATAAAAATTATTTAAAATAATATTCATAGGATACATAAAACAAATTAGTAGATATAATTTTTTAAATGCTTAATATTTCATATTTTCTAAGAAAATATAACTACCAGAAAATAATCTATTTGTAAAAAATGTATTTTTCTAGAAAAAATACACCCCCCCCCCCCCCTCTATCCATAACAAAACAATAGCAGGTAAAATCAGACTACATGATCAAATGTTGGACTCTACTCTGAACCTGAACTGCAAGGTCCGGATTGTATCCTATCCGAATCCGAAAATTCTACTTAAAGTCAACTCGAGACCCGACAAGAACAAATTTTGTCAACCGAAATATTAAAACCAGAAACTAAAATGAAGGAAAATTAATCCATATTTTAATGCATTTACGGAAAAGTAGTCTATAATTATGTTTTTCTTGTATCAAATTATTTCGGCTTTTACCATTTTAACAAATATTCAGCAGCATCTTTTGGAGAAAAAAAAAAAAAAAAGTTAACTCGAACGAATCAAATTCCAACCCGACCCACGCCAAAAAAAGAAAAAAAAAATCCCGCCAACCCGACCCAAACTTTAGTCGGGTTCGGGTACTATCCGATTACCCGACCCAATGCAGGATTCAATTCTGTACCAAGTGATTGAAATAAATATAAAATATAACTTTTAAATGTTCATGCAAGAAGTATTTTTAAAACATCTACAATAACGCCAAATATTCTCAAAAACGACCATAAAATAAATCAGATTAAATTGCATTGTTAAATCATCTTGTATTTAAGAAACAGCACAGTGATGGTAAGTATTTTTTTTTTTCCTTGGTAATCATTTCGTGTATAAATGCTTTTAAAGCAAAATCTTCTAATTGAAATCTATATTTATTTCTTTGAGATTCTGACAGCTAAAAAGTTCCAAACAGAGCGATAGAAGGGGGAAAAAAAAAAGAAAATAGCTTTAGGATGGCACGTGATATCTTTTCGTAGTGGTTAGCATGAATCATATAATGTTTATAATCCTTATCGCTCCACGTGCAAAGAAATAATAAAAATAGGTCATAAAATTTCTTGCAGATTGATTGGAATTAAATAAAACCGATTCGAATTAAATAAAAAGTTTTGTTTTGTTTCTGATAACTTTATTATAAAACACGCATACACACATAAATAACGGCTGCATTCACTATAAGTCATTTTTAATTTTAAATGTATAAAACTATTGACGCATTTATTAATACTTAACGAAATCGAACAGCGTTTTCCAGTTTTTGATAAGGGAAAAAACATTTAGAAAATGCTGAAAGTTGATTTTTTAACTGAATTTCCAGATGAGACAGCTCGGGAAAGGTAATCATCAAATAGCAATAGCTTATAACTTAAGATATAATACATTTATCGAAAATAGAAAAACGCATTCGATTTCAAATCCCTTTGATAGATATGCCAGCAGATTCCATGCTTTTCCGTTTAAAATTTTCGATGAATTATTGTGGGAGGTTTCTTTTAATCCTCCCCCCCCCCCCTCTTAAAAAAATCAAAAACATCTGCATCCCGATTCTACAGATTCTTTTAGAAATAATTAAAATGAGAATTTTTATATCTTATTCAATTGACGAAATGGGATGTGATAACGTTGTTTTATTTGTACATAGCGCTAAATATTAAAATTAATACGTTTATTATCTATTTGTAAATAATTGTAATATATGGCACTGTGAAAATAAATGTCATTTTAGCACGTCGTCATTTTAATGTCATTCAAGCACGCTATTTAAGATACTTGAGTTAAAATTGAGATTGCTAACGCCCAATCGTTCTCATCATGCTCTTTAGTGTATAGAAAAGTTTACTCAATTTTAACGGGATTTTTTTTTTAAATATTATTCATAATGAATTATTAATTTTGAATATCGTACTTATATTATTTATAACAAATTAATAATTTCATATTTCCAGAGCTCCCACTCAACTGGTGTAGTAAAAAAGGGGACCAAAAGGGAGCACATATTTTGTAAAAAAAAGAGATCAAAAGGAAACTATTTTCGCAAATCATAAAATAAAATAAACAAGGAAACCCTCCTTTCCTTCAATTGTCACTAATTAATAAATGTTCAAAGTATAATTTGTTATAAAGAAAACGCTTGCTCCGATTCAAATTCTGAAATTCATTATCTTAAAGCCATTGTTATTGGTAGAGGTTACAAACCTTCTAAGACAGGTTGAATTTCACGAATTTTTCCACGACTATTTAAAGAAATTTGCGTGTTTTTCGGGATCCTTTGATGAAAATTATGTTTTTTACTATATCTTGACGAAATTAAAGTTTTTAAAATCTTTTGACGAAATTAGTTTTTTTTTTTCGATTTTTTGACGAAATTTGTGCTTTTTTCCGCAATTTTTTGACCGTTTTTTTCGCGATATTTTGATGCAATTTGCGTTCTTTTCGCAATCTTTTGACGAAATTCACGTTTTTTCGCGATCCTTTGACGAAATTCGCATGTTTTTTCGATTTTTTGGCGAAATTTGCGTTTTATTGAGAAACCTTTTGCCGAAATTCACGTTTTTTTTTTTTTTTTTTTTTTTGTTTTTTTTTTGCCACCTTTTGACGAAAATCGCGTTTTCCGCGATTCTTTGACAAAACTTGCGTTTTATTGAGAGATTTTTTGATGAAATTCGTGTTTTTTCGCGATCTTTTTACAAAATTCTCGTTTTTTTCGCGATCCTTTGCCGAAATTTGCGTGTTTTTCGCGATCCTTTGTTGTAATTTGCGACCTTTTGACGAAAAACGCGTTTTTGGCTATTCTTTGACAAAACTTGCGGTTTTTTTCGCAATCTTTTGAGGAAATTAGTCTTTTTTGCGATCTTTTGACCGCTTTTTTTCTTTCTATCTCTTGACCGCGTTTTTTTCTATCTTTTAACGAAATTCACGATCTTTTGAAGAAATTTGCGTATTTTCGCAATCCTTTGACAAAGTTGGCGATTCTTTTCGTGATCGATTAACGAAATTTAATGGTATTTGTTGGAACATATTTGCGAAAAGCGCGCTTTTTCCGCGATGCTCGGCTAAATGCCAAACATCGGTAAAATTTTAAATAAAAGTCGGTTAAAAGTGTCAAAAAACAGACTTTACGGACCTAACAATGAAAAAACGGACCAATACGGACTTGAAGCAAAAAAACGGATCTAGTGGGAGCCCTGTAATTTCGGTGCTTGTGGTTTTTAAAATTTCAGTTTAATTAATTTTTTTGTTGCAAAATCATTCGCGATATACCAAGGTAATAATGCAATTTATCATCCGCGCCATATGCCGGAATTTAAGCTGCAAATTTCACGCAATTTTAGTGTAGTTTTTCGTATTTATATTATTTAAATTATATTAATAATTTCGAATTGTGCATTTAAATTATTTATTTCTAATTAATAATTTCATTTTTATGATTTCTTAATTCTTATTAATGTGTTTCTGTTTAGCACGCCATTCGCGATTACCTCGGAAATTTCACATGCGGCGTAAACCCTGGTCGAAATATACATTCGTAGATGGTGTATAGCCCGCGGGCTATACAACGATGCAGCTCCGCGGCTTATACACGAACTTTTTTATGGTACTGCTCGATTTAGGGGTGCGGGTTATACACTGGGTGCGGGCTATACACCCGAAAATACGGTAATTTTAGTTTTGATTCATAAAAGCAGTTAAATCGCTTAACTAGTGATTCATATAAGCGGCAATTATAGTAATTTTTGCAGCTCTGGGAGGGGTTTTAACTCCGAATCCCCCCCCCCCTTCCCCCACTGCGCCAGTGAATTAATTATTGAGTTATAAACGATTTTGATCGCGTGACGACCGGTTTTTCCTCCTTTTTGCCGCTATCACGTCGCAAATTCGGTTCAAAACATCTACAGTGACACCATCTTTTGAAATATCTTTTGTGTTTATCAAAGAATGGAAAACGTCTTCCAGTTACATTATTTTTTGATGGCAAAACCTACCTATTTCACGCGTTTCTGAAAAAGAATTAATTAAAAAATGTGTCTGAACGTCCCTTTGGATTTGAGAACAGTCTTAACAAAAGAACCTTATTGACCTTATCGGGTATGGGTTATTATACCCGAATTGTAAAACATGCATGTTTGTTTATATCTTTCCAGAAACAAAAATATAAAAGAATTATATACTTTCCGAACATACCTGAATTAATGGAAGCTCGGAGGAAGTCAAAGACTTAAAAAAATATGTTTTCTTATCATCTTTTTCTTAATTTTCTTCTCTGAAGAGGATTTAATATCAAACTAATACCTTAACACAACAGCAACTAATAACAGAATGTGTGTGGTGTAAAGAAAAACGAAGAAAACGAAAAACGAAGGAAGAAAAATTTTGAGGGTGAAATTCAGATGAAATTTTAATGAAATGTGATGGAATGAATTGTTTTTAAAATGTAGGACAGATTATTTATTCAGTATAAAGTAAGAAATAGAGTACAGGGATGAAAGTGCACTAAAGCCATTTTGTAGCAGTAAAAATCAAATTTTGGAGCAGTAAAATCTATTTTTGTAGCAGCAAAAATCTGATTTTGTAGCAGTAAAATCCATTTAGCAGCAAAAATTAATTTTGTAGAAATAAAAACTGTTTTTGGAGCAAATTGAAATTCTAATGCTAATAAAAAAGAAATTTGCGTATTTTCGCGATCTTTTGATGAAATTTGCATATTTCGTGCGATCTTTTAGCGAAATTTGCGTATTTCTCGCGATCTTTTGGCGAAATTCGCGTATTTCTCGCGATCTTTTGACAAAATTTGCGTATTTTTTGCGATCTTTTGACAAAATTCGTGTATTTTTCGCAATCTTATGTCAAAATTAGCGTATTTTTTGCTATTCTTTGTTGAAATCAGTGTGCTGTTCGCTATTTTTTGACGAAATTAGCGTGTTTGTTTTTTAATCTTTTGACAAAATTTGCGGTTTTTTGTGACCTTTTGATGAAATTTGTGGGTCTTTTCGAGATCTTTTAACGAAATTTGTGTTTTTTCACAATCTTTTGACCCCATTTTATTCGTTTTTAGAAGTAATTGGTAATCCTTTGACAAAACAAACGGGGTGTTTTTTCGCTATGTTAAAATTCGCATGCTTTTCGCGATCTTTTGACGAAATTCGCGTATTTTTGGCAATTTTTTGACGAAATTTGCGAATTTTTGGCAATCTTTTGACAAAATTTGTGTATTTTTGGCAATCTTTTCACAAAATTCGCGTATTTTTCGCGATCTTTTCACGAAATTCGTGCTTTTTCACAATCTTTTGACCCCGTTTTGTTTGTTTTTTGACGAAGTCAGCTATCCTTTGACAAAATGCACGTTTTTTTCGCGATATTTTGATGAAATTCGTGTGTGTTTTTTGCGACCTTTTGGTGAAATTTGCGGGGTTTTTTCGCCATCTTTTAATAAAATTAGCGTTTTTACGATCTTTTGATCGTGTTTTGTTCGTTTTTTGACGAAATTAGCGATCCTTTGGGAAAATCCGCGATCTTTCGACAAAATTTGCGCGTTTTCCGCGATATTTTCACGAATTTTTCGCGATATTTTGAAGAAATCGTGCGTTTTCCGCGATCTTTCGCCAAAATTTGCACGTTTTCCGCGATCTTTTGACGAAATTTGCGTGTTTTTTGCGATCTGTTGACGAAATCGCGATTTTCGCGATCTTTAGGCGAAATTTATGGGGTTTTTTACGACCTTTTGATGAAATTTGAGGGGGGTTTTCGCCATCTTTTAACAAAATTATCGTTTTTACGATGTTTTGACTGCGCTTTGTTCGTTTTTGACGAAATTAGCGATTTTTGACAAAAGTCACGTTTTTTCGTGATCATTGGAGAAACATCGCGTGTTTTTCGAGATCTTTCGACCACGGTTTTTTGCTTTTTTTGATGCAATTAGCAGCCTAGAAAAATGTTAAAAAGTTTTTTTTTTTTTTTTTTTTTTTGGCTTCTCGGATCGACGAAATCGTGCTAAATTTCATCTTGGCACTAAGTACGTTTTGGCGCAGGTTTGGCGCAAAATGGAAAAAAAATAGCTGTTTTGTAGAAGCTTGCCGCAGTAAAGCGATTTTGGCTTCGTCTGGCGCAATTGGCACAGGTCTTACATCCCTGAGAGTAGAATAGGGTTTTAAAAAATGAAGTTTTTAACTTTTATATTACGAAGGGGGAAGTGAAATTTCAGAAGAAGGGGAGGCAAGGCGGGATTAAGATTTTTTTAAAATCAGAAATTAAAAGAAATGCAGAAGAGTTTCACCTTTGATTAAGAATTAATATGAGAGTAAAATTAAGCACTTTTAAGGACTTTTTTCAGATTTTACATGAAAATAAGTACTTTTAAGCACCAAAAATTTCCTTTGAAAAATGTAAGCACTTTTAAGGACTTTTAAGGACCGTACGAACCCTGTAATAAACCACCTCCCTATTTATTTAGTTTCTCCATTTAAATGATAATTGTAATAAAATAATTGCAAATAAAATAAAAATAATTATAAAAAATTTACAAGTTAAAAAATACAAATACTTTTTTTTTTCATTAAATCTTACATCTAAAACATAGAATTTCTTTGGAATACACATAATTCAATAATAATTGCTGTTTTTAAATTACCTTCAACATCTTCTGCTTTTTAAATAATGCTCAATTTAAATTCTGCAGTGCAACCAGCGCATTTTCTCTTAGAAATTATTATAACTTTCAACGTGATAATAATACACGATGTTTCAGCTAAATGATTGAGATTGCAATTTTTGAAAGAGATGAGTTGAGAAACGCTTTGAGCTTCATAGAAGCATGTTGACAAAAGGCTAAAAATATATAACATAAAAATCGGAAACCACTCCCACTAGCACTTACAAGTGATATGTGAACTAATCACGAGTAACTCTGCAAACGGTCGATAGCAGATAATGGTCGTTAACTTTTGCTTAAAAGGAATTTCAGCAGATAATCCGCACTTTAAATTTTTGAGGTTTTTTAACAGATAATCCGCAGATTATATGCAGGAAAATACGGTAATTCAAATTTAAAAATTCTAATACCAGTTTTGAGATCTGCGGATTAATACGGATTTTTGGTGTTAATTTCACTGCATAGTATTACATATTTTAGGAGAAATAGCTGTGAAACATAATCAGTCGTTTAATAAAATTGTTTCATAAATTTGTTTCATTTGGATTTTATATATATAGGGTGTATATATATATATATATATATATTCATATTTATATATTTTTTCAACCTTTTATTTATTTATTTATTTATCATTATAATTTAATTATTTATTTATCTATCTTATTTTCTAATTGCTATTTTTTTTTATTTAATTATGTATTATTTTATATATTTGTATTTTAACTTAGTTTTTATTAAATTGCTTCATTATTTTCCTGCTGATGGTCTATATTCTTCTCTTTGAGTAATGCTCTTGTGTGATTAGCTGTTGCCTTCTGTTTTCTTATTGGCTGTTTTCTACTCATGCTTACCCATTTGTTTGTTTCTTCAACTTTTCCCTTTGCCTAACCTGTTCTTTGTCAGTCTTGCTGCTTCTTTCAACATAGTAGGACGTGCTCTCTGTGCCAGACGAAGAAAGACTAGTTCTTTTGAAAGGCCTTGCGCATTTGTTAAAATTTTTATGGTGTTTTTAAGAAGTTCCTTTTATCTTACGCTTCTCTTTATATTCACACCAGCTTATTTGATTATTTAATGTAAAAAAATTGAGTCAGTAGTCAATGAAATTTAAAGAATAAAGATAAAAACAACTTATTACTCTTTTCTTATTTCTACATTAATAGTACTTTTTAGATACTTACTATTTGATGAGTCACATCTTTATGTGGAAGAGGATTATTGATCACATGGAATTTATATTTTGCTTCTTTGTCATAATATGCTAATATTGTATTATGTACATACAATAGTGAAATAACAGGTGAATGATAAGCTTCTGGGTTATAAAAAGCTGTAATTAAAGTGGAGTTTACACCTTTTTCAAAAATTGCTCCAATAATAAATTTTGTTTGATATAATGTTCCATCGTCTAATGCATGTTTGATGTAATAATCTAAATGATTTTGTTGTTCAAGATCTACAAGATGCGTATTTTGTGTTTCTAACAAACTTGCATAAGTGTCACCTAAATCAATAGTGAGCGGACTAGAAGGATCAATGCCATAAACAACATGAGTTCTTCCAAATACATTCAAATCAAAAGGTTCAGCATCTTCAGGTTTATTAATTTCAGATGTATCAGCTTTTGTCATCAAATTGGATAATATTAGTACCAAAGGAAGGATAACAATTGTTGACAAACTTAACATTTTATTACGTTTCGAAAATGTATAGTTTTTTCTAAATAAAGCATCCATATGTTGAATAAACAAACTACACCCTTCATTTCTCTTTCTAGTCAATGAATGACCGATAGGATATTGATTTGCATCTGCAATTAAAAAAAGTACTCTTAGGTAAAAAAAAGTCAACAGTTATTCAAATTAAATTTAATAAATTCAATAGCTTTGAAACAAGAAAGAAAAAAATATGTGTCAGGTACATATTATTATACATTTTATCAAAGTGATGGTATACAGAAAAACTAAAAACCAAACTCTGTGGCTATACAATCGATGAAGGATCTGGGTCGACAGTGCCCATCTCTGTTTTCTTGACCCTGATACAAAAAAATACATAGTAAATAATCTCATACATTTGTTATTCTAATACACAGTCGGTCAGTAAAAAAGAAACAAACCCATTTCTATGTTGTTTACTTATTAAATTGTCATATGGAAAGACATATCATATCATCTTTCAGATGCTTATTCATATTTGATTTGATGACTTTTTGCACAGTAATTCAGAAACAAATTCAAACGATTTGAGTTAACAAAATGATTATTAAATTTTCTAGCAGCCCCCCCCCCCCCCAAATGCTTCCAATATTTTCTTTGCATTTTTGCATCAATCCAGGGAATGTCCAAAACTGCTATAAACTAGTTGGATGTGCCAAAACTTTCTTCTATCTTATAAATCTTAATATTTCAAAAAGTATTTACACATGTTAATACTTCAATATTATTAGTTCAATACTATACCAACTTTGATTTTCTTCTTAAATTTCTGCTTCAATCAATTAAACGGACTAAAAATGAGTTAATCTATATCATGATATTTGTTAAAATTAATAGTTTTTCCTTATTCTCTTGTTATCATATGTTTGCGAATAGCCGGCTTAGCAAGAAGCGAGTTCCTGCTGATGGACAATAGAACTACGAAAAATCAAGGAAAGTATACAAAAATCGCTATCAGAGATCCCCTTTACCGCACAATATTGCCAAATTCAAGTAGGACATGTTAGCCAAAGCTAAAAACATGCACAAAAAATTTGGTTCAATTGTATGCATAATTTTATACACTTTTCGATGGTACAATAAAGAAAATGGCACAAACATCGCTATTACAGTGCCCCCCCTTTTGATAGATTTTTTTTTTCAAATTCAGGGAGGACTTGTTCGCCATAGCCGGAAACATACACAAAAAATTTGGTTCAATTCTATGCATAACTTTATACACTTTTCAATGGTACAATAATGAAAATGGCACAGACATCGCTATTACAGCGCCCCCTTCTGGCAGATTTTTTTTAAATTCAGGGAGGACTTGCTTGCCATAACCAGACACATACACAAAAAATTTGATTCAATTACATGCATAACTTCATACATTTCTCGATGGTACAATAATGAAAATTGTACAGACATCGCAATTATAACGCCACCTTCCGGCAGAATTTTTCCAAATTCAGGGAGGGTCTTCATGCCTTGACCAAAAACAAACACAAAAAATTTGGTTCAATTCTATGCATAACTTCATACACTTTTTGATGGTACAATATTCAAAATGGCACAAAAATCGCTATTACAGCGCCCCCTTCCAGCGAATTTTTTCCAAATTCAGGGAGGACCTGCTTGCCATAGCCAAAAACTTAAAATAAAAATTTGGTTCAATTCTATGCATAACTTCATACACTTTTCGATGGTACAACATTCAAATTCGCACAAAAATCGCTCGGCACCTACTACCGGCGAATTTTTTCCAAATTCAGGGAGGACCTGCTTGCCATAGCCAAAAACTTAAAATAAAAATTTGGTTCAGTTCTACGCATAACTTCATACACTTTATGATGGTACAATGGCAACAGACAGACGGACGGATGGACGGACAGACAGACATTTTCTATAAAAATGTTTTTGGGGATCTCAGACCCCTAAAACGTGTAAATCTGCTGAAAACTGGAAGTCGAAAAAAATTTCGATTACAATACTTTCTTCTATTGATATATCAATTGATATCAATAGAATATTGATATCAATAGAAGAAAGTAAAACGATAGAACTCTTTCATGCCTGCAATTCTGATCGATAAAGCAGAGGAGGGATGCCTATATATGTAAACAAAGGCACATAGAGTGCGCTTTAAAATGAAGTAAATGATTTAAATGATGGAAATGCTTTATCACTTTCTATGTTTATTTATTTACCTATGGTGTGTAATTTAGATATAATGCATTTGATGGGAATGGTGATGAAATCCTTTATTATTTTAGATTAGGAACATATATATAGAATTATATGTAATATCTAGAATTTGTTTCACAAGTATATAAATAATCATGGCAAAAAGAGCTGGATTGCTAACTGAAAATGAAATTAGGAAAATTATGGATGAACTGACAGCGATACAGAAACAGAAAAAAATGTTAAAATCAATTTAGGGTAAATTTTTAGTTTCACTATGCTGAATTTCAAGCCATCTGATGAAAAAGTTAAAAAATTATACAGATATAAAGCCTTGAGCTTTAAATGTTAATTTAATTTTTAATATTTCTATTCACATTTCGATAAATAATTATTTACCTCCCCCCCTCCCCCCTTCATAGTCATTTTTGTTAAGTATACAAAAATAATTATTTGATTTTGATACATTTAATTAATTTTTTTTAACATGAGTTATGAAATAAGCAATTGAAAAAGAAAATTAAAATTTACAAAATTTTTTGGAATCTAGATTTGTTTTCTAGTGTTAAAAATTAAGTGTTGGCACTGAAAATTTAAAAGTGTGTTTCTACCTCTCAACTAACTTTATTTTTATATACAGTACACTCCCTCTAATCTGCAGGTTGGGACCAAGGGTTTTGCAGATTATAGAATTTTGCGGATTATAGGTCATTTTATTGTTTGCAATCTAATAGTTAGAATTTATCAACAAATATAGTAATCACAGTGTTAATAATAACACAGAAATGAAAGAAAATACTTTTTTTGTATATATAAAAAAATTGTATTCAATATCAGAAATACATTTAAATGATATAATACAAAATGAATAGAAAACATTTCTACTTCATTTTAAATTTATCAAACATTGCAGTGATAGTGATTTGTTTTATAGCTTTAAATTTATATTCTGCAATTTAATCTTCAAGCCTTTTAAGAGTCAGGATTTCTTGATCATTAACAGAAGTTTGATTTTTTAAGAAACTAGAATATTTATTCTCAAGAGCTATCCCCTCTTTGAAAGCAATTTTATTTTTTATATAACCAGCAAATGTATTCAGAATATAGCAGTCTAATAGTTATTTACAAGATACACAGATCCTTTCCTTCTAATGAATGCAGAAACATTAAAAATTTCTTAATAAATTCAGTAGATCAGTAAACTTTTATTATTGTCAAAGTGTAAATAAACTTAAAAAAAGATTTTAACTGTTTGTTTACATCTGAAGTATAGTGTGGATTATAGGCGTTTGCGGATTATAGGGTTGCGGATTAGAGGGAGTGGACTGTATGTAGAACTAAAGAAGACATAATTCCCAATAAAATGGTATTTTTCATTTTTCTTTACAATAATTTTTTGGTTGACTAGTATGGAGAGTTCCTTCATTGTAGAAATATCAGGTCTCCTTTTATTTTTCTGCCACAACAAATAAAGGTACTTTTTTATGTTAGTCTGGGGCAGGTGATAAACCGCCAAGTATTGTTCCCATCGCCATCATTTATATCCTATTAATTTCATTTAAAACACAAACCTTTCACTAACACCCTTTTCCTTTTAAATATATAACTTAATTTAAAATGTATATACTACTGCATTTAAAATACATGCCTTTCAGTCATTTTATGTGAAATAAAGTAGAAAAAGAAAACAATAAGAAAAAAATAAGATAAAACAAGGCATTTTATTTTAACACTAATGGCTTGTTTCCACAAAATATTTGACACAAAAAATAAATCTGCTACTGTTGAGATTTGTGCCTGGCTAACATAAAAACACCCAAATAATCTTAGTGAAATAAAATCATCAGAAATACAGAAAAACTGGGATTAATTTCGAATATATATTCACATTTTAAGAACATCTTTCAGAAGAAAGTGGGGGATGGGGGAAGACCTCTTCATATTAAAGTGAAGCTAACTTAAAAGGTTTTAATAGCAAGTCCCAAATTTGGCACAATATAAAAATTATATACTTTAATTAACTTAGATACAAAATTTTATGAAGTTCCTACTAGGGATGCACCAAACATTCAGTGCCTATTCGATATTTGGTTCAGTTATATATTCAGTTAGGCCGATTATCAAACTATTCAGTTTGGCCAAAGACCAAAATTTTCGGTCTGTTCAATATTCAGTTTGGTCGACTACTTAAAAAAACTTTTAAAAAGTATTTTTAAAACCTTACACAACTTTTAATTGTCAATTAACAAAGTGTAATATATTATTAATTACATTGACAAAAGCTACCAAATTGTGGTAACTGTAAAATTAACCTAGACACCAGATTGTGCTGTTTATTAATAGTCTAAGAGCTAGCAATGTAAAAAAAACACATGATTTCAGCAAGGCTCATTTTCTATATGACCC